>OW388301.1:19232874-20432874 GCA_936450465.1 Gibbula magus | reverse complement strand
TCAGACAAAATTGGTACAAATAATAATAATAATCTCGACGATAACAATAGGTCTTCAGACATTCGTCTTGAAGACCTAAAAACGGCCAATAACAATAGGTCTTCCAGACTTTAGTTTTGAAGATCTAATAATATGCTGTTAGATCGTAGCGTAATTTTCCCCACTCGCAGCGCCGATGAATGGCTTCAGTTCTCATAGTTTTTATTTTTCAACAACTGTGCGCTTGCTTTTATCAATTTGTGAAATATAAAGTCACCAAAATATTACTGTCATTGGTATCTTTCAATTTGACTGTGTTTTAATCGTATATTAATATTATATATGTGTAAACAGTAATATCCTCTCGAAAAAATACCCCGATAGAACCCTCCTTTTAAGTCATTTATTCAATAGCATACATACTACATGAAAAGCATGCTCATCCATCCAAAATCATCGACAATAACTGTTGATGACAAAATTTAGATCCATATCTGTTGTTTGCATCAACTTGCTTTGGAAAATATTGGAGACTCCATGACCTGTATCAGTTCGTTTTACATCCTCTGACATGCCAGGTCAAATGTAATAGGAAATAGTCATTAAGTCATTGGCATAAACAGGAATAGTGCACTTAAGCGCGCGTGTTACGCATTGTACAGTTAGTGTGAGTGAGTGAGTGAGTTGGTGTTTAACGCCGCTTTCAAGAGTATTTCACTTATATCACGGCTGCTAGTATTATGGCAGGGAGAAAGCCCGCATCGCCATGTGGCTATGCTTTGCGGTGAAACCTGCGAGCATCGGCTGGAACTAGCTAACCATGGGTGGTACTACGCTGAAATTCAGTGTAGCATTGCACCCAAACCTTACTGCGTGTAGAACAGTTCTCTACTGCAGACAAAGTTGCCGTGCCCCTGGCGGGATTCGAACCACGGACCTCTTGATCCGAAGCCGAACGCGCTAACCACTGCGCTATCCTGCCCCCAGTTAGTGTGAGAATAGCTAAAAAAATAAGAAGCAATTTTAGACTAATATGGTTCCAAGGATATCTACAACCATGTCAACGTTTTCCCTCTTTGCCACTTAAGAAAAGATAGGGCCTAGGGACAATCATTGACATGCTTATTTTCATGGCGACTTTAAATAATGTGCTTCCTTTCCATTGATACAAGGTCAGAAGACCTGATATATTATCCTTTAGGACCCATGATCTTTTCTGTGCTTAGCCTTGGCACAGCGCCAACGCAACACCTGTCTACCTTATTTTAATCCAATCCATGCATATTACAGGTGACCTGTTACAAGAACAACCAAATGTTTACAACATATCAGCTGGAGCGTCCAGACCTGGCACTGTTGATTCAGGTGAGAATTGCAGACTACGCAACTCTGGTAAAAGTAACGTCATATATCTGTTTCAAATTAGCCAAATTAGAAAGTACTGTGTTAAAAGGACTACATTTACGTTACAGTATCACATCTTGATTTCACTGAAAACTTAGGAAAGAGAAATACAACCAGAAAATGTCAGAAGCAATGATCTTTTGGGAGTTACCAAGCTAAAATTATGTTATGCGAATTGGAGAGATTTATATAAAAAGAACACTTTTCAACAACATATGGAATATGTTTTTATAATAACGCCTTGAGCTTTCTAGAGATAACACGAGCTAAAGCAAAACTGTTGATACATGTAGCTGCCTTGCTTAAAGACCAAATTCATTGCAATCTGAATATTCCAGATACATTGGAGCTGATGTTGGACCAGGCAAATGAGACATTTGTTCCTACAAGGACGTTTAAGGACATCAGAAGGTTACTGGAGAAGAACTGTCACGTGACAATTTGCGGTGCATCAGGAGAAGGGAAGACCACGATGGCTCTGAAGCTTGCTGAGAAGTACAGAAAACAGGGTTATGAGCTGGTGTTTGTGAACAGGCCAGATGTCTTTGATCTTGGTTCCTGCATTAGTTCAGGTCAGAAATTTTGTCTCATTTTTGATGATCTTTTTGGATCATTAGGTAGGGCAACAGACTACTCCTATGTACGAACTTTGTGTCATTCCTTGAAAATGCGCATTGAACATAACCTTCGGAGAAAGCAAAATGACAAAGTCCATACCACAGACCAAAGTCAACAAGGATTAGGACAGATGAGTGGAATGAGCGAAGTGGGTTCTCATAAAGCAAAACCCTCACAAACAAAAGAATTGCGGGTGATCTTCACAGCCAAAACCTATAACTTCAAGGATGGAGTGTCTAAAATGCAATATCAACGGTTATCAGTATTCAATGCAAAAATGGTTGTAGATTTAACGCTTGACCCCGACAGATCTTATTCACAGGAGGAGAAAAAAAGAATGTTTCAAAAGCACAGAGAGAGTTTCCCACAATCTAAACTTGGTAAATTTACAGTGGAAGATGTCCTCAATCAAGACTCAGCTCTGTTTGGTTTCCCACTTACTTGCAGATTGTTTTTTGAATTTCCAACTTTCACAGAAAAGGCTGATGACTTCTTCAAGCGTCCCCTGTACTATCTCAGAATTGAACTGAACGATATCCTGAGCAGGAGAAATGACCAATCAGCAGCATTGATCCTTGTCTTGCTTTGTGAGGAAAACATCAAACTTCCTGAGCTTGAGTCTCCAACCATCAATGAAAAAGTGGATGAAATGGTTTTTAAAGTTACAAACTTTGCTAACTCAGGAACTCGGTCAGGCATAGCAGCTGCAGCGAGGATGTTCAGAGGAACTTTTCTATCCAGGGGAGACAACCTCAGTTTTGCCCACTCTTCTATATACGAGGCATGTGCATGTGCCCTGTATCAGTTTAATCCCAGTTTTGTGTTGAAGTATTGCAGTTTAGACTTTCTGTATGAACATCTGAAACCTGGACATGTTGATGAATCAGGAGTGTCAGATCAACTTCACTACCTTTTTGTATCTGAGGAATATTACCATCTTGTAGTTACCAGACTGATATCGTCAATGAAACAGGGCATTTTCTCAAAGACAGTAGCTCATCCTATGAATCGAAGTGAAGGTTTTGTTGAGAAGTTTCTTGAAAAACTGAAGACATTTGCATATGAGGATAAGAATTGGATTCAGATAAAGGAACAAGGAAAAGGTTTTCTTTACTGGGTTGTAAGAAGTAAAAGCAAAACATTAGTTCAAACTATTGAAACTATGCTTCAGATCAAATTTACCCAAGAAGATATCAGAGAAGCTATGTTTGCATCTGTTGAATGTGACAGTTTAACCCTTCTGAAAATATTGATTGAAAAATTTGAAGGAGATCTAAACCAGACTGATAGAAATAGCCTCCTAATTATTGGAGCTGAAAACGGGGGCAAAGAAATTGTGAAATGTTTGCTGAATATGGGTGCAGACATATCATGTGTGGATGACAAGAAGAGAAACTTTTTGCATCTTCTCTGTATTAATGACAGACCAAACTTACTGGAGACTGTGAAAACCTTTTCGGATATAAACAAAGATCTTACACTGGCTATGAATGCCCTTGATGTGGACGGAAGAACCCCAATGATGTTGGCAGCTTTCAATGGAACATGGGATTGCTTTCAGCAAATGACGAATGAAGTTCAAGCTGACATGGACGGTCGTGGTGATAGATTGATTCATCTTGCATGTAAGGGTGGAAACAAAAACATAGTTGAATGTGTTCTGACTAATGATAATATCAACACTCGAGGTCGCACTGAGAGGACACCAATAATGGTAGCAGCTGCATATGCAAAGTCCAAGATATTTGATTTACTTATGTCACGCTCCGCCAGCACAACACTTCTTGATAAGTATGGTTATACATTACTACATCTTGCATGTCGTGGAGGTAACAAAGACATTGTTGAACGTCTTCTGACCGATGTCAACATCAACAGCAGAAGTCGGGATGGGACGACACCTATAATGTTAGCAGCTGATAGAGCAAAGGTAGATGTGTTTGAATTACTATTGTCACACAACGCTGACACAACACTTGCTGATGAGCGTGGGAGAACGGTGCTGCATTCCGCATGTTTTGGGGGTAACAAACACATTGTTGAAAGTCTTGTGACTCGTGATAACCTCAACAGTAGAAGTCAGTTTCAGCAGACACCGATAATGTTTGCAGCTGTTAATGCAAAGTCAGATGTTTTTGACTTACTTTTGTCACATAATTCTGACATAAGCATCGTCGATGATGATGGAAACACATTGCTACATCTTGCATGTATTGGTGGCAGCAAACGTATTGTTGAACATCTTCTGAATAATGATAACATCAACAGTACAGGGCAATTTGAGAGAACACCAATAATGGTATCAGCTCTAAATGCAACAAAAGATGTGTTTGATTTACTTACGTCACGCAACGCTGACACAACAGTCGTTGATTATTACGAAAGTACAGTACTACATCTTGCATGTCTTGGAGGTAACGTGCACATTGTTGAACGTCTTCTGACTGATGTAAATATCAACTGTACAGATCAGTTTGGAAGGACACCGATCATGTTTGCAGCAGAGGGAGCAAACGTAGATGTATTTGACTTACTTTTGTCACACAATGCCGACACAACACTTGTTGATCATGATGGAAGCACATTGCTTCATATTGCATGTCTTGGTGGCAGCAAACATATTGTTGAACTTCTTGTGACTGATGTCAACATCAACAATAGAGGTCAGTTTGGAAGGACACTGATCATGTTTGCAGCAGAGGGAGCAAACTTAGATGTATTTGACTTACTTTTGTCACACAACGCTGACACAACAGTCGTTGATTATCGTGGAAATGCAGTACTACATCTTGCATGTCTTGGTGGTAACAAGCACATTGTTGAAAGTCTTCTTACCAATGTAAATGTCAACAGTACAGGTGAGCTTGGAAGGACACCGATTATGTTTGCAGCTGATAGGGCTAAGGTGAAGGTATTTGACTTACTTTTGTCACACAATGCCGACATGACACTTGTTGATCATGATGGAAACACATTGCTACATCTAGCATGTTCTGGCGGCAGCAAACATATTGTTGAACTTCTTGTGACTGGTGGCAACATCAACAGTAGAGGTCGGTTTGGAAGGACACCGATCATGTTTGCAGCAGAGGAAGCAAACTTAGATGGGTTTGACTTACTTTTGTCACACAATGCCGACACAACACTTGTTGATCATGATGGAAACACATTGCTACATCTAGCATGTTGTGGCGGCAGCAAACATATTGTTGAACTTATTGTGACTGATGGCAACATCAACAGTAGAGGTCAAGGTGGAAGGACACCGATTATGTTTGCAGCAGAGGAAGCAAACTTAGATGTGTTTGACTTACTTTTGTCACACAATGCCGACATGACACTTGTTGATCATGATGAAAACACATTGCTACATCTAGCATGTTCTGGTGGCAGCAAACATATTGTTGAACTTCTTGTGACTGATGGCAACATCAACAATAGAGGTTGGTTTGGAAGGACACCGATCATGTTTGCAGCAGAGGGAGCAAACGTAGATGTGTTTGACTTACTTTTGTCACAAAACGCTGACACAACACTTGTCGATCATGGTGGAGACACATTGCTACATCTTGCATGTTTTGGCGGCAGGAAACACATTGTTGAAAGTCTTGTGACTGACGTCAACATCAACATTAGGGGGGCGTTTGGAACGACAATGATAATGATAGCGGCTTTTGAAGCAAAGTCAGATATATTAGATGTTCTGTCATTACACAATGCTGACACAACACTAGTTGATGAGGATGGAAACACTTTGCTGCATTATGCATGTTGGGGAGGTAACAAGCACATTGTTGAACGTGTCCTGAACTCTGACAATGTCAACAGTAGAGGTATGTTTGGTTTTGTACCGATAATGGTTGCCGCCTACAGAGGACATGTCCACATCCTGGAAATGCTTTGTGAGGAGGGAGCTGATCTGACGGCTGTGATGTCATTTGGTATGAATGCAGTAGATATAGCTGATCTTGTAGACGAGAAGGACGCAGTCAAATATCTCAAAAGTAAAATTACAGATAACCAATGATCATGTATGAGACATTTCTATTCACGTGACAAGCAAGATCTCCGTTTTCAAAGGGCCACCTAGGAATTGACTTGATTTTCATATTTCCTACACCGAATTGTTTTGTTATTGTCAGAAATCTAACAAATGCCCTGATTAAAGTCAAGAACATATCTGTAGTATTACTGTTGGTAAGAAATTATGACCTTTTATCATATTGTGAATATTTTAAAATAACCATCTGTCATCATGCTGTTAAGGTCTGCAATTACCATACAGATGTTGTAATTAGTGTTATAAATAGTGAAGATTGACGAAATGCTTTGGGGGTTGGTGGGGGATTCGAAGATGTTGGGATGGATGAGGAGGTTGGGGTGAGTTGGAGGCTGAGAGGCATGAGAATATGTAATTGTAAGTGAAGGTGGTGAAATACTTTAGGGGTCGACTGTGGCGGGCGCAGGAGGGCGGGAGCGGAAGCCTTGTGTCATTGTTTGGTGATGTTGTGAGGGAACTATAAAATATCAACAACAGTTTGTTTTTTAACAGCTGAAACATATCAGAAGAGAAAGACATGTGTACATGCAGTTTGTTTTTCATTAACATTTGTTTACTATTTACAAACTGCTGTTAAAGTTCACCTTAAATGATTTATACATTTGGAGATGTCCTGAAAACTGTTTTATTTTTTTGTTTTCAACGTGAGCATTAGACATGGTTACACAGTGGCATATTCTTAGCACATTGTCTCGTAATAATTAGTGTAAATAAATAGTTCCAATATAATAATGTACTAGTAAATGTACCGATATGCAATTTCTTCAGTTTTAAGGAGAGTGTATCTAAGCTCATATCTTGTTTCACAATCATTATTCAAGTTGTTGAAAAGTGTTCGTGTGGATTCCTATTAAATGGTACATGTCAATGGATATCAGCTTTTTGCACCTGATTTCATATTTGTAATTAACTGTTGATATGACTTTAGTTAACAAAGATACACAACACCAGAGAGCCAGTTTGAAGGCTTTAACTACCATGTAAATATGTATTAGATTGTTGTCTTTCTATGGATAAAGAACAGGAATTGAGAAAGCAGGATGGAGTTTTGTTTTGTTTATCAATCAGTCGATTAAGATATTACACTTGTGACGTCATCCTATTGTTCTTTCACTCCATTATTTTTCAGTAATGGAGATTTACACATCACATCATATTATTTTAAGTAAAAATGTAATTTCTTTAACTTTCTAAAGCACTTTTGAAAAAAAGCAATACTTTGAGTGTAATTTAGGTAGGGTAATATCCTCGTAGCTCTCCATTCCTTACAAATAATGGGCCTCGGCCCCTCAGGGACCTCGGCTCCATTATTTTTAAGGAATGGAGAGTTACTCGGACATTACCCTCTACATAACGGACTGTATGACAGTACTGATAAGAAATATTTCTGTAAACGTAATTGTATGTATTTTCTTATAGGTATGAATATATCATGTAGTAACACTATTAGACTGTTTTGTGAAAGGGTGGACGGGAATGTACGTTTTTTGTAAATTTCATATTTCCTTGAGCCGAATCGAAGGAAATATGCAATTTATAAATGTCCTTTAGTACCGTACAGCTTGTCAAATCACTGTGTGACGTATTTATCACCCTTAACAATAACATCACCGGACGGATGTCTTACTTGAAACAGATTTAGGAAGATTATACAACCAGGACTAAACGATATCGTTATATGAAATACATTATATTTCAATCCATCAGTGACACAAACGACTTTAACAGACTTCAATCATGTCTTCAGAAGCCAAAATTTGAAATTTCAAAACGTTATCTTTTCTAAACCACCTAAAAGCAATTCGTTTTCAAATATTCTTAACGAGACGAGAGAAGAGAATCTTAAGGGTGTTTTGCTTCTTTCATGACGCTCTACTTCAATGATGTATCAACAAGTCCAAGAAGCGACATTATGCCGAAAAAGCTTAGAGTTTACCCGAAATTCCAAACATTATGTCCATAACCCCCCTTAAGGAGAGATGGTACAAAGAAATACAATATTTTAGAATGTGTTTTTTTCAATATATTAAATTTATTATATCTCTTATCAAAAAAGTAAGAAAAATTGGGGTCACCTAACGATTTAAAACGTAATCGGCATTGATAATAATACTGCCGACAGGGAATGACACCATTTTTGACCGATTTGGTCTACTGAAATAAAATGCCTGACTTCAATGAATAAAATCAGAATCCTTTCAGATACATTTTCATCACACTGGGGAGTATATAGAGAGTCTATATTTTGATAATGAAGGACACTGTTCGCTGAAGTTCTGAGGTGGCGTTGCACCCAGGGTATGAAAGTGGAGTGGATCGTATACATTATACCCTGAGTTATAGGTGAATAGGCATGTCTTTCTAACGCGTGTATGTTTTAATTTTATTTTATCTATTTCCAAACAAAGGAAGTCACCTCCGTCCCATTCATACGCTCTTCTCCACTTTCATACCCTGGGTTACAACCCCACTCAAATCGTGCGGTATGAACAGAGATCCAGCCAATCAAATACTTTTATCGATATAAAATTGCAGCCAACCACAAATGGCCTTTCAAACTGTAGTTGGCTTTCAACTCATCTGAAGCGGCAGTAGCACATTTTTCGCTGAAAGATGTCGATGAAATGTATTTGAAAAATAATGTCACCAATAATAAAACACTCTTCCCTCTTCGGAAAAACAAGTTAAAAAATGAGTGCTCAGGGTGTCGTAAAGCCATAGGAATCGGTTTTGTCATTGAAAATAATAAATTGTGGTCACAATAAAATGGCCGCCATGCAATTTTTGCTTTATACGCAACACCATTATTACCACTACGGATAATTGGTTTGTGTAATACAAAATCTTCCCTCTAAAGTAGACATAAGTAACATAAACTATCAGTAAATTTGAAAAATTAAATTTGCAAAAAACGTGCTACTGCCCCTTTAAATTAGCGAGCTGAAATGGAAATGTCTTAGACGCAGACTGAGGTACTTGACCACCTATATGCTGCTGAAGAGCGTTTCGTATCTATGAAAACCGGTGATGACAAGCCTGCGAATATTAATATTGCCGACTCGCTTTTCAAGCCATGGCATAGGTTGTTTTTAGATGGTTCACAGGTCACAGGTCACAGGCCACATAACGCAGCTTTCAGTTGGGTTGTCACTCAGGGTATGAAAGTGGAACGGAACGTTAACGTTAACGCTGGGACATTTGAATCCGTATGAAAGACACTGTGGGGAGTTTTGACAATGTACACATAAGGAGGGCTCAACAACACTTAGCGTTTTCGTCTTGTTGATATACATCAAATATACTGATGGTCATAATGGTTGACACCCCCCTAATAGTTATAGGTACGAAATGTTATATAAACAATGTAACGTGTCAGTTTAGAATATTCTTTTGGTAAAACATGTTACTACTAGATGTCTTTTTGTGAATAGTGTCTTTGAGCATTTACTATTTCTCCACTTGTACAAAAACCAAAAGAAAGAGGAATACAAGAAAATGAAATTTATTCAAAAGAGTTCATTCCTTGTGTCTTGAGATCTTGTCATTGGTATATTGTTACAGTGTTCGAGTGTTCTCATTTTGGTTCTAATAAATAATGAAAAGCTGCATTTAAAAAAAAATACTAATGAATCCAAATATACACAAAAATTTTCACGGAGTCTCATTCGCACACAAATCATACATGGCAAGTATTATTTAGTTTACATCATGTCTTTGTGCCATTTAATTTCGAAAATACCATAATATCGAACAATGTTAATTGTGCATGCATTTAATGTGCTTCAATGCATTTTCTGTTTAGGGGTGTCAACCATTTTTACCATGAGTATACTTGTTTTTCTTCGATTTTTTATTCCTGAAATCATTATTAGGTATTAAAAAACATTGAAATGACCTTTACAAAGTTGCTGACTGCCTAGCTCAGTCTGTGTCATTCTGAACGGGGGCGAGCAATTGGCAACTACTGAACTTCTGTATTCCATCTAAGGTCAAGGTCGTCCGTACAATAAGGTCATACGGTTGGAACACCCTGAAAATTCCGCATTCATGTACCACTAGTTACACAATGTATCTCAAGGGTAAAAAAGGATTTTGTCTGGTCGACGGTGTTGACATAGGTGATGCGAAAAGCTGAAATATACATCTTCTTTACATAAACACGTCTATCATTTCTTGTCGAGCGACTAGCTCGGGTTGCACGCTTTTCATGACGATAGCTATAGTTACGTTTCGAGCAGACGAGAACATTTGTTACTTTGAGTTATTTCATTGGAACAAGTTAAGAGCATGTCAAAATTAAAATTGAAATTCCCTCTAATTGCGAATGTTGGAGTTTAAAGAATACAGTAAATAATATGTTTGAATGAGACAAGGCTTTTATTGATGATCAACTTCTTTATTTAGCAATAGCGACATTTCGGTATACCGTTATCAATCATGAAACGTCGCTATTGTTAAATAAAAAAGCTGCTCAGCCATAAATGCCTTGTCTTCTTCATCACACCGACTTCTTGAATGTCTCTCAAACAGTTAATAATGTATTTGTTCACTAATCCATATGCAGTTCAAGTTAAACGTTTACAATTGTTTAGTCCCCAATTAGTAAAATAGTTTATGTCATTGTTTTGGCAGTATGTAAATGCTTTTATCTTGCATGTTTCAAATTAGTTAAAAGCCAATGAACATACATATTATGAAATCTTGTTTAAAATATAAACCGATGAATGTCAAATAAAAACAAATTAACAAATTCCAAACACGTACCTTTATTTACGAGATGAAACTTAGATTGACATTTAACAAATCCATTGCATTAGTACATAATTTCAGAAACCTATTCTTTTCATTTTCAATCGTTGCATTGAGCATTTCTGGAAAATAAAACCTATCCATACAGCCTATTTTTTTTCTCCGTGAACTGTTCCAACTTTGACTGTTTTATCAATAGATCGCTCAATGAATTCTTTCCCGGTCATGTCATTGTAATTGGTGCATTCCTTTATGGCACTGTTAGGTACCTGTGAATAAAAAAAAATGGATAGTTTATTCTTATTGTACAATCAGCAATGATATATGTAGATTTAGCAGTGAAATAAACGTCTATCTAGAGATTGACGATATCTTATATTTTCACTTTGACCAGTAACGATATTGGACAGTAGTTACACCTACTTTCTACTGAGTAAACAAATGAGATTTACTATATTACAATGAAAAAGCTCATAAACAAATAGTAATGGGAAACTATGTAATGAATAAAATAAATGTATGAAGTTTGTCAAAGTCTTATATATATGAGTGAGTGACTTGGGGTTTAACGTCGCTTTCAAGAGTATTTCACTTATATCGCGGCTGCTAGTATTATGGCAGGGAGAAAGCCCGAGGCTATGCACTGCGGTGAAACCTGCGAGCATTAGCTGGAACGAGCGAACCATGGGTGGTACTACGCTGAAATTGAGTGTAGCATTGCACCCAAACCTTACTGCGTGTAGAACAGTTATCTACTGCAGACAAAGTTGCCGTGCCCCTGGCGGGATTCGAACTCTTGATCCGAAGCCGAACGCGCTAACCACTGCGCTATCCCGCCCGCTATTATATATGCACTATCCCGCCCCCTATTATATATGCACTATATCTCGTGACAATAAGTGAAAATAATATAATACACTCGTGACTGCGCCGTTCATAAATATCAACTTTATCTATGGCACTCGATTAAATAATCCGTGTATCTTCCTGTTATGTTAGTTATAATATACCAGCTGTGAGTTTGCAGATATTCACGGTCCAGAACACATGTTATATTCATATTAACTGCCAAAGATTGTACTAGGTCTGCTCGTAAACAAATTATGCTTACCATTCTGTTCACAATAAATCATTTACATATTGCATTGGACTTATACAGCATTAACTGCCGGGAATGCCTGGGCCAATAGCGTTAAATTGGGTCAATACGAGACAAAAGGGTCAAATACGAATACGCAGAGAACAAGGTACCTACACAACACAGACTCAATGTCATTAGCATAAATTATACCGATTCGGGTGCAGTCTGATTAACAGCGACTGAATAAAAGTTGCAAAATACTGTATCTACTGAGAGATGAACTCGTGTAGATCGGGGATTTCCCGTATCCATGTTCTGACAACAATTCAGTTAGCGAATCAAAGCAAGTACTCCAACAAAAATGTTTTGGGAGAAGCAAAGGGCAAATAACTCCTGGTAACCATCAATTCGTTTGTTTACGCCTTCGACATGGCAAGGCGGATGTTTAGCACCTAGCCCCATTGACACTTTCCCGCAATCACGGTGCGCTGTGGTACGCCCAAGTGCGTATCTTCCCGGTAACTGTGTCTAGTGTATACCTGCGCCGGAAGTATGCGCAAACTGTGCGTGATATGCATCCGCAATGGTGGACATGGGTGCTCACAGTTTGCGCAAATGATACGCGCTGATACGCACTATAATGCGTGGCATGAACTTAGAAATTTCCGAAATTTTAGGCCGACTCAATAGCCCGCAAAGGTACGCATGTCATACATAATTTGCGCAAATGTCCCGCTATGGTACGCACGGGTCCAAACCACAGCCTACCATGAATGCCTGAAAGTGTCGATTGCGCATTCTCTGAACAAACATAGGAGCAATATTACCTTGTGTAGTTTGGTGTACTGTGGATGATGATGCTTTATAACGGGGTTGTTGGTTGCCTTGTTATAACACGGAATGAGGACCCAGCGACGAAGTGGACTGTCATTAACACCGCTGGTGTGCAACAGGTTGCAATGGAAGAACAAGGCATCACCTGGTAAATTGATGGAAGGGCTCGTAAAATCCATTTTCGGGAGACAGTAAAGTCCTGAAATAACAGCTAACGGGCTGTCAAAGACACTTAAATGCAGATATTCAGTTAACATGATGCACCGTTATACTCAACAAACAAATATTTTAAATGGAAGAATGCGATATGTCGATAATCATTCTCAAACGTATCCTGTAATGTTAAATTTGGCATAATGAAATAGACAGAGGGTAAAAGATTTTAAAATTCAAATTTCATTAATTTTCGAATAAAAATTGTCATATCCACTAAATGAGAACAAATTCAACAGATATATACATTCCGTCCATTCAAATCTTTTTCAGACTTTTGTTTTTCATTTCTCTTCTAAGAGCTGCCAAATCTATAACAAAACTGCAAAATAATCGATTTAAATGTTTGGCAAAAAAAAAAGAATTTGTTTCTGGTTTCCGCCCGCGTCAGTTTCAAACCCACGCCTCAGGGCTTTTTTAGGTTTTACAAAATAAATCAAAATTTGTAGCTTCACAAAACATTCGACATAGAAAATGTCACTCTTTTCTGATGAGATGGAGTGTAGGGAGAGCAACATTTGATATTACAGTAACAATCATTTGAAGTTTCACCGAAGGCTACATGGGTTGTTGTAAGGGATTAAAATGGTGGGTTATACCAAAATGTAAACTGCCTAACGGAATCGGCTGATTTTAACTCACTTTTAATTTTACTGATTTTTAACTCAGTAATTATCGGCTGATTTTCCACTCACTTTCGTTTTCGTATATATAAATTAATTAATATGTCAATAAATTTTATGTAATTTCTTGTATCTATGGTTGCAATTAAATTTTCACAGTAATGCTGCCTTGAATAAATACTTATTTGGATGAAAACAATTGTTTTATCATTGATTTCACTTCAAAGATTCCTTTGCCTTACTTCATTTCTTTACCAGTTCAGAATTTTGAGTCATCCATATGGTTAAGATCACACAGGACCTCTATTGTTCACAAGATGCAGGCGACCAGTATACTACCCTGGTATGATGGTTTAAACATCACAAATGTTGCTTTCCTGGTAACTAACCGTAGGGGTAAGGTTATTGACTATTTGGATTAGTAACACCTATTTAAGAGGATATGAACTTTATTGTAATAAATAATTGTATACATTTTGTTTGTTTATCTCGTCATTCCAAAAGGAAAATGTGGAATTTGCGTTTATATGATGTTTCAAATACATGCAAAATGACATGCACTAAAATACATAAGTAGATAAACAAACTGTCGGTGTACAGCTGTATATGACATTTCATACTCTTGTAAATATTTAAGCTAGCTCTCTTCTGTGAAAAAATGTTCAGATTAATAAAGTTTGTAACACACTAAGCGGTCTGATTAACTTGATATCATAAATGTTTGACCACTGTTCTATTGGTCTCATGGTCAAATATACGAAATCAACTATCTTCTGTTCTGTAAATAACATGACCACCTATGCTTCAATCATTCACAATGAAAATGGCATAGTTACTAATACTCGCCTGGGTCCATCTCCACGTACATGTGCTGACACACTTTTCTCAGTTCGTTCACACGGTCCATATCAGCCGCCGTCTGACCTCCTTTAATGATGTGATCGATTCGACCACATCGGTGTGAACCATCAAGAATCTGATATATACACAAAATATTTAAAATTCTACCAGATGTCTGATAGTTTGGAGGTTTGAATCACAGTTAATTCATAATTCTATCATTTTGTAAATACATGGAGAAGGTTCGAGAACTTGTCCCTAATCCCTTTCTTCATTGAATAAATATTTTTTACTCAAATCAGTCGCAGGTTAATTGTGCCAAGTCATATATCATCTCTGGTGTGCATAATTTTGGCGCTAAACATCACCAGTGTTTGGATAAACAACGATAAGTATTGTTCAAAAATAGCCAATGCAAAATCTGGTATTTTACTTACGCTTCTGTTTAACAAGCCCTGAGCTCTGTAACATGAACTGTCACAACATTTACCGTCAAAAAGAATAGCCGCGGTCGACAACGTTATGTTGAACGTTCATTCATGTATCTCCTACTCAGATCAAATCCAAAATATTGTCAAAACCCGTGAAAGTCTTGCCGCATTTCCTTAAGGTTTCCGTGCTAAGAAATCAGTGTCCGCTTTTTAGCTCGGAAAAGTTGAGGGAATTGCTGCGTGTCTTAACCCAGCCAGTTATGGAGGCTGGCAAGTGTTATTTGTTGCGTAGGGAAGTTGCCAACAAGGTTACTCAAGTATTTTCTTCCCCCCTAACCCCTATTCTAACACGATATTGTTATTGAACACTCAATAGAAGATATTGATTGGATGCTAGTATGAATTTTGAAAATATATATTGAAACATTGGTATGTTCTCCTAACGGTCGCGAAGACTTATCCCACATGTGCGACCTGCAGCTGCATCCTGTAACAGAGATTACGTTGAAAGACATGACTTGAGTGACCGCAAGTGAGGGAGTATGGGTAATGAATACGCAATGTTACAGATGTTACGAGGGGCGTTCAATAAGTGTTGCAAGCGGGGCATTGGTGTTTACATAAACAGTGTCAGCTTATAGCAGGTGTTACTATAGTCAAAACATAACATTGACACATGTCAAAACAATTTCTAGACATAACAATTATTTAGATATAATAGCTGCGCTGACCTAGGGGTCTCCATAATCATGGATTCTCTCAAACATGAACAACGTGCTGTGATCAAGTTCCTTACTAAAGAGAGATGCAAAGCTACAGAAATACATAATCGTATGTGTAATGTGATGGGTAAGGATGCTCCTAACTTTTCAACAGTTTGTCGCTGGTCTCTTCAGTTCAAGCGGGGCAAGGAGTGCTTAGACGATGACCCACGGTCAGGCAGGCCATCTGAAGTCACCCGACCGGAAGTTATTGCCGCTATCGAAAGACGAATTTTAGCTGACCGCCGTGTTAAAGTTTCAGATATCAGTTGGAAGTGTTGAAAAAATAATTCATGACCATCTTGGTATGTCAAAGGTATCTGCAAGATGGGTACCCAGAAACCTCACAGCACAAGATCGCCAGAAAAGAACCGAAAGTTGCATGGAGCTCCTGGATCGGTTTAATGCGGATGAAGCCAGGTTTTTGTCTCGTCTGGTGACAGGTGACGAAACCTGGATCCACCACTGGGACCCGGATACTAAACTGGAATCCAAGCAATGGAAGCACCCCTGAAGTTTCGCACTCAACCATCAGCTGGCAAGGTTATGGCGACAATCTTTTGGGATGCAAAAGGCATATTATTAATTGATTAATTGCCAACCAAAACTACAATGAATGGTCAATATTATGCCAACCTAATGCAAGAATTGCGAAAGACAATTCGACAGAAACGCCGTGGAATGTTGACACGTGGTGTTCTGATTTTGCATGACAATGCTCCATACCACAAGTCAAGAGTTGCACAGGCCGCTATACGTGATTGTGGATTCGAACAGCTTAACCACCCACCCTACAGCCCAGACCTAGCCCCCAGTGACTACTTCCTGTTCAGAAACCTAATATCCGCCCTACGTGGAAGGCACTTCCGGGATGACGAAGACGTCAAAGCCGCCACAGAGGCGTGGTTAGGGGGGCAAACGGAAGACTTCTACAAAAGCGGCATCAAAAGTCTTAAAGAGAAATGGAATAAGTGTATTGAGGTGAAGGGTAACAATATTGAAAAATAAAAGTAAAAAATTGACTACGCGAGTTGGTTTTATATTGAAGTTGCAACACTTATTGAACGCCCCTCGTACGTTGAAAGATACGACTTGAGTAAAATCAATGGGGAGAGAACGATTACCTCCAAACATCCGTTCTCCTTTATTGCCCGATCTACCGGAATGAAGACACTGAGCATGTCCGGAAATAGGCATCCATTCTTGTACCAGTACCTGCAAATTACGTCAATATTCACTAAAAATTGAATAGGATATTTAGAGGATATTTTTCTTTTCTTGACTAATACCATGTTTATCTCATCGAGTGGGGTACAAAGGTTATATTTCACGAGTGGCGTAGCCACGAGTGAAAAATATAACTTTTCTACCTCACGAGATGAGATAAACATGTTATTTGTCAAGAAAAGACAAATTTTCTATTTATTATATGACCAAATCCATGCATATTCACCGAGGTCGACCTGAATTCACGTTAAGTCGGCTCCAGAATGAGCAACAATGTGACGTCATGAACGTGCCATGACGTCGGAGCAGTGTTTTTGGACGTCATGTCATTTTTATATCAGTCACTAGTGACTGATAACACGTTTCATTGTTATTTTCATTAGTGACTGATAACACGGTTTATTTTCATTGATAGATCCCGGTATTTCACCTGCAATCATATAATAAAGTAACCTTATTTTCAAGGTGACAGATAAATAGGAGACAATAATTTCGCTGATGCAACGATCAAAATATGGTTAGAGTTTCAAGGCATACCCATAGTCCTGGTGCCAGATATGTTTCCCTCCAGTTCTTGGTTCCTTCATCATCAGTTTAGAATGGTAATGGTACACTTCTCCCTCCAAGAGCTAGAAGAGACGGGAAACATTAAAGGCGCTGTAGCACGATTTTGGCAACTTTTATTTTTGCTTTTTATTATCAAAGATTGTACAATATGTTGTTATGTCAGAGGGTTAAACATCTCATTACATGATCCGATAAGGCGTATCCATAGAAAACGGTTGTCAGTATTGAAAGAAATGGTGCAAAGTATAAAGCGACAGTTGTGTGGAACTTTGTTTTAGAACTATTTTTTATTGATTCAGGAGTATCATTTAGTCATTGGTAATACTTATTTACCTTTTCCTGAGATCACCCTATTTCAGTAAGAAAAAACGTTCTACAGCGCCTTTAACTAATGATTGAACTTGTTGTCTAATGGGAAAAGGTATGGTTCCTTCGAATACATTCGATGATGTTAATCATCTGTAAAGATATTGGAGAACATTTCCATTTGACTTTTAAATATTATATAATATTTTATATTCCAAGACAACTGTAGGAAGACACAACTATCTTTTAAAAGCGAACTTAAAATATAAAATATGAATCGGATTTAAGTTTGTTTCTAGTTGATTGGATAAGAGTTGATTGTAGTAGACTTTGCATAATCGATAGAGCATTGGCAGAGGTGCACTTAAAATAATTTAAATCAAAATCACGTATGTGGAAGTATGTATACGATTCAGCGGTTGAACTATATATACCTTCTCAGCAAATCCAGCTACTTTCTCACACCGGGCTAACATTCCAGTGACGTCACTTCCGGGATGTGACCACAGAGCGAGCTTGCTTTCTCGACCATCCCCATCTGGTAGCTATTCGAAATAAAGTTATTAAAATCGTGTGTCTTTCACTAAGATGATTGCTATTTTACACTGTATTGTATGTTTATCATACTCATTTGCTCTTTAAAAACAACAACATGACATGGCTTACCCCGTAGGCAGTTTTAGTAATACAGTCGTTATCTTCTATAACCTTCTTAATCTGAGCTAGGTCCCCTGAATCAAGGAGGCCTCTGAAACAAAGTACAAATTCAATTTAAAACTCTGCATAATAATATATAAACATGTTAACGGCGTTTCTTTACACGAGTATCTGGCTGCAATATCTGGAATAACATTCTAAACGTAACTTGGATTGCCAAAGTTTGGATTGTTCTTTCGCAAATGTATCCTTATGAAGGGGTTTCTTACGTATACATAGCTGCTTTGGAAACGTAACCAATATTTCGGTAGACAAAAATTCCTTTTCATTGCCTTAAATTTCGAAAACATCAAATTTCCTTACGAACATGTATCCATAGAAAAGATGCGAAACCACCAGGCGCATTATAACAAACTTGTGAAATTGCGAAATAGCATATGTTTTATCATTCTCGATAATCCAGAGTATACGCTCCGATAATTCTACTCAGTATTATCGAGAAAGACGGATGTTTTACAATTCTAAAATTCGGGGCATACACGTCCAACATGCTACGCTCGAGGATCACAAAAAGCAGTATGGCCCAACTGCATTTGGTGGTACGTAACGTTGCTTTCCATTCAATTCAATCATATCTATTGAACATGGCACGAAGACGATTGTCAATGGATCTCAGAAATCAAATTATTGATATGCATTCTGCAGGAATGTCCTTTAAGGCGATAGGAAGAAATCTGGGCTACCATTACACTGTTGTTAGTCGTTTAGTCCGGAAACATGCGCAGACTGGAAGTGTAATGGACCGTCAAAGGTCTGGAAGACCTACTGTCACTACACTCGAGAGGACCGGCACCTTCTTCGACATGTATGCCGAGAACCCTTCCTGACAAGTCCTCAGCTGAAACGTCTGTGGTTACCAAATCGAAACATCAGCACCAGAACAGTCAAAAATCACCTCAAATCGGCAGGATTAAAGGCAAGAAGGGTAATTCAACGTCCCTTGTCGAGATACAGACAACACTGGAATCTGAGGACCTGGCGGAATATCCATTGGTCTGTCGAGAGTCGATTCTTGCTCCATGTTTCTGATGGGCGTACACGTGTTTGGAGACAGAAGAATACAGCTTATACCCCAGGAACATCATGCCAACTTTTGCGTATGGAGGTGGCTCTGTAATGGTATGGGGATGCCTGTGTCATGACTGCAAGCTGGATTTGGTCGACATCAGGAGCAACTTAACGGGAACTCAAAACATCCGGGACGGGCTACAGCCGGTCGTTGTACCTCATTTCGATAACCATGCACTTGCTACACGACCACAGTGCATGGACGACAACGCCCGGTCTCACCGATCACTTGCCGTTGTCGATTATATGCGAGCCAACGTAGTGACAACTTTACCCTGGCCAGCAGTAAGCCCAGATCTGAACCCTCTGGAGCATGTGTGGGGTATTCTTGGGCGGCGACTCCAGGCTCGGAACCCTCCATACAGAATTTAGATGAGTTGGAGGCAGCTCTGCACGCTGAGTGGATGTTATTGACACAACAACAGATCCGACGTCTGACTGGAGCAATGAGACGTAGGATGCAGTGTGTCATCCGAGTACGTGGCGGTCCTATCAGATACTGATCATTCTTGTACACTAGGGTATACAAAGAACATTTAGAAGTGACAATACCAATGGGAATGTGTTTTGTTTCACTTACAGCTCCATACTTTAGTGGACATTGTTTCATGGTAAAAACAGTACCTGTGTTAACATGACGTCATCGCTATTAAATAATGATAACAGCTACATGTTGTTGCGTTACTATCTTGCCAGATGGCTGTTCTATCTGAAAATAATCTTAGACTAATTTAGGGTCATAGCGTAGCTTACTTGTATCTGACATTCTGCTATATGAAAATAGCAGGGGGTGCTTAACTTTTTTCTTTGTGTTTATGTATTGTTATATAGCTGTTACTATACTCACTTAACAATGATGTAACCATGCTTATTGAACTGCTCTTTCACTTCTTCCGTTATATCAAATTGATCATCGAATTGGTATTCTGAAATGAAACAGAGTAAAATTATTATAACTATGGACATGACCTCATGTTTTGCAATTCTTACAAGCAGCAATCAAAATGCGAAGATATTTTTAAAAAATCATGATTATTAAATAATGCCAAAATGAAATACATGTCTTTGGATATGAGTCTTTATATCAGTTACACTGTAGAATGTTAGATTCTTAACGAGTTTCGCGTTTAGTTGAGTTGTGCGCATTTCAGAGCTTCCGTGATTTTATTACCTTTATCTTCGTTTCAACACGTTTCATTAAAGGATAGATGCAATGACATATGGTCCAAAATCGGATTCATTAAAATGGGATGTCAATTTGACAATTGCTCGATTTAAAATATTTAAAATCGGTCCATAAATTACTCATATACGGCTTTTTAAAAAAACCGCCTAATTTAGCCCCAGCGACCAGAATGAAAATCTGCGGGGTTGTGATGACTTCTGTGACGTGAAGGGATGACTTCTGTGACGTATCTGGAGGAATCTCATTATCGCTGATAGTCATAATTCAACGTAATTTCGCAACATTTTGATTGTTAATTTCACAAATAAATCTTCAATAAACCAACTTAAATTTTCCATGTATCGAATATTAAGATATCCAACTAGGTAATTCCGCAAATGGCGATGTAATACACCTCATAAATTCATTTAGCGGCAGTGATAATCATCATTAATTAATTAACGAGGCTCGGCGGAGTAGCTGTCTAGCCGGCCCCGTCTGTCGCTTATCACAGTCACGCCTCAGTGAGCATTTTCAAAATGAATCGCCCAACTAATTGCGGTAGTGTTAAAATGGGTGAATTGAAATCGTCTTAATGATCAATTGCAAGTGTACATTGTCTTTATTTTATGCTCAATTGATTCCGATATACAATATACGTAGAGGTAGTGAACTGTCATTCTTGAGAAAAATTTCATCAGATGTTTAAAAAAACAGTTTAATTTCCAGATCATATCAGCCGCTCGTGTAAAAATTAACGAGTTGAAAGGAAAGGAACTATTTCAATCGCATGCTTTATTAAAACTGGTTCTTCATATACAAAATATAATTCAAACCCGTTTTGTAAAACGTACATGACACACCGGCCGTGTATTACTTTCATCTTGTACAGGTATATATGTCACACTATACTATCTGATGACACGACCTACATTCCCAGCAAAACTTCTGGTAATGGTAGATTCGTTCTGTGCCCCTGATACGTATTTTGCATTGTTTATGAAATACAATTTATAATTAATAACTACATACCCGCCGCCATTCTTCGTGAATTGACACAAAAGAAAGTCGATATAGAACAAGATATATGATGAAGACAATAACAGTAGATAGCAGCGTTTTACATTTACCGTATTCAACAAAGGAAACGTCAATTTAAAAATGCCGCAATTGAATATTGAAATATTTAATATCTGATTAAAATATATCGTTTTCGAAAGAATAAAAGTTCATCTACCGGGTACGAACTCATAGTGTTTAGAAGTTTCCTCGCCAGGCCGTACTTGTGGTGAGGAATCTATAGAGCCAGTTCATATCCCGATATGCACTATTTTGCTGATTTTATTCCTCGGAACAGGGTGGATCAGTCAGACTGCTTATCCGACTTGAGACGCAGTTGACACTCCAACAAGACTATAAATTCCGTTCGGATGTGATTCATAAATTATATAACAATTCACTGTCGTTATTATCTCTAAATGACCTGTTTATAGATTTAATGCAGAACGACGCTAATGCTAAGGTTTTAGCCGCTTCTATTAATAACATATATGACAAGCGACTAAAACACCGTACCTAAACTTCTATCAATCGTGGTATTATTTGCTATGTATGTATTTTATCCATATGTCTTACCTATTTATATATATTTGAATATTTTATATTGTATAATCGTGTCTCATAGGCCTGATTGGCCGGATATTTTCTCATTTTCAACGTACAATGAAAATGTGATATATTGTGTATGAAAATATGTGACACGAAAATAAAATAATTTTCTTCTTCTTCTTCTTCACTATATTTGAAGCACGGTGGTGTATTGGTTAGTACGCTGGCCTCTTACGCCGACGACCCGAGTTCGAATCCCGGTGGAGACACCAAAGATTTGTGACTTGGGTCGAATACTGTGTTGTGTCCTTGGGCAATTCACTTAATCCACATTGCACTCAGTCTACCCAGCTATACAAATGGGTACCTGAATACGGGAAGTACTGATGTAGCAGCTTTGAAAGTACACTTCCTTCAGGGTAATAATTGTAGTGCTTTCAGCATACCTTAGGGCGTTGAAAAGGCGCAATATAAGTATGCACTTATTATTATTATTACTATATTTCACTAATCTACACTAACTTTTTCACAGCATAAGATGGTATTTTCAAAATAGTTCGGAGCTTTATTTATGCATAAGATTTTTAAAAAATCAGATTTAAAGTGGCGTATTTTAACGACAAGTTTCGAAAACATCTATCTAGGAATCGAACCCAGACCCGACTCATCAGCATGCAGTGGTTAGAATTATCAACCTGTTCAATTATTAGATAGAATCAGGTAACAAACCTTGACCTGTAAGACGAATACTTAATCGTGTCGACCTCAAACAAACAAACGCTTTGATAACGGTTATCACTCTCTACTGTTGTGTGTACGCTAAGATCAACATGTACACATATGTAAGATTTTTAAAATATATTGAAACAAAATCAATGCATAATAATCAACTGCAGTTAAAGATGTAAATTTCATTCACGGGCATCATTGTTCATAAAGAAGATTTGAATATGCATTCAAGAAGATATAAGTCTTTTTTACTCAAATTAAAAAAATAGATTGATTCTCTTTTCAAAACAACATTTTTACCGAAAACAAACTGTACCGAGTCCCAACTATACACCTGTGCAAAAAAAACGCACCAGGATCAAATTTGAGAAAAATGAAAAAGCAGATGTAGCCTACATGTACAGACAACAAGTAAATTGCAAAGAGCTACGGGTTAAGAAGGTCACCCTGTCTCATAACGCGGCCGGGATATCAGGCCAATTTTTTAGCGTGTTCGGCTGCGGATCAAGAGGCCCGGGGTTCGGATCCCACCAGGGGCTCGGCAACTTTGGCTGCAGTAGAGAACTTTTCTATATACTTGTAAGTTTTGGTGCTGCACTGAATTTCGACCCAGTACATTCGATGCTCGCAGGTTTCACTGAAATGCATAGCCACAATTAATATTGTGTTGCGGGGTTTCTCCCTGCAATAATACTAGCAGCCGTGGTATAAGTGAAATACTCTCACGCAAAATCCTAAACTTTTCACAGTGTATAAATATTTGGGGTGAATTAAAATAAACATGTATCTCAACCCTGGAGATGGACTTGACAGTATGCTAATATGTGATGATATCGTATAATTAATCGTTTTCAAACAATATGCTTACATTTTTTTGGACATCATACATAAATAAAACACCAACAACAATATCACTTCTATTTGATTGCGCTCTGATTAAGTGTATTCGACTTACAGAAAAAGTAACCAATGCAGTTTTTTTATACTTACTCTTTCTGAACGCCGCTTTAGTAGGGGTCTCCTCAGTGTTAAAATTTAGATTTCTCAAAGAATTTAAAGAACGGGTGTAGTATTTTTTGTTCAGATTCTGTATGTTTTCTTGTTTATCATGTGTGTGTCATCATTCCCTCCACACATGTTACTCAAATACATTCTTCCCACTTACCCTCTGTTACAAGAAAAAGCGGGGGCGGGATAGCGCAGTGGTTAGCGAGTTCGGCTTCGGATCAAGAGGTCCAAGGTTCGAATCCCGCCAGGGGCAAGGCAACATTGTCTGCAGTAGAGAACTGTTCTACACGCAGTAAGGTTTGGGTGCAATGCTACACTGAATTTCAGTGCAGTACCACCCATGGTTAGCTAGTTCCAGCCGTTGCTCGCAGGTTTCATCGCAATGCATAGCCACGTGGCGTTGCGGCCTTCTCCCTGCAATTATACTAGCAGCCGTGATATAAGTGAAATACTCTTGAAAGCAGCGTTAAACCCTAACTCACTCATTCACTCACTCACAAGAAAAAGCAAACATTTGGTAGATGTTGGTTAGGTTGGCTTTAAAGGCGCTGTAGCACGTCGTTCTCGATGAAATTAATTGCTCTCCTAAAAAGATAAATAAGTGTTACCAATTGATAAATAATACTCCTGAATCAATAAAAAGAGTTCTGAAACGAATGTTCAATGTTCGGTTAATCCAAGCGAGTCAATTTCCCTTCGAGCGACCATTATAAGGTGATCAAATTAAATGCCCGATGGTAATTCAAGTACTCTGATGTTGCGATACCTAAACACTGAGAGTAGAGTATTAAATATAGTACAATGATTGGAAGGTCAACCATTTTGCAATCTGAACTTTCAAAATAGCATGAGTCCCACACTACATATACATGTACCTCTTAAACGGAAGAGTTCCATAACATTGTCGCTTTATACCATTCTCTTCCAATACTATTGATACGGCTTATCGGGTGTTGTAATGATATGTTTTACAAAATAGTGTTTAAACTTTAATAATAAGTGGAATATGTGAGAACAAATATATGAAAAACGTGCTATCGTGCCTTTAATTAGCCAGTGATGGAGACTCGTACGAGTTTTGAATGAAATTATGGTAAGAATGGATGTCACGCATTGCGTCATCAAAATATGTTTCACTATAAATATTTCATCATCGGGAAGATTATATTAGTCCTTCAACTAAAGTTAACCATCAGTTCATGACAAATTAACAAATGTAAAAGTCTACGTAATTGAAAAGTTTATTGCTGATACAAACATACATTTCATTTAATAAATCTCCACTCTCGAAAGATGAAAATTCAAACAGGTTATTAGATCTGATCATGTGTACCTGTTTAAGCCATTTCATTATAATATACAGGTTAACCAATAGTGTATCATTCCTGACTCACAGTCTGATTAAAATCGACGGTTTTCCGTGGAATGAAAATTGCAAAATAGTGCATCTACCGGGATACGAACTCGTATCGGAATCTAAAACCTGATCGTATCCCGGTAGATGCAAACTTTTGCAAATTTTATTCCTCGGAACAAGGTCGATTTTAATCAGACTGTCCTGACTCATTGTACAATTCATGCCTATAACTGTACGTGTCTATATGTAGGAATAGAAATATATTTTAAAAGAAAATGGTTAATTTATTACAACATGAGACTCCACGTAACCTGATGAAGACAGGTCAATTACACTCATCTACAAAAGAAAGGGACCACATTTTCACAGTGTACAAAACTAAATACTTCTGCGGGAGAAAACCGATACCCGCAAGTATATTTAATATAAGGATTGTTCAAGTACACTTGGGGTGCTGAAATAGCATTTTCATAATGGTTTTTGGCCAGAATGATTGTCATTTAACTTAAAAATTCATAAAATGTAGATATATATCCCAGTTAAGGAGATTAGAAAACGCCTTTTTCACAATTCTTAAAACGCGATTTCCGAGAAATATGAACAGATAATATTTTGAAATTTCAAATTAAGTTTAGTTGGCTTCTGAAGAGATGACGTATTTTCTGTTTCGTGTTTAATACTCGTGGATTGAATTATCTTACATTTTGTATGGTGGCATTTCTTTTGCGGTTGACTGTATACATTTGCGAATAATTCACTGATTAGAAGTGGCGATGTATTTCAATGACTAACTGTAGTTAGTCAATGAACGTCTTTTATTTCAGTGTGGCTTCACTCTCGCGTTGCCGACATATGTTTGTTTTCTGACGGCTTCATAAATTTCTTTCCAGACAAGTCCGTGAAGTTTGTGCATTCTCTGAGAGCACTGTCCTCAACCTAAGGAGAAAAAAATAAATATTATGTAAATGTACCAAGGTTAATTACAATCAACGAAATAGTAAATAATCAGAATGTCAATCTAGTTAAGAACAGGAATATTTTCTAGATAATAACTTCGTTAATGTGAAAATACACGTCGTTTCGGAGTGCGTACTCACTCCTTCATCAGGTGGAATGTAAGGAAATAACAAAATGTGGTACATTTATAAAGCCAACAAAACAATGGTGAACAAACTCAATCAGGGAGATTAACATGCATGAGAATGGTATACAATGGGGATTTGTAATACAACAATGATGGGGGTGAAGCATGAGAATGGTATACAATGAGGATTTGCAATTCAAACATGAGGGGGAGTAAGTAGATAAACAATGGCCTGTAGGCTTTATTGAAGATGTAAGTAAACACACAAGATGAAACGAGGGAGGCCAATCTAGTTGATAAAAGGGCATAATATGGAACAAGTGCTTCAAGTTCAATCAGCAAATTCAGCTGATCTGAAAAGGCAGTTCCACCAATGTTATTGATCCCTGTAGTCTCATTAAAACAGCCTGCTCCATCAAAGCATGTGTAAAAGCAGGGATATTTAGATTGAGTAAAACACAACGTTTCTTCCCAGTTCAGTAATGTAAAAAAATGGCGAAAACTCCAAGCGAACCATTCATTTACATTTATATAACAGTACTCACTATATCCAACTTGTTGTATCTGGGTAGATGGTGTTCCACTACAGGATTGTTGCTAGCCATGTTGTAACAGGTGATGAACACCCAGCGTCTATCATCACTTTTGTTAGCACTGCTGGTGTGAAGTACGTTACAGTGGAAGAATAGCGCATCACCTGAAATAAGATAAAACTAAACACCAAGGGGCAAATACATCAATGCAAAATATTGTCAACGAGTGATGAGCGCTTCTGGAACATATTTACTCTAGTTCTCTAAATGCCAACTAAACTTAAGGATGTTCGCTCCTCAAATTTTTAGTAAAGATCAAAGTATATGATTGAAATCTCAGCATTAAAAAATAGGAAATGGTGTGGGTTTTTTCAAGGTATGACGCCTGTAAGATAGTGGGGTGAAGTACAATTTTAACATGGGAGTCTATGGGAAAATGATAAAAAAAAAACTGCTAAAAACTTTAAAATACTACATTTCTAGTATTAAACTTTTTTTCTTCTATTGATATGTTACAAAGTTCATGTTCCCCTACCGAAATCGATGAAAAAATATATATGGTAGTGTTGGTTTTTTTAAGCTTTGACACAAAATGTACCTGTGTTATATGTTGACGTCGAGTGATTTCAGCGGTAAACATACAGCCTCCGGAAGCTGACAATATGACGTCATAACATTGTCCCGAAGACGTCACGCGAGTGCTGATAAAGTTTATCGTCACTCAGTAGAATGGTGATAAAGGTTATCGTCATTGAAGCTTAATAGAGGGTTTATTCACTGATAGAATTGAGTATCTCACTCTCAATTACATAATTAAAGTTAATATTTTCATTATGCTTTAAAAAATCGTCGTTGGAAACTCCTTAACCAGGCGATATAGGAGAGTGAAATATGGCTTTCTGGCTTGTTTTATAACATCCTTCAGCAACGATGGGTCATCGATTTAAATGTGTTTAAGAATGTACTTTATGTCTAACATATTGTACAAACATAATATCTATATTTATAAAGATTCCCTTAAATACCAAACATCGTGTTCAAAATATTCCCTTGAAATAGCAATTTCAGCACCAAATGTGTTTGAACAGATATGAAATGTCGTGCAAATTAGTTGATGAAATATATTTGAATATTAATGAAAACCAACAGTAAAACATTTTCGCTCTTCGGAAAACCAGGTTCAAAACGAGTGTTGATGGTTTGGTTGACAGTCACGTTTGTCCTTCGAATCAAAGGTGTTCACATTAAAATGGCCGTCATGCAGTTTTTGCCTATTACGTGACATCGTTATTAAGACTACAGATAAGTGGTTTGTTTAATGCTATGTAACTATGAATGACATAAACTATCATTATAAATGGCCTTTTTAAAAGATTGAAAACAAAGTGCTACAGCCCCTTTAAGTATCATACTCTCATTAATGATACTGTGTCAGTCTCTTTACATCCCCACCAGAGACATTTCAAATTGACGTTATCAGGCAGAATACGTTGTTTATGACTCTGTTATTCAGATGATGATGATGATGATGATGATGATGATGACTCTGTTATTCAGATGATGATGATGATGATGATGATGATGATGACTCTGTTATTCAGATGATGATGATGATGATGATGATGATGACTCTGTTATTCAGATGATGATGATGATGATGACGATGATGATGACTCTGTTATTCAGATGATGATGATGACGATGATGATGACTCTGTTATTCAGATGATGATGATGATGATGACTCTGTTATTCAGATGATGATGATGATGATGACTCTGTTATTCAGATGATGATGATGATGATGATGACTCTGTTATTCAGATGATGATGATGATGATGATGACTCTGTTATTCAGATGATGATGACGATGATGATGATGATGATGACTCTGTTATTCAGATGATGATGATGAAGATGACTCTGTTATTCAGATGATGATGATGATGACTCTGTTATTCAGATGATGATGATGATGATGATGATGATGATGACTCTGTTATTCAGATGATGATGATGATGATGACTCTGTTATTCAGATGATGATGATGATGATGATGATGACTCTGTTATTCAGATGATGATGATGATGATGATGATGATGATGACTCTGTTATTCAGATGATGATGATGATGATGATGATGATGACTCTGTTATTCAGATGATGATGATGATGATGATGATGATGACTCTGTTATTCAGATGATGATGATGATGATGATGATGACTCTGTTATTCAGATGATGATGATGATGATGACTCTGTTATTCAGATGATGATGATGATGATGATGATGATGATGATGATGACTCTGTTATTCAGATGATGATGATGATGATGACGACTCTGTTATTCAGATGATGATGATGATGATGATGGTGACTCTGTTATTCAGATGATGGTGATGACGATGATGATGACTCTGTTATTCAGATGATGATGATGATGATGATGATGATGACTCTGTTATTCAGATGATGATGATGATGATGACTCTGTTATTCAGATGATGACGATGACTCTGTTATTCAGATGATGATGATGATGATGATGACTCTGTTATTCAGATGATGATGATGATGATGATGACTCTGTTATTCAGATGATGATGATGATGATGATGATGACTCTGTTATTCAGATGATGATGATGATGATGACTCTGTTATTCAGATGATGATGATGACTCTGTTATTCAGATGATGATGATGATGATGACTCTGTTATTCAGATGATGATGATGATGATGACTCTGTTATTCAGATGATGATGATGATGATGATGATGATGACTCTGTTATTCAGATGATGATGATGATGATGATGATGATGACTCTGTTATTCAGATGATGATGATGATGATGATGATGACTCTGTTATTCAGATGATGATGATGATGATGACTCTGTTATTCAGATGATGATGATGATGATGATGATGATGATGATGATGACTCTGTTATTCAGATGATGATGATGATGATGACGACTCTGTTATTCAGATGATGATGATGATGATGATGATGACTCTGTTATTCAGATGATGGTGATGACGATGATGATGACTCTGTTATTCAGATGATGATGATGATGATGATGATGATGACTCTGTTATTCAGATGATGATGATGATGATGACTCTGTTATTCAGATGATGACGATGACTCTGTTATTCAGATGATGATGATGATGATGATGACTCTGTTATTCAGATGATGATGATGATGATGATGACTCTGTTATTCAGATGATGATGATGATGATGATGATGACTCTGTTATTCAGATGATGATGATGATGATGACTCTGTTATTCAGATGATGATGATGACTCTGTTATTCAGATGATGATGATGATGATGACTCTGTTATTCAGATGATGATGATGATGATGACTCTGTTATTCAGATGATGATGATGATGATGATGATGATGACTCTGTTATTCAGATGATGATGATGATGATGATGATGATGACTCTGTTATTCAGATGATGATGATGATGATGATGATGACTCTGTTATTCAGATGATGATGATGATGATGACTCTGTTATTCAGATGATGATGATGATGATGATGATGATGATGATGATGACTCTGTTATTCAGATGATGATGATGATGATGACGACTCTGTTATTCAGATGATGATGATGATGATGATGATGACTCTGTTATTCAGATGATGGTGATGACGATGATGATGACTCTGTTATTCAGATGATGATGATGATGATGATGATGATGATGACTCTGTTATTCAGATGATGATGATGATGATGACTCTGTTATTCAGATGATGACGATGACTCTGTTATTCAGATGATGATGATGATGATGATGACTCTGTTATTCAGATGATGATGATGATGATGATGACTCTGTTATTCAGATGATGATGATGATGATGATGATGACTCTGTTATTCAGATGATGATGATGATGATGACTCTGTTATTCAGATGATGATGATGACTCTGTTATTCAGATGATGATGATGATGATGATGATGATGATGATGACTCTGTTATTCAGATGATGATGATGATGATGATGACTCTGTTATTCAGATAATGATGATGATGATGACGACTCTGTTATTCAGATGATGATGATGATGATGACTCTGTTATTCAGATGATGATGATGATGATGAGGATGATGACTCTGTTATTCAGATGATGATGATGATGACTCTGTTATTCAGATGATGATGATGATGATGATGATGATGATGACTCTGTTATTCAGATGATGATGATGATGATGATGATGATGACTCTGTTATTCAGATGATGATGATGATGATGACGACTCTGTTATTCAGATGATGATGATGATGATGACTCTGTTATTCAGATGATGATGATGATGATGACTCTGTTATTCAGATGATGATGATGATGATGATGATGATGACTCTGTTATTCAGATGATGATTATGATGATGATGATGATGACTCTGTTATTCAGACGACGACGACGATGATGATGATGATGATGATGATGATGATGATGATGATGATGATGATGATGAATGTTGACGACGATTAAGATACTGATGTTAATGAAGAAGCTTAAGGTGATGATGATAAAACTGATTTTGATGATAATGATGATGACGATGATGATGATGATGATGATGATGATGATGATGATGATGATGATGATAATAATATCCAGGATATTTATCATAATATATGCATTTAACACAAAGTTAATAAGTTGCATTTCCTTTAATAAAAATGCAATTGGCAGTCTTTAAAATATCTCAATCCAAGATGATATTTTCATCATTAAATGCCATACTTCAGACAGCAATGACAAGGGATTCCATGGAAGGGGAACACAGAAAATCTTGGAAATAAATACGAGTGTAATACTAATTGATTGAGATGAATTCCTGTATTTTAATAAAGTGAAGACATTAATAATTAAAACATTTACGTTGAATATATTATTCTGATAGTGTGTCAACATATAATTCAATATACTGAAACCGAAAGTTTGTTTGTTTGTGTATTTTAGTGCACATATCATGTAATTTTGCATGTCTTTGAAGCATCGTACAGACCCGATCACTTTTCAAGAAAGCTGAGTGTTCAATATCATAATCTGATTTGATACCTCATAGTACACAATTACAGTTTTGGCGGAGACCAGGGATCAATCTGTTCAAAACTACAGTTTTTATTTTCTTCTGAGAAATGTACAGTGAGTGATCATTTGGGTGAAATATACATCATATATGTCCTCTTATACTCATTCAATGTATTTGCGATGAATTTGTTCTAATTTATACAATTTGAAAACTTTTATTCGAAAATTAATTAAATTTGAATTTTCAAAATTTGACCCTTTCTATCTATTTCAAATTTCATAAACATGCACCACTGCAGTAACGAGCACGAGATATGTGTGAGAATGATTGTTTTACACAAAGAAGTATGACAATTTATTGTCATTGTATGTTATGTAAATTTATTGATGTAACAATGAACGTCAATTTACATGATATTTACACTAAGATACGCATGCATGTGAACAAACATTAGGTACGCGGCTGTGCGCAGGGTTCATAAGTTTAATATTGCATATTATCTTCTGATAATGTGTCATCATTTGAAGTAATAGTTTTGAGACAGGGAAGGCGTTATTCATATCATTTATTCTTATAGTGTGTGTAAATACAGCTTAGTATTCTCTTCAAGCTCTGGAAGCCACGATAGTCTTATTATCAGCGGGTTGCATGAACTTTTTCCCAGTCAAATCCGTAAAGTTTGTGCACTCTCTCAGAGCTCCGTCATCAACCTTGAAAACAATATACAGAACACATGATACATTCAATAGATTCTAGAATTGCTAATTTTCGTGGAATAACTGGTAAATACTGGTATATTTGAAATACAAATTTATTGAAATTTGCAACTAACAGATTTTTTATACTACATGTATCCTGTATATTATAAACGAGTTCCAGACATGATGCATACTTACTAAAGCCATTGACCTTGTAAGTCATCAGGTTTTAAACATAAGGTTATTATATAACTTTTCATATTATAATTGTCCAAAAGACACAGAGAGTTTAGGACGTTGATCTTCTTGTCCCAAATACACACAGTTACAAAGTCTACTATTAAAATATATTTTGTTCAAGGTGCCTGTACATTCAAATGTAAGATTTCAGCTTTCAAGTGCATATATTTGTTGAAGACATGTACCAACAGAGCACTGGATATAACGTGGCCCCTGATCTATCATCTATCATGTATAACCCTCCTTTGTATAGGCATTTCGATCTGGAGAAGAAGACTAAACATTGATTTAGGTCGTGATGCAATGTAACAATTAGAATTCCCATTGTCATGATACTTTACACACGATTTCAAGTTAGAGTCAGTCGTTTTTTAGAAGGAGTAGAAAACATGTGCATCGTTTAATATCATTTACATATCAACAAAACAGAGGAAATAAAAGACGACAACGTTCTCTTGATTTAAAATCTACATATATATGCTGAGTTATTTCCAAAGGCAAAATGCTTACAATATCCAGTTTGTTGTATCTGGGGAAATGGTGTTCCACCATAGGATCGTTGCTAGCTTTGTTGTAACAAGCGATGAACACCCAACGTCTATCATCACTTTGGTTAGCACTGCTGGTGTGAAGTACGTTACAGTGGAAGAATAGTGCATCACCTGTGGTAGGATGTGTACTTGTTTATGGAGATGATCATGATGATGGTGTTGATGACGATGAATATGATGGTGGTGTTGATGACGATGAATATGATGGTGGTGTTGATGACGATGAATATGATGGTGGTGTTGATGACGATGAATATGATGGTGGTGTTGATGACGATGCAGTTGATGATGGTGATGCTGAGGATGAATATGATGGTGGTGTTGATGATGGTGGTATTGATGATGTCGGGGTTGATGATGTCGGGGTTGATGATGATTAAGATGATGATGATGGTAATGATGATGATGATGAAGATGATGATTTTTATGGTAGTTACAGACATTGCTGAGGACGACAATCATGTCAACTTTAATCGTCAATTTGAATGGCGATGGGTACGAGGATGAAGATGATGATGTAGTGGCGTGATGAAGCAGTACATGGGATATTGATACAACGAGCCTTGTGGTGATGGCGATGGTGTTGATGATGATGATGATGATGTTGATGATGTCGATGATGATGATGTCGATGATGTCAATGTCGATGACGATGATGTCAATGACGATGATATCAATGATGATGATGATGTCAATGTCGATGATGATGTCGATGATGATGTCGATGATGTCAATGTCGATGATGATGATGATTTCGGTGATGTCAATGTCGATGATGATGTCAATGTCGATGATGATGTCAATGGCGATGATGATGTCAATGGCGATTATGATGTCAATGCCGATGATGATGTCAATGTCGATGATGCGGAGGTCTTGATAGCGGTAGTGATGGTTGTGGCGGTTGTTTTGGTGGTGGCTGTCTTTTATAGAAGTCGTGGTGACAGTATTGCTATAGGTATTTGCGGTAGTAATGGGGAATGTGGAGTATCAGGGTAGTAGTTGTAGTATATGTATATTTGGTAGCGACCGTGGTAATGTTGGTGGCGTTGAAGGGAACGCCAAATTCAATGACAACACTTTCTTTAAAGTAATTATAACTTTCAAAGGTGTAAGTATAACCTTAAGAAGTTGTATCTGTAAGTTATAAAGTTGAAGTTACAGCTTTTAAAGTTTAAAGTTTTGAATGTTGTATATTCACTTTTTGTAAGTACAACTTTCAAAGGCTTATTTGAAACGTTTAAAGGTGTAATACAACTTTTCTTAATAAGACTTAACTTTGTAAGTCGTAATCACACTTAAAACTTGAATAAGAAACATTCAATACTTGAACTTACACCATGACAAGTTTATTTGTTAATTACATTTTTTTAAACGTAAATGTATGCCATTAGAAACTATATTTGCAACTATAGAAATCGTAACTTCAACTTTATAACTTGTAAATTTAACTTTTTAAAGTTTGTAATTCGTCTCTTAAAGTTGTAATTTGACCTTTTAAAGTTGTAATTTGACCTTTTAAAGTTGTAATTTCATTTTTTTAAATGTTATCATTGAATTTAGTTTTCCGTATGCTGGCATTGTTATGCAGGACGAAATCCTACATCGGTAGGAAAACGGAATGGTTGTTGGGTTGGATTGATAGATGTGGCGAAAATCATGCAGGACATCGATGATATAGGAATAATAAAATTGTTATGCTATAAATTTCATTTGGTGTATTTTGGAAACACGTGGTCATTATTTCCGCTTACGATAGATCTGCATTTATTATTATTATTACTGTTAGCTGGCACTGAGTTGTATCGTGATTTCAGAGTGAGTGTTAATAGGGGTATGAGTGTCAAGTTCACCTGCGTCCATCTCGATATACAGGTGCGGGTACTGAGACTTGATGAGTTCCACACGCTCCAGATCTGCTCCTGTCTGTCCCCCCTGCCTTCCGTGATCGATCCGTCCGCACTTGTGTGAGCCCTCCAGGATCTGTAGGTGCAAGAGTGGATATCAGGCCGCGATAGGGTTAAGCCATGGCTGCGTTCCATAACAGCGAGCGCTTGAATTGCTCATTGATTGCTCAATGTAGCGCTCACGTAGCGCTCAAGTAGCGCTCCCTCTCTCTTGAACGACATAGAGCAAATTCCTCAAAGTTTGCTCGCCTTGCTACGTAGCGCTACATTGAGCAATCGCGGTCAAGAGAGGTTTAAAAGTAATCGCTAATTGATCGATTACTTTGAAACCTCTCTTGAACACGGCCCTGGCCACGATAGGGTTAAGCCATGTTTACATGCACCCTTCTGACCATGGGGCAAACATACCCCTGGGGTTTATATGCAAACATTATTTGAGAATATCTGCAATTCTTCCAGATATTCAAAAGACATTCAGCCTCATCATCAACTTACGAAATGCCCCGCGATCGCTTTTTTGGTGGCATTTTAAATGATTATTTTTTTAAATGGAAACTGCGGGAAACTTTTGCATTTATTTATAGATGGGAGGTGCCACTTATTGGAACGGGTATTCAGGTAATTAAGTATTTCAGCGGGGATTAAAATCTCTATAAAGTGTTTTATGCAGCATTTGCCCATGGGGTTAGATTTGACCCACCTCTCGAGATGGGGTAAACTAGTCCCCCGGAGGCAAATGATGTTTACATGACAAGATTTGCCTCCGGGAGGTAAATTTGACCCTATGGGTAAATCTAACCCGGGGTTATTCGGAGTCCCAAGGTTGTCGTTGTCCTCATCATTACGGGTCATGATCAGTTACTTGTGCCTTCAAGAGGGAAATGTGAGTTTGCATGACACAATGTGTTACACAGGTGTAAAGTAAGACTTACCTGTAAACATCCATTAGACTTCTGACACCTGTCAACGGGTATAAAGACACTCATCATGTCTGGTTTCAGTATCCCGTTCTGGTACCAGTATCTGTTAGAAGTATTGTCAGTAGATACTAAACTGCCAGGCAAAAGAAAGTACTCACTTCTGTTGATTTTATCATATGTATGATTTTCAAGTGCAAACATCTCAAGTTTGCGATGTTTTCATCTAAAACTGAAAACTACACCTCTACATATTTTTTTAAATTTAAAAGAAAAAAAGGAATTTTAAATATAAAATTTCTTCCAAATTTTTTGGGATGATACACAACTGTTCATCTCCATATGAGACATATTCTAGGTGAAAATTAATAAATGTGTCTAATTCTGCACACATTTACAACATTTTAAACATTGTATTGGTCATATGGTATAACGTTAATATCTCACTCCTGTCTTCATTAAACAAAGAAATTTTAACTAAAATTAACCACAATCACCAGTTAATTCATGCAATCGAAACCAACTGAGGTGGGTACTTTCTTTTGCCCGGCAGTGTATACCCAGATGGCTCTGTTACTCATCAAACTTTTGATTTCAGTATTCCCTTACTTACAGTAGCAACGAAGCTGTGTGGGATCATTTTGATTTTTTGTGTGAGTTGGTCATCAACTTTTGGTTTAGTACCTAGTATATAGGAAGTACAATTTCTGGAAGTGTAACTACTGGAGGTCAGGTGATTTGGGGTTTAACGCAACTTTCAGGGATATTTCACGATTGCTAGTATTATTGCAGTGAGAAAGTCCACAACACCATGAAACCTACGATTATCGGCTGGAATTAGTGGACTATAGATGAAAGTCAATGTAACATTGCACCCAAACCTTACTGCATGTAGAAAAGTTCTCCATAGCAGAACAAAGCTGGCGGGATTCGAACCCCGGATCTCTTGATCCGAACGCGCTAACCACTGCGTTATCCCGCCCCCCGTTACTACTGAAGAATCAGAAGAATGTTCAATTTGAGAAGTTTGAAATTTGAATAAGACCCTCTAATATGATTACCCATAATCCTGATGCCAGACGAATCTGCCTCCCGTCCTTGCTTCCTTCATAGTGATCTTGGAATGATAATGATAAACCTCTCCACCAAGCAGCTGAAACGAAAATATTTAGCTGGCATTGAAGGCGATGTACACGTTTATTTTGCATATTATCTTCAAATCTCAAATTTGCCACCTACTAAGTTTACGCAATATATGTTTACGTAAGAAGGTAAACAGTCTCATTACACGACCCGATAACTCCGGATCTGAAGAAAATGGTGCGACGTATAAACTCGTCAGTGTGAGAGGTAGATTTGAAGATCTCATGCGATTTGACAGTTCAGACAGCAAGATTGTTGACCATTCCATCTTGATGCCATATTTAAAACTCAAGTCTGAGAATTTCGGTATCGCTACATCAATCAGATCACTTGACATCTGTGACACCTAAAATGACCGCTCGAAGGTAAATGGGCTCGCATAGCTTAACTAAACCATGACTTTCTGTCATTTCGTTTTAGAACTCTTTCTATTGATTGAGAAGTATTATGTAGCCATTAGTAAAACCTATTTACATTTTCGTGAGAACATTTTACTACAGCGCCTTTAATAGATTCCGGAGATGAAAATGGTACGTTTCTTTATTTCAGTTCACAAGGATAATTTTAAAGGCTGAAAAGAGTAAAATGACCCCCTGACCTCTGCGCATGTCCCGGCAACTCTCCGACTCCTTGAGATCATCCCTGTGACGTCATTTCCGGGATAGGACCAAATTGTCACTCGACTCTTCCTACCTTGTCCGTCATCTGTCTGAAAAATGCAATCTTTTTATTTCTTAAAGAGGCAGTTATTTCGCTCAAATAAGTTGATAAAATGTATTTGAAAATAATGTCACTAATAGTTAAACAACCTTCTCTCTTCGGAAAATCAAGTTAAAAAAACTAGTGTACATGGTCCGGTAAAGCCATGGGAATCATTTGTGTAATTCAAAATAATAAAATGTGTTCACATTAAAATGACCGCCATGCTATTTTTGCTTTATACGCAACCGTTATTACCCCTACGGGTGAATGGTTTGTGTAATAAGGCCTTTTACCCTCTAAAGTAAATATAATGATTTAAAATATCAGTATAAATGGGATACTTGAAAAAATAAATTTTGAAAAAAGAGGTGCTACTGCCCCTTTAAAATCATTTGGATAACAGCTTTATACGCCCAAAACAAGTCATGACAAGCTTAAAGAAAGGTCTAATAAACTTAGAATGACTTCGTCTAGCGCTATCGGCAGCTTCGAAAGTACAATTCCGTCAGGGTAATAATGTGAAGCGCATTGAGCATGCATTCGTGTGTGGATAACTTGCGCAGTATATAAATATCCATTATTATTATTATTATTATTATTATATATTTGGTTTACATTTGAATGGTTGTTGCTACTGTTATTTTTTCATATGTGAACATTCAATTTTGGTTTGACAATTGTGTACGAAATTAGACATTCGTGTTTGTACGTATATATAAATAATACATTATAATAACACAATCTTTTTTAAATATAACCGATGGTAATATTTTGATGACTTTAGATTTGAAAAGATGACAAGCAATATCGAAAATTTATTCAAATTAAATTAAAACAACGAGAAGTGAAGCTTTTCATTGGCGCTACGAGTGTGGGACGATTTGCTACGGCATATTAAGCGATTGTTAACGAGTCTGATATTTACAGTTATTTTGTGGATAATAGCTGGATATCCTTTCGATAGATATGTTTAATTAATAAAACTTTTAAAAAAATAGTGTACAGTGGGATTTTTTCATTTCACGTAACAAAATATCGAGTAGAGCGATAGAACCCTCTCTTGAACAAATATTCCAAATACAACCTACCACGAAAGCGTTATCCTGGAATCCACTGTTATTTTCCAAAATGTTCTTGACCTTGGCAACTTCATCTTTTTCAAGCAAACCTCTGTAATACGCATAGCATCCTAGCATTGAAAAATCCATCAATAACGAGGGGAGAGAATGTTGAGAGCAAACCCAAAGCTTCAGCCTATGTTTCCTCTATCTCAGACAAAGTGCAACGCATGCAAATGTTTTTTCTTTTTTGCTTAATTGGAGCACAGGTGAAGTTTAGCGCAAATGTGTTGCGCAACAGAGATGAACGACCAGTTTTCCATCAAAAACTGGTCGTTCATCTCTGTTGCGCAACATATTTGCGCTAAACTTCATCTGTGATTGGAGTTAACGGTCAGTTTTTTCCCTATTTACGAGTGCTTCGTACGCACACAGCAAAGACTGGTCATTAATTTCAGTTGCGCAATCCCTATACGCGTCGCCTATTTTCTTTGATCCTACATCATCATGGAGAGAATGCAGTAACATCCATCAACATCATCATCAGTATGCCTATTCTCCGAAACGTTATAAATGACATAGATAATATAGAATATGATATCAAGAAAATTTTTAATTTAGGTCCCACATGTCCATCATTTGCTTCCTTACTTTACATGGAATGAAGATAAAAGCATAGAGGTGAAGTGAGTTGGGGGTTAAACGCCGCTTTCAAGAGTATTTCACTTATATCACGGCTGCTAGTATTCCGGCAGGGAGAAAGCCCGCAACGCCATGTGGCTATGCATTGCGGTGAAACCTGCGACCATCGGCTGGAACTAGCGAACCATGGGTGGTACTCCGCTAAAAATTCAGTGTAGCATTGCACCCAAACCTTACTGCGTGTAGAACAGTTCTCTACTGCAGACAAAGTTGCCGTGCCCCTGGCGGGATTCGAACCCGGACCCCTTGATCCGAAGCCGAACTGCGCTATCCCGCCCTACTAAAAAGCATAGAAGTAATAAACTGCCTTTTCTGTGTTGCATAAACTTATATGAGTGCACAGTAAATAGAATTACAGGTTTATGCTTCCACGACAATTTACGATACTGTGCACAGAACGTAAACAAAAGGGAACTAAATTTATATTATTATAAATACCTCACGAGGATGTAACCCTTTTCATCAAAGGATTTCCTCATTTCATCCGTAACCTTGAACGGGCTTGAATACTGAAATTCTAAACAAGACAAATAAAGGAATTTAATAAATGTTTACTGTATAGTTTACATACATAAAGCATATGAAAATTCAAATATTGACAAATATATAAATAAGGAAAATGTAGAAAATCTGTCTTATAAAACAGATGTCTTGAATACCACATGTATTTATCTAAATTAGCATACCTGATTTAGCCATTGTTGGATTTTTCTTGGCTTCTGAAAAACATAAAAACTTTGCGTAAGTTTAATCATAACGAAAGGACAACTGCGTCATTAAAAAATGATCAACAAAATGTAAAATATAATTTAAATGTATACGTTAAGAGTTATATTCAAGTCGCAGGTTTCAGAATCCAAAGACAAAAAATTATCTGTTTCAATTTGTTTTTAAATGACGAATAATGCTAGTAACTAAAAGTGACATTTTTTAAAGACACAACCTGTTCAAAAGAGGTACATTTCCTGACGTGTCATTATAAAACGGTTGCTTCAATGCGATGTGCCACTTATACATATACATATTCATAATCATTTATATTGTAATGCATAAATGTCATTATATTAATAGTTCATTGAATGAATTTATGGAACTAATTCATAACAAATATATGACATTTAGGAACATTTAACAACGGAACATGCAATTTATATCAGGGAATGCTCAGTTTTTTGAGTAAAAAAATTAACGAAATGTGAGGCTTTATAACCAAAATGCACATTCATACTCAGTCTGCAATCCTTCTCATAATAACAGTTTAAGCCTAGCGTATAATGCACAAACGAAAATAATATACTCAAGTTTCATTTCAATGGTACATGCATGTATACGTAGTACTGATCCTTTAATACATCTATACCTTTGTCAAATATATGTATGGCCACTTAGATCAATTTGACAAAGGTTGAATATAAGTTTACCAAGAACAATTCACTGCGAATTACGTATACATTACAAAAGGTAACACATTTTGGTCAACAAAACATGAAAAGAACTTTGAGCAAATTGTGTTATAAAATGTTAGACCTACATGTACTCACATCACACGACCTGTGCAATGGTGTTGAAATTGATCGACCTTGACACAAAGCTTGTCTTACAGCGGCGACTGTGTATGTAAAATGTGCGAGTTTTAAAGGACACCTATCTTGAGCTTCTTATCGCTGTGAATTGGGACGGATATAAGCGTGTCCATAATAGGAGCTAAAAAATTCACAGTGACCCTCATATGTGACCAAACTAGCACAACATAGTCAAATAATTTTGTTAACTTACGGGAATAATGATCATTGTAGAGAAGGTTGATCTTAAAAAGGGTTAATTGAATTAAATTAAATTTTTAATTAAATTAAATTGACAGTTGATCCCGATCTAGGCCTAGTCAAAAAAATGTTTCTCAAATTTGCCGTTTACTATTTAAGTTTATCTTATATTGTGTTACGTTAGATGTTAAACCATTACATTACTCGACCCAATCAGCCGTATCCACAGAAAACGGTTATCCGTATCGTGGTGCGATGTATAAAGCAATACTTTTATGGAACTCTTCAGTGTGGAGTGTAGATTGGTAAGTCTCATGCGATTTTGAGAATTCAGTCATTAAGAGGCGTGGTTGTTTTAAACTTTACTCCGAGTGTTGGTATCGCTACATCAGTCAGATCACTAGAACTACCGCTCGAAGGGAAATGGACTCGCATGGCTTATCCGGACAATGGACATTTGTTTTAGCACTATTTTTATTGATTCAGGAGCATCATTTAATCATTGGTAACACTTATTTACCTTTTCTTGAGATCATTTATTTCAGTAAGAAAAACGTGCTACAGCGCCTTTAACTAAATAATGATTGAACTTATTGTGTAATGGATCACAGGTGAAGTTTAGCGCAAATTTGTTGCGCAACAGAAATGAATGCATGATGATTCGCATATATGGAAAACTGGTCGTTCATCTCTGTTGCGCAACATATTTGCGCTAAAGATGAACGACCAGTTTTCCATATGTGCGAACGAAGCTCCCTTCGTTCGCGCATATGGAAAACTGGTCGTTCATCTCTGTTGCGCAATATATTTGCGCTAATCTTCACCTGTGAATGGATAAATGTATGCTTCTTTCGAATGAATTCGATGATCTTAATCATCAGTAAAGATAATGGAGAACAATTCCATTTGACTTTTAAATATCATTTTTAAAAATTGTACTTAACATTCAGAAAAGACAAGTGCAGCCAAAATGTTATATAATTATCTCAAGATAAGATCACGTGAACACTTTAAATGGACTCATGTGACTTAACCGAATCAAATACATCTGTTTTAGAACTTTTTTATTGAATGAAAAATATTATTTAGCCATTGTTAACACTTATTTTACTTCCCGTGAGAGCACTTAATTTAGTAAGAATGGCTAAAGTGCCTTTAATTAGTGTGTTTTTTCCCGGTAGTTCGCGCCGTGTTGGTGTTCAATAGAACTATGCTGGATGGTTATCATTACCCACCTGAAAGATACTGCAGTTTATACTTGCTTGTTAATACAGAGATTTTGCATGTACGATGGACGCTGCATCAAACACCCTGCATCAGCCGGCAGGGCAAATAACCTGTATTAGCCTGTCGGAAAGGGCGGAAATTCATATAAACTTCGATTTGAAGCTGGAACCCTAGGTGGAAATGTATGACAAACATAGTATGATATGGGTGTTTTTCGTAGACTGTATGTATTTGGCTTGACGAATCTGATCGGGCAATAAAGAGAATAAGATAATTCCATGAAATACAATTGTTATTAAACTCGTTAATGATTTGATATTCGCTTTCGCTCGTGTGATACCAATTCATTAACACGTTCAATAAAATTTGTATTTCATGAAAGGTCGTTTAATACCCACATATAACTGTGTTCCTGACATAACATAGCTCCATAGAGTGCGTCTTCAGAACAGCTCTGTTGGCATTTTGAACTCTTTTGAGGATGGTCTTTGAAACAAATATGAGTGTAAACATTGTATCACTACAAACACTCCAGTGGAGGTGGCTCATTCCAGCAACGATGGGCGGGGTGTATCGCTGGATGGATGACCCGATTCATGTTTGAGAGTTCCATACCCCTGATCACAGACACCAGGTGTTTTAGACTTGCAAAGCAATTGACTAAATTCAAATGTGATTCAGTCCATCAAGCAGTATACGTGGGGACCCGGTAGGATGGCGATGATCTGAGAGTGACACACTGCAACTATAAGCAGGTCAGATTGATGATGAGGTACAATGTTTACATAGTATTTCATGTGATATGAATGTAACAAATCCTTTTATCTATCAGGCTCTTCCCACAGAGGTTTCGCCCTTCAGAGGATCGAAAATCTGAAGGGAGTGATCTCTTTGGGAAGAGAATGATAATCTAATCTGATGATATATAGACTATTAGTAGTTTTGTATTTTAATGATTTATTATATGGCGAGCGATGAAATACTGGGTTGATGTTGATGGGGAGGTTGATAATGATGGTGATAGTGATGATGATGGGGAGGTTGATGATGATGGTGATAGTGATGATGATGGAGAGGTTGATGATGATGGGGAGGTTGATGATGATGGGGGGTGGAAATGATGGTGATGGTGGTGTGGGTTGTCAATGTCCAGGATATTAATTTTCTTATTCTATTTAATTCAAGAAGACGTCAATTCGTCTCTATTTTAATTAATCTACAATTGTATCAATTATTAACTTTTGAAAGGCGTATGGAAGTGGAATAAATGCTAATGTATGGAAAATAACTTCTTTATTGTGAAGAAACACGCCGATTCTGAGTATATGCTTAACATCAGATAGAATGTCGGGAATAATAAGGTTGGGTTCAATTATACAGAATATTAAGAATTTTAAGGAAAATTAATTGAACCAACGAGTTTAAAGGCGCTGTAGAACGTTTTTTGTGAAGACATTAGAATGGTCGCTCGAATGGTCGTTTTAGAACTCCTTTTAATGATTTAGGAATATTATTTAGCCGTTGGTTACACTTATTAATATTTTGTGAGAGCATTTTGTATCAGTTAAAATACATGAGTTTGCTATAAAATGAGGATTTGGAATCCAAATAAATAGTTGTCGAATCTAACTGTAAACCAGTGTCACTCTAGATATCAAAGGGTCATATATTGGTGAAAAAATTAATTAGAAAGCATATGCCTTCGACGATCACGCGTCAAATACTAAAGCATTTATCATAACTGTAGCGAGAATTAACGTCAATACCAAGCAATGTGGTAAGTATGTTATAACAACCGTTTTCATGAAGCGGGAACATAGCAAATATTTTGATTTGATATGAATGTATCACTGAAAATGATCTCTCAATAACTAATACAGTTTCTGAAGTAAGTAAGTCAAGCGTTCTTCTGAACTTTTGTTTTCATCTGATTTAAACATTTTCGTCTCAATTGCAGGAATACGTCATTCATTTGTATTCCTCTGTTGCGAGATCAGCATCTTATTCAAAGCCTCTTCGCTTTAAGCTTTGGCAGCACCGGTAGTCTTAATGTCCACCGGGTCCAGAAACTTCTTTCCCGTCAAATCGGTGAAGTTCGTACAATCCCTGAGAGCTCTGTCGTCAACCTGGACAACAAAACAGATACAATCAACATCTTGGTAAATGATATACAATTCTTTTGATTTCGCATTTATACTTTTATTGACAATCCGAACTTAGAAAAGAGAAAGAGAGAAAAAAGAAAAAGGGAACTACTAGTACAGTCAGAATGCTCACTACAAACATACATCGCAGAAAGTGAACTCAATCAACTAAAGAGTTTGCTGCCAACAATTCCTCGTTACAAAGTTAGTGTTAGTGTAGTATGTTACCTCAAAGGGGAGAGACGATGAAAAGTACATTTGTCATTAAATACTAGCTATAAGGTGTGTCCTAATATGATTCAAATCGACCCTGTTCCGAGGAAAAGAAGTTCGGGGGTTACTCTCAACACAGCCCAACTTCCAAACGCAAGGAATAACTAGCTCTTGCCAGTCTGCATTACTGGCTGATTTATCCCTTGCGGTATTTCCCTCGCTTTGTTGTGTCAAAATAGTGAATCGCGGGTCATGATGTCTAAACACAGATTTCTTAAGGAAATACTGCAAGGCCTAAATCAGCCAGTAATGGAGACTGGCAAGAATTATGCATTGCATTGGGAAGTTGAACACAGCCTAACGACCGTTCTTTTAGACTCACGTTCTAACACAAGTTCAGTTGGCCAATCACAACGCTGCCAGCAAAAGAATTCGGTAACTCGGCAGTTATCCCTTCATTTGAATTCGTAACATTAGAAACGTGTGAATGAATGATTCCCATTGCATTCAGAACGGCGATCATTTTAGAAAGCTGTGTTGTGATTGTCACTCAATGCCTAATATTTGCCTCTGTACTCAACTGGAATCAGGAGATGGGTCGTCAGACCCTGAGGAGAGGATCTATCTAAGCCAGTTCGTATTATTTTCAAAGATAAACGGTTCTCACTATATCCAGCTTGTTGTATTTAGGGAAGTGATGTTCCACAACAGGATCGTTGCTAGCCATGTTGTAACAGGTGATGAACACCCAGCGTCTGTCATCACTCTGGTTAGCACTGCTGGTGTGAAGTACGTTGCTGTGGAAGAATAGCGCATCACCTGAAATATGATGAAAATTCATGCAAAGCGAGTTGATGCTGCTACTACTGCTGATGTTGATGATGGTGATGCTGATGATGAAGATGGTGATGCTGATGATGTTGATGCTGATGATGCTGATGATGGTGATGCTGATGATGGTGATGCTGATGATGGTGATGCTGATGATGATGATGGGGATGGTGATGATGGTGATGGTGATGATGATGATGGGGATGCTGATGATGGTGATGCTGATGATGATGATGCTGATGATGATGATGGGGATGGTGATGATGGTGATGCTGATGATGATGATGGGGATGGTGATGATGGTGATGGTGATGATGGTGATGGTGATGCTGATGATGGTGATGCTGATGATGATGATGGGGATGGTGATGATGGTGATGCTGATGATGGTGATGCTGATGATGATGATGGTGATGGTGATGATGGTGATGGTGATGCTGATGATGGTGATGCTGATGATGGTGATGCTGATGATGATGATGGGGATGGTGATGATGGTGATGCTGATGATGCTGATGATGGTGATGCTGATGATGGTGATGCTGATGATGGTGATGCTGATGATGGTGATGCTGATGATGGTGATGCTGATGATGGTGATGATGTTGATGCTGATGATGCTGATGATGGTGATGCTGATGATGGTGATGCTGATGATGGTGATGCTGATGATGATGATGGTGATGGTGATGATGGTGATGGTGATGCTGATGATGGTGATGCTGATGATGGTGATGCTGATGATGATGATGGGGATGGTGATGATGGTGATGCTGATGATGATGATGGGGATGGTGATGATGGTGATGGTGATGATGATGATGGTGATGCTGATGATGGTGATGCTGATGATGGTGATGCTGCTGGTAACTCTGATGATGATGATGTTGCTGATGATGTTGATGACGATGATGCTGATTATGATGCTGCTAAAGGTGATGCTGTTGATGTTGGTAATGATGATCCTGATGATGATGCTGCTGCTGATGTTGATGATGATGATGATGCTGGTAAAACTATAAACATTTAGTTAACACTGTTACTATGTACGTAAGAGAAACCTAAAGTCGATATATGTAAACTCACTTAGAAAAGAAAGAGAGAACATTTTGATGAAATTCTCATTTTAATATAAAATATAAAATATTTGATTTACTCCTCTAATGACACTGCATTCCAATAAATACCGTGTAATAATTGTGAAACCTTACCCTTTAAACGTAGTTTCCCCAAAAGGTATATGTAACTTTCACTCAAACAACGATAGGGAAATATCGTAAATGAAAATATAATCTGCATTCGTCATTAAGGTTAACCTTAGTGTCATGTTTATAACACTGAACTATGGCTAATTCATATACTTAAAGTCGCCTTAGAGTTTCGTAAAATAAGACCCTGGGTGTTTATAAGAGTGATCTACATTGGTTATTTTCTGCAGTTTACTGGCCACATAATAAAGTAGCATTAGTATATCGGAGGAAGTGTAAGAAGGATAAAGAGTGTCAAGTTCACCTGCGTCCATCTCGATATACAGGTGCGGGAACTGAGACTTGATGAGCTCCACACGCTCCAGATCCGCTCCTGTCTGTCCCCCCTGCCTTCCGTGATCGATCCGTCCACACTTGTGTGAGCCTTCAAGGATCTGTAGGTGCAAGAGTGGATATCAGGTCAGTCTATTGTGTAAAACCAAAGACTAAAGAATGATAACTTTAACAGGTTGGAAGACGAATAAGAAACGTTACAACAGCCTTTAAGAAACGCTTCGTCATCCTGCTCTGTGTACAAGATCGTTATTGATAGTGTGAACCCGCTAGCGGTTCAATGGTAAAGCTTGGTAAGCTTGGTAAAGCTTGGTAAGCACATGCGAGTCCTTGTTCATCCTCGGTTACCCAGGGTTTTATATATGCTCCGTTACTCTCCACTATATCACCCATGGGAAACCTTATCAGGGGAATCTGTTCTCAAATTACCCGCCCTTGGCCAGCGTGACGAAGTCAGTAACCAAAGAAAATGCTCAATGGGATAAGACGGAAATGGCCAAGGGAGATAACCGGTGAAGGATGGCTAACACAATGACCTCGCTTGCTTTGAAACTAAGTAATATGAGTTGTCATTGGCTCGCAGGTCCAAGCTGCATAGCTGCTCACGCCGGGCAAGGGCGGGTAATTTGAGTACAGATTTCTCTGATAAGGTTTCCCATGGGTGATATAGTGGAGAGTAACGGAGCATATATAAAACCATGAATAACAGAGGATGGTCCTTGTTCGAGCTAGCGGTTTTGAACACGGGACAATCCACATCATTTAATTAAGAAACGTTTCGACGGCCTTTCCACATTCTTTCAGAAACGTTTCTACAGCCTTAAGGAACATTTCCACATATTGTTAACAACAATTCCACAGCCACAGAAAGATTTCAACAAAACGATTCCTTCGCTTTTCGTTTCGTTTCGTTTTCGAAACGTTTCTATGAGTATATATATATATACGAGGGCACGCGTTCACGGTTCGTTTTGTATACGGATTGGACAAAATCCTTGGGTTCTGACCCACGTAGAACTGTTTCAGAAATGGACATTTGGAAACGGCTCGAATAACAATTACAATCGTTCGATTAGTAAATTATCTGGTAACACAAGGGTTACGGCCTCATTTGACGAATTTTGAATCTTCAGTAGTGCTCATCCGTCGAATAATACAGGCGCTCATTCGTCGAAAATCGGTGTTCAAAGTCTTACGGCCTTAAACATCGTTTTATCTTGAAAGTTCAATTTAGAACCCATAGGTGAAATTTAATATTATGAAAATTCAGCTTAATATCATAAAAAATCATTTTACTATTCTAAAAATTCAGAACATTCAAGATCCTATCAGACAACTTGCCCGGCCGACACCAGACCAGACAGACAATGGACCAGACAGACACTGTGCTAGATAGACCACGGGTCTGACTGACACCAGGCCAGACCGACACCAGGCCAGACGGACACTGGACCAGACAGACACCGCACTAGACAGACCCTAGGCAAGACAGACAACGGGCGACACAGACACTTGGCCAGACAGACACCGGGCCAAATAGACACTTGGACAGAAAGACAATGGGATAGACAGATCCCAGGCAAGACAGACACCGGGTCAGACAGACACCAAGACAGACATGCTTGAGACCAGACAGACACCGGATCAGACATACAACGGGCCAGACAGACACCAGGTAAAACAACAAAGACAGAAACAGGATGAGACAGAACAATTCAAGTTTAATCATATTTGCATATTTTTTATTGATTTGTTTTTTAGCAATTTTATTCAATTCAATTAATGCACGCTATATTATCTTATGAATACAAAGCAAAGTCAACGGTGAACGGACAAAATCCCCAATGGTCAAAATCCCCAAGGACAAAAACTCCAAGGACAAAATCCCCAGTGGACATAATCCCCAGCCCTATAACAACAAAAAGGACAAAATCCCCAAGGTGATTAAAAATGTTTTGTTTTCTTTACTGAGAATGAACTTTGTTAAATTGTTGTTTTTATAACCTAATAAACTGTGTCTTTGATCAAAGGTATTAGTTACTGAGAAGTTTGAGAAGTTTGAGAAGTTGTTGTTTTAACAAATTGCTGTCTTTAATCACTGGTAGTATATGTTGTTTTGATATATGTTTTTTTTTATCACAAGTATTAATTTACTGAGAATGAACTTTTGTAAATCGTTGTTTTTATAATCTAATCAACTGTGACTTTGATCACAAGTAGCAGTTTATTGAGAATTATTGTTTTGATAACATTAGAATTTTTTTCTTTGATCAGTAAAAGTAAGCCAATCATCAATCTCATCTCATTTTGAATAACCTCTAATCATGTAGCTTGTGTGATGACTTTACTGATATAAATACTATTGGAAATTGACATATGTACAGTAGTACCACTATGGAGATTCTCAAGAGTAACAAGGGTGGCGTTAAGATGGCCCTAGATGGATATATTTGAAAGTGCTATTGAATTGCGAGACCGGGATTGTTACTGCTTGCTCAACATACTGCTTAAAGCCCACTATTAAAAAACTGCATTATGAGAACATTCTCTGTCTCTGACTACGTACGCATTCGGACGGACAAACTATAGGACGAACAGACAGACCCATTTCAAATACATTTAAACTAACAAATTCCATTGCTACAATATTTCATTTATTTAAGTAACCACACATGTACATTTACAATAAGGGAGCTGAAAAAATAATTGATAAAGATAAATTAGTTATAAAAGGCCAAACTAGGTGAACACATTTTATTTTACAATTTGTTTTCCAACTTCTTTCTAGGTTATAAAACTGACAGTTAAACGGCCTCCACAAAAGTGCACTGTCTCTCTTAACCTGACATTGATGGGTTTGGAAATAGACATGAAGCACGTGCAAATCGTGCTCTTCTCGTCTGGTTACATTATGTGAACACCAGTGCCACCAGCCGTCTTGCAGAGAGCGGCAAGTCTTATAACATGAAATGTCTAGAAACAGGGCTCAATCTGAGAAAAAATATTTTCACTAATAACAGATTTAAAAAAAAGATATGTTTATATAAATATAAATATATATGGATGTTTTGTTATCATATATAATACTATCATAAATTGTCTCAAATCAAACCAAATATAATACACACAGATACAGACATATCTTCATTATAGAGTATAGAATATCAGTCTGATTAAAATCGACCTTGTTCCGAGGAATAAAATTTGCAAAATAATATATCTACCGGGATACGAACAGGTTCTGTAGATTCCTCGCCACAAGGTCTGAGAACATCCGGTATACGCGTGTGTTCCAAACCAGTTAGGCCAAAGCCTAGTCAAATAGCTGACCAATCAAATCATAGTATTTAAACGGTCGCTGTTTTGAAAGCATTCGGAACATACAAAAGGATAGCTGTTTGGAGTTATCTGCCCCTAGCTTCTCGCACCGAAAGCATTCGTTGGGCATCTTTTGATTGGCTAGCTGAATTGCGCTCGAACATTCGAGTCTACGGGCTGTAATCAGACGGTTTGGCGTGGAACCTACGACTGATATGAGTTCGTATCCCGGTAGATGCACTATTTTGCAATTTTTATTCCACGGAAAACCGTCGATTTTAATCAGACTGTATAGAATATAGAATTGTAGCTCATCAGGCATTTCGCCATTCTTACTTTGTAATTCATAATTCGTAGATGAAAACAAAGATTTTGTCACATCCAGATTTGAGAGTGGTCAGGACCAAATAATTACAAAATGTTATAACTCAACTTCTTCCCCTCGTTAGAGAAGCACACCCTCAGAGTCAGACACCACCCGCAAGCACTGAGGACTGAATGTTCCAACAACTTATCTACTGACATTCTGCTGCCGTATGTTATAACGCATCTTCTTCCCTTACTTATAGTAGCACACCCCCAGAGTCAGGCTCCAACAACACTGAGCACTGAATGTCCCAACAACTTATCAACCAACGTTCTGCTGTCGTGTGTTATGACACATCCTCTCCCGTTCCTTATAGAAGAACACCCTCAGAGTCAGGCACCAACAACTAGCACTGAGCACTGAATGTCTCGCAAACTTATGAGCTTACGTTCTGCTGCCGTGTGTTATAACACATTTTCTTTCTTTCCTAAGAGTAGAATACAAAGCAAATTCAACATAATGATCAAACTCCACTATTTACAAAAACATGTTACTCCAAGCTTTGGACAGACATGTACACAGTCGGATGAACAAACTATAGGACGAACAGACAGACACGTTACTGAACTCTCTCCTTATTTTAATACATTTATACTTTTAATCACTACAATAGTTATTAATTATTATATAATACACAATGCATATACATTTTGAATATGTTGAATAAATAATTGATAAAGACAATTTAGTTTTAATAGGTGAAACAAGGTCAACATTTATTCCATGAATTGCTTTCCAACTCATTTCTAAGTTCAAACGCTACTGCAGTAGCAGCAGCAGTGAAGTTCTCTTCATAACTGCCCCGTCTCGCTAAACTTGACATTGATGGGTTTGGAAATATACATGATGCACGTGCAGGTCGTGCTCTTCTCGTCTGGTTACATAACGTAAAAGCCAGTCGTCTTTCAGAGAGCGGCGAGTTTAAAGGGGCAGAAGCACGTTTTTTACCGAATTATTTTTTCGAATTTCCTATTTATAATGATAGTTTGTGCCATTTAAATTTACTTCAGAGGGTAAACATCCTATTACACAAATCAATTATCCGTAGTAGTAAAAACGGTGTTGCGTATAAAGCAAAAAATGTTTGGCGGCCATTTTATTGTGAACACAATTTATTATTTTGAATGACAAAACGGATCCCCATGGCTTTATTGAGCAATGTACATTCATTTTTAACTTCATTTTCCGAAGAGAGAAGGGTGTTTTTCGATTGGTGAAATTATTTATCAAATACATTTCATCCACTTATTTCAGTGAAAAAACGTGCTACTGCCCCTTTAAAGCATTTGATGTTGATATTCTCGATTGATTGTAAATAACTTACGAAACAAACCATGACATAATGAATAATAGAGGAAGTTCACGTGTATCAGAAAGCAGCAGAAAGTCGAAATACCACCGTAGCCCAATCTGTTTCAAACAAACAAGCGCTTCGATCTATACTGTATCTCATTACCAGGTCGACTTTGGATCCTGTGAAACCGTTACCTGTTCTTTTGTTAAATGACAACGTCTGAGTGTGCATGACACAATAATAAACAGGTGTAAAGTAAGCTTACCTGTAAACATCCATTAGACTTCTGACACCTGTCAACAGGTATAAATACGCTCATCATGTCTGGTTTCAGTATCCCATTCTGGTACCAGTACCTATATAACAATGAATAGAAATACAGCCAAATTCCTATGTAGGTCAGGCTTATAATGCCAGCATCACATCGAACTTCAGGCCCGTAGCAAGCGGGGGGGCCAGGGGGGCCCGGCCCCCCCACTAATTTTGGTAAAAAAAAATTGTTTTTAAAACCCCGTTTTCAATGTGTTGATTTCAAAATGCTAACTATTTTCATGCTTGGTTAGGCTAAGAGCTGCCTGATGATCTTTCCTGTGTATTGAAAAAAAAATAATAAAGTAAACTTATAAGTACTAATTCACCCCCCAGACGGTTACCAAATCTACAATTTGTAACCTCACTCGAACACCAAGGACTGAATGTAGTTTGGACTTTTTAATGAAGAAAACTCGTACTCAAAGCACAGGACCTTGGGTCATTGCGCTTTCGCACGTTTGAGACGACCCCCGACTTTCACGCCTTCAGAACTTGATACTCTAGAAAAGACTATTTAGACACTTCGGACCATGTTGCCATCCATCCTCGATTACCCATGGTTTTATATATGCTCCGTTACTCTCCACTATATAGTGGAGAGTAACGGAGCATATATAAAACCATGGGTAACCGAGGATGGTTGCCATCGTGCTTCACGTGAACTACATCAGGGACAAAAACCAACATGACGACGTTCATGTCGCATAAAGTCGACTGAGCGTTTTTTTTCTGTAGGTGCCATTTACATTTTTATTATTATGTGAATGAAAAGGATCATCTTTTGGCTGGGCCAAGGGACGCCAGGTAACTCGAGGTTACTTATAATCTCAACTTCAAAAACTACAACATTGCTTAATTAGCCAGTGACGGATTCTGTTGGAAAAGTTAAATCTTGGATAATCTGATCACCCATAATCCTGATGCCAGACAATTCTCCCTCCCGTCCTCGCTTCCTTCATTCTAATCTTGGAATGATAGTGATACACCTCTCCACCAAGCAGCTGAAAGTAAATTAGTTAAGGATTATTGCTTTCTGCAAAATACAAAATGTGGGGATAGGGAAGGTTAAGGGTCGTCTGTCACGCCAACATTTTAGGGGGTGGCTGGTTATATAAGTATAAGTTTAATCTCATTATAGCGATAATGATCTCAAAAGTTCAGCTGCCTATTTAAGAAATAGAAGACGAGTTGGCGTGCTTTATCGTTGAATAAAACATAGCAGGGAGCATAAAACACGATGGGCGCAGCCCTGAGTGTTTTATGCTCTCTGCTTTGTTTTATTCTGCGATAAAGCACAACAACGAGTCTTCTATTTCAGATATGAGATGCCCCTTAACAATTACTGGCTTTTATATAAAAACCGTGGAGAGATTGTGTTGCCTGCATAAACTATTTGAAAAAAATATTAATGCCTCTCGTCGTAGAACACATTCACCAGCAACTAAACAATCAGAGTGACGTTAAATATGACGTCATTTGCATTTTTTTTTTCTGTGAATTATTAAGAAAACTATCTCTTATCAAACAACACATATACAACATACCGAATGGGACATTAGAATCAAAAGTTGAATATACGATGTTTAACCAAGTCATTCGAAAACTAATCAACTGATAGATGCCAGGTAATTATATACATATAGCCGAGATGATTACCAATGTGTCTGCAAAATATGACAGAAAAGAGACTTTTACTTAATTTATGAAAATTATTCCCGCAAGAACTATTTAACATGTAAGTCTATGGGATTACGTAACATGTTCGTAATAATATGGCCACCCGCTGTAGGTACACCCTTCATGAAGGTATATAAACCTCTCTTGAACGCGAATGCTCAATGTAGCGCTACGTAGCAAGGCGAGCAAACTTCGAGGAATTTGCACTGTGTCGTTCAAGAGAGTATTAGCGCTACTTGAGCGCTACATTGAGCGATCAATGAGCAACTTAAGCGCTCGCTGTTACTGAACGGGGCACTGAAATCGAAGGTTCTGGTTCATCTGGGGATAACGTTTGGTGAAGCCAATAGGGATTGATTAACTGCTCTCCATGATACCACTATATACAATTTAGACTCAGCTTTAGAATTCAAACAATAGATTTTTCAAAGATGTTAAAACATCTTTAACTCTGGTTGTGCTGATAGATATACATTGACATCCTTGCCCAAAGTGATGAATGAAAATGACCTGACCTCTGCGCATGTTCCGGCCACTCTTTGACTCCTTGAGATAATCCCTGTGACGTCATTTCCGGGATAACGCCAAACTGTAACGCGACTGTTGCTGCCTTTTCCGTCATCTGTCTGATGAAAACAGTAAAAAAATTAAGTTATTTCAACTGTTATCTTCTGATATTTTCGCTTTGCGGCTTTTCATACTTTGTCAAACAATTCGATTTTATGATAAGCTTTCATGTAACAAATATTCGTCTTTATGACTTTAGTCATTGTAATAAATTTATAAGGTATTAAAACAAATTTGAATCTTACTCACTGAAGTAAAGAAATCACTTGATATGATATTGTTTTTCAACGACATTGTTTGCAAATACATATACTAAACAACACAAGTTAAGGACAACGCCCATTTTCAATAATGAAGTTCTTAATAGTTCATACGGTGAAAACATGATTCTTGAATATTTTTTAAGTATGTTTGTGCTATATGTTAACGTTGCGTATATCTGGAAGTGATTTAAAGATCTTAATATATACCCCGAACCATTTTCTGTCAAACAACTTACGATGAAAGCGTTATCTTGGAACGCACAGTTGTTTTCCAAGATCTTCTTGACCTTTGCCAGTTCATCCTTTTCTATCAGACCCCTGTACCAAATATAACACAAATCTTTAATAATGACACAACGGGGTGTATCGTATTCTCTCTAATTACCCCGGGTAGTTAGTTAACGATTTCTGGCTGATCTTATTTTCAGAATGTAAACACTGAACAAGTCTTTACCTCACGAGGATGTAACCCTTCTCTTCAAAGGATTTCCTCATTTCATCCGTGACCTTGAACGGACTTGAATACTGAAATTCTAAACAAAGGAAATGCATTAAAAGAAAAGAAAAATATGAAAACGGTACAGTTTACATTAATTGAGCACATGTTTCATTTCTTGTAAAATACCATGGCCCCGTTTCATAACAGCGAGCGCTTATAATCGCTATTTGATTGCTCAATGTAACGCTCAAGTAGCGCTTATTCTCTCCTGAACAAAACCTAAAAGTTCGCTCGCTTAAATATAAATATATCATGATGATAAATAAAATTGTAAACACTCCTCAAGGAAACATTTATGTATATAAGCTTATCAAAGACATTCAGTCGACTTTGTCTGGTGGCAGTATTTTGTTTACAACTCTTGATAATTAGTTGGGGTTTCTTTTGTACGCTAGTGTATATTTTGTTTTAAAACACATAAAACTCGAGAGGAACATACCTGATTCAGGCATTGTTCCGGGTTCTTTGGTTCTGAAAAACATAACACAACGTTGCATCAATCATTTCTGGCTGGCTGGACTCCAACATATCATTTTGTCATTAGAGGTGTTCAATCAGTGACAAGCCTTGAGAGTGTAACAATTACTATAAAACCTGACCAGGGTATTATAATTTCGACTTTGCCACCACCACATGATAAAGTTGCCATAATCGTGTTTACGGGTCCACATTTGGACAATTCATCTCTGGAATAACCTGTATTCCACCTGTCCAAGGTCAACTGGTGCATACCGTAACGCCGACTTAAGGATGTTCGCTCCTCAAATTTATAGAATTAAACTTTTTTTCTAACTTATATGTTTTAAAAGATCAAAGTATATGATTGGAAAATAAGCATTAAAAAATAGGGGGTAGTGTGGTTTTTTTTTTTAGATATGACGCCTGTAAGATAGTGGGGTGAAGTACAATTTCAACATGGGAGTCTATGGGGAAATGAGAAAAATACTGCTAAAAACTTTAAAATACTACATTTCTAGTATTAAACTTTTTTTCCTTTTTTGATATGTTACAAAGTTCATGTTACTCTACCGAAATCGATGAAAAAATATATATGGTAGTGTGTTTTTTTTTTAAGCTTTGACACAAAATGCACCTGAAAACTCCATTTTTTAGTCAAATTTAGGCTATTTATGCTGTTTAAGCACTTTTTAGAGGTTCTAAAGTCACATTTTCTTTATTTCATTTATTTTTTAAAAGAATGTAGATGATGTAGAATATCATGAAGTAAATAAAGATGAGAAAAAAAATCTGTACTTAATCAAATTTCATTTTTGAAGTTCAACCGGAAGGAGCGGACATCCTTGAGGCAATTGCCGTCCATGACGTCATTTAGAGATGACGTTGACGGTGGTTCAACGTGCGAAGCGTGTTCAAGATCGCTAGTTCTAGCGAGATCTTGCATGCGCTGCCTATGTTTTGCCTTTGGATCGCCAGCGGGTTCTCGCTAGAACTAGCGATATTGAACACAGTTCTCCTTTGGGCTTTCCGATACCCCCACTGTATTGTGATAACACTTTCAAAATGGAAATGCCCGGTCTCATTAAAACCTACTTCGATATTTACTACATGTATGCATGTTTATATATACTGGACAAAATTGGTATATTTGATATTTTTATGATTAATAGTTCATTAGTATGCCATCTAATAAATACATCATTATTCATAATTTAAATATTTCAAAATATCCCTAAATATTTTGTTCTCAGTTTACTTTAGTGATAAGAAATTCTAGAAAAGTTATAACGATGGAAACCTATCTATATAATTGAAGTACCGTGCAATTTGCTGCAACTTTGAACACACACTTTAAACAAAAATTACAGAACCTTTCCTACTACATAATTCATGCATGTTTATGTTTTAAAACAAGAGAACAAGCGACGGTTGCGATTTCATCCGCATGAAATAGAGTCAATTTTCTGGAGGATAAATATTTCAATTAGAAACCTTAACTTTTTGTGAGTCTAACGTAGATTCGATACCAATTTTATCAGTCGTAGTCGAATTAAAATTTAGCTTACTAAGTTTGTTTGTTTAAAAAATATGTTGCTGCCTGAAAAAGGAAACAAATTTGATTACAATATCAGTAAAATATGCCCATAATAACTGTCAAGAAATGGCATCATAATTTATATGGACCTAAAGGCTACTTACAACAATCTACTTGCTTTGTTCTTTAGTGTTGACTGCTCGACTTTGACACAAAAATATCCGTGACTGTGCATGTGAAATATACGGCTCTTAAAAATCAACAATCTCTCCTACAGTTTCTTATCACTGTGAATTGGAACGAGTGTCTAAACATAAAGATAAAACTTATATATTATATATATAGTATATATATCTCGAAAGTTCCAATTTAAACACATTAAATTATGTTTATCAACGATCGAGTAATAACTCTAATATTTTAGCGAAGGTTGAAGTTAAAAAGTGTTAATTAAATTTATTATCAAGTTATCAAATGCCACCCAAAGGCTAAAAGTAGAGCAGCATGGATATTCAGAATGGGACTGAAATATTTTGAGACGGCCCCTCAGCATGCCACAGGAAGTAACCGCTTACATCAAGGTAAATAACAGTTATTGATTAAAAGGGTTACCTGGGCCATTACATAAAACAAAACATAAATATTACTAACATACATTTATAAATCTAGTACACGATAACAACAAAATTAATGTTTATTAGCGTGCTTTAAATTGTTATAAGCGACATTCGATGACGTAAAACCCGGAAGCGCATGCATCGTGGGAGTGTACCGGCAGAACTGTCGTTGATAAACATTGGAAAACAAACTTGAATTAATATGCAAATGAACAAATATGAAGACCTACTATTCCCCTACTGCGAAGAAGAAACTAAATATGAAAAGCTTGCCAAAATTGGCCAGGGTACTTTCGGGTAAATTCATTGAAGTTGGGAAAACTAACCATCTGTTGACACGAGTCTGAAGCAGACATAAGATAAATGTGTCCCATAAGACAATTGAATTGTATCCATTCACATGGTGTGTTTTTTTTTTAATATCGAATTTGTTAGCATTTATAGCAACTGTAATGATTCGAAATATGTTGAAACCAACAATGCATACACTAAGTGTGTGTTTCTTTATATACTGTAACACAATTCAGTGACAGAAATCACATGCCTGCATTATGGCTTCCAAGGCATCGGGTAGCCGACTTCAAGTTCGATTTAACTAGACTGAAGTCCTTTTTCTGGTACTGGAGAGGCCTGCTCCTTTCAAAATATCAGTTCTTGTAAAAAGTTGTTCCGAATGCCCGGTTCATACGCGAAGTGAATGAGTGACTCCAAACTCTGTTCTGGGTGTGCGGAGCATGTTCTATTGCTCGAGGGTACCGTCAAAAAACAAAAGTAACACATTAAAGAATTCATAGATTTAATGTTACATTTCGCCACCCGTTAGGGCAGCTTCATCAGACAAGGATAAGAAGCCGCCCTAACGGGTGGCGAAACGTAACATTAAATCTATGAATTCTTTAATGTTACCTTTGTGTTTTGACGGTACCCCCTCGAGCCTCTTAACCCTTGTGTACCGCCGTGAATCATTTATTTGATCCACATTTGTAACACATACCGTATTCATGTCTTTTTTCCATGGTTAGCACCTCCCCCTGATTGCTATGTTCTATTGCTGTGCGGAGCTACTTCTTTCACTTCGCACATGTACCTGACATTTGAACAAGAACCAGGTAGTGAAAGGAGCAGCCCTAAGGAATCGATAAAAGGAGATCACTCTATAATTCACATACACATTGAACAGTTATGCATAACCTAAAACCTCAAAGAATAACACAAGATTATTGTATTTTATCTGAAAGTCTGATCTCTTGAGTACTAGAATCCAAGTTTTTGGACCCATTGAAGCTAGCCCTTGCTGGCACACTAAATAATTTAACTGTGATTTGATGTCACAAGTAATGATTACCGTATTGTACATGACTATGTCCTGGACAGTGGCCTTGAAATACAAATATCTGGGGAAAACATTTGCTACTATACAACCCGAGAATCCATCATCGAATCCATCCTCTAGCCTCTAGATATAAGTGAAATAATCTTGAAAGTGGCTCCGGATGATTAAAATTGGTATCGAATCTACGTAGACTCACAAAAAGTTAAAAACATGTACAGTAGGTTTATCTCCTAAATCACCTCACCTCACAGCTCTAACACTTTTACACAACATAGTCAAAATTACTACATTACTACAAGAATAAGCAAAAAATTCAAAATGGGATTTTGCAATGCTCTAAAATTGGTGGCTTGAGCCTGGTAAGCTCACAATCAGATTCCCCTAGTTGACATCATGGATTACATCATGTTTTATACCCAAATATCAAAACTCATATATTATATCTCCAACTGACTTGACTTTAGGGGTGTGTTTGTACCGCTGTCGGTTCAGTACACCGAAAATTGCTTTGAAAATACAAAACCATTTGGTTTGAGTGACAGACAGTGTATTTGCAAAAGTAAGATTTCTATTAACACAATTTGATATTATAAATAGCTAGCATTGTTATTTCTGAACGACGAACATTGATTTCTTAAAAAATGAGACATGGGAATAATTATTTTGTTTGACTTAGAATACAGAACGGAATAAAAATCATTGGCATTGCCGATTTCCTGAAAATGTTATTCTCATTTCTTATAATTTACGTTATTTGTACACTTCAACTCTTGTTATATTTTTTTTGATGAATCAAACCGAAAAGTACCGAACCGAAGACTGTGTACCGCGATATGTACCGAACCGTGGCATGTGTGTACCATTTCATCCCTACTTGTCTTGTAAGAAACATGTGTACATTGCACAGGTAAAGGGACGCACGTCTTCATGATAGTTATAGCAACAGACTGATATCCTCAGTTTGAAACCACATTGTGATTACACAACTAACTTTAACCAGGAAGGGGGCGGGATAGCGCAGTGGTTAGCTCGTTCGACTTCGGATCAAGAGGGTCTGGGTTCGAATCCCGCCAGGGGCACAGAAACTTTGTCTGCAGTAGAGAACTGTTGTACACGCAGTTAAGTTTTGGTGCAATGCTAAACTGAATTTCAGTGCAGTACCACCCATAGTACGCTAGTTCCAGCCGATGCTCGCAGGTTTCACCGCAATGCATAACCACATGGCATTGCGGGCTTTCTCCCTGCCATAATACTAGCAGCCGCGATATAAGTGAAATACTCTTGAAAACCACAACTCACCTCACCTCACCTTAACCAGGGATTGGGAAAGGCAGGGGCTATGGGCAATTTTACACATTGGATGAAAAAATGGCCCATTAAAATTTCAAATGTTACTATTGCTACAAAGGGTAATGGCCCATTTAAAATTTCAAAAATGATAATAAGCCCTAAAAATGGCCAATTGTCAAAGGTGTCTTTCCAAATCAGAATTCTCTATTTCTAACCAAGTGGTTACTCCTATTGTAACGGGTTACCTGAGAAGAAATGACTGTGTAACCTCTGTCAGGTGTGAATTTTCTATAATTTTGTATGATGCTGTTCCGCTGTTTAACATTTGGCAAAAGGTTTATGTCTATATTAAAGTTCTCATATTTTACTTATACCAAGCTGGTGTGTTTCAGAGAGGTGTTCAAAGCCAAAGACAAGAAAACCAAACGACTGGTAGCCATGAAAAAAGTCCTGATGGAAAATGAAAAGGAAGGTGTAAGTATACATAACTAATATATCTATATATTACCCATATGGTTGAAAATTACCGAGTTGATATTTTTTATATAAGCACATGTGCATACATAACGTTTGCCTAGCAACGATTGTTTCACCATGACTTCCCGTATTTTGCCGTTTGTGACATCATACAACGATTGTTCGTGATGTCACTGTTGCTTGCCGAGAAGTGGGTCAGTTTCTGACTATTTTTACGCGAATCAAATGGAAAAGAACGAGTAATAAAGAAATTATTACACTCGCAAGTGTGTCTTATGACTTTTACGAAAATCATGCAAATTTGTATATAACCCTCGCTCTCGCTCGGGCAATATAAAACTTCACACTCGTTTCATAATTTATAATATATTTTGTATATATAATAATGAAGTCATATGACACAATTCTCTGGTAATAATCTCTACATATATATATGAGATGTGACATCCTACATTTTAATAACTTCATGTAATAATGTGAGAATGTGCATGTTAAAGTATTATTAATTGTTTCATGTTTCTATTTATTATCACCAATCTAATTGAATATAATTAAATGTTCTGTACTGCCTGGGGTAGGGTATCACAGTGGTGAACATGTTCAGCTTTGGGTGAAAGGTCCTGGGTTCAAATCTCGCCATAGTCTGCTCCAGTGAATCGTTCCATATGCAAGAAGACTTGGTGCAATGCTGACTGAATTTCAGAGCAGCACCATGGTTTGTTAGTTTTGTCCAGGTTTCATAACAATGCATAACAACTACATCTTCACAACGTCACAGGCGTAACGAAAATATTTCCATATCTTCTCCTTCCACCCTTGACCTCAACCCTCGCATTTTCAGTGCTAAGATTTTAACGTACTGCAGGCTAATCGGATAAGCCAATCAGAAGACAGTTTTATTGCCTCTGTGACTGTGTCGATCGTCGATATTTTGAATATGTTCCGAATGTAAACTGCAATTTTATTGGCTGTATGTTAGCAGATGGTAAGGGACGTAACTCGTGATCACAATAGGTGTCGCTGATTCGTTTCACCACTTCTGGCAAGGTTGAAGGTAAGGTAAAAATGGAGAGATCTCGATACAGTTTCACCTTGCCGTGGGAAGATGAACAACAAGGACCTTGAAGCTTTCTCCGGAAGCGGGGATGGAACGCAAATTTCCTCACCTGACCTCTTTACTCAACATGATCTGAGGAAAAACCATAGAGCAGCTGTTGTGCACGCTTCTGTCAGCTCTGTCTTCAAACCACAAATAAATTTTTACTTTCTGGTCACATTGGCCAGTGCCAACAAATAGTTACTGGCCAAAATATAATCCTTGTGGCCAAATGATAAGTCATAAAAAGAAACACCAAATGACTATGATTTAATATCATATGAGTTCACTTTTTCCCCTTCCATATGTTTAACAAAACCATCATTATAACTCATCTTTATTAGATTTACTCAAATAATACTTTTAGTACAGACAGTTGTTAAAGTATAGCAGGCCAGTCTGATACAATATTTCAACAAAAGTTTACTTCTAAAACATGACATAAGTAATCAAGCAGATGTCTGAAAATGTTACATGCCAGTTTGGCCTAAAGAAACTACAATCTACTGGCCAAATAACTGGTCTTTGGCTAATTGCCCAGTGTTTTTGTCAGGCCCTAAAGTGCCTGATGAATCCATAATTTTTGTTTGGAGGAATGAAACCCCCCATCCCTCCGAATTCACCCGCTAGGCATAGTTTGTGCCTGTTTCTTTTCAGAGGCTGATTCAAGTCTACAAGGGGCAGTAGCATGTTTTTTCAAAATTTTATTTTTTCAAATTTCCAATTTAAAATGATAGTTTATGCCATTTATATTTACTTTAGAGGGTAAAACATCTGATTACACAAACCAATTATCCGCAGTGGTAATAACAGTGTTGCGTATTAAGCAAAAATTGCATGGCGGCCATTTTATTGTGAACACATTTTATTATTTAGAATGACAAAAACAATTTTCATGGCTATCCGGAACATGTACACTCATTTTTAACTTGATTTTCTGAAAGAGAGAAGGGTGTTTTACTATTGTTGACATTATTTTCCAAATACATTTCATCGACATATTTGAGCGAAAAAAGGTTTTACTGCCTTATTGCATTTTCATCACCTTTTCTGTATCAGTGATTGCTTTTTGCACTACCAAGTCCAGGGCAGCTCGCTGCTACGCTGACACAAAGAAGCTGACAGAAAACAACAAGTCTTAAAGGGGCAGTAGCACGTTTTTTGAAAATTTTATTTTTTAGAATTTTCCATTTATAATGGTAGTTTATGTCATTGTCCCCCGCCGCAACGCAGAACGGGGGACTATGTATTCAGCGGCGTCCGTCCGTCCGTCCGTACGTCCGTCCGTACGTCACATTTCTTGTTTACGCGATATCTTATGAAGCGTTGCATCCAAAGTCTTCAAATTTCATGTCTGCTTACATTGTGGGAAGACGCAGACACCAGTCAATTTTGGTGACCTTGGTCTTATTTTCAAGGTCACCACGACACTTTGACCACTTTTTGAACTCTTGTTTACGCGATATCTCATGAAGCGTTACATCCAAAGTCTTAAAATTTGGTTTCTGCCTACATTGTGGAAAGACGCAGACACCAGTCAATTTTGGTGACCTTGGTCTTATTTTCAAGGTCACCACGACACTTTGACCACTTTTTGAACTCTTGTTTACGCGATATCTCATGAAGCGTTACATCCAAAGTCTTCAAATTTGGTTTCTGCCTACATTGTGGGAAGACGCAGACACCAGTCACTTTTGGTGACCTTGGTCTTATTTTCAAGGTCACCACGACACTTTCACCACTTTTTGAACTCTTGTTTACGCGATATCTCATGAAGCGTTGCATCCAAAGTCTTCAAATTTGGTTTCTGCCTACATTGTGGGAAGACGCAGACACCAGTCACTTTTGGTGACCTTGGCCTTATTTTCAAGGTCACCACGACACTTTGACCACTCTTTGGACTCTTGTTAAGGCGATATCTCATGAAACATTGCATCCAAAGTCTTCAAATTAGTTTTCAGCCTACATTGGGGAAAGACACAGACACCAGTTTATTTTAGTGACCTTGACCTTATTTTCAAGGTCACCGCAACACTTTGAGCACTTTTCTAACTCTTGTTATCACCATTTATTATGACCGGTTGGACCAAATGTTTTCAAATTTGGTGTCAGTCTACATTGGAAGATGACGCAGACGCCAGTCGATTTGGTGACCTTGACCTTATTTTCAAGGTCACTACAACACTTTGACCACTTTTAGAACTCTTATTAACACGATATATCATGAACTAAAGTAGCTCCAATGATGTGTCTTACTAACTCAATGTCACTGGCGGGGGACATTGCCATGTTAGTGGCAAACACTTGTTTATATTTAAAACATCCTGTTACACAAACCAATTATCCGTAGTGGTAATAACCATGTTGCGTATAAAGCAAAAATTGCATGGCGACCATTTTATTGTGAACACATTTTATTATTTTGAATGACAATAACGATTCCTATGGCTTTACGAAACCATGTACACTCATTTTTTAACTTGATTTTCCGAAGAGAGAAGGCTGTTTTACTATTGTTGACAATATTTTCCAAATACATTTCATCGACATATTTGAGCGAAAAAACGTGCTACTGCCCCTTTAATATAATGCATGTTATGCCTTGCAGGGAATGTTGAAGGGTTCATGATGCATTGCATCTTGCCAATGCAAGGCATAACTCTTGCCAGTCTCCATTACTGGCTGATTTAGGCCTTGCAGTATTTCCTTAAAAAATCTGTGTTTAGAAATCCAGGCCCGCTATGCATTTCTGGTGCAGCGATTCACTATCTTGACACAACAAAGCGAGGGAAATACCGCGAGGGTTAAATCAGCCAGTAATGCAGACTGGCAAGAGTTATGCGTTTGGAAGTTGGATGCCTTGATGTTTATGTGATGTTAGTTCATGCACAAGTAAGTTTAGTACAAATATGTTGAACAAAGAGGTGAAATGACGTTCACACCTAGGGGAAACTAGTGATATCATCTCTGTTGCACAACATATTTGCACAAAACTTGGCTTGTGGTTCATGCATGCATTTGTTGACAAAAACTATTTGATGATTACAAACTCTTGTGTTGCAGTTTCCAATCACAGCAATCAGGGAAATCAAAATCCTACAGCTACTGAAGAACGAAAATGTAGTCAACTTGATAGAAATTTGCAGAACCAAAGGTAAAGATATTTAATTCCTGTTATAATGAATTACGTTGGTGAAATTTAGCATGCTGGTAGATGCTCTTGATGAAGTTAGAAAACCAGTTCCGAAATATTGTTATCCCCCGCCAACATAGTTGGGGGGGGATATTGAAATGAGCTCCGTCCGTCCGTTCGTCCGTCCGTCCGTCCCGATTTTGTTTCCGGAGCAGAACTCAAAAACTATAAGACATATCTCAACGAAACTTGGTGTGTGGAACAATCATCATGTCTAGATGTGCCTTTTGGGGTTTTCAACTTCTTCGAGTTATTTTTTTTTGACCGTTTCCATGGAAATGTAACTTAGAATTTTGTTTCCGGAACAGAACTCGAAAACCATAAGACATATCTCAACGAAACTTGGTGTATGGAACAATCATCATATGTAGATGTGCCTTTTGGGGTTTTCAACTTCTTCGAGTTATTTTTTTTTACCGTTTCCATGGAAATGTAACTTAGAATTTCGTTTCCGGAACAGAACTCGAAAACTATAAGACATATCTCAACGAAACTTGGTGTGTGGAACAATCATCATATGTAGATGTGCCTTTTGGGGTTTTCAACTTCTTCGAATTATTTTTTTTTACCGTTTCCATGGAAATGTAACTTAGAATTTCGTTTCCGGAACAGAACTCGAAAACTATAAGACATATCTCAACGAAACTTGGTGTGTGGAACAATCATCATGTCTAGATGTGCCTTTTGGGGTTTTCAACTTCTTCGAGTTATTTTTTTTTGACCGTTTCCATGGAAATGTAACTTAGAATTTCGTTTCCGGAGCAGAACTCGAAAACCATAAGACATATCTCAACGAAACTTGGTGTGTGGAACAATCATCATGTGTGGATGTGCCTTTTGGGGTTTTCAACTTCTTCGAGTTATTTTTTTTGACCGTTTCCATAGAAATGTAACTTAGAATTTCGTTTCCGGAACAGAACTCGAAAACTATAGGACACATCTCAAAGAAACTTGGTGTATGGAACAATCATCATGTGTAGATGTGCCTTTAGGGGTTTTCAACTTCTTCGAGTTATTTTTTTTACCGTTTCCATGGAAATGTAACTTAGAATTTCGTTTCCGGAACAGAACTCGAAAACTATAAGACATATCTCAACGAAACTTGGTGTGTGGAACAATCATCATGTGTAGATGTGCCTGAAAGGCCCGATGGGCTTATGGCATTGCATGGTGCAACTTTTAGCATTTTGTCTTCTTCTCCAGAACCACTTTGTCTAAGGAGCTGAAATTTTGTGTGTTATGTTTAGTTGAAAAAGGTTCATAGTCACTGTTATTCGACAACTATTCTTCAATAAATTTTCCCAAAGGCGGGGGATATGGCCGACTCTGTCTGCTTGTTTTAATTGAGTTGTGGCCCTTGAATCTTGAATTCAACTTGGTACGAGTAACCATTTTGATGCTCCAATGGCATCCTCTCTCAGGGTAAAATCGGGGGCGGGATAGCGCAGTGGTTAGCGCGTTCGGTTTCGGATCAAGAGGTCCAGGGTTCGAATCCCGCCAGGGGCACGACAACTTTGTCTGCAGTAGAGAACTGTTCTACACGCAGTAAGGTTTGGGTGCAATGCTACACTGAATTTCAGTGTAGTACCGCCCATGGTTCGCTAGTTCCAGCCGCTGCTCGCAGGTTTCACCGCAATGCATAGCCACATGGCGTTGCGGGCTTTCTCCCTGCCGTAATACTAGCAGCCGCGATATAAGTGAAATACTCTTGGAAGTGGCGTTAAACCCCAGCTCACTCACTCACTCACTAACTCAGGGTAAAATGTATACGCAGCCAATAAAATCATGTTATCATATAATGGAGTGTGTTATCAATGCAATAAAGCAATCTGATAAACTTGGTATCCGAATCTGATAAATATACAAAACACGTCAAAGGTCAAAAACACGAACTACTTTAGCAAAATTCCACTCTTTTCATGCGAATCCTAAACTGTTTACGAAATCATTGAAAAGCGTAACCGGGAGTTTACCCGAGTATTTCCGCTTGAATGATTGGATATTCGAAAACACTAGACCTAAATCGTCGGATATGATACAGTGCAGTTATATATATAGTTTGAACAAAGTCAAGATAATTATAGATTTATTTTAACAATCATTCAAAACTTTGGCCAAGAGCATTAGCAAGTAGCTTCAATGTAGTGTCACTGCATGTGTACAAAATGAATTTGATGTGTCAGTGTGTGTGGCTTACCGACGCGCCTAGTCAATCGCACTAGCATTTCTCTGTTCTTGAGGGCTGAGCATACGGTATTATATGTACATTAATAGTACGTATTGTCATAAACAAATAATTACCGTTTAAGTGTGAAAATCAACCCTGCAACGCAGCTTCCAAAACGTTGAAATTAGAGTTACTTCCCTTGTTCTAACGTGACTAGGCCTAGTGATGTATGCTGTAGGAGTGCTTTTTAATTATTAGATATATACTTATGAACTGATTGAAAATTTGCCCATGAACAAGAAATCAGGAGCCAATTATCAATAAGAATCGTGCACATCTTGTTATTAAATTGTTTTAATTAAGAACTGTTTCCAGGCACTTCACAGCCATATATCGCTGACATCGTGATCATCACTTTGATGTACCGTCTATGAAATTACTCCGCTAAAACTAGGTCAATTCTCTTACCACTTTTAATGCAACAAAACGCTTATTTTAATTATGACATTAAATGATAAAGAGATTATTAACCTTGTGTGTTTCCGTATCATTAATATAATATTTTTGGAATAAAAAATAATGTATTATGCTCGCCGAAGGCTCGCATAATACAATTGTTATTCCAAAAATATGATATTAATGATACGGAAACACACTTGGTTAATAATCTCTATTTATGGCCATAGACAACTTTCTAAGGGATTAACAATGATTCATCAGCCCTGGCTTTGTTCAGCCGTTATCTCTGTGTTATCATTGATAATCCCTTTCATATCCAGGCTCAACTTCCAAACGCAAGGCATAACTCTTGCCAGTCTGCAATACAGAAATATAGAAATGAGCTCCGTCTGTCTGTCAGTCTGTGTGTCCGGGCTTTTCCATTCCGGTCTCAAACTTCAAAACTATTCAATATATTTTGCTGAAACATTGTACAGGTATCAACCAAGTAGTCTATATGTGCCTTTTGCTATATAGAAAGTAAATGCATTTTATATTCAAAATTCCTACATGGCGGGGGATATGGCCGACTCTGTCTGCTTGTTTTATTGAGAAGTACCAACTGTTACCAAAAACTACCATTTTGATGATTCCCTACTTAGTATATTGACCATATGAAGGTAAAAGCATCGATTTCTGATCGAAAACCGGACAATGCATCGCGTGTGGTGCGCGCCAATGAGTCAAACGTAATTTTGGAATCTTATTTAAACCAGACAAAATAACAAATTAGGGTTGAAAATGTTCAATAGATCATATAACTACTGTGCAAGTAAATAGGATGTGCACTTTCGGTTTCTGCACATGCATTATGATGTTACTCGATTTTAATTGGAAACTAGTAATTATGATATGTTTGGCGATTAGGGATGAAAATGCAAGCTGGGTGAATTTGTTTGTATTGTAAACACCACATATGGTGTGTTGGAACGTATTAAAGCCAAATAAAATGTTATGAAACACAATGGATGTACCTTTAAGGAAATACTGCAAGGCTTAAATCAGCCAGTAATGGAGACTGGCAAGAGTTATGCCTTGTATTGGGAAGTTGATCCATGCTATCTTGCTACTACAGTCAGGCCTCGATAATCCGAACGCTTCCGTTTTTCATCAAAAACGTTCGGATAGTGATATGTTCGGACTACTGAGTACTGAGGACTACTAAAGAGATTAGTTTGGTTACATCTTCCTACCGTTCGGAAACTGCGAGATTCGGATTATCGGAGGCCAGATTATCGCGGCTTGACTGTATTTATCTTTCTCATGTAAATAATTGTAATTGTTAATCTACTCACAACAAGTATATAAACCTGTAGCAATACTCTACTCATCACATTTACGTAATAAAAGTATAAGAAAATATATACCAAGTGCTCCAGATAATTTTTAGACCTATTGGGACCCCTTGTTTTTGTTACCAATGAGTAAATTCGATTTTGAATGCATATTCAGTAAATTGGTACTCCTCCGATTTCTGAGATTTGAGTATTTTATATAAAAAATGGAATTACACTACACTCAAGATTTATATGATTAGGTTATTCTTACTATTGAACATATATCTTACATGTTTTGAAGATGTTGAAATCAATAAATGTACTTCTTCAAATTTTTCAATATTTGTTGTCATGTCATTTTGAAATAGTAAACGGTATAATTGTATCTGATGTCATAATCTAAAACAACAGAGGCTTTGGTTTATACTTGTCAAACACTGATGTAGAGCTTTGATATCAAATACGCTAGTGTTTACAAACTATTGCGTACATTTGATTACGATATATATTATGATTGTATTGAGTTTTAAAGAAAATGCCCGCTCATCTGTACTCCCAGTTTTATCTTTAAATACGTTTTTAACAATTTAAATGCGTAAAATTTGCAGATACGCAGCTTATCTGGAGCACTGTATACCGAAATACTGCTTTTCACATATATAAAGAAGTTGAAAATCCTTATAAATTCTTCCTTATTTTTTGCTTCACAACTTCTGAAATGACTCTTTAAGAATTTATTGTTTATTATAATTCACCTTTTTCTACAGGTAGGGGATATAGCTGACTGTGACTGATTGTTCGGTTTGTTATTGAAGTTGAAATCTATCATTAAATCTTTGTCATTATTTGTTCCAGTTTCACCATACAACCGTTTCAAAAGCACATTTTATCTCGTGTTCGAGTTCTGCGAACACGACTTGGCTGGTCTTCTCAGTAATGCAAACGTCAAATTCACGTTGGGCGAAGTCAAAAAGGTCATGCAACAGCTTTTGAACGGTCTCTACTTCATCCACCTCAACAAGATCCTCCACCGCGACATGAAAGCAGCCAACATCCTCATCACAAAGAGTGGAATCCTCAAATTGACCGATTTTGGTTTGGCGCGAGCGTACAGTGCCATGAAACACGGTCAGCCAAATCGCTACACGAACAGAGTTGTCACTTTGTGGTATCGCCCGCCGGAACTACTTCTCGGTGAAAGGAATTATGGGCCTGCGATTGACATGTGGGGGGCAGGATGCATCATGGCCGAAATGTGGACAAGATCTCCCATAATGCAAGGCAACACGGAACAGCACCAACTGTTGCTGATCACCCAGCTGTGTGGATCCATATTCCCAGAAGTGTGGCCGGGGGTTGAAAAACTTGAGCTTTACGACAAACTCGAACTTCCGAAAAATCAGAAAAGGAAAGTGAAAGAGAGGCTGAAGTCCTACGTGAAGGATCAGTACGCCCTTGACCTTTTGGATAAACTTCTGAACCTTGACCCTTCAAAACGAATTGACAGTGACACGTCCTTGAACCATGATTTCTTCTGGATGGACCCCATGCCGGCAGACTTGATGCCCATGTTGTCACGACACACGACATCCATGTTTGAATATCTGGCGCCACCTCGACGACGGGGACCAATTCCGCAACCACAGGTTACCAAGCCAGTAGCCCAGACTCAGCACTTTGAGAGAATATTTTAGTATTCTCAAAGTATCCTTGATTTTCCAGGATGTTGCCAAGCTGCTCACAGCTTCTCTTTGAATCTTCCATTCTAGTTTGTATTCTGATAACTTTTTAAGTTTGTATAAATCAGTGAAGAAACTGTGACATAAATTGAATTGTTTTCAAATGCAGGCATTTTGGTTCCATCATTTTATGTTTTGGTTGGTTTTAATCAGAAAATCCTGAGGGTTCGATTATATGTTTAAAATATCAAATTGAAAGTTTCTTTCAAGTTCAGGTGTTATATTGGAAAAATCAAAAGAGAATGTTTTCTAATTGGGCATGATTACTTTTCAATTTAAAGTAATAGTGGTTGATGGTTTGCTTTGATGTAAAGCATAGGCCTACAGCTAAAACCAAATCGAGACTTAAACTTACATGAATAGAGCTTTTTGGACTTGTTTGGTGCAGCAACGCCAACATTGATTATGAAAGTGTTTTTTTTAATGTTTATAGGAGATATTTTGAAGAAATCCATTCCATTTGCGTAAAATAGTTAAAGATATAGTTTTGAGGATTTTTTTCAGACAATATATTTCATACTGTTTCTGTTTTTACACATATATTATCTATATTGTGAAAAATGTGATCTTTCAGACTATAAGCTTTATTCCTTCACATTTTCCTACACAATTAAATTTTTTTTGCAAAGCCTGATCAATGATCATGTGATTGGTATATCACCAGTAAACATCTTTTTCTTTACAAAGATTGTATATATATTACAATTTAGATTGTTCTAATCAGTAATTATTTTATATTAGTCAAAACTCATAAAATTTGAAAATTAGTTCTAAAGTGTACCTTTCTTCTACAAAATGTTACATCTAGTCACTACTGTTTTATACAATGCAGTCGTTGCTTTAATTTGTTGTGTCTTCCTGAAAACCGGTTGCTTACAAATGTTATTTTCGTGCTTTGTTACCCTGGTGCAATGATTGTATAAATACATTGGACAAAATAAGTTAGGAATATTAGAATTTTTAAATATTTATGATTGATAATTCATCAGTTAGTCAATGAATACATGAATCAGTATTTATAATTCAAAAATGTTCAAATGTTCCTAACTTTTGGCTCCAGTATACTGATAGATTTGGGGCAGGATAGCGTAGTGGTTAGCGCGTTCAGCTTCAGGTCAAGAGGTCCGTGGTTCGAATCCTGCCAGGGGCACGGCAACTATGTTTGCAGTAGAGAACTGTTCTACACGCAGTAAGTTTTTGGTGCAATGCTACACTGAATTTCAGAGTAGTACCACCCATGGTTCGCTAGTTCCAGCCGATGCTCGCAGGTTTCACCGCAATGCATAGCCACATGGTGTTGCGGGCTTTCTCCCTGCCATAATACTAGCCGCCGCGATATAAGTGAAATACTCTTGAAAGCAGCGTTAAACCCCCAACTCACCTCACCTGATAGATTTACTCTCATTTGGATTAAAGTCAACCGTTTCCCAAGGCTGTCTGATGCCCGTAAAGACGCATGCTTATTTCTTTGATACAAGTTCGGTTAACCAATCACAAGGCTTCGAACAAAATCTTTCTGTGCGAAAAGCTGTTGGCAAGTTAAATGTCAATCATAAATTGCAAGAAATAATTAGTTCCGATGACAGTCTTTTAGTGGTGTGTTAAATCTAATCGGAAATTCAATTAATTGTCTACCAGATGTCTAGTTATTTTAGCCAATATAATACACAGTACGATTAAACGTACGATCAAATGAAAATTTTACTGACATTTGCTAAATTGGCCAGCTGTTGATTTGGGAAACACGAAGAATAGCACAACCAGATAATGTACAATACAAGTAAATGTTTAGTACTTGTGATAAGTCATATCTGTGAATGATGAAAACCATAAAGGTAGGTTTTCTTCCGGACTTGTAATTGAATTCATTTACCAGTCCGGCTGTGATCTGTCTTGCATTTTTTGGAGTTTTTTTACACTGTACTTAATGATTCTAGAGAATAGAGAAGGGAAATGAAGATGTTATTGTGAATAATTTTGTGAACAAAGTTTTGTCTCAGTTGAATAACTAACTTGTATATATTCAGTCAGTCAGGAGAATTTAATCAAAATTGTTGATCATTCAAAATCAAAATTATTGATAACCCTGTATCGTCAAAAACTTTCAAAATGATCTTTCAGCTCCAACTCCAACCCCAACTCACTCACTCACTATTTGAAGAAGAGGCTCTTGAGAAAACCTTCTCTTGCATACAAAATTAAGGGGCAGATAACTTTAAAATATTTAGCCTAAGAAAACATTGGACATAGAAAATGTCACTCTTTTCTGTTGAGATGGAGTGTAGGGGTGAGATTATTGACTATTTGGAATAGTAACACATATTTAAGAGGATTTGTGCTTTTTTTATATAAATAATTGTATAAATTTTGTTTATTTATCTCCTCATTCCAAGAAAAAAAAAGAATGTCGTAAATGAATTAAAAAAATCGCGTCATTGCATCATTTTGTCAGCCTGTAAAGACCAGAAATATTTTTAAAAAATGTTTAGGCCTTATATGGATACTAGAGATTTTGCACACTTAAAAATGTGCCATATGAATTTTTTCAGATCTTTAAACTTTTTGTAACCCTTAATGTCAAACAACATTCTCTTCTCACAGTTGTTACTCCCTTCAGATTTCCGATCCCAACCTCTGTTGTTTTACACTTGAAATCGAGAGCAGAAGCAAAATCCCCTGACGGAGGAAAGCAGAGTTTCATACTGTATCCCTGCTTCTTAACCAATGAAAGCTTATCTTTCAGTGGCCATGTCGACCAAGTGACTTCAAAGATCTAGGCATTTTACTCTGAAGGGTCTTGCTCATTAGCATATGTCCTTCGAATATGTCTGATGTAAATAACACAAATGAACTATTTTTAGCTCATCTGGCGTCCGGTCGTCCATCGTAAGCTGTAAACTTTTCGCATTTTCGTCTTCTTCTCCAGTACCATGTGGTCTAGGGAGTTGAAATTTTGTGTGCCGACTCCATGGTTAATGGGGATTCTAAATTGTAGATTTCATGACCCTGTGACCTTGAATGGGGTCACAGGGGTCACAACCCCAAAAACCTATTCTTCTCCAGTTCCAAAAGATCTAGAGAGCTGAAAAGTTGTGTGCAGACTCCTTGGCTGATGGGGATTCTAAATTGTAAATTGGTGACCCCTAGACCCCAAATGGGGTCAATGGGGTCACAACCTTAAAAACCTATTTTCATATTCTTCCCCAGTTCCAAAAGGTCTAGAGAGCTGAAAAAGTTGTGTGCAGACTCCTTGGCTAATGAGGATTCTAAATTGTAGATTTGGTGACCCGTGACCTCAATTGGGGTCAATGGGGTCACAACCTTTAAAACCTATTTTCATCCCATTCTCCAGTTCCAAAAGGTCTAGAGAGCTGAAAAGGTGTGTGCAGTCTCCTTGGCTAATTGGGATTCTAAATTGTAGGTTTTATTATCAATAGTTTTCACGAAATCAAATTCCGGTTTTCAAGGAAAACACATTAAACGAAAAAATGTTTATCTTACGTTTATTTTATCATTATGGCGTATCATAGGCAAATGTCACTTTTACAAGGGCGTCGCTGATTGCACAAATAGATTCAAATGCAACCAATCAGGACAGTCCCTTTCTGCCCTCGATTTCAAGTGTAAAACAACAGAGGTTATTTTGAAGAGATTTTTTTTTTCAAATCATGATAAACTAAAACCTACGTGGCCGATAGTTACAATCATTGAGCCTACCATCTTATCATCTGCTTTCTCTTTCTTATGAAATCTTAACAAGCTTAACCCTTTATTTTCACATCTTAGATGGAATTTAATGAGTCATATGTTACAATTTTATTTTAATGACACGTCCAAGCAAGTGGAAAGGATTCTATTGTTTAATATTCAATATTAAGTTTATGCAACATTAAAAATTATGAAAAATATTTCAAATGTTTAAGAAAATTTGTATGTAATGAAATATTGGCCTTGCCAACATGACACAATCACTTTCAGATACTCGGTGAAAGCATCCTAATGTTCGTAAATATGACACAAAAATCTATTCTACGAGATGTGTGTCAAACTTCAAATGAAAATCTATTCTGTGTTATGTAGAATGCAATTAGTATTAGTCTCCACAATCACTATAAGTTTTTTCAACTGTTGGATATACCTTATAAAAAAAAAGGAGATTGATAATCATTTTGAATTTTTTGGACATTGATTGTTAGTCAGGGGTGTATACATGTGAAATTTTTTAAAGACCGTTGAAACAATATTCAAAACAATTGTGCACCCCCCTTTTAGTGAGAGAGACGGGCTCACATGCATTAGAAGCCGCCCCTACCTCTATTTTGAGAATATTTGACTTATGTTGCTTAAATGTAAGTGTTAAAGGGGCATTAGCACTTTTTTTCGCTCAAATAAGTTGATGAAATGTATTTGTAAAATAATGTCACCAATGGTAAACACCAGGAGTGTACATGATTCCGTAAAGCCATGGGAATCGTTTTTGTCATTCGAAATATTAAATTGTGTTCACAATAAAATGGCTGCCATGCAATTCTTGCTTTATAAGCAACACCGTTATTAACACTACGGATAATTGGTTTGTGTAACAAGATGATTTACCCTCTTAAGTAAATATGAATAACATAAACTATCATTATAAATGGGAAATTTGAAAAATAAAATTTACAAAAAACGTGCTACTGCCCCTTTAATGTAAGTGTTAGGCTATACAACACCTTAGACAATAAGCCCATGGCTCTGTTTTTCTTAAAATTGCATTTACTATTGTCTTACACATCCTTTGTGATCTGACTTTCATCAATAATGAAATCAAATATTTATCTGTTGTACTTGGATAAGTATTACCAATGTCTTTACATGTAAGGAGATGTTATTTTTGTTGGCTGTGATGGCCTGTTTTGATATTGTATATTTGGGCATTTGCACTGTGTGCTTTAGTATGAGTAACGAATGAGTAAATGTACCGGTAATATGTTTTTCTAGGATGAATGCTTCCATTTCTGTTTGTCAAGGTATGATGTATGGTTCACTAAGCGGACCAATATTAAAATGTTATGTTATCAACAGAATGAGTTGTGTTATTTGTATTCATGTTTTATTGCATCCTACTCCATAGCCATCCTCGGTTACCCATGGTTTTATATATGCTCCGTTACTCTCCACTATATCACCCATGGGAAACTCTATCAGCGAAATCTGTACTTAAATTACCCGCCCTTGGCCGGCGTGACGAAGTCAGTAACCAAAGAAAATACTCAATACGATAAGACGGAAATGGTCAAGGGACATAACCGGTGACGGATGGCTCACAAAATGACCTCGCTTGCTTTGCAACGAAGTGATATGAATTGTCATTGGCTCGCAGGTCCAAGCTGGGTAGCGATTTGATTGGCTCAAGCCGGCCAAGGGCGGGTAATTTGAGTTCAGATTTCTCTGATGAAATTTTCCATGGGTGATATAGTGGAGAAAAACGGAGCATATATGAAACCATGGGTAACCGAGGATGCTTCATAGCGCACAGTGAGACCTCATTTACCAACACCCAGTATATCCCGGAGCCCGGTCATCCACACAAAAGTAATTCAATCTTCTCTGTGCATTTCTATACAAATGATGTTTCACTTAAAGTAACATCCATTATGTTGTTGGGGGTCAAATTTGCCAAACCTTATAAATGGTCTTACTTTATCGAGAAGTACCAACTGTTTCTGAAAACTACCATTTTGATGATACTCGACTTAGTTTATTGACGATATGAAGGTAAAAGTATCGATTTCTGATCGAAAACCGGACAATGCACCGCGTCTGGTGCGCGCCAATGAGTCAAACGTAATTTTGGAATCTTATTTAAACCAGATGAAATAAAACATTTGGGTTGATAATGTTTAATAGATCATATAACTACTATGCATGTAAATAGGACATGCACTTTGGGTTTCTGCACTTGCATTATGATGTTACTCGATTTTAATTGGAAACTAGTAATTATGATATGTTTGGCGATAGAGGATGAATATGCAAGCTTGGTGAATTCGTTTGTATTGTAAACAGCACATATGGTGTGTTCAAACGTATTAAAGCCAAATAAAATGTTATGAAACACAATGGATGCACCTTTAACCGCACAACTCGCTTTCCGGATGTCTAACCAAAATCGTGCGGATAAACGGAGTCTGACTATTTGTATGTAAATCAGTTAAAATAAACAGATGGAACAGGATGCTTACATAGCCCATTCGATTGATTTCAATCCAGTTAAAACTCAACTGAAGTGTACTGATAATCTTTATCCATATACATAACTTCAACACTGACCATTGAAATGTATCATCTATTGGCCTTTGGATTTTGCAATGTAGGAATGCATTCTATTCTGTCTTGTTTTGTATTTATAAGCTTGACATTTCATCCATTAGGATTTAGTTTGTGTCCTGTTTCAAGGTCAAGGGTGCAGAGGTTAGCACATTCGACTTCAGATCAAGAAGTCTGGGGTTTGAAGCTCGCCAGGGGTTTGGCAAATATGTGTGCTGTTGAAAACTTTTCTACATGCAGTAAGGTTTGGGTGCAATGCTACATTGAAATTTCAGTGCAGTACAACCCATGGTTCGCTAGTTCCAGTTGTAGCTAACAGGTTTCACCTCAATGCATTGCAAACATGGCGTTGCCGGCTTTCCCTTCTGCAATAATACTAGCAGCTGTGATATAAGTGAAATACTCTTGAAAGCAACCTTAAACCCCAACTGTCCGTCCGTCCGTCTGTAAACTTATCCCATATTTCGTCTTCTCCAGAACCATGTGGTCTAGGGAGCTTAAATTTTGTGTACAGACTAAGTGGTCAATGAGGATTCTAAATATTAAAATTTGGTGACACTGTCACCCCGAATGGGGTCACAGTGGTCACAACCTTAAAAACCTATTTTCATCTTCTTCTCCAGTTCCAAAAGGTCTAGAGAGCTGAAAAGTTGTATGCAGACTCCTTGGCCAATGGGGATTCTAAATTGTAGATTGCGTGACCCCTAAACAGCTATGCAAGAGATGAGCTTACCTATGAAATGTTATAATTGAAATAATATAATCCAAGTTGGAATAAAATGGTTATATTGATGTATTGTTAAAGAAAGCTGAATATTCATAATTCCTCCAATCTAATATGATTCACAGGGGCGTATATCACTTTAAAATATCGTCAGTAGAAATGCACTTTACATATTCTGTAATAGTACGGGATTTATCGGAATACATGTCGTTATAGTAAGTTGCTCTCAGTTGAAAGGTGAAAACATTAATTTGCATATTTCTCAATTACAACTTTAACTTCTACTCCGAAATTCTATATTGTCTAACAAATCTTAGTATTTGTTAAAAGGGGAGATTTGAATTTCAATCCTCAAATGTTACATTTGGAGGCTGTGGGTTGTTGTTCTAATTTCTAATATTTCTTATTCAGATTATGGTACTGCTCGCTATCTTCGCATTGTTTGTGGTGTCTTGGTAAGATGCACTGTAGGCCTGAATAAATTATTTTATTGCAAAAATGAGTTTCAATAATCAGTTGTTTCTGATTCAAAGCATGATTATGAAAAAAACCAAGATGAGAACTAAATTGATATATTGATATTTACTATTATGATATTAAAACGATTTTGCTATTATACTATTTGCTATTACGATGGTAATCAGTGAAATTAATCACAAACGGTGAACGCCGATGTGAATAATGTCATCAACACTTCCAATCAGCATCAACGTTATAAAAAAAATGCTTTTGACGGTTTATAAGTGCGAAAAGCTGATCCTTCTCACGGTTCCAATGTCATATAATCCCTGATTTCTAGCCATCATCATTTCCCTAGTCTCAGGAATGGAATTGTCATGTAACACCTAGAAGTCATGTTTCTTTCATACCAGTAGAATGAAGTCATGTAACAGAGACATACACACAAATATTCCGTATCCAAGGCCGATGGCAATGTAAATGAATTTAGAAGCACTGTTCTATAATATGTTAATACAATTGATCTAACAGTGGCCTGTATGAGAGATCGTCCCGTAAACCTTTCGTGTGCAAAAGAAGGAAGATCGAATTGCCCAATCATGATTTGAGTCACAAACAGGCCCAGCAACTGCTTACTCGCCTTCAATTGTATTTAGGACTTGCAGAAACTTTTGTACAATGTTTCATAAACAGTGTGTCGACAAACATCCAATTCCTGATTTACAAAGAAGATGGTATTTTGATTGTATGAAATGATTTTTGTTTTATGATGAAAGGTTGACTCGAGGCATCATTGCTGCACTGCTTAAGGTCAAAGTTCATCAGGACAGCTCGATGCGTTGGTCACTATTAGATTGACAATATGACATTATGAAAATATGTCGATCTAAATTTGATTAGATTTGGCCGATGTTCTCATGGCTATTCTTGGCAACCACTGATTGAACATGAATGAGTAAAATTGCCGAAATATTCGTAAATAACATTCATATTTGCACATATTGCATATATTACACATTTTTTTTATAAGATTATTTCAAATGCAAAATGTGAATTAAGAAACTATTTTAAGTCAAATTAACCTTTAGTCTCAGGTCTGTGTACATGAGTGTTTGGTTATTTATTAAATTAATCACAATTACTGTCAGTGATTCCAATATTCCAATCATTTTTGTCCACAAGCCTAGGCTACCCAACTGGCTATACCGGAGACAGCGTGGATGCCAGACGACTCTTCAAGAAGGCAGACAAAGATAAGAGCCAGCATCTGACGAGACGGGATGGTATGTTCCCATTGTAGTCTATAAGATTCATAAAGATGAATGAGCTATATAGTATTCATTATTGAATAGTAGAAGAATTCATTTTCTCCCACAGAGGTTACTCAAATGATATTTTCTAGACTTGGCTAACCTCTGTGGGGAGGGAATGCAAGAAGGGCTCTGCATCTAAGAAGTATCTAGACCATAAGTTTTATATGACGGTATGTTGTGAGGGAACTCCAGACTATGCTTGATTTACAGACAGTTCCCAGTCGAGTAGGAAGTTCGCATGCGCTTTGTAGTTTCATACTAGACACTGAGGGGCGGGATAGCGCAGTGGTTAGCGCGTTCGGCTTCGAATCAAGAGGTCCGGGGTTCGAATCCCGCCAGGGGCACGGCAACTTTGTGCACACGCAGTAAGGTTGGGATGCAATGCTCAGCGTAGTACCACCCATGGTTCGCTAGTTCCAGCCGATGCTCGCAGGTTTCACCGCAATGCATAGCCACATGGCGTTGCGGGCTTTCTCCCTGCCATAATACTAGCAGCCGTGATATAAGTGAAATACTCTTGAAAGCGGCGTTAAACCCCAACTCACCTCATCTCACCTCACCTCACCTCACCAGACACTGACACCGTTGACATACTTCACTACACAGAGGCAGCTGTGGACACGAAGAGTATCGACCCTACCGGTACCTACCATGGGGACTCTCAGCACCAGCTAGAGAGAATCAACGTCTACTACAACGAGGCGACAGGTAAATAATTTGACATTTACTTTTAATTTTCGCTTTAGTTTTCTGCAATCTTCATTCGAACTGTCTTTCCCTAATAATATAATTGCAACGTTATTTCATTTCAGATTGCAATTTCGTACTTCTATAAACATGAAATTGTTGCAATTTCTATTTCATTTCTTCATCGGAAACTTTATAATATATTGATGTATTTTATCTCTAAAGATAGTACATACGCTTCCTACCATATATATAGTTTATATATTCACATATTATACACACATTTGTTCTTCTGCAACAGGAAAGTACGGAACCGTAGAGGGGACATTTCCCGAGAATTATTTTTTCAATATTAAGTCGTGGACACGAGTTAATATGTCGTGGTCACGAGATAAGATGTCGTGGCCACGAGATAAGATGTCGTGGCCACGAGATAATATGTAGTGGCCACGAGATAATATGTAGTGGTCACGAGATAATATGTCACAACTTCTTATCTCGTGGCCACGAAATATTATCTCGTAGCCACGACATCTTATCTCGTCGCCACGACTTATTATCTCGTTGCCACGACATATTAACTCGTGGCCACGACTTATTATCTCGTAGCCACGACATCTTATCTCGTGGCCACGACATATTAACTCGTGGCCACGACTTAATATTGAAAAAATTATTCTCGGGAAATGTCCCCTCTACGGTTCCGTAGGAAATTGACTGAATGGTGAACTCCATTTCTCTATTGCAGGAGGCAAGTATGTCCCCCGAGCTGTGTTGGTTGATCTGGAGCCTGGAACAATGGACTCTGTCCGATCCGGACCTTCCAGTCAAATTTTCCGTCACAACAACCTTGTCGTTGGCAAAGAAATGCTGGCAAGAACTGGGTCAAAGAGGGCGCCGAGCCCGAAAATGAACATGGACATCACCTGCTAGTGATATGAAATGTTGCTGCCATATTCATCTATTTATTTGAAATAAATAATGATGAAATACTGATTGACCAAGTTCTTTCTTTTGATTTTAAATTATCCTTTCTGATTGATCGAAATGTATATAATGCTACTCTCATTCTAGATATAACACTAGTGACAGCAAACACTTCAATTTTATTTTATATGAATACTTCTTAATTTTGAAATGCTTAGAAACACCAATATTTTGCATACATACGCAAAGCAGTACACAAGACAAAATCTCAGAGAACAACATTTATTTAGACATGGATTCCTTGCTATTCAACTATTCTGTCTCAAAAGAGGTTACCCGCCTCATGTTCTTCACACGTAGCTTCTGTCACAAGTGAACATTTTCTGAGCAAAATAAAACAATCCTGCGAAATTTGATCTGTTCCTGTCACCATTGAAATGACTAGAATTCCTTCCTGTGCAATTACAACATATCTGGAACAGGGGAAACGTCAATCGGAGATGTAAAATGATTCGATTGAAAAATGATGCTATCAATTTAGTTTTTTGCCTTTGAGTAGGAGCGTTAAATATGTGGGAAAGGAATGAACTGAAGTAAGTAACTAAATAGTTTTAAGTCATGGAGCACAGTGATGTCGTGGTCAGCTTGCTGAACCTCTCACGTTAAAGGGGCAGTAGCACGTTTTTCCGCTCGAATAAGTTGATGAAAACTTTTTGAAAAATAATGTCACTAATAGTAAAACTGCCTACTCTGTTCCGAAAATCAAGTTAAAAAATGAGTTAACGTGGTTTTGTAAACCCGTGGGAATAGTTTTTGTAATTCGAAATAATAAAATGTGTTCACAATAAAATGGCCGCCATGCAATTTTAGCTTTATACGCAACATCGTTATTACCACTACGGATAATTGGTTTGTGTAATAAGATGTTTTACCCTCTAAGGTTAATTTAAATGACATTAACTATCATTATAAATGGGAAATTTGAAAAAATAAATTTTGCAAAAAACGTGCTACTGGCCCTTTAAATGGTTCTTATCCTAGTGGAGTATTAGCAATGTGGGAACTGGGTCTGCATTTATCCATATTTCCCTCTGCATACCAAGCTGTTTAAATGGGTACCTGAACACATGAAGTACGGACCTATACAGTGGTGGCTCAACACAAATTATATTCCTTCAGCGTAATGTACATAATGTGTTGGATATGAGGCAGTGACTTATGGCAAAAACTCTCTAAGATAGCGAATTAAAAGTTATGGTCAAGAATAAAATTGTAAAAACTGCCACAGCTCTTGAGTATAGTTTTGCGACTCCAATTCAGTGGAAGATATAGAGGATATTTGACATTTATTTTATCGAATATCATGTATATCTCATCGAGTGAAGTGGAAATGTTTATTTTCTCGAGTGGAGCAGCCACGAGTGTCGATATATTATTTCTATTTCACGAGGTGAGATTTATACATGGTATTCAATAAGAAATGTAAAATGTTCTATTTATAAGATTGAACAAATTATGCAATAAATAGTTCGTAAATGACGTTAATTTTATGAACGGAGCATCCATGATCGCCTTACTTAACCACAGTCAGTTTACGATGTTACGATGACGTCATATGTTTCAACGAGTTATTTCACTGAGTATAATGACATGTTATTTCATATTTTATTTTAACCGATAAACGCCTTATAATAAAAGTTTTCTTTTATAAATTGTCGTCATTATTTATAAGATATCTAACGAGCTACCTCTTTCATATCACTTTATGTTCTGAGTGGAATGAGTGTGTCTATCTCGAGCCTTGGAGAGGAACAAACCAAAATTATGTCACGAAGGGAAAGGAAAACAACAATGGGGTCATATCAACCTTGTCACAGTGTATGTTAATAATATTGCATCGTTAAATATTCACACATTGAAAATCAAACCCTTCTACAATTAGTGATATTCTAGATGGCAAAACCAGTTGCACTAGTAATTTTGAATAAAGCGTACACAATATACAATCTCCTTTCTCGAGGGCAGGAGAAATGCTATGTTATATGGGCCACCATTAGCCCGTTTCTCTATGAAAACAAATTAAAAATAAACTCATTAAATGTAAGTTTTATCTAAATATTACTCTTGAGATGACTTCGTTTTCGGTTAAATTTCGTCTAAGTAAGTAAACAACCATTTACACCTTACAGATTACATTTCGTTTTCATCAATAGACTGAGAATCGTGTTATTTTGTCATTCCAAATAGTACAAGTGCAAGCAGTTCAAAACACGTGTATGCTCAATTAATACGTACGATGTATGTAGTGTTAATATTGATGTATATTTCTTCACTCTGTTTCAATTCTATGATTAGATAATAAATTTGACGACACTTTGGACATAGTTTCAAGGCCCTTATTTTCAATTAATGTACCACTCGTATAGAATTATGTAAGGTAATCCATTCACCCCAACAATGATAGCACTTGTAACATGTGTATAATCATATTTATGTTACATATGGCACCGGTTTGTGTATTGGAGAGACGATTCAGGACCTAGTCTTCACATCCAAAGTTATTGGGAACATCATTGTTCCATATCTATACAAACCCAAAGATAAAAACTTATGGAAATGAGTTTTCAATTAATTTTGAAGTAAAATATATTTCGAACCCCAAAACACCTTGTTTCTGCAAACGTTTGGTTGTCATATTCAGTGCATAACCTTTGTGTCCATGTTAAGTAACAGTTTTCATACATGTACATTAGAATATTAAATAAATTTATATAGGATCGTTTAATAATCATATTATTTAAATACCTATCTGTTGACTAGACCTACTATGCCTTACCTCCTATAGGTAATGCTATTTCAACCTTAACACAGATGAACTTGAAGAGTGGAGAAGGGGTGGGTAAAATCCCTTATCCAAGGGCCGGTAAGTGTAGGTGGTCTCGTGACGTCACTACCTGTTCAGATCACTCTCCTATCAGTTGCAGAGCAAGACAGACGTGTTTGTTTTGTTCTGAGACTGGGTATTTTTAGCGACTTTGTTGCTTACTTGCTAGCATCTCTTACTCATTTAAGGGATATTTTCAACTGCTATATCTACAATTCGTCGTTAGCAGACTGTTTAACAATCTGTTTTAGTAGGTGTTGGGGTACAAAGGGCCTTGTTGACATGTGCTAGCTGTGGACTGCCTGACGAGGTTCCTGCTTGCTTTGCACGTGCAGCTCGTGTCTTTTGTGTTTCTCTCACCTGTCTTCATTGACTGCTCGGTTCGCACGCCTTGTAAGGCGTACCCTCCGCCAGTCCCTTTGTTCACTTAAGCCTACGCTTTTGTGAGCTTTTCTTCGACTGTTGGTTGTTGACTCGCTTCGTCATACGCCTGTGACTTGCTTCGCTTGTCATTCGCGTTCGCCAGTCATACGCCTTCGGTTCGTATCAACTGCCTACGCGTTTCGCCAGTCACTCGCCTCGCCTATCACTACGAGGCGGACCCCTTCGCCAGTCTTTGGCCTTTGGCTCGATTCTACTTGACTCGCATCTACCCGCCAGTGTCTCGCTTACGCCAGTCACTCGCTTCGCCAGTCCATCGCCTTAGGTTGAATCAACTTGACTCGCTACGCGGCGGACCCCCTTCGCCAGTCATTCGCCTCGCCAGGTACTGGCTTCGCCTACCATTCGCCTTTGACTCGATTCTACTTGACTCGCATCTACCCGCCAGTGTCTCGCTTACGCCAGTCACTCGCTTCGCCAGTCTATCGCCTTAGGTTGAATCAACTTGACTCGCTTCGTCCGCCGGTGATTCGCTTCACCAGTCACTCGCTTCGCCAGTCTTTCGCCTAAGGCTCGATTCTACTTGACTCGCATCGTCTCGCCAGTGTCTTGCTTACGCCAGTCACTCGCTTCGTCAGTCTATCGCCTTAGGTCGAATCAAATTGACTCGCATCGTCTGGCCAGTGACTCGCTACGCCAATCATTCGTTTTGCCAGTCATTCGCCATAGGCTTGATTCTACTTGACTCGCATCGTCTCGCCAGTGCCTCACTTACGCCAGGCACTTGCTTCGCCAGTCTATCACCTTAGGCTCGTCGCTCGCGTTAGGCTCGATTCGATTTGACTTGCATTGTCTCGCCAATGACTTGCTTCGCCTGTCATTCACTGTCTCGATTAACTTTCGGAGGAGTTGTTGTTTCTTACGCTACGCCACTAAAGTGTCTCGCGTTAGTGATTCGTCTCGTCTACGCTACGCCTCGCGTTAGTGATTCGCCTCGTCTACACTACGCGTGCGAGTGTCTCGTCCTGAGCCCTCCTGCGTAAGTGACTCGACTGTCACTACCTTTGCCTACGTCACGTGTGTAAGGGTTTCACCGGCTCCGCCATGTACTCATGTACATGTTTTGCACGAATTGCGGAGGGAGGAAGTCTGCCTCCAAGGATCCGCTATTATAATGTAGAAAGTGTAAAGACCTTGGCCAAGACGACTTTCGTTGCGATGAGTGTGCCCCTCTCTCCGCGTCAGACTTCCTCGCGTATGTCAATGCCATTCGTAAGTCCATGGCTGATAGGGCTTCGTTTCAGATAAGTGCGTCGTCAACTCAACGTCGGGAGCTTTCTCCAATTCGTCATCTGTCTCACGGAACGGGCGGATGAGTTCGAACGTGAGTCGCCCATCGTATCCGATTCCGCTAGGGGTTCGAGAGATTCGCTCCCTCCCCCTTCGCGTTAGCGTTCACGTTCTCATCCGAGGACTCGCGCTTTGTGAGTCTACGCTTTTGGTAATTAGATCGACTTAGGTGTTTCGCGTCAGTGATTCGCTTTGTTCCGCCAGTTAATTACTTTGTCTGGCTGTTAGTGGATATTGACTTCGTTCTCTTCGAGTTCGGAGCCTGTGCTTTCAGCTGGTTGCCTTGCGTATACTCACTTAAAGCGTCTCGTCGTCTGCGTTTCTTGTGAGTCTTCGCTTTTGGTAATTAGCTATCGGAAGTGTTGTTGTTCTTAAGCTACGCTACTTAGGTTTTTCGCGTCAGTGATTCGCCGGTTATTCAACTCTTCCATTCGTCACCAGTCTCCAGAGGAGGCAGTAGACATTGTACTTACGGAACGGGCGGATGATTTCGACAGGGAGTCGCCGTTTTTTTCCGACTCCGCTAGGGGTTGAGAGATTCGTTCTCTGCCCCTTCGCGTTTGCGTTCTCGTCCGCAGACTCGTACGTCGCCTCCCCCTTCGCCAGACAGGCGTATGTCGCCTTTGAGACCTAAGGTCAGCGGACCCTCCACACCCAGGAGCAAGAAGAAGAAGGCCAAGAAGGATAGGTTTGACCAAGTCAATCCGGACCTCCTTCTTGCGTCCGTTAAGGACAGGGTCTCTTCATTGCTGGATGCTCGGTTGGGTCCGCTGGCTTTGCCTAGTCTCACCACCCCCGCTACTACGCTAGATCGTGAACCCAATGCGGCATACGTGTCTCAGGGTTCGGGTCCCACGTCCTCAAGGGCCTCCAGGTCCGCTGCCTCCTCGCGTGCTTCTCACACCCCGATGCGTCGTGTCACGGTGGTGTCCCCCACCCGGGATTCCTCGCTAGACTCGGCGGAGCGTGACGTCCGCTTCGTTGATGTCTCGGACCCTCCGTTCATCAATATAGTGTCGGATGCGGAGAATGCAGTAAGGTTTGGGTGTATGCTACACTGAACTTCAGTGCAGTATCACCCATGGTTCGCTAGTCCAACCGTTACTCGCAGGTTTCACCGCAATGCATAGCCATGTGGTGTTGCGGGCTTTTTCCCTGCCGTAATACTAGCAGCCGCGATATAAGTGAAATATTCTTGAAAGCGGCGTTAAACCCTAACTCACCTCACCTTGTTAAGAGGTCGCCAGGCTTAGATGTGTCGGTCCTCATGGGCCTTCATTAAAACCTTCCGTTCTGTGGACGGCAGAACGAAGCTTCGTCCCCCTGAGTGGGACTTAGCAATTGTGCTCAACCATCTTCGGTCCGATACGTATGAACCGCTCTCTGGCGTACTCCTCCTGCCTCTCATCATCAAGGTCATTTTTCTGGTTGCCATGGCCTCCGCAGCGCGGATTTCGGAAATCCATGCGTTGCAGGCGGACCTTCTACGTTTTGAGGTCTGGGAGGGATCGGCCTCTCTTGGGTTGGCTCCCGACTTTGTCTGTAAGAACCAGGCAGCTGATGAAGCTGGCCGTACGTTCTCAATCCCGGCTCTGGGTTCTGACTCAGGAGAGGTGGATCTCTCTCTGTGTCCGGTGAGGGCTTTGAGGGTGTACACGCAGCGTACCCGCAGGCTGAGAGATGGCAGGAGTCGTCTGTTCTTGCCTCACTCGCCGTGGAGCACCAAGGAGCGATAGATAAGCGAGCGTTGGGGGTGTATCTAAGGTCGGCGGTCATTGATGCGTACAAGGCCGCTGACCTGCCTCCGCCTTCGCGTTCCAACCCTCATGAGATCCGCGCAGTTTCAGCTACGATGGCTTATCACTGCAACATCGCGGTTTCGGATGTCATGGCAGGGTGCTTTTGGCGTTCATCAGAGGTTTTCGCCAACCATTACCTACGAGATGTCTCCACAGCAGATCTTGAAGGCATCTCTAGGCTGGGTCCACAAGTCTTCGCTCAGACGAAGATGGCCCCCCCCCCAACCAGACCAAGAAGGGGTCAACCCTCTTAGGAGCTTTGAGGCTCATTGTAAATAATCTTGTTTACATGGCTAGCTCTTTTGTCTGTTGTTGTTTTTTCTTTAGCTTCGATTTAACACCCCCTCCCCGTTGGGGTTGGGGGGCACTGTGTTGATCGGAAGTTGAGTGGCAGGGTTGTCTCTTCGATTCGCTTAGCGGTAGAGATGGTATCTCCCGGGCTGTGCCTTGTCCTCACCACAGGGTGGAGGACTCGTAGGTTAGCTTACACTCAGGGCTTGTCGCTGATCTCGTCACTACCACGTATCTACTGACCCGCCTCCATGCGGTGGGATTCTAGGCATAGTAGGTCTAGTCAACAGATAGGTATTTAAATAATAGTACGTTTTTGATTAAACGTAATTATTTATACTTACCTGTTGACTAGACCTACGCTCTAGGCCCTCCCATCCTCCCCACTTGGTCTGTCTTGCCTTTTGGGACTTTCGGAGAGTGATCTGAACAGGTAGTGACGTCACGAGACCACCTAGACTTACCGGCCCTTGGATAAGGGATTTTACGCATCCCTTCTCCACTCTTCAAGTTCGTCTGTGTTAAGGTTGAAATAGCATTACCTATAGGAGGTAAGGCATAGTAGGTCGAGTCAACAGGTAAGTATAAATAATTACGTTTAATCAAAAAAGTACTATTATAATTGTTCAAAATAAAATTTGTTCTATGCTGAAACATATATTTTGCTTTGTAATATAATTGTGAAGTCAAAACACCTTTTTAAATATCACTCAGTCAAGCTTTGGAGTTGCCTCCCTTTGATCTGTATCGTGACCATATACAAAATAATAAATATAATTAACAAAAAACAGTATTGTGGCTTCCCTTTAGTCTTTCATTATATTGATTTATATATCAAATTCTATGGTTCTGTAAGTTGTTAGGTCACTGTAATGGGTTTAAGCTCTCCAACCTCCTTCCCACCTAGAATTACTAGAAATTTAGAGAAAATGTCATCATACATATATACAGTTTGTTTTTAAACATGTTCATTTATTTCATTGATTTTGACAATGTTATAGCCTCTTAAGATCAAATAAGAAACAGGTATTGCATATTTTAATTATTTTTAATTTTAATTGAACTTTGAAAGTTTTGAAGTTAGCATTGTATACTTATGTACAGGGGCGTGCCTTGCTAGGAAATAGCGTTAGAAAAACATATATTTTAATAAACTCTTCCCTATTACTATATATGTAAACATGTACCTATTATAACGATAGTTATAACTGATAACGCCCATGTGAGACACAATGAATTAGATGAATTATGAATATCGAGAGTTCAATAATATTAACACCAATATAAACATTTTATGAATGAATTATGTCACTTCATAGATAAGCTCATAGTTTGCTCAGTTGTCTAGTTCTCAGTAAATGTCTCACTGGTCAGTATGCCTTATACTCAATATTAGTCACCTATTTCTTAATTAGTATTCTTATTCCGAAATTGTATATTTGGAAACAAATGATAGCATTTGACAACAGTTAGTTTAAATATTTAAGCTTCACATCTTACAAATTGTACAGATAACCACAATGGTACCTCTTGTCATCTTCTCATCCTTGGTGGTATCTTGGTAAGTTATATTGTTGGTCTCAATTATTGTTTTTTAAAGGTACATCCATTGTGTTGTTAGGGGTCACATATTCCAAACGTTATAAAATGTGTTACTTTATCGACAGGTACCGACTGTTACCGAAAACTATGATTTTGATGATAGTCGACTTAGTATATTGACGATATGAAGGTAAACGTAGTGATTTCTGATCGACAACCGGACAATGCATTGCGATTGGCGCGCGCTAATGAGTCAAACGTAATTTTAGAATCTTATTTACAACAGACAAAATGACAAATTTGGTTTGATAATGTTTAATAGGTCATATAACTACTGTGCATGTAAATGGGACGTGCAGTTTCGGTTTCTACACATGCATAATGATGTTTTTCGATTTTAATTGGAAACTTGTAATTATGATATATTTGGCGATTGGTAATGAATATGCCAGCTGAGTGAATTATTTGTACTGTAAACAGCACATATGGTGAGTTTGAACGTCTTAAAGACAAATACAATTTTATGAAACACAATGGATGTACCTTTAAAACAAACAGTTTTACTATAAAATCCATTCTTTTGAGATTGAAAGAACATGCATACTGATTATGAAAAGCCAGAAGGCCACTTAATTGATATATTCATATTTGCTAGTATGTCTTAAAACCTTTGCATTGCATCAGTTAAACAAAAATTAAATTGTCGATGTGAATAATGTTATTAGCACTGGAATGCACCATCAACGTTATAAACATTGGGATATGGCGGTTTATACATCAGATAAACCACTCATTTAAGGGGCTCCTTTGTCTAGCAATCCCTGACTTCAAGCCTTCGTGATGTTCCTTCCTCTCAGGGATTACATTTTTATGTAACACCATGTAACATACATAGAGATTATTACCTGAGAAAAAGTTTGTCATATGACTTTTACGAAACGAGTGTGAATTTGTTTATACCCGCTTTTATACATGTGCTCATATCAATAATATTAACTCGATTAGTTTCAACCATATGGGTAATAAATGCTTTTAATCATTATCCATGACAGTTGCTCTCTTGACAATGCACTGTCTCAAGATTCTGGCCAACATCTTATTTATCATTAAAAGTCTGTTGAAATATTCGTAAATAGCATTCGACTTTGCAAGTATTACACAAGTTAAATATGATGACTATTTTGTGTACACAACGAAGAGCATTTACTGGAATTAAAGCTTGATGAGTTTAGTTAATCACATATTTATCAGTTAATCTCATATTCATTCAAACCATTTGTTTACAAGCCTAGGTTACCCAACAGGCCATATCGCCAAGAAGTTGGACGAAAACCACAGCCAGCATCTGACAAGACAAGAGACCGCAGTCCATCAGTTGGTAGAGAACACTGACAAGAAGTTAGATGGCAATAAGATGACTATTGCCTGCGACCACCATCACAGACCGTACCCAACTATAGCTTGTCGCATGTCCATGAACGGATTTTATGAACAGATTCTGAATGTCAAAAATAAAAACAGCAACTACTTGGTTGAATGGATCCCCAACAACGTCAATACCGTTGTCTGTGAGAGCGCAGCTCGTTATCTCAAGCTGTCAGCTACCTCCATCGGCAACGGCATAGACATCCAGGAACTATTGAAGCGTATCTCTGAGCAGTTCACAGCTATGTTGAGGAGAAAGGCTTTCCTTCACTGGTACACTTGCGAGGGTATGGACAAGAAGGAGTTCTTCATTCCAATAACAAAAAGCCTTAAAACTTGAAAACTCGTGTACAAGCTCTTAGGCCAATGGAAATTATAAATTGGGGTCATGACTGAAAAAAACTATTTACATCTTCTTCAGAATCAAATGCGCTAGTGAGCTGAACTCGTTTATTCTGAGTCATTGGCCAAAGGGGATAATACATTATAGATTTGGTGAATGTGGCTTTTATGTCACAGGTACAACGCCATGAAATAATTGTCTTACAAGCTGCTGTTTTTTGGAGATAGGGATAAAGAAAATATAGACTTGATTACTCTGTCCAGCCAAATAAGTATCATAAAGGCTTGACCGTTGAAAACCTATTGTTTTATTTGCAAAAACTAAAAGCTCAGAAGGGTGCAATGTACTCACGCCTTGTGATTTGTAGATTTGACTTCCAGTTTCTCTATCACTGGTCTATTTAAGTCATGCTGCAGTCTTTGCCAGTCAAACGCAATGCAATTATAAATCTCTGGCAAAGAAAACGACAATGAAATGTAGCATAGCTTGATGGCAGTGACTGGCTAATTTAAGCCTTGCTGCATTTTGTGATCTTTTCTGTACCCGCGTGTCAGCGTGCGGCACCTTGACCTGGTGGTGCAGTCAGAAATCTCTGGCAGATCAAACGCAATGGCTTCAATTGACCAGTGATAGAGACTGGCTTGTGTTATGCCTTGCACGGGATGTTCCCTTTTCCGTGCATTTTAAAGAAACTGTTCGACAAACTACAGTCAATGAATATTAGGCATTTAAGCGTTTATTTATTGTATTCCCAAATAACTAATAAACATAAAAACAGTATATTTCTATTTCTGTAGGCAATGATTAATTGTCTGAAGAAACGCCGTGGTCACAATTATGTGACGGCTGTCCCTACTGATTAAAAAACAACTCTGTTTTAATGCAAATGTAAGAAAACTGTACTCCATGTGACCAAAATATGTCAACTTTGTTTGTGAGTGTGTGTTCTGAAAGGATATTTGTTAACCTTGACTCACACTCTAGCTTTGCCAACTCATCATGAAGATTGCTCAAAGCTCACCAGCAATGTTTAGTTCTTCATAAAAATTGAAGCATAATAAAAAAAGAGACATAAATGTTGCAAATACGAAACTAAACCACCACAAGTAGGTTTCAGAAGTGTTATTGATTTATTGCCCATGATAGTCATGCTACAGGGGCGTGTATCGCTTTGAAATATTGTTAGAACACATATATTCCAATAAACCATACCCTATTACAATATATGTAAGCATGCATCTGTTCTGTCAATATTTTGAATTGCTACACGCCCCTAAATTAGATGCATTATGCATACAATTATACCAATATAACCATTTTATGAAATTTACATTGCAGTTATATTATTCAACTGATAAACTCATCCCTTACACAGACATCTAGTTCTCAGTCAAGTTCCTCATTGGTGAGTACGAATTATCAAAATGATGGTTTATTGAAAATATGAATTCGCATATTTCGTAATTTCTACGTGCATCTCTTATTCCTAAATTTGATATTTTGAAACAACTATCGGCATTTGACAACGCTTAGTTTAAAGATTTGAATTTCACCTATTCAAAATGATTGTAACATACCGGTATTTCTTGTTCAGATACCCATAATGGTACCGCCTGTTATCTTCGCATCGTTGTTGGTATATTGGTAAGTTACATTGTTGGCCTGAAGAATTAGTTTATGAAAAATGAGTTTAAAAATTCAGTTGTTTCTGATTCAGTGCAGATACATACTGATAATGAAAAGCCAAATGTAAAATTAATTAAGATAGTCATATTTGCTATAATGATCGTTAACGCGTTAACACGACAGCAGTTAAAACATTTCCATACACAATAAGTCAAAAAAATTGATTGCTGATGTTTATAATGTTATCAGGGCTTTAAGTCTACGTCAATGTCAAACATGATAAGTCATCAGCAAAGCCATAACCAAGAGTTATATAATGTGATTTCAAAGACACAATTGCTCGCCAATTTTTCAACAACGTTGCATTACATCCGGATGAGCTAAGAAATCGGCAATCATCATATTTTGCATACAACCTTAAGACCAAAAAACGGCAGACCATGTGGTTAATGCAACAGCACTTCTTACATTATAATTATAAATCGGTTAAATGAAGACAATTTAATTTTGTGTGAGTTTAGAGATTAAATATATTCAAAAGTTGCACACATTCCTCCAGAATTTGAGGACGAGTAGCGTGCAATTGAGCCTTTAAATGCAATATGTGGATTAAAGTTGAATATTTTGAAGAAACTATTTTTATTTCAAGATGTTCTTTCCTCTCTGCAATGCATTTTATGTAACACAGTCATGGTTCATCATATACGAAGTCATGTAGGAGGGACAGATTTATTACTTATCGAAGATAACCCCATGACAATTGGCTATCTCTTACCAATGGATCAATCTTTGAATTAACAAATTGAGTTACACAAATTGTACATGATGATTCTAAATTCAAGATATGAATTAAGTTCAATATATTTCCAATTAAAGCATCCTTTCATTTGGGTTTCACAATTGTGTACATCAATTATTGGAATTAGTTTTTAATTACTTATCAAGTTAATCGCATGTTTACTGTCAGTGATTCCCGTATTCATTCCAAACATGTTTGTCTACAAGCCTAGGCTACCCAACAGACCATATTGGAGATGAAGGCAGACGACTCTTTATGAAGGTGGACAAGGACAATAACCAGCATCTGACGAGACAGAAGACCACAGTCAATGAGCTACTGTATCAAACGGCTCTCAGCACCCTGAAACTGACCCCGCCCACTTACCGTGACCTCAACCATGTGGTTTCCGTTACCATTTCCGGTGTGACCATCTTTCTGAGGTTCCCTGGTCAGCTGATAACTGATTATGATCTCCGTAAACTGGCCGTCAACCTGGGGCCCTACCCTCGTCCCCACCCGTTCAGCTCAACAGGCAGCCAGCAGTACCGTGACCTCACCGTCCCAGAACTCACCCAGCAGATAATCGATGTCAAGGAAATGGTGTATGCATACCAGCTATGGCAGAACGCCACAGTCCCCCGATACTTACGCTGGACAAACATCTTCCAAATATCTCCTCATTGAGAAAAGATGACCCGATTTTGGTTTTGTGCAAATTAATCTCATCAACTTGTACAGAATCTATTATTTTATAAGAGGTTTAAAAAACTTTTAATTGAACTTTATACACCATCATCATATTGTGCAGTATTGTTCAAATAAGCCTTAAGCAAATTCGCTGGTCCAGATTCTTGTTTTAAGAAATAAATTGTGCAGCAAAAACTAAATATGTTTGTTATTTTTTACCCTTGGTCTAGAGAACAATTACATGACACATTGATACTGTTGGTTATGTGTTTATTTACCATTATTTTATGAGTGACATTGTTAGGAAACTCTTTTTATGCAAGTTACCATCTCAGAAACTTGCAATGTCTGAACAGCCATGACCGTTTTGATTGGTTATTGATAATATGGTTAGTGATTGTGAAATGAATACGGGTACATACTAGCCAACCTGTTTGTGACAATACTATTGTACAAATAATGACCAGGGGTCAAGTTGGCCTGTGCGAAGAGAGTTATATGTCTGTCTGTAAAATTGAATACGAGTAAACCGGGAGTAGATCATATACGATTTTGACAGAGAAACAGTTTTGATGATGTGTTTGTCTGTTTATTCTTTTATGTCAGTGAAGCAAACTGCATCGCTATGCTCGAATGGGAGGTGGTTAAAGACTGTGTAATGGGCATTTGAACGGAGAGTAAAATACTGACACTGAATTCTGAAGCGTGTATGATGAAGTAAAAGGCTATAACATAATGTCAATGTTTTACTTGTTTACTTTTACTTGTTTCCCAAATTAATTGACAATTCATATAAAATCAACTTTAAAACATGTTCGTCATGATTCATGTATTTGACTGCGCTGTACAATAGATAGAGAACTCGTAGCAGGACATTTCGGGAGATAAATTTACGATTTTGAGATAATTGGAAGACAATCTCGCCCAACCATTACAAAACCGTACATTTATCTGCCGAAAATATACTGCTACTCGTCCTCTATTCCCTTGTTATCGAAACAGACTGCGGACTTATCGATGATTCGTACAGGATGAAAGTTAAACCATCAATTTCAGATTTATGGTGTAAATGGAAGAAGCATTTTGATTATTACCATTATGTCCATGTAATATTTGAGGTGACGTTTTCTCTCTACTATTGTAACCTGTTAAACGAATTAAGAAATTGTTATGTACCTGCACAAAAATGTAAACATGACACAGGTTTGTGGATTGGAGATTCAGCATCTTGTCATCAAGCACTCATCTTACATACCAAAATTTAGGTTGATAAACATTTATTCTAACATGACACTATATTTAGAATGAAAATACTGCTCTCTGATTGGTTCCTCGTATCAATTTTGGAGTAATTATTTTACCGATAATCACCTCTAAATATTTGCGACCGATTCACATTGCTCCGCGATCTCGAACGATTGTAATCTGAATAAAATATATACCAATCATTGTGTCCGTGCCACAACTGTCACTATGTTGTCACATGCTGGCGTAGAATCGCGTGAAATCATGAAAATCACGGGGCACAGAAATCAACAGTCGCTCGCTTCATACAACAGCGATTCATCCAATGAACAGAAGCGGCGTTATTCCTCTATTTTGCAAAATTCTTCCACTGCCTCCAGTTCACAATCCCAAATGACCCCATTTCCATCCACGATGTCCTCAACCATGAAACAAAAAGCATTCTTGTCAGGCTTTCTTCAAGTCTCTAACTCTTCGCTTGTAGTGAATAACTACTTTCAGAGTAGCGCCCCTTGAATGGGATTGGTCCTTGTCGGCCTTGTAGGGGAGATAGGTCGGACTATGTATTTACTTGAAAATCGCTTCTGTGAGTCTGATGACTTCCAACATGGGTTTTCTGTTGATATTATCATCAATTGAATAAAGATAAGTTACATTGAAATAAGTTTTAGTGTTTGTTTTGATATTTTGATTGAAGCATGTTCTTTGAAAAGTGAACTGCACCGATGGGTCGCTGGCGAGTGAAACCGGTCTGTACTGGTTTGACCAAAGCACAGCGCTTTGGCGCAAGACGAAAGAGTTCCTCATTATTTTCCTAATTAGTCATGTTAGAATGGAGATAAATCCATTCTGTTTTATATTTTGGGGTTGTATGTTGTGCATTTTTTACCCCTAAATTAACATTTCGAACCTCGCAAGGTCGGTTTGAACTTAAATTTAGGGGTAAAAAATGCACAACATACAACCCCAAAATATAAAACAGAATGGATTTATCTCCTAAATACATAACTGGTGAACTTATTCTTCCATATTAACACTACACCAATAGATAAAAAACAGACTTGTCAACAAGAGCTTGAACGAAAGTTCCTGTTAAAGGACATCGAGGAAAGAAAGACGAACCTCCTGTTCTATGGAATAAAAGAAGCTCAACAAGAATCTACGGATAATGTCCTGCGTGAGTTCTTTGTAAATAAACTGAACTTTACTCAAAACAGAGTGGACTACTTGATATTCAAGGCGGTACATAGATTGCCATTGTCAGAATAGCAACATAAAAACAATTCTTCGGCGACGCTGTTCTGAATGCGCAAAAATTAGGAATGTCAATCCAATCCAACCTACTGTCTATGCTAAAAATAAGATAATTTATTTCTTTCATATTAGTGTTTTATGAAAAAACAATTGTTTTCTCCATAATATATCTAAAGTGAATAAGATTATTTAAGTGATACACAGTCGAGGTTTGGAGTTATCTCCCTTTGGACTGTGGTGTTACCCCTTTTTTCATTCTGAATATTGATTTGTATGATAAAGTTTATGGTTCAGTTAAATTTCTACACATGTAGAGAAACATTCTTCGTACACGTTTTTTTGTTTTATTACATTGTTAATCTACATGGAATAGCCTTTTTTTCATTGATATTGTCTTGGTAAATTATACTCTCTAAATTTTCTCAAAATAGTTATTAATGATAACAATTTATTGCACATTGAACATTCAAAATTGTGATTGACAGAGACTAATAGTATGAAAAATAAAGGGTCTGTATCAACTTATGGCCTCACATAGTAGAATCTATTTTAATGGCGACGTACCCTTTTTGCATTTAGTCAGTGTTCAATCTATCTAATGATGAACTGTCATGATTGTGATATGGATTTTACTTAGTGTGTGGAACCTCTTTAAAGACTCAGCTCCTGTTATTAACTCTGTGAGACTGATATATACACTTATGGTATTAAGGTCAAGCGGAAGGCACCATGTTTCGTGTCCGACAATCACTTGTTTTGTACCGTGGGAGTTCACAAATAATCTTTCTGTCTGTATATTTAAGGTGTCACACAGATATAATAACTGACATGATTTCCAATGTATGGAGTAAACCTTTTTAAAATAAAATAATATACACTTATAGACATCAGTTGAGGTGAACCAAATGGGTTATCCACCTCGGAAAAATTATGTTCACCCAGGCGATAACTTTCGGAGGTCAATATTATACAATTATAGACTTGTGATGAGGTCAATACCTGTTTTTATGAACCCGAGAAAACAATATTGAACAAGGACAAATATTATTTCAAGGGTCAATACAAACATGTATTGACCGAATTCACCAGTCCATAATTTTTGTATTGTGTATTTGATATAGAAATGAAAGGATAACAATAAAATACAGTCAAAAGTTTATTTTGGCTTGAACAGATGCGTCATGATAACAATAACATGATAACATTTAGTTTGATGTCATGCAACAATCGTTTGACGTCACTCAAATCAATACCGTTTTTGGTGGGACTCGGGCTGGAGTCAATATGCTTTTCTGTCGATGGTCACGTGATCGCCTCTCGACAAATCAGATCACTGGGAAAATATGCTTACATAATAAACATAAATTTTACTTAAATGTAACATTTGATCATTGTCGATGACCATCCGACTCGGTCAATAAGAAATCAGAACACTCGTCCATCATGTAATAATACAATATGTTAAGATCCATGTGACAAATATATAGCATAAACAGCTTAAGTGATTATTTTCATTGCTTTGTCAGAAAACCTTGTTAACTTTAACTGAATAACCTCTTTGAAATGTTTAAAATGAAAAGTTGTAATATACCAGTATTGTTTTCAGTTCTTCAGAATAACTTAAGCATGATGAAATAACTTGAATGTTGGATACAACACATTTATCAGAATCTGTCAGAAGTGTTATTAATTTAATGTTATTGATAGTCATTTTACATAGGCGTTTATAAATAGTGTTAGGAAAATATGTATTCCACTATATCTTACCCATTACAATCTATGTAAACATACACCGATTCTAACAATAATACTAAGTGAAACACGCCCCTGTGAGTCATACTCGATTAAATTAAATTTTGAATACCAAGCGTTCAATAATGTAATATAACCATTTTATGAAGTTACAACTGAAATTATATCATTTCAAAGAAAAGCACATCTCGTTAATAGCCGTTAATTTCTCAGTAACGTTCCTCACTGGTGAGTATGACATATTGGTTTTAAAATATTTATTTGCATATTTCTTGATTACCATGGATATCACGTGTTGCTAAATTTGATATTTGGTAAGAAATAATAACATTTGAAAAGCAGTTACTTTAAAGAAATCAAGTTCACGTCTTCAAATCTAACATGTGATTCTTTGAGATGTTGTTCGGACAGATTGTTGGACATTGCTATTACAGATACTTATAATGGTACCACTCACTATTTTCGCAGCGTTGATGGTATGCTGGTAAGTGACATTACTTTTAACAATTTCTTAAAATGTAAGAATGAGTTACAATATTCAGTTGTTTCTGATTTAAAGCATATGTATACATACTAATTATGAAAAGTCAGATGGTCACTTAATCGATGTGTTCTTATTTGTAATTATGCCCTTAAAACATTGCCAAACACCAGTTAACAATTTTCAAATCAAATAAATCACACACGCGATGCTTGGAAGAATGATTTTTTTCTACAGTCGTAGATGAAGCTGAAATTTTCTGAATATCATCTTTGTTACATTGAGACATGAATTCTTCAACTGGTCTTAATTCCTGTCACATATAGGCATGACGTGGGTCCAACCTAAAATCCTTAAGGAGAGAGCAGACGATGAAATCAAATGTTTTAGAATCCGTTTATTTTTTCAAAATAGCAAGTTTATTATGTCTTTTTAAAAAAATGTAAGAAAATCTTAGGGTCACTGAACGATTTAAGAGTTATCGACATTAATGATAATACAACCGTCAGCAAATTTGTGACTGTTTTGGTGTATTTAAAATATGCGCTCACTTTCAACGAATTAACCCTGAATCCTTTCAGATATATTTCAATCACATACGGGGATGTATAGCAAATCTATATTTTGAAAATTAATGACGCTGGAAAAAAGAAACAAAATTAAGTTAAGCACTTAAAACAGCATTTTTTGTCATCGTGTTTCGCATGTTCAAAAGGATTTGTCACTAATACACATCTTTTAGATATTGCTTAAACTTCAATATGATGTACCCAGTTAACTGAAGAAACGAATTCAGAAATAATAATAAGGGGTCACCAAAACGTTTTTCATCACTTTAACGTCAGTTTTAAAATTACCTACACAAACGTAAAAAACTGACGTCATGGCAGTTTTGATGATTTCAGGTGTAACTTTAATTTGACGGCCTACCATGTAATCATTATTGAACATATTATCAATGTAAGAGTGCACGGTGAAAGAATAACTATCAATTGATTATACCAGGCTATTTAAATTCGTCGCTAACTTGAGATTCGCATGTAATGCGAATAACACACGTTGTAACATAGTTACCGCGAATATAGGTGACGGTAACGTAAGCTAAAATTTTGGGAATATGACTGTAAGTGAGGTGAGGTGATACCTGTTCTCTCAATTAAAATGAATCATTAAAATTGTGTGTTTGGTGATTTTGCATTTCATTTAAATTTTGAACCTAGTATTTCACATGCAAATCGTGATTATTAATAACAAAATGACTGATGAGCATATAGCAAATTGCTCTATTTGTAACACTGTCTCAGGTTCCCTATTCATCTGAACGCTGATGTCCCTCAACTGCCCTACACATTCTTCATGTCAGGTGTTGCTCCACTCCCCTCAAGTAGAAGCCAGCAGTACCCTGCTCTCATCGTCCAAGAACTCATCCTGCAGATGTTCGGGCAGAGTCCTACTAAGGCAGAGTCCAAACTGGAAGAATCGGTGTCTGAATACGAGGAGTTCAGGATCAAAAGCTGAGCTAGCCGAAATTTATGAGGAGGAGGAGGCAGAGAAAGAATAGGCTTGGAAAACAATCTTCAAAAAAGTTCCCCTCACTTAGAAAGATGACCAGGAAATGAACATGGGCCATAATTGCGTCAGTGCTAGATATATGAATGATGCTTATTCATTTATCTATAAATATGAAATAAATAATGATGAACTACTTATGGACCTAGTTCTTTATTTGGATTTAAATTGATTCATATCGCATATTCCTCCTTCTAATCGATGTTGAAATAAATGTAAATTTATTTCATACCACCCTCATTTTTAATATAATACCGTAAATAGAGATTTGTTTACCTGGTAGATGTTTCGAAATTGAAAACTCTATATTTTCTTCTATAAATCTCTTGAGCATTGATAATGAAACGCTCTTATTTTATTATTCGTAAATATTACCGTTACATATAATTAAAAAAGAGAATTATGCAATATTTAAAGATAGAAAGACTCTCAAATAAATCTACACGTTCGCACAAAGCAGAATACATTATTCAAATCTGTTAAGTAGAGAACATTATTGAATTCCATGAACGTGACCTGCAACTATGTTTTGCGAATGATAGCTTTGGCAACAGAGGGCGCTATTGTCGTGTTAATGCAAAGTTGCATTAATTCATTTGAACTTTTAATTTGATTATGTAGTCTATTCTACGACGAATAGCGGTTAGAAAAATTAAAAAGTTCTTTAGACAATACAGGTAGTTTTCTGATGATGAAACACTTGAATGACGTTTCCGCTCTTCAACACTGTTCCTTTGTTATCAAATATGCTAACGCCCCCGTGCTTTAACTGTAATAGTTCAGGGCAAAACTGTTTTACAAACACTCTGGGATACAGGTAACTTTATTTCTTAAATAACGGTATAGTCTTTTGATGACGTCACAATTGAATGACATTTCCGTTGTTTCACGCAGCCCCCTAGTAAGGGAACGTCGATTCACGTCAGCCATTTGCATTCATAAATCGCAACAAATACAGTGTGCACTCCTACCATGTTGTGCAGCTCCTGCAGCCAAACTTGGCGGTTGTAACTAATGTCCTCGTGCTTTAACCGTAGGAGTTCGGAACAAAACTAAACTTTATTACAAAACACATTGGTCTACAGCGAACTTTACTTATTAAATAAAGTTATTGTGTTGAGACATATTGATACAGTATCGTCCTTGATTATTACTTTTCAGTATTCTTCACAGAATACGCATTTCAAACTCTATTCCTTATTAGAAATAAAGTGCTATGACATAGTTCTTTTAAAGAACTATAGTCTATGTGACCACAGTATAGCTCGTTAAGGCTCCGTAGCACGTGCTTCTAACTGAAATTAAGTAAATATGTGTTCCAAATGAATTGCTAAATAATACATGATCCCCTGAATCAATGGAAAGAGTTCCCAAATGAACGTACATGATTAGGTTAAGACATACAAGTCCTCTTGATCATGTCCCACTTTGCCCGACAGGTGATGTGATGATAACTGATTAACAGTAACGGTAGGCCGCTTTGCCGGCTATAGTTTATTTCTGTGAGTAGTTGTCAGTAATATGCGTATAGTTATTTCACAGAGACACTTTTGTACGTATAAATATATAAGAAATGTAGAAGTTGTAATGCCCAATGTATGTGTCAAGAATTTCTTATGAACATCTAAATAAAAAAATATAAGAAATGTAGAAGTTGTTATGTTATGTTTCATGTCCTAAACAGACTATATTTTAATGCCCTATTGTTCATGGATTATCCCGCCTCAATGGGTTTGAATAGGGAAGTCGGCTGTCCGGCAAAGTGGGAACCCGCCGTCCTCTTACCTTTGAGCGGCCAGTTCAAGGTGTTCCCGTTAAATTTGCCACCGAAGGTACTTCAAGTGATCCGGCTGATAACAAGCGATAACTAAAGACTAAGAGTAGACTTTGAAATATGACACTATGATAAAATACTCAACCATCTTGTTGTCTGATCTCTCACATTGACAATGAGAACTTAAATGAGACCTACAAATGAGACAATTTGAGTAAAAATATAATAGAATAAAAAACGTGCTATAGCGCTTTTAAAACTTATGTGATTATTTGTAATGCTTTGTTTGAAAAAGATTTATACGTTTTACTGACGAACACCTTTAGCAATAATACTTAGCAATATTCAACAGTATTTGTTAATTCTTCAGAATAAGTGAAGGATAACAAAGTATTTTCAACGTTTCAAATACGAAATTATATCATCACATGAAGGTGTCGGAAGTGTTATTGATGTATTGTCATTGATAGTCATATAACATGGGCAAGTGTCGCTTAGAAATAGAGTTAGAAAAACATATATTCCAATAAACCATACCCTATTACAATATATTAAGCATGCATCTATTCTAACGATAGTTTTACGTGATACACGCCCCTGTGTGTCATTTCACATTAGATTACAATATAACAGTTTTATAAAATTAAAACCTCAATTATATTTTTCCATAAATAAGTTAATCTCTTGCACAGCCGTCCAGTTCTCAGTAACTTCCCAACTGGTTAGTGTGATTTATCTAAAATAAAAGTTTACTGAAAATATAATTTTAATATATCTTAATTACTTTTTCGTATTCCGAAATTGATTTTTGGAAGCAATTGTCAGCATTTGACAATGGATTAGTTCAATGAATTGAATTTCACGTCATCAAATGTTACATGTTGAGTTTACAGATTGTAACATATTTCTATTATAGATACCTATAATGGTACCACTCGTTATCCTCGCATCGCTGGTGATATCGTGGTGAGTTACATCGTTGACCTGAATTTTTTATTTTACCACAAAAACGAGTTTTGTTGTCCAACTGTTTCTGCTTAAAATCGGACACATAATGATTATGAAAACCTAGATGACGCCTCAATTTATACATGCATATGCGTTATTTTGATCTTAAAACGTGTGTACGATTACAATTGCTACATTTCCAAATCTTATAAATCACAATCGATGATTATCAATGTGAGATAATGTCATTAGCACTTCAATTCAACATAAACGTTGTTTAGAATAGTATGAGAGGTATATAAGACAGGTAAGCATCTCATCCTAGAGTATGCAAGGTTTTGCAATCCCTGACTTTAAGCTTGTGAAATGTTCATTCCCTGAATGCTTTTTTGTGTGACACCTAGAAGTCATGATGTATCATGTATGAAGTCATATATGCGAGATTAACCTATGTATCATACCTTATCCAAAACTGATGCTCTCATCAAAGGTTTGAGTGTTATATGATAATGATTTTGATTGCATGATGTTAGTTTATGTTCCAAATACTGAAGAAACTATTATTCTATTCATGTTACCTTTAACTTTGGTCTCAGGATTATGTACAAAATTAATTATTGTTATAATAATTAACAAATTGATTGCATGTTTACTGCCGATTTACAAATTCATTCCAACTATATTTGTCTACAAGCCTGGGCTACCCAACAGGCCATATCGGAGACAGTGTGTTAGTCGGACGACTCTTCAAGAAGGAGGACAAATTCGACACTCAGCATCTGACGGGACGTGTCGTTTCCGAATTCAATCGGGATAGTATGTTCTAATTCTAGTCTATAGATGAATAACTATGAAAGAACTAGAGCTATATATTATTCAACAGGTTACTCAAAAAAAAATTTTCAAAACTTGAATGCAGAGAAGTAGGAATCTAAGAAGAATCTAGACTATAATTTTTATATGAGGGTATGTTGTGAGTGATCTCTGGGCTGTGCTTGATTTGCACAATTCAGATCCGAGTAAAGTAAGAAGTTCGCATGCACTTTGAAGTTTCTTACAAGACATTCTTGAAATAAATATGACGTGAAACAGTCGCAACTCGTCAAGTCAATTAATACATGATTGATAAAAAAAATCTGGATATTTGGAAGTCAACTCCTCGTTAAAGTTCTGGTAAAAGTGACTTTTCGTACGTAGACATCCAAGAAAGTGACTTGGACCAGGACAAAGATAGAATCTTTCTGACCATGTTGACATACTTCACTGCACAGAGGCAGCTGTGGACACGAAGAGTATAGACTCTACAGGTACCTACCATGGGGACTCTCAGCACCAGCTGGAGAGAATCAACGTCTACTACAAGGAGACTTCAGGTGAATACTTTGACATTAACTTTTAACTTTACCTTTAGTTTTCTGCAATCTCCATTCAAACCGTCTTTCCCTAATGTTATAAGTGTTACAATATTTGCTTTTTGATTGAAAATTCATACCTTAATATACATGACATTGTTGCAAATAATGAAGGGCGACCTTCTATTTCATTTCTTCATGGGAAGCTTTATAATATATTGATGTGTTTTATCTCTAAAGATAATTCATACGCTTTCTACCACATAAGTTTATATATTGACATATCATACATAATCATCTTGTTCTGCAGGAGGCAAGTATGTTCCCCGAGCGATGTTGGTTGATCTGGAGCCCAGAACAATGAACTCTGTCCGATCCGGACCTTTGGGTCATTTTTTCGGTTACAACAACCTTGTCGTTGGCAAAGAAGGTGCTGTCAAGAACTGGGCCAAAGGTCACTACACAGAGGGCGCCGAGTTGGTGGATTCCGTGCTGGACGTTGTGCGCATGGAGGCTGAGAGTTGTGACTGTCTTCAGGGCTTCCAGCTGACCCACTCTCAGGGAGGAGGTACCGGCTCCGGTATGGGTACTCTCATCATCAGCAAGATCATAGAGGAGTACCCCGACAGAATCATGGACACTGGCTCTGTCGAACCTTCAACAAAGGTAGGCTACTTGATGCACATACCTTTCATCAAAAGACTGAATTTCTTATTCCAAATGTCAATTATTGACATTTATTCACCTTGACCATTCCTTCGCTTGCAGGTATCTGACACCGTTGTTGAGCCCAACAACTCGGAACAAAAATACCCATAAAATATCCTCACTGAGACGGATGGCCTGAAAATGAACAGTAGCCAGAATTTTGTTCACTGCTAGTGATATGTGAATGTTGTTGCTATTTTCATCCATTTATTTGAAATAAATAATGATAAAATCCTTTCTTTTGACTTTTAATTATTTTGTCAATCGTTCTTTCCTCCTTATTTCTGATTAATCGCAATTTATTTATTTCGACTCTCATTCTAGGTATAACACTGTAAATAAAGAACTAGTGAAAGCAAACACAATTTCTCACAATTAGATTTTGTATGAATTCTTCTTAATTTGTAATTGCTTTATTTAGACATGGATTCCTTAAACATACGCTTTTCAACGATTCTGTCTCAAATATGTTACTCACCTCATCTGCCACAAGTAAATAATTTCTGAACAAAATAAAACATCCATTGACGTTGTTTAAAACTGGGAATTTGATCTGTTCCTGTAACCATTGAAATGACAAGAATTCCTTCTCCTGTGCAATGCGAACACGTCTGCTACAGGACAAACATTAGTCGGAGATGTAAAATATTTAGTATATTTATAATGCGCACATATCCATGCTCAATAGATGCTCAAGGCGCTTCACAATTATCACCCTGAAGGAATTGCCACCTTTTAAGCGCTCGGCAAGTCCATTCTTTCCTACATGCATTAAATGCATAAAATGATGCTTGATCAGATAGAGAAATAGGACACTATACATTTTGTTTTTCGCCTTTGAGTAGAAGCGTTAAATATTTGTTAAAGGAATGAACTGAAGTAAGTAACAAAAGAGTTTTAAGTCATGGAGTACAGTGGTGTCGTGGTCCGCCTGTTGAACCTCTCACGTCAAAGGGTTCTTATCCTAGTGGGGACATCAGAAATGTGTTAACTGGGTCTGCACTTTATCCATATTTCACTCTGTATACCAATAAATAGGTACCTAAACATATGAAGTACGGACCTATACAGTGGTGGATCAACGAAAATTATATTCCTACAGCGTAATGTACTTAATGTGTTGGATATGAGGCAGTGACTTATGACAAAAACTGTCTAAGCTAATGAACTAAAAGTTAGATTGTAGATATATTATTTCTATTTCACGAGATGTGTGGTGTGATGTGTTTGTGGTATTCGACGAGAAATGTCAAATGTTCTATTACTTAGAATGGACAAATTATGCAATAAATAGTTCGTCAATTTTATGAATGGATCATACATGATCGCCTTCCTTTACCACAGTCAGTTTATGACGTCATCCTATTGTTACGATGACGTCATATGACTGAAATAGTTATTTCACTGATTATAATGATATTTTATTTCACTCAGTGAAAATAATGATTTTATTTTAACCGATTAACGCCGTATTTCACCACAGAAATTATGATAAAAGATTTATTTTTATAAATTGTCGACATTATTTGTAAGATATCTAAGAAGCTACCTCTTTCATATCACGTTATGTCCTGAGTGGAATACGTTTGGCTATCTCGAGTATTGGAGAGGAACAATCCAAAATTATGTCACGAAGGGGAAAGGGAAGGAACAATGGGGTAACCAACCTTCTTTCAGTGTATTTGTTAATACTATTCATCGTTAAATATTCACACTTTTAATATCAAACCCTTTTACAATAAGTGATATTCTGGATGGCCAAACCAGTTGCACTAGTAATTCTGAATAAAGCTACGCAATATACAATCTCCTTTCTCGAGGGCAGGAAAATGTCAAGTCATATGAGCCACCATTTGCCCGTTTCTCTATGAAAACAAGTTAAAAATAAACTCCTTAAATGTAAGTTTTTATAAATATTACTCTTGAGATGACTACGCTTTCGATTAAATTTCGTCTATTAAGTAAACAACATTTACACCTTACAGATTACATTTCGTTTTCATCAATAGACTTAGGATGGTGTTACGTTGTCATTTCAAATAGAAAGAGTGAAAGCAGTTCAATTTAAGAAATAGATTTCTTAATGTGCTTGTTCACTGGCTTATAAACGGTTTGAAAGGTTCAAGTTAAACTGGTATAAATGCCGGAGCTTGTCGACGGCATTTATACTACAGTTTAACTCGAACTTTCAAACCGTTTGTAAGCAAGTGAACAAACACATTATGTAATCTTATAAATTCAAACTTTGCAATTTAAGAGATTTCTCATCAGTTAATAATAGTTTGAATGTAAAACATCTCTGCCAAAGATGTACAGTACAATGTACAAATGTTGAGTATTGTCTTAGATCAGGCGCTAAGCTCTGCCCACAATAATACCGCATCACTTATGTGTCGCCACGCGCAAAACGTAGTTCACAGGAAATATGATTAGAATATTTTATTTTTGGTTCTAACGTGCTGTTTTAATCACACTTTTAATCAACTACTACAATAATAATTTTCGTTGTAAGGTTTTTAAAAAGTTTAATCAAGAAAAGAGCATGTGACAGCAGTGTCATAATTGCGCAATGATACAGTGATAAAGTAGTACCGAAGGTTATTTTTTGTAAACGTCAGAATATGTGGTTATCCTTTTCAGCTGTCAATCTTGTGTTTATTAGAATGTATACCTGTCACATGACCTTGTTTAATCCATTCAGCTGATAGCATAAATTTTCAAAGTCTGAATTTATGTTGTATTAATTTTTATGTATATTTCTTCACTCTATTTCAATTGTATGACTATGATGATGATAAATTTGACGACACTTTGGATAAAGTTTCAAGGCCCATATTTTCAATCAATCTACCACGTATAGAATTATGTAAGGTAATCCATTCACCTCAACAGTGATCGCACATGACTGTGTATAGTCATATTTATGTTACATATGGCACCGGTTTGTGTATTGGAGAGACCATTCAGGATCTAGTCTTCACATCCAAAGTTATTGGGAACATTATTGTTCCATATCTATACAAACCCTAAGACCAAAAACATATGGACATGACTTTTCAATTAATTTGAAGTAAAATATATTTCGAACTTCAAAACACCTTGTTTCTGCACATGGTTAGTTGTCATATTCAGTGCATAACCTTTGTGTCCATATTCTGTAACAGTTGTCATACATGTACATTAGAATATTAAATATATAGGATGGTTTAATTGTCATATAATAATTGTTCAACATACAATTTGTTCTATACTGAAACATACATTTTGCTTTGTAATATAACTAGAGTGAAAAAACTTTTTAAATAGCACCCAGTCAACCTTTGGAGTTGCGTCACTTTTATCTGTATTGTGACCATATAAAACATATTAATCAAAACTAGTATCGTGGCTTCCCTTTATTCTTTCATTATATGATTTATATATCAAATTCTATGGTTCTGTAAGTTGTTATGTCACTGTAATTGGTTTAAGCTCTCCAATTTCCTTCCCCCCAATAATTACTAGCTTCTTAAGATCAAAATAAGAAACAGGTATTGCATATTTTGATCATTTATAATTGTAATTGACCTTTGAAAGTTTTGAATTTGGCGGTTGCATGCTTTTGTACAGGGGCGTGCATTGCTAGGAAATAGCGTTAGTAAAATACATATATTCCAATAAACTCTTCCCTATTACTATATATATAAACATGTACCTTTTATAACAATAGTATAAGTGATAACGCCCCTGTGAGACACAATGAATTAGATGAATTATGAATATCGAGAGTTCCATAATATTTTCACCAACATGACCATTTTATGAATTAATTATGTCACTTCATAGATAAGCTCATATCTTGGCAGTCGTCTAGTTCTCAGTAACGTTTCTCACTGGGGAGTATGTTTTATTCTCAATATTAATCACTAATTCTTAATTAGCATTCTTATACCGAAATTATATATTTGGAAACAAATGATAGCATTTGACAACAGTTAGTTTAAATAAGTTTCACATCTTCAAATGTTACATGTAAAGTTTGTGTGTTGTTGTTTTAACAGATTGTAACATATTTCTTGTACAGATAACCAAAATGGTACCTCTTGTTATCTTCGCATCGTTGGTGGTATCTTGGTAAGTTACATTGTTGGCCTGAATTATTTTTTAAATGTACATCCATTTGTTGTTACGGGTCACATATTCCAAACGTTAATATTCCAAGGTACCGACTGTTACCGAAAACTATCATTTTGATGATAGTCGACTTAATATATTGACGATATGAAGGTAAAAGTAGTGATTTCTGATCGAAAACCCGGAAAATGCATCGAGATTGGCACGCCAATGAGTCAAACGTAATTTTAGAATCTTATTTACAACAGACCAAATGGCAAATATGGTTTCATAATGTTTAATTGGTCATATAACTACTGACATGTAAATGGGACGTGCAGTTTCGGTTTCTACACATGCATAATGATGTTTTTCGATTTTAATTGGAAACTAGTAATTATGATATATTTGGCGATTGGTAATAAATATGCCAGCTGAGTGAATTTATTTGTACTGTAAACAGCACATATGGTGAGTTGGAACGTCTTAAAGACAAATACAATTTTATGAAACACAATGGGTGTACCCTTAAAACAAAGACTTTTACAATACAATTCATTCGTTTTAGATTGAAAGAACATGCATACTGATTATGAAAAGCCAGAAGGGTATTTAATTGATATATTCATATTTGCTATTATGTCTTAAAACCTTTGCATTACGTCAGTTAAAAAGATTGTTGACATTGAATAAATCATCATCATTGTCGATGTGAATAATGTTATTAGCACTGGAATTCACCATCAACGTTATAAACATTGGGATATGGCGGTCTATACGTCAGATAAACCACTCATTTACGGGGTTCCTTTGTCTAGCAATCCCTGACTTAAAGCCTTCGACATGTTCCGTCCTCTCAGGATTTCATTTTTATGTAACACCATGTAAGATACATAGAGATTATTACCCGAGAAAGTGTGTCATGTGACTTTTATGAAACGAGTGTGAATTTGTGTATACCCGAGCGAGAGCGAGGGTTATACACAAATTCGTAAGAGTATCGTGAAAATCATATGACACACTTTCGAGTGTAGTAATTTTTTTATTACCTGTTCGAGTCCTTTAGATTTTCGTTAAAATAGTCAAAAACAAACCCACTTCTCTTGCGATGGCAAGCTAGAGTGACGTCACGAACAATCGTTTTATGACGTCACAGACGGCAAAATACGGGAAGCCGCGGCGAAACAATCGTTTCTAGGCAAAGGTGATAGTTGCACATGTGCTCATATGAATACTATTTACTCGGTTATTTTCAACCATATGGGTATTAAATAGAGAATCTCACCCAAGTGTCTTCTGATTTCAAATATACCAACACGAGTTGATTAAAGTTACAAATATCCTAGGCTTGCCGAGGATATTTTTACTTTACTCAACGAGTGTTGATATATTTGATATCAGAAGACACGAGGGTGAGATTTTATTTATCATTCAAAATCATACTTCAACAAGTATTAGCAAAAGAAAGAACACAAAACTGCAATTGAACTTCTTAAGTAGTGATCTCAGTGAGGTCATAGCAAAGTGACGTCATCAGCATTATGGCGTCATAGCATTGTTATGTCATCAACTGATGATGTAATAGGATTATGACGATTTGATTGTAGAGATATCTACAATCCAGATATCGCTTGTAGGTATCGCTTGATCTCACACAAGCGATATCTACTGTGGGAACCAGTTCTGGATGATAAATGTTTTTAATCATTATCCAAGCCAGATGCTCTTTTGACAATGCCTCAAGATTTTGGGTAACATCTTATTTAACATGAAAAGTCTGTCGAAATATTCATAAACAGCATTCATTTTTGCAAATATTACACAAGTATAAATATGATGACTCGATCTTTTGTGTACACAACGAAGAACATTTACTGGAATTAAAGTTTGATGAGTTTAATTAATCACATGTTTATCAGTTAATCTCATATTCATTCAAACCATTTGTTTACAAGCCTAGGTTACCCAACAGACCATATCACCAGACTACTCGCCAAGAAGGCGGACAAACACCACAGCCAGCCACTGACAAGACAGGAGACCACAGTCCATCAGTTGGTAGAGAACACTGACCGTATCGACAACGAGGCTCTCAACGACATCTGCTTCAGAACTCTAAAGCTGACCACACCCACCTACGGTGACCTCAACCATCTGGTGTCCGCCACCATGTCCGGTGTGACCACATGTCTGAGGTTCCCTGGTCAGCTTAACGCCGAACTCCGTAAACTGGCCGTCAACATGGTGCCCTTCCCCCGTCTCCACTTCTTCATGCCAGGCTTTGCTCAACTGACCTCCAGAGGCAGTCTGCAGTACCGTGCCCTCACCATCCCAGAACAGATGGTCGATGTCAATAACTTTATGGCTGCCTGCGACCCCCTTCACAGTCATTACCTGACAATAGCTTGTCGCATGTACATAGACGGATTTGATGAACAGATGTTGAACGTCAAAAATAAAAACAGCAACTACTTGGTCGAATTGATCCCCAACAACGTCAAGACCGTTGTCTGTGACATCCCACCTTGTTATCTCAAGCTGTCAGCTACCTCCATCGGCAACGGCACAGTCATCCAAGAACTCTTCAAGCGTATCTCGAAGCAATTCACAGCCATGTTCACGAGGAAGGGTTTCCTCCACTGGTACACTGGCGGGGGTATGGACGAGATGGAGTTCACTGAGGCCAAGTCCAACATGAACGACTTGGTGTCTGAATACCAGCAGTACCAGGACGCCATAGCTGAGGAGGAGGGAGAGTTTGAGGAGGAGGAAGAGGAGGAGGAGGAAGAGGAGGAGGAGGAAGAGGAGGAGGAGGAGGAAGAGGAGGAAGAGTAACAGGAGGGAGAGTTGGGTGAGGAGGAAGGAGAGGGAGAAGAGGCTTAGAACAGACATCCTCAAAATGTCTCTCTCACTGAGAACAATGACCCGAAATGAACATGGACCAGGGTTTGATCACTGCTTTTGAAATGCAGCTTATCTATGCATCTTGTTAAAAAGGCCTGGAAAACTGAACTCTTGTATTTCGTTTGCCAATGGGGATTATAAATCGTGAATTTGGTGACCTAAAAGCTACGTTCATCTTCTCTATAACGAACCAGCCTGGAAAACTGAAATGCTGTGCACAGACTCCTCGGGCATTGGAAATTATAATTTGTATATTTGGTTACTTTGTGACTCGAAATAAGGACCTTACAAATCTAGAAATATAAATATATTATCGTCTCCAGTACAAAGGTAACTAGAAAGATGAATCAGGGCCGAGCATGTTCTCATTTTCGTCAAGATCCAAAATCTTGTATATCGAAGCGTTAGCTAAACAGGATTATAAATTGTAAATTCGATGACTGTTGCCACTACTAAATTGCACCTGGGTCATGTCATATCTTCTTTCCCAGAACAAAAACTTGAAAACTTGTGTACAGGCTCTTTGGCCAATGGAAATTATAACTTGGGGGTCACGACTGAAAAAAGCTATTTACATCTTCTCCAGAATCAAATGCGCTAGTGAGCTGAAATCTTTTATTTGCAAGAACTAAAAGCTCAGAAGGGTGCAATGTACTCACGCCTTGTGATTTGTAGATTTGACTACTCTTTTACAACTGCATCTTGACATTTGTTAATCTCAGCCCTATACAATGTATTACTTAAAATCTGATGAGCAACAGAACAGTGGCCTTTTCTTTGACACCATTAAAGCCTAAAGATTGAGAACACAACGAATATAGAACATATGAGAAATCAATACTTTACCAAATTTGTGTTGTTCACGAATCATATTGAAGTTACATCTTCTTTGCACACTATTAATCTATTACTAATATAAATTACAGGAAATGTTCTCCTGTTAAATCATTATTTTCAGCAAGACAAAGCTTGCACCAGTCTCTCTATCACTGGTCTATTTAAGTCATGCTGCAGACTTTGCCAGTCAAACGCAATGCAATTATAAATCTCTGGCAAAGAAAACGACAATGAAATGTAGCATAGCTTGACGGCAGAGACTGGCTTATTTAAGGTTTGATGCATTTTGTGATCTTTTCTGTACCCGTGTGTCATCGTGATGCACCTTGATCTGGTGGTGCAATCATATATCTCTGGCACATCAAACGCAATGGCTTCAATTGACCAGTGATAGAGACTGGCTTGTGTTATGCCTTGAACGGGATGTTCCCTTTTCAGTGGATTTTAAAGAAACTGTTAGACAAACTACAGTCAATGAATATTGGGCAATTAAGTGTTTATTCATTGTATTCTCAAATAACTTATAAACATAAAAACAGTATATTTCTATTTCTGTAGGCAATGATTAATTATCTGAAGAAACGCCGTGGTCAAAATTATGTGACTGCTGTCCCTACTGATTAAAAAACAACTCTGTTTTAATGCAAATGTAAGAAAACTGTACTCCATGTGACCAGAATATGTCAACTTTGTTTGTGATTGTGTGTTCTGAAAGGATATTTGTTAACCTTGACTCACACTTTAGCTTTGACAACTCATCATAAAGATTGCTCAAAGCTCACCAGCAATGTTTTGTTCTTCATCAAAATTGAAGCATAATAAAAAAAGAGACTTCAATGTTGCAAATACGAAACTAAACCATCACATTTAGGTTTCAGAGGTGTTATTGATTTATTGCCCATGATAGTCATGCTACAGGGGCGTGTATCGCTTTGAAATATTGTTAGAAAACATATATTCCAATAAACCATTCCCTATTACAATATATGTAAGCATGCATCTGTTCTGTCAATATTTTGAATTGCTACACGCCCCTTAGAGTCATTCTAAATTAGATGCATTATGCATACACTTATACCAATATAACCATTTTATGAAATTTACATCGCAGTTATATTATTCAACTGATAAACTCATCCCTTACACAGACATCTAGTTCTCAGTCAAGTTCCTCATTGGTGAGTACGAATTATTAAAATGATGGTTTATTGAAAATATGAATTCGCATATTTCGTAATATGTACGTGCATCTCTTATTCCTAAATTTAATATTTTGAAACAACTATCGGCATTTGACAACGCTTAGATTAAAGATTTGAATTTCACCTATTCAAAATGATTGTAACATATTTCTTGTTCAGATACCCATAATGGTACCGCCTGTTATTTTCGCGTCGTTGTTGGTATATTGGTAAGTTACATTGTTGGCCTGAACAATTATTTTATGAAAAATGAGTTTAAAAATTCAGTTGTTTCTGATTCAGTGCAGATACATACTGATAATGAAAAGCCAAATGTATACTTAATTAAGATAGTCATATTTGCTATAATGATTGTTAACGCGTTAACACGACAGCAGTTAAAAAAATTCCATACACAATAAGTCAAAAAAATTGATTGCTGATGTTTATAATGTTATCAGGGCTTTAAGTCTACATCAATGTCAAACATGATAAGTCGCCAGCAAAGCCATAACTAAGAGTTATATAATGTGATTTCAAAAGACACAATTGCTCGCCAATTTTTCAACAACGTTGCATTAAATCCGAATGAGCTAAATATCGGCAATAATCATATTTTGCACACAACCTTAAGACCAAAAAACGGCAGAACCTGTGGTTAATGCAACAACAATTCTTACATTATAATTATAAATCGGTGAAATGAAGACAATTTAATTTTGTGTGAGTTTAGAGATTAAATATATTCAAAAGTTGCACACATTCCTAGTTTCCAGAATTTGAGGACGAGTAGCGTGCAATCGAGCCTTTAAATGCAATATGTGGCATAAAGTTGAATATTTTGAAGAAACTATTTTTATTTCAAGATGTTCTTTCCTCTCTGCAGTGCATTTTATGTAACACAGTCATGGTTCATCATATACGAAGTCATGTAGGAGGGACAGATTTATTACTTATCGAAGATAACCCCATGACAATTGACTATCTCTTACCAATGGATCAATCTTTGAATTAACAAATTGAGTTACACAAATTGTACATGATGATTCTAAATTCAAGATATGAATTAAGTTCAATATATTTCCTTTTAAAGCATCCTTTCATTTGGGTTTCAGAATTGTATACATCAATTATTGGAATTAGTTTTTAATTACTTATCAAGTTAATCGCATGTTTACTGTCAGTGATTCCAATATTCATTCCAAACATGTTTGTCTACAAGCCTTGGCTACCCAACAGACCATATTGGAGATGAAGGTAGACGACTCTTTATGAAGGTGGACAAAGACAATAACCAGCATCTGACGAGACAGAAGACCACAGTCAATGAGCTACTGTATCAAACGGCTCTCAGCACTCTGAAACTGACCCCGCCCACTTACCGTGACCTCAACCATGTGGTTTCCGTTACCATTTCCGGTGTGACCATCTTTCTGAGGTTCCCTGGTCAGCTGAACACTGATTATGATCTCCGTAAACTGGCCGTCAACCTGGGGCCCTACCCTCGTCCCCACCCGTTCAACTCCAGAGGCAGCCAGCATTACCGTGCCCTCACCGTCCCAGAACTCACCCAGCAGATATTCGATGTCAAGGAAATGGTGTATGCATACCAGCTATGGCAGAACGCCACAGTCACCTGATACTTACGCTGGATAAACATCTTCCAAATATCTCCTCATTGAGAAAAGATGACCCGATTTTGGTTTTGTGCAAATTAATCTCATCAACTTGTACAGAATCTATTATTTCATAAGAGGTTAAAAAACTTTTAATTGAACTTTATACACCATAATCATATTGTGTAGTATTGTTCAAATAAGCCTTTAGCAAATTCCCTGGTCCAGATTCTTGTTTTAAGAAATAAATTGTGCAGCAAAAACTAAATTTGTTTGTTATTTGTTACCCTTGGTCTAAAGAACACTTACATGACACATTGATATTGTTGGATATGTGTTTATTTACCATTATTTTATGAGTGACATTGATAGGAAACTATTTTTATGCAAGTTACCATCTCAGAAACTTGCAATGTCTGAACAGCAATGACCGTTTAGATTGGTTATTGGTGATCTAGTTAGTGATTGTGAAATGAATATGGGTACATACTAGCCAACCTGTTTGTGTCAATACTATTGTACAAATAATGACCAGGGGTCAAGTTGGCCTGTGCGAACAGAGTTAGATGTCTGTCTGTAAAAATGAATACGAGTAAACCGGGAGTAGATCATATACGATTTTGACAGAGAAACAGTTTTGACGATGTGTTTGTCTGTTTATTCTTTTATGTCCTTGAAGCAAACTGCATCGCTATGCTCGAATGGGAGGTGGTTGAAGATTGTCTTATGGTCATTTGAAAGGAGAGTAAAATACTGACACTGAATTCTGAAGCGTGTATAATGACGTAAAAGGCTAAAACATAATGTCAATGTTTTACTTGTTGTGTTTGAGCAAATGTTTCCCAAATTAATTGACAATTCATGAAAAATCAATTTTAAAACATGTTCGTCATGATATAAGTATTTGACTGCGCTGTACAGTAGCATAACATTTCGGGAGATAAATTTACGATTTTGAGATAGTTGGAAGACAATCTCGCCCAACCATTTCAAAATCGTACATTTATCTCCCGAAAATATACTGCTACTCGTCCTCTATTCCCTTGTTATCAAAACAGACATGGCCATTTGACACTGCGGACTCATCGATGATTCGTACAGGATGAAAGTCAAACCATCAATTTTAGATTTATGGTTTAAATGGTAGAAGCATTTTGATTATGACCATTATGTCCATGTAATATTTGAGGTGACGTTTTCTCTCTACTATTGTAACCTGTTAAACGAATTAAGAAATTGTTATGTACCTGCACAAAAATGTAAACATGACACTGGTTTGTGGATTGGAGATTCAGCATCTTGTCATCAGGCACTCATCTTACATACCAAAATTTAGGTTGATAAACATTTAATACATAACTGGTGAACTTATTCTTCCATATTAACACTACACCAATATATAAAAAACAGACTTGTCAACAAGAGCTTGAACGAAAGTTCCTGTTAAAGGACATCGAGGAAAGAAAGACGAACCTCCTGTTCTATGGAATAAAAGAAGCTCCACAAGAATCTACCGATAATGTCCTGCGTGAGTTCTTTGTAAATAAACTGAACTTTACTCAAAACAGAGTGGACTTCTTGATATTCAAGGCGGTACATAGATTGCCATTGTCAGAATAGCAACATAAAAACAATTCTTCGGCGACGCTGTTCTGAATGCGCAAAAATTAGGAATGTCAATCCAATCCAACCTACTGTCTATGCTAAAAATAGGATAATTTATTTCTTTCATATTAGTGTCTTATGAAAAAACAATTGTTTTCTCCATAATATATCTAAAGTGAATAAGATTATTTAAGTGATACACAGTCGAGGTTTGGAGTTATCTCCCTTTGGACTGTGGTGTTACCCCTTTTTTCATTCTGAATATTGATTTGTATGATAAAGTTTATGGTTCTGTTAAATTTCTACACATGTAGAGAAACATTCTTCGTACACGTCTTTTTGTTTTATTACATGGTTAATCTACATGGAAGAGCCTTTTTTTCCTTGATATTGTCTTGGTAAATTATACTCTCTAAATTTTCTCAAAATAGTTATTAATGATAACAATTTATTGCACATTGAACATTCAAAATTGTGATTGACAGAGACTAATAGTATGAAAATTAAAGGGTCTGTATCAACTTATGGCCTCACATAGTAGAATCTATTTTAATGGCGACGTACCCTTTTTGCATTTAGTCAGTGTTCAATCTATCTAATGATGAACTGTCATGATTGTGATATGGATTTTACTTAGTGTGTGGAACCTCTTTAAAGACTCAGCTTCTGTTATTAACTCTGTGAGACTGATATATACACTCATGGTATTAAGGTCAAGCGGAAGGCACCATGTTTCGTGTCCGACAATCACTTGTTTTGTACCATGGGAGTTCACAAATAATCTGTCTGTCTGTATATTTAAGGTGTCACACAGATATGATAACTGACATGATTTACAATGTATGGAATAAACCTTTTTAAAATAAAATAATATACACTTATAGACATCAGTTGAGGTGAACCAAATGGGTTATCCACCTCGGAAAAATTATGTTCACCAAGGCGATAACTTTCGGAGGTCAATATTATGCAATTATAGACTTGTGATGAGGTCAATACCTGTTTTTATGAACCCGAGAAAACAATATTGAACAAGGACGAATATTATTTCAAGGGTCAATACAAACATGTATTGACCGAATTCACCAGTCCATAATTGTTGTATTGTGTATTTGATATAGAAATGAAAGGATAACAATAAAATACAGTCAAAAGTTTATTTTGGCTTGAACAGATGCGTCATGATAACAATAACATGATAACATTTTGTTTGATGTCATGCAACAATCGTTTGACGTCACTCAAATCAATACCGTTTTTGGTGGGACTCGGGCTGGAGTCAATATGCTTTTCTGTCGATGGTCACGTGATCGCCTCTCGACAAATCAGATCACTGGGAAAATATTCTTACATAATAAACATAAATTTTACTTAAATTTAACATTTGATCATTGTCGATGACCATCCGACTCGGTCAATCAGAAATCAGAACACTCGTCCATCATGTAATAATACAATATGTTAAGATCCATGTGACAAATATATAGCATAAACAGCTTAAGTGATTATTTTCATTGCTATGTCAGAAAACCTTGTTAACTTTAACTGAATAACCTCTTTGAAATGTTTAAAATGAAAAGTTGTAATATACCAGTGTTTTTTTCAGTTCTTCAGAATAACTAAAGCATGAAGAAATAACTAGAATGTTGGATACAACACATTTATCAGAATCTGTCAGAAGTCTTATTAATTTAATGTTATTGATAGTCATTTTACATAGGCGTTTATAAATAGTGTTAGGAAAATATGTATTCCACTAAATCTTACCCATTACAATCTATGTAAACATACACCGATTCTAACAATAATACTAAGTGAAACACGCCCCTGTGAGTCATACTCGATTAAATAAATTTTGAATACCAAGCGTTCAATAATGTTTACAATATAACCATTTTATGAAGTTACAACTGAAATTATATCATTTCAAAGAAAAGCACATCTCGTTAATAGCCGTTAATTTCTCAGTAACGTTCCTCACTGGTTAGTATGGTGTATTGGTTTTAAAATATTTATTTGCATATTTCTTGATTACCATGGTTATCACGTGTTGCTAAATTTGATATTTGATAAGAAATAATAACATTTGAAAAGCAGTTACTTTAAAGAAATCAAGTTCACGTCTTCAAATCTAACATGTGATTCTTTGAGATGTTGTTCGGACAGATTGTTGGACATTGCTATTACAGATACTTATAATGGTACCACTCACTATTTTCGCAGCGTTGATGGTATGCTGGTAAGTGACATTACTTTTAACAATTTCTTAAAATGTAAGAATGAGTTACAATATTCAGTTGTTTCTGATTTAAAGCATATGTATACATACTAATTATGAAAAGTCAGATGGTCACTTAATCGATGTGTTCTTATTTGTAATTATGCCCTTAAAACATTGCCAAACACCAGTTAACAATTTTCAAATCAAATAAATCACACACGCGATGCTTGGAAGAAGGATTTTTTCTACAGTCGTAGATGAAGCTGAAATTTTCTGAATATCATCTTTGTTACATTGAGATATAAATTCTTCAACTGGTCTTAATTCCCGTCACATATAGGCGTGACGTGGGTCCAACCTAAAATCCTTAAGGAGAGACCGGACGATGAAATCAAATATTTTTCAAAATAGCAAGTTTATTATATCTTTTATCCAAAAATGTAAGAAAATCTTAGGGTCACTGAACGATTTAAAGAGTTATCGGCATTAATGATAATACACCCGTCGGCAAATTTGTGACTGTTTTGGTGTATTTAAAATATGCGCTCACTTTCAACGAATAAACCCTGAATCCTTTCAGATATATTTCGATCACATACGGGTATGTATAGCAAATCTATATTTTGAAAATTATTGACGTTGGAAAAAAGAAACAAAATTAAGTTTAGCACTTTTTAATTAAAACAGCATTTTTCATCATCGTGTTTCGCATGTTCAAAAGGATTTGTCACTAATACACATATTTTAGATATTGCTTAAACTTCAATATAATGTACGCAGTTAACTGAACAAACGAATTCAGATATAATAATAAGGGGTCACCAAAACGTTTTTCATCACTTTAACGTCAGTTTTTAAATTACCTAAATAAACGTAAAAAACTGATGTCACGGCAGTTTTGACGGCCTACCATGTAATCATTATTGAACACATTATCAATGTAAGAGTGCACGGTGAAAGAAAAACTATCAATTGATTATACCAGGCTATTTAAATTCGTCAATAACACACGTTGTAACATAGTTACCGCAAATATAGGTGACGGTAACGTAAGCTAAAATTTTGGGAATATGACTGTAAGTGAGGTGAGGTGATACCTGTTCTCTCAATTAAAATGAATCATTAAAATTGTGTGTTTGGTGATTTTGCATTGCATTTACATTTTGAACCTAGTATTTCACATGCAAATCGTGATTATTCATAACAAAATGATTGATGAGCGTATAGCAAATAGCTCTATTTGCAACACTGTCTCAGGTTCCCTGGTCATCTGAACGCTGATGTCCCTCAACTGCCCTACATGTTCTTCATGTCAGGTGTTGCTCCACTCCCCTCCAGTAGAAGTCAGCAGTACCCTGCTCTCATCGTCCAAGAACTCATCCTGCAGATGTTCGGGCAGAGTCCTACTAAGGCAGAGTCCTAACTGGAAGACTCGGTGTCTGAATACGAGGAGTTCGAGGAATCAACAGCTGAGCTAGCCGAAATTTATGAGGAGGAGGAGGCAGAGAAAGAACAGGCTTGGAAAACAATCTTCAAAAAAGTTCTCCTCACTTAGAAAGATGACCAGGAAATGAACATGGGCCAGAATTTCGTCAGTGCTAGAGATATGAATGATGCTTATTCATTTATCTATAAATATGAAATAAATAATGATGAAATACTGATGGACCTAGTTCATTCTTTGGATTTTAATTGATTTATATCGCATATTCCTCCTTCTTATCAATGTTGAAATAAATGTAAATGTATTTCATACCACCCTCATTTTTAATATAATACCGTAAATAGAGATGTGTTTACCGGGTACATGTTTCGAAATTGAAAACTCTATATTTTCTTACATTTCTTCTATACATCTCTTGACCATTGAAAATGAAACGCTCTTATTTTATTATTCGTAAATATTACCGTTACATATAATTAAAAAAGAGAATTATGCAATATTTAAAGATAGAAAGACTCTCAAATAAATCAACATGTTCGCACAAAGCAGAATACATTATTCAAATCTGTTAAGTAGAGAACATTATTGGATTCCATGAACGTGACCTGCAACTATGCTTTGCGAATGACAGCTTTGGCAGCAGAGGGCGCTATTGTCGTTTTAATGCAACGTTGCATTAATTCATTCGAACTTTTAATTTGATTATGTAGTCTATTCTACGACGAATAGCGGTTAGAACAATCAAAAAGTTCTTTAGACAATGCAGGTACATGGCTGTTTTCTGATGATGAAACACTTGAATGACATTTCCGCTCTTCAACGCTGTTCCTTTGTTATCAAATATGCTAACGTCCCCATTCTTTAATTATAATAGTTCAGGGCAAAACTTGTTTACAAACACACTGGGATACAGGTAACTTTATTTCTTAAATAAAGGTATAGTCTTTTGATGACGTCACAATTGAATGACATTTCCGTTGTTTCACGCAGCCCCCTAGTAAGGGAACGTCGATCACGTCAGCCATTTGCATTCATACATCGCAACAAATACAAAGTGCACTCCTACCATGGCGTGCAGCTCCTGCAGCCAAACTTTGCGGTTGTAACTGATGTCCTCGTGCTTTAACTGTAGGAGTTCGCGACATTACTAATCTTTATTACAAAACACATAGGTCTACAGCGAACTTGACTTATTAAATAAAGTTATTATGTTGAGACATTTTGATACGGTATCGTCCTTGATTATTGCTTTTCAGTATTCTTCACAGAATACGCAATTCAAACTCTATTCCTTATTAGAAATAAAGTGCTATGACATAGTTCTTTTAAAGAACTATAGTCTATGTGACCACAGTGTAGCTCGTTAAGGCTCCGTAGCACGTGCTTCTAAATGAAATTAAGTAAATATGTGTTCCAAATGAATTGCTAAATAATACATGATCCCCTGAATCAATGGAAAGAGTTCCCAAATGAACGTACATGATTAGGTTAAGACATACAAGTCCTCTTGATCATGTCCCACTTTGCCCGACAGGTGATGTGATGATAACTGATTAACAGTAACGGTAGGCCGCTTTGCCGGCTATAGTTTATTTCTGTGAGTAGTTGTCAGTAATATGCGTATAGTCATTTCACAGAGACACTTTTTGTACGTATAAATATATAAGAAATGTAGAAGTTGTAATGTCCAATGTATGTGTCAAGAATTTGTTATGAACATCTAAATACAAAAATATAAGAAATGTAGAAGTTGTTATGTTATGTTTCATGTCCTAAACAGACTATATTTTAATCCCCTATTGTTCATGGATTATTCCGCCTCATTGGGTTTGAATAGGGAAGTCGGCTGTCCGGCAAAGTGGGAACCCGCCGTCCTCTTACCTTTGAGCGGCCAGTTCAAGGTGTTCCCGTTAAATTTGCCACCGAAGGTACTTCAAGTGATCCGGCTGATAACAAGCGATAACTAAAGACTAAGAGTATACTTTGAAATATGACACTATGATAAAATACTCAACCATCTTGTTGTCTAATCTCACACATTAAAAATGAGAACTTATGTGACCTACAAATGAGACAATTTGAGAAAAAATATAATAGAATAAAAAACGTGCTTTAGCGCTTTTAAAACTTATGTGATTATTTGTATTGCTTTGTTTGAAAAAAAGATTTATACGTTTTACTGACGAACACCTTTAGCAATAATACTTAGCAATATTCAACAGTATTTGTTAATTCTTCACAATAAGTGAAGGATAACAAAGTATTTTCAACGTTTCAAATACGAAATTATATCATCACATGAAGGTGTCGGAAGTGTTATTGATTTATTGTCATTGATAGTCATATAACAGGGGCAAGTGTCGCTTAGAAATAGATTTAGAAAAACATATATTCCAATAATCCATACCCTATTACAATATATTAAGTATGCATCTATTCTAACGATAGTTTTACGTGATACACGCCCCTGTGTGTCCTTTCACATTAGATTACAATATAACAGTTTTATAAAATTAAAACCTCAATTATATTTTTCCATAAATAAGTTAATCTCTTGCACAGCCGTCCAGTTCTCAGTAACTTCACAACTGGTTAGTGTGATTTATCTAAAATAAAAGTTTACAGAAAATATTAATTTTCATATATCTTAATTACTTTTTCGTATTCCGAAATTGATATTTGGAAGCAATTGTCAGCATTTGACATGGATTAGTTCAATGAATTGAATTTCACGTCATCAAATGTTACATGTTGAGTTTACAGATTGTAACATATTTCTATTATAGATACCTATAATGGTACCACTCGTTATCCTCGCATCGCTGGTGATATCGTGGTGAGTTACATCGTTGACCTGAATTTTTTATTTTACCACAAAAACGAGTTTTGTTGTCCAACTGTTTCTGCTTAAAATCGGACACATAATGATTATGAAAACCTAGATGACGATTTAATTTATACATGCATATGCGTTATTTTGATCTTAAGGTCTTAAATTTCCATTGTACACTGTATTACGGACAATAAAGAGTTATTATTATTATTAAAACGTGTGTACGATTACAATTGCTACATTTCCAAATCTTATAAATCACAATCGATGATTATCAATGTGAGATAATGTCATTAGCCTTTCAATTCAACATAAACGTTGTTTAGAATAGTATGAGAGGTATATAAGACAGGTAAGCACCTCATCCTAGAGTATGCAAGGTTTTGCAATCACTGACTTTAAGCTTGTGAAATGTTCATTCCCTGAATGCTTTTTTGTGTGACACCTAGAAGTCATGATGTATGCGAGATTAACCTATGTATCATACCTTATCCAAAACTGATGCTCTCATCAAAGGTTTGAGTGTTATATGATAATGATTGTGATTGCATGATGTTAGTTTAGGTTCCATATACTGAAGAAACTATTATTCTATTCATGTTACCTTTAACTTTGGTCTCAGGATTATGTACAAAATTAATTAGTGTTATAATAATTAACAAATTGATTGCATGTTTACTGCCGATTTACAAATTCATTCCAACTATATTTGTCTACAAGCCTGGGCTACCCAACAGGCCATATCGGAGACAGTGTGTTAGTCGGACGACTCTTCAAGAAGGCGGACAAATTCGACACTCAGCATCTGACGGGACGGGTCGTTTCCGAATTCAATCGGGATAGTATGTTCTAATTCTAGTCTATTAGATGAATAACTATGAAAGAACTAGAGCTATATATTATTCAAGAGGTTACTCAAACAAATTTTTCAAAACTTGAATGCAGAGGAGTAGGAATCTAAGAAGAATCTAGACTATAATTTTTATATGAGGGTATGTTGTGAGTGATCTCTGGACTATGCTTGATTTGCACAATTCAGATCCGAGTAAAGTAAGAAGTTCGCATGCACTTTGAAGTTTCTTACAAGACATTCTTGAAATAAATATGACGTGAAACAGTCGCAACTCGTCAAGTCAATTAATACATGATTGATAAAAAAATCTGGATATTTGGAAGTCAACTCCTCGTTAAAAATTTGGTAAAAGTGACTTTTTGTACGTAAACATCCAAGAAAGTGACGTGGACCAGGACAAAGATAGAATCTTTCTGACCATGTTGACATACTTCACTGCACAGAGGCAGCTGTGGACACGAAGAGTATAGACTCTACAGGTACCTACCATGGGGACTCTCAGCACCAGCTGGAGAGAATCAACGTCTACTACAAGGAGACTTCAGGTAAATACTTTGACATTAACTTTTAACTTTACCTTTAGTTTTCTGCAATCTCCATTCAAACCGTCTTTCCCTAATGTTATAAGTGTTACAATATTTGCTTTTTGATTGAAAATTCATACCTTAATATACATGACATTGTTGCAAATAATGAAGGGCGACCTTCTTTTTCACTTCTTCATGGGAAGCTTTATAATATATTGATGTGTTTTATCTCTAAAGATAATTCATACGCTTTCTACCACATAAGTTTATATATTGACAAATTATACATAATGATGTTGCTCTGCAGGAGGCAAGTATGTTCCCCGAGCGATGTTGGTTGATCTGGAGCCCAGAACAATGGACTCTGTCCGATCCGGACCTTTGGGTCATTTTTTCGGTTACAACGACCTTGTCGTTGGCAAAGAAGGTGCTGTCAAGAACTGGGCCAAAGGTAACTACACAGAGGGCGCCGAGTTGGTGGATTCCGTGCTGGACGTTGTGCGCATGGAGGCTGAGAGTTGTGACTGTCTTCAGGGCTTCCAGCTGACCCACTCTCAGGGAGGAGGTACCGGCTCTGGTATGGGTACTCTCATCATCAGCAAGATCATAGAGGAGTACCCCGACAGAATCATGGACACTGGCTCTGTCGAACCTTCAACAAAGGTAGGCTACTTGATGCACATACCTTTCATCAAAAGACTGAATTTCTTATTCCAAATGTCAATTATTGACATTTATTCACCTTGACCATTCCTTCGCTTGCAGGTATCTGACACCGTTGTTGAGCCCAACAACTCGGAACAAAAATCCCCATAAAATATCCTCACTGAGACGGATGGCCTGAAAATGAACAGGGGCCAGAATTTTGTTTACTGCTAGTGATATGTGAATGTTGCTGCTATTTTCATCCATTTATTTGAAATAAATAATGATGAAACACTGATTGACCAAGTTCTTTCTTTTGACTTTTAATTAATTTTTCAATCGTTCTTACCTCCTTATTTCTGATTAATCGCAATTTATTTATTCCGACTCTCATTCTAGGTATAACACTGTAAATAAAGAACTTGTGAAAGCAAACACAATTTCTCACAATTAGATTTTGTATGAATTTCCTTAATTTGTAAATGCTTTATTTAGACATGGATTCCTTAAACATATGCTTTTCAACGATTCTGTCTCAAAAGATGTTACTCACCTCATCTGCCACAAGTAAATAATTTCTGAGCAAAATAAAACATCCATTGACGTTGTTTAAAACTGGGAATTTGATCTGTTCCTGTAACCATTGAAATGACAAGAATTCCTTCTCCTGTGCAATGCGAACACGTCTGCTACAGGACAAACATTAGTCGGAGATGTAAAATATTTAGTATATTTATAATGCGCACATATCCATGCTCAATAGATGCTCAAGGCGCTACACAATTATCACCCCGAAGGAATTGCCAACTTTTAAGCGCTCGGTAAGTCCATTCTTTCCTACATGCATTACATGCATAAAATGATGCTTGATTCGATAGAGAAATAGGACACTATAAATTTTGTTTTTCGCCTTTGAGTAGAAGCGTTAAATATTTGTTAAAGGAATGAACTGAAGAAAGTAACAAAAGAGTTTTAAGTCATGGAGTACAGTGGTGTCATGGTCCGCCTGTTGAACCTCTCACGTCAAAGGGTTCTTATCCTAGTGGGGACATCAGAAATGTGTTAACTGGGTCTGCACTTTATCCATATTTCACTCTGTATACCAATAAATAGGTACCTAAACATATGAAGTACGGACCTATACAGTGGTGGATCAACGAAAATTCTATTCCTACAGCGTAATGTACTTAATTTGTTGGATATGAGGCAGTGGCTTATGACAAAAACTGTCTAAGCTAATGAACTAAAAGTTATTGTCAAGAATAAAAATGTTAAAAACTGACATAGCTTTTGGGTATAGTTTTGCGACTCCAATTCAGTGGAAGATATAGAGGATATTTGACATTTCTTGTCAAATATCATGTATATCTCATCGAGTGAAGTGGAAATGTCTATTTTCTCGAGTGGCGCAGCCACGAGTGTAGATATATTATTTCTATTTCACGAGATGTGTGGTGTGATGTTTTTGTGGTATTCGACGAGAAATGTCAAATGTTCTATTACTTAGAATGGACAAATTATGCAATAAATAGTTCGTCAATTTTATGAATGGATCATACATGATCGCCTTCCTTTACCACAGTCAGTTTATGACGTCATCCTATTGTTACGATGACGTCATATGACTGAAATAGTTATTTCACTGATTATAATGATATTTTATTTCACTCAGTGAAAATAATGATTTTATTTTAACTGATTAACGCCGTATTTCACCACATAAATTATGATAAAAGATTTATTCTTATAAATTGTCGACATTATTTATAAGATATCTAAGAAGCTACCTCTTTCATATCACGTTAAGTCCTGAGTGGAATACGTTTGGCTATCTCGAGCCTTGCAGAGGAACAATCCAAAATTATGTCACGAAGGGGAAAGGGAAGGAACAATGGGGTAACCAACCTTCTTTCAGTGTATGTGTTAATACTGTTCATCGTTAAATATTCACACTTTTAATATCAAACCTTTTTACAATAAGTGATATTCTGAATGGCCAAAACCAGTTGCACTAGTAATTCTGAATAAAGCTACGCAATATACAATCTCCTTTCTCGAGGGCAGGAAAATGTCCAGTTATATGGGCCACCATTTGCCCGTTTCTCTATGAAAACAAGTTAAAAATAAACTCCTTAAATGTAAGTTTTTATAAATATTACTCTTGAGATGACTACGCTTTCGATTAAATTTCGTCTATTAAGTAAACAACCATTTACACCTTACAGATTACATTTCGTTTTCATCAATAGACTTAGGATGGTGTTACGTTGTCATTTCAAATAGAAAGAGTGAAAGCAGTTCAATTTAAGAAATAGATTTCTTAATGTGCTTGTTCACTGGCTTATAAACGGTTTGAAAGGTTCAAGTTAAACTGGTATAAATGCCGGAGCTTGTCGACGGCATTTATACTACAGTTTAACTCGAACTTTCAAACCGTTTGTAAGCAAGTGAACAAACACATTATGTAATCTTATAAATTCAAACTTTGCAATTTAAGAGATTTCTCATCAGTTAATAATCTTTTGAATGTTAAACATCTCTGCCAAAGATGTACAGTACAATGTACACATGTTGAGTATTGTCTTAGATCAGGCGCTAAGCTCTGCCCACAATAATACCGCATCACTTATGTGTCGCCACGCGCAAAACGTAGTTCACAGGAAATATGATTAGAATATTTTATTTTTGGTTCTAATGTGCTGTTATAATCACACTTTCAATCAACTACTACAATGATAATTTTCGTTGTAAGGTTTTTAAAAAGTTTAATCAAGAAAAGAGCATGTGACAGCAGTGTCATAATTGCGCAATGATACAATGATAAAGTAGTACCGAAGGTTACATTTTGTAAACGTCAGAATATGTGGTTATCCTTTTCAGCTGTCAATCTTGTGTTTATTAGAATGTATACCGGTCACATGACCTTGTTTAATCAATTCAGCTGATAGCATAAAATTTCAAAGTCTGAATTTATGTTGTATTAATTTTTATGTATAATCTTCACTCTATTTCAATTTTATGACTATGATGATGATAAATTTGACGACACTTTGGATAAAGTTTCAAGGCCCATATTTTCAATCAATCTACCACGTATAGAATTATGTAAGGTAATCCATTCACCTCAACAGTGATCGCACATGACTGTGTATAGTCATATTTATGTTACATATGGCACCGGTTTGTGTATTGGAGAGACGATTCAGGATCTAGTTTTCACATCCAAAGTTATTGGGAACATTATTGTTCCATATCTATACAAACCCAAAGACCAAAAACATATTGACATGACTTTTCAATTAATTTGAAGTAAAATATATTTCGAACTTCAAAACATCTTGTTTCTGCACATGGTTAGTTGTCATATTCAGTGCATAACCTTTGTGTCCATATTCTGTAACAGTTGTCATACATGTACATTAGAATATTAAATATATAGGATGGTTTAATTGTCATATAATAATTGTTCAACATACAATTTGTTGTATACTGAAACATACATTTTGATTTGAAATATAACTAGAGTGAAACAACTTTTTAAATAGCACCCAGTCAACCTTTGGAGTTGCCTCACTTTTATCTGTATTGTGACCATATAACAAATATTAATCAAAAATAGTATCGTGGCTTCCCTTTATTCTTTCATTATATGATTTATATATCAAATTCTATGGTTCTGTAAGTTGTAATGTCACTGTAATTGGTTTAAGCTCTCCAATTTCCTTCCCCCCAAGAATTACTAGCTTCTTAAGATCAAAATAAGAAACAGGTATTGCATATTTTGATCATTTATAATTGTAATTGTCCTTTGAAAGTTTTGAATTTGGCGGTTGCATGCTTTTGTACAGGGGCGTGCATTGCTAGGAAATAGCGTTAGTAAAATACATATATTTCAATAAACTCTTCCCTATTACTATATATATAAACATGTACCTTTTATAACAATAGTATAAGTGATAACGCCCCTGTGAGACACAATGAATTAGATGAATTATGAATATCGAGAGTTCCATAATATTTTCACCAACATGACCATTTTATGAATTAATTATGTCACTTCATATCTCATATCTTGGCAGTCGTCTAGTTCTCAGTAACGTTTCTCACTGGGGAGTATGTTTTATTCTCAATATTAATCACATATTTCTTAATAAGCATTCTTATACCGAAATTATATATTTGGAAACAAATGATAGCATTTGACAACAGTTAGTTTAAATAAGTTTCACATCTTCAAATGTTACATGTAAAGTTTGTGTGTTGTTGTTTTAACAGATTGTAACATATTTCTTGTACAGATAACCAAAATGGTACCTCTTGTTATCTTCGCATCGTTGGTGGTATCTTGGTAAGTTACATTGTTGGCCTGAATCGTTTTTTAAATGTACATCCATTTGTTGTTACGGGTCACATATTCCAAACGTTAATATTCCAAGGTACTATCATTTTGATGATAGTCGACTTAATATATTGACGATATGAAGGTAAAAGTAGTGATTTCTGATCGAAAACCCGGAAAATGCATCGAGATTGGCACGCCAATGAGTCAAACGTAATTTTAGAATCTTATTTACAACAGACAAAATGACAAATATGGTTTGATAATGTTTAATTGGTCATATAACTACTGGCATGTAAATGGGACGTGCAGTTTCGGTTTCTACACATGCATAATGATGTTTTTCGATTTTAATTGGAAACTAGTAATTATGATATATTTGGCGATTGGTAATAAATATGCCAGCTGAGTGAATTTATTTGTACTGTAAACAGCACATATGGTGAGTTGGAACGTCTTAAAGACAAATACAATTTTATGAAACACAATGGGTGTACCCTTAAAACAAAGACTTTTACAATACAATTCATTCGTTTTAGATTGAAAGAACATGCATACTGATTATGAAAAGCCAGAAGGGTATTTAATTGATATATTCATATTTGCTATTATGTCTTAAAACCTTTGCATTACGTCAGTTAAAAAGATTGTTGACATTGAATAAATCATCATCATTGTCGATGTGAATAATGTTATTAGCACTGGAATTCACCATCAACGTTATAAACATTGGGATATGGCGGTCTATACGTCAGATAAACCACTCATTTACGGGGTTCCTTTGTCTAGCAATCCCTGACTTAAAGCCTTCGACATGTTCCGTCCTCTCAGGGATTACATTTTTATGTAACACCATGTAAGATACATAGAGATTATTACCCGAGAAAGTGTGTCATGTGACTTTTATGAAACGAGTGTGAATTTGTGTATACCCGAGCGAGAGCGAGGGTTATACACAAATTCGTAAGAGTATCGTGAAAGTCATATGACACACTTTCGAGTGTAGTAATTTTTTTATTACCTGTTTGAGTCCTTTAGATTTTCGTTAAAATAGTCAAAAACAAACCCACTTCTCTTGCGATGGCAAGCTAGAGTGACGTCACGAACAATCGTTTTATGACGTCACAGACGGCAAAATACGGGAAGCCGCGGCGAAACAATCGTTTCTAGGCAAAGGTGATAGTTGCACATGTGCTCATATGAATACTATTTACTCGGTTATTTTCAACCATATGGGTATTAAATAGAGAGTCTCACCCAAGTGTCTTCTGATTTCAAATATATCAACACGAGTTGATTAAAGTTACAAATATCCTAGGCTTGCCGAGGATATGTTTACTTTACTCAACGAGTGTTGATATATTTGATATCAGAAGACACGAGGGTGAGATTTTATTTATCATTCAAAATCATACTTCAACAAGTATTAGCAAAAGAAAGAACACAAAACTGCCATTGAACTTCTTAAGTAGTGAGGTCATAGCAAAGTGACGTCATCAGCATTATGGCGTCATAGCATTGTTATGTCATCAACTGATGATGTAATAGGATTATGACGATTTGATTGTAGCGATATCTTCAATCCAGATATCGGTTGTAGATATCGCTTGATCTCACATAAGCGATATCTACTGTGGGAACCAGTTCTGGATGATAAATGTTTGTAATCATTATCCAAGCCAGATGCTCTTTTGACAATGCCTCAAGATTTTGGCCAACATCTTATTTAAAATGAAAAGTCTGTCGAAATATTCATTAATAGCATTCATTTTTGCAAATATTACACAAGTATAAATATGATGACTCGATCTTTTGTGTACACAACGAAGAGCATTTACTGGAATTAAAGTTTGATGAGTTTAATTAATCACATGTTTATCAGTTAATCTCATATTCATTCAAACCATTTGTTTACAAGCCTAGGTTACCCAACAGACCATATCACCAGACTACTCGCCAAGAAGGCGGACAAACACCACAGCCAGCCACTGACAAGACAGGAGACCACAGTCCATCAGTTGGTAGAGAACACTGACCGTATCGACAACGAGGCTCTCAACGACATCTGCTTCAGAACTCTAAAGCTGACCACACCCACCTACGGTGACCTCAACCATCTGGTGTCCGCCACCATGTCCGGTGTGACCACATGTCTGAGGTTCCCTGGTCAGCTTAACGCCGAACTCCGTAAACTGGCCGTCAACATGGTGCCCTTCCCCCGTCTCCACTTCTTCATGCCCGGCTTTGCTCAACTGACCTCCAGAGGCAGTCTGCAGTACCGTGCCCTCACCATCCCAGAACAGATGGTCGATGTCAATAACTTTATGGCTGCCTGCGACCCCCTTCACAGTCATTACCTGACAATAGCTTGTCGCATGTACATAGACGGATTTGATGAACATATGTTGAACGTCAAAAATAAAAACAGCAACTACTTGGTCGAATTGATCCCCAACAACGTCAAGACCGTTGTCTGTGACATCCCACCTTGTTATCTCAAGCTGTCAGCTACCGCCATCGGCAACGGCACAGTCATCCAAGAACTCTTCAAGCGTATCTCGAAGCAATTCACAGCCATGTTCACGAGGAAGGGTTTCCTCCACTGGTACACTGGCGGGGGTATGGACGAGATGGAGTTCACTGAGGCCAAGTCCAACATGAACGACTTGGTGTCTGAATACCAGCAGTACCAGGACGCCACAGCTGAGGAGGAGGGAGAGTTTGAGGAGGAGGAAGAGGAGGAGGAGGAAGAGGAGGAGGAGGAAGAGGAGGAGGAGGAAGAGGAGGAGGAGCAGGAGGAAGAGGAGGAAGAGTAACAGGAGGGAGAGTTGGGTGAGGAGGAAGGAGAGGGAGAAGAGGCTTAGAACAGACATCCTCAAAATTTCTCTCTCACTGAGAACAATGACCCGAAATGAACATGGACCAGGGTTTGATCACTGCTTTTGAAATGCAGCTTATCTATGCATCTTGTTAAAAAGGCCTGGAAAACTGAACTCTTGTATTTCGTTTGCCAATGGGGATTATAAATCGTGAATTTGGTGACCTAAAAGCTACGTTCATCTTCTCTATAACGAACCAGCCTGGAAAACTGAAATGCTGTGCACAGACTCCTCGGGCAATGGAAATTATAATTTGTATATTTGGTTACTTTGTGACTCGAAATAAGGGCCTTACAAATCTAGAAATATAAATATATTATCGTCTCAAGTACAAAGGTAACTAGAAAGATGAATCAGGGCCGAGCATGTTCTCATTTTCGTCAAGATCCAAAATCTTGTATATCGAAGCGTTAGCTAAACGGGATTATAAATTGTAAATTCGATGACTGTTGCCACCACTAAATTGCACCTTGGTCATGTCATATCTTCTTTCCCAGAACAAAAACTTGAAAACTTGTGTACAGGCTCTTTGGCCAATGGAAATTATAACTTTGGGGTCACGACTGAAAAAAGCTATTTACATCTTCTCCAGAATCAAATGCGCTAGTGAGCTGAAATCTTTTATTTGCAAGAACTAAAAGCTCAGAAGGATGCAATGTACTCACGCCTTGTGATTTGTAGATTTGACTACTCTTTTACAACTGCTTCTTGACATTTGTTAATCTCAGCCCTATACAATGTATTACTTAAAATCTGATGAGCAACAGAACAATGGCCTTCTCTTTGACACCATTAAAGCCTAAAGATTGAGAACACAACGAATATAGAACATATGAGAAATCAATACTTTACCAAATTTGTGTTGTTCACGAATCATATTGAAGTTACATCTTCTTTGCACACTATTAATCTATTACTAATATAAATAACAGGAAATGTTCTCCCTTTAAATCATTATTTTCAGCAAGACAAAGCTTGCACCAGTCTCTCTATCACTGGTCTATTTAAGTCATGCTGCAGTCTTTGCCAGTCAAACGCAATGCAATTATAAATCTCTGGCAAAGAAAACGACATTGAAATGTAGCATAGCTTGACGGCAGAGACTGGCTAATTTAAGGCTTGCTGCATTTTGTGATATTTTCTGTACCCGTGTGTCATCGTGATGCACCTTGATCTGGTGGTGCAATCATATATCTCTGGCACATCAAACGCAATGGCTTCAATTGACAAGTGATAAAGACTGGCTTGTGTTATGCCTTGAACGGGATGTTCCCTTTTCAGTGGATTTTAACGAAACTGTTAGACAAACTACAGTCAATGAATATTGGGCATTTAAGGGTTTATTCATTGTATTCCCAAATAACTTATAAACATAAAAACAGTATATTTCTATTTCTGTAGGCAATGATTAATTATCTGAAGAAACGCCGTGGTCACAATTATGTGACTGCTGTCCCTACTGATTAAAAAACAACTCTGTTTTAATGCAAATGTAAGAAAACTGTACTCCATGTGACCAGAATATGTCAACTTTGTTTGTGATTGTGTGTTCTGAAAGGATATTTGTTAACCTTGACTCACACTTTAGCTTTGACAACTCATCATAAAGATTGCTCAAAGCTCACCAGCAATGTTTAGTTCTTCATAAAAATTGAAGCATAATAAAAAAAGAGACTTCAATGTTGCAAATACGAAACTAAACCATCACATTTAGGTTTCAGAGGTGTTATTGATGTATTGCCCATGATAGTCATGCTACAGGGGCGTGTATCGCTTTGAAATATTGTTAGAAAACATATATTCCAATAAACCATTCCCTATTACAATATATGTAAGCATGCATCTGTTCTGTCAATATTTTGAATTGCTACACGCCCCTTAGAATCATTCTAAATTAGATGCATTATGCATACAATTATACCAATATAACCATCTTATGAAATTTACATCGCAGTTATATTATTCAACTGATAAACTCATCCCTTACACATACATCTAGTTCTCAGTCAAGTTCCTCATTGGTGAGTACGAATTATCAAAATGATGGTTTATTGAAAATATGAATTCTCATATTTCGTAATTTCTACGTGCATCTCTTATTCCTAAATTTGATATTTTGAAACAACTATCGGCATTTGACAATGCTTAGTTTAAAGATTTGAATTTCACCTATTCAAAATTATTGTAACATACCGGTATTTCTTGTTCAGATACCCATAATGGTACCGCCTATTATCTTCGCGTCGTTGTTGGTATATTGGTAAGTTACATTGTTGGCCTGAAGAATTATTTTATGAAAAATGAGTTTAAAAATTCAGTTGTTTCTGATTCAGTGAAGATACATACTGATAATGAAAAGCCAAATGTATAATTAATTAAGATAGTCATATTTGCTATAATGATCGTTAACGCGTTAACACGACAGCAGTTAAAACATTTCCATACACAATAAGTCCAAAAAATTGATTGCTGATGTTTATAATGTTATCAGGGCTTTAAGTCTACGTCAATGTCAAACATGATAAGTCGTCAGCAAAGCCATAACCAAGAGTTATATAATGTGATTTCAAAGACACAATTGCTCGCCAATTTTTCAACAACGTTGCATTACATCCGGATGAGCTAAGAAATCGGCAATCATCATATTTTGCACACAACCTTAAGACCAAAAAACGGCAGACCATGTGGTTAATGCAACAACAATTCTTACATTATAATTATAAATCGGTGAAATGAAGACAATTTAATTTTTTGTGAGTTTAGAGATTAAATATATTCAAAAGTTGCAAACATTCCTAGTTTCCAGAATTGAGGACGAGTAGCGTGCAATCGAGCCTTTAAATGCAATATGTGGCATAAAGTTGAATATTTTGAAGAAATTATTTTTATTCCAAGATGTTCTTTCCTCTCTGCAATGCATTTTATGTAACACAGTCATGGTTCATCATATACGAAGTCATGTAGGAGGGACAGATTTATTACTTATCCAAGATAACCCCATGACAATTGACTATCTCTGACCAATGGACCAATCTTTGAATTAACAAATTGAGTTACACAAATTGTACATGATGATTCTAAATTCAAGATATGAATTAAGTTCAATATATTTCCAATTAAAGCATCCTTTCATTTTGGTTTCAGAATTGTGTACATCAATTATTGAAATTGGTTTTTAATTACTTATCAAGTTAATCGCATGTTTACTGTCAGTGATTCGCATATTCATTCCAAACATGTTTGTCTACAAGCCTAGGCTACCCAACAGACCATTTTGGAGATGAAGCTAGACGACTCTTTAGGAAGGTGGACAAAGACAATAGCCAGCATCTGACGAGACAGCAGACCACTGCCCTCACCGCCCCAGAACTCACCCAGCAGATATTCGATGTCAAGGAAATGGTGTCTGTATACCAGCAATGGGTGAACGCCACAATCTCCCGATACATACGCTGGACAAACATCTTCCAAATATCTCCTCATTGCGAAAATTCGACCCGATTTTGGTTTTGTGCAAATTAATCTCATCAACTTGTACAGAATCTATTATTTCATAAGAGGTTAAACAACTTTTAATTGAACTTTATACACCATAATCATATTGTGCATTATTGTTCAAATAAGCCTTAAGCAAATTCGCTGGTCCAGATTCTTCTTTTAAGAAATAAATTGTGCAGCAAAAACTAAATATGTTTGTTATTTGTTACCCTTGGTCTAGAGAACAATTACCTGTTTGTTTCAATACTATTGTACAAATAATGACCAGGGGTCAAGTTGACCTGTGCGAACAGAGTTATATGTCTGTCTGTAAAAATGAATACGAGTAAACCGGGAGTAGATCATATACGATTTTGACAGAGAAACAGTTTTTACAATGTGTTTGTCTGTTTATTCTTTTATGTCAGTGAAGCAAACTGCATCGCTATGCTCGAATGGGAGGTGGTTGAAGATTGTCTTATGGTCATTTGAACGGAGAGTAAAATACTGACACTGAATTCTGAAGCGTGTATGATGACGTAAAAGGCTATAACATAATGTCAATGTTTTATTTGTTGTGTTTGAGCAAATGTTTCCCAAATTAATTGACAATTCATATAAAATCAACTTTAAAACATGTTCGTCATGATTCAAGTATTTGACTGCGCTGTACAATAGATAGAGATAGTTGGAAGACAATCTCGCCCAACCATTTCAAAATCGTACATTTATCTCCCGAAAATATACTGCTACTAGTCCTTTATTCCCTTGTTATCAAAACAGACATGGCCATTTGACACTGCGGACTCATCGATGATTCGTACAGGATGAAAGTTAAACCATCAACTTTAGATTTATGGTTTAAATGGAAGAAGCATTTTGATTATGACCATTATGTCCATGTAATATTTGAGGTGACGTTTTCTCTCTACTATTGTAACCTGTCAAACGAATTAAGAAATTATTATATACCTGAAAATAAATGTAAACATGACACAGGTTTGTGGATTGGAGATTCAGCATCTTGTCATCATGCACTCATCTTACATACCAAATTTTAGGTTGATAAACATTTAATACATAATTGGTGAACTTATTCTTCCATATTAACACTAAACAAATAGATAAAATACACATCGACATGACTTGTCAACAAGAGCTTGAACGAAGGTTCCTGTTAAAGGACATCTAGGAAAGAAAGACGAACCCCCTATTCTATGGAATAAAAGAAGCTCAACAAGAATCTACGGATAATGTCCTTGGTTAGTTCTTTGTAAATAAACTGAACTTTAATCAAACCAGAGTGGACTACTTTATGCGGCAGATAGATTGTCATTGTCAGAATAGCAACATAAAAATAATTCTTCGGCGACGCTGTTCTGAATGCGCAGAAATTTGGAATGTCAATCCAATCCAACCTACTGTCTATGTTAAAAATAGGATTATGTATTTCTTTCATATTAGTGTTTTATGATAAAATATATATTTTTCTCCATAATCTATCTAAAGTGAATAAGGTTATTTAAGTGATACACAGTCGAGGTTTGGAGTTATCTCCCTTTGGACTGTGGTGTTGCCCCTTTTTTCATTATATATATTGATTTGTATGATAACGTTTATCGTTCTGTTAAATTCCTACAAATGTAGAGAAACTTTCTGCATAAACGTTTACTTTTTGTTTTATTACATTGTTAATCTACATGGAAGAGCCTTTTTTCATTGATATTGGCTTGGTAAATGATACTCTCTCGCTTTCGTTCGTTAAATACAAACCACTCACTCGTTTCATAAATATGTTATTAAACGGAACGTCGTTTAGTATTCTATATGAATTGACCGAATTCACCAGTCCATAATTGTTGTATTATGTATTTAATATAGAAACGAAAGTAAAACAATAAAATACAGTCAAAAATAAATTTTGGCTTGAACAGATGCGTCATGATAACAATAGCATGATAACATTTCGTTTGATGTCATGCAACACTGGTTTGACGTCACTCAAATCAATACCCTTTTTGGTGGAACTCGGGCTGGAGTCAATATGATTTTCTGTCGATGGTCACGTGATCGCCTCTCGACCAATCATATCACTGGGAAAATATGCTTACATAATAAAACATTAAATTATACTTAAATTTAACATTTTATCATTGTCGATGACCATCCGTCTTGGCCAATTAGAAATCAGAACACTCGTCCATCATGTAATAATACAATATGTTAAGATCCATGTGACAAATATATAGCATAAACAGCTTAAGTGATTATTTTCAGTACTATATCAGAAAACCTTTTTAACTGAATAATCTCTTTGAAATGTTTTAAATGAAAAGTGATAATATACCAGTATTTTTTTCAGTTCTTCAAAATAACTAAAGCATGATGAAATAACTTGAATGTTGGATACAACACATTTGTCAGAATCTGTCAGAAGTGTTATTAATTTAATGTTATTGATAGTCATTTTACATAGGCGTGTATAAATAGTGTTAGAAAAAGATGTATCTACTAAATCTTACCCATTATAATCTATGTAAACATACACCCATTCTAACAATAATACTAAGTGAAACACGCCCATGTGAGTCATACTCGATTAAATGAATTTTGAATACCAAGCGTTCAATAATATTTACAATATAACCATTTTATGAAGTTACAACTGAAATTATATCCTTTCATAGAAAAGCACATCTCGTTCATAGCCGTTAATTTCTCAGTAACGTTCCTCACTGGTAAGTATGGTGTATTGGTTTTAAAATATTTATTTGTATATTTCTTGATTACCACAGTTACCTCGTGTTCCTAAATTTGATATTTGGTAAGAAATGTTAACATTTGACAAGCATTTACTTTAAAGAATTTAAGTTCACGTTTTCAGATGCAACATGTGAGACCACAAGGAAAACGTTTTTGTGTATTTTTATTACTTGGGATAGTACAAATATAGGACATAAGAGAAATAAATACTTTACCAAATTTGTGTTATTTACGAATCATAATGAAGTTACATCTTCTTTGCACACTATAAATCTATTACTCTAAAAACATTTTTAGTTTAAAAATCACAGGAAATGTTCTTCTGTTAAATCATTATTTTCAGCAAGGCAAAGCTTGCACCAGTCTCTCTATCACTGGTCTATTTAAGTCATGCTGCAGTCTTTGCCAGTCAAACGCAATGCAATTATAAATCTCTGGCAAAGAAAACGACAATGAAATGTAGCATAGCTTGACGGCAGAGACTGGCTTATTTAAGTTTTGCTGTATTTTGTGATCTTTTCTGTACCCGCGTGTCAGCGTGCTGCACCTTGACCTGGTTTTGCAGTCAGATATCTCTGGCACATCAAACGCAATGGCTTGAATTGACCAGTAATAGAGACTGGCTTGTGTTATGCCTTGCACGCGATGTTCCCTTTTCCGTGGATTTTAACGAAACTGTTAGACAAACTACAATCAATGAATATTGGGCATATAAGCGTTTATTCATTGTACTTCCAAATAACAAATACACATAAAAAAAGTATATTTCTATTTCTGTAGGCAATGATTAGTTATCTGAAGAAACGCCGTGACCACTGTCCCTACTGATTAAAAACAACTCTCTGTTTTAATGCAAATGTAAGAAAACTGTACTCCATGTTACCAAAATATGTCATAACAAATTTGTTTGTGATTGAGTGTTCTGAAAGGAATTTGTTGACCTTGACTCACACGCTCGTTTTGACAACTCATCATTAAGATTGCTCAAAGGTCACTTGAAAATTTTAAGTTCTCAAGAAAAACTGAAGCATAATAAAAAAAGAGACTTGAATGTTGCAAATACGAAACTAAACCATCACATGTAGGTTTCAGAAGCGTTATTGATTTATTGCCCATGATAGTCATGCTACAGGGGCGTGTATCGCTTTGAAATACTGTTAGAAAACATATATTCCAATAAACCATACCCTATAACAATATATGTAGGCATGCATATGTTCTGTCAATATTTTGAATTGTTACACGCCCCTTCGAGTCATTCTAAATTAGACGCATATGCATAATTATTTTACTATATAACCATTTTATGAAATTTACATCGCAGTTATATCATTTAATTGATAAAGTCATCCCTTACACAGACATCTTGTTCTCTGTCAAGTTCCTCATTGGTGAGTACGAATTATCAAAATGATGGTTTATTGAAAATATGAATTCGCATATTTCGTAATTTCTACGTGCATCTCTTATTCCTAAATTTGATATTTTGAAAAAATTTGCATTTGACAACGCTTAGTTTAAAGATTTGAATTTCACCTATTCAAAATGATTGTAACATATTTCTTGTTCAGATACCCATAATGGTACCGCCTGTTATCTTCGCGTCGTTGTTGGTATATTGGTAAGTTACATTGTTGGCCTGAAAAATTATTTTATGAAAAATGAGTTTTAAAATTCAGTTGTTTCTGATTCAGTGCAGATACATACTGATTATGAAAAGCCAGATGTATACTTAAATAAGATAGTCATATTTGCTATAATGATCGTTAATGCGTTAACACGACAGCAGTTAACAAATTTCCATACACAATTAGTAAAAAAATTTGATTGCTGATGTTTATAATGTTATAAGGGCTTCAAGTCTACATCAATGTCAAACATGATAAGTCGTCAGCAAAGCCATAACCAAGAGTTATATAATGTGATTTTAAAGACACAATTGCTCGCCAATTTTTCAAAAACGTTAAATCCGAATGAGCTAAGATATCGGCAATAATCATATTTTGCACACAACCTTAAGACCAAAAAACGGCAGACCATGTGGTTAATGCAACAGCACTTCTTACATTATAATTATAAATCGGTTAAATGAAGACAATTTAATTTTTTGTGAGTTTAGAGATTAAATATATTCAAAAGTTGCACACATTCCTCCAGAATTTGAGGACGAGTAGCGTGCAATTGAGCCTTTAAATGCAATATGTGGATCAAAGTTTAATATTTTGAAGAAACTATTTTTATTTCAAGATGTTCTTTCCTCTCTGCAATGCATTTTATGTAACACAGTCATGGTTCATCATATACGAAGTCATGTAGGAGGGACAGATTTATTACTTATCGAAGATAACCCCATGACAATTGGCTATCTCTTACCAATGGATCAATCTTTGAATTCACAAATTGAGTTACACAAATTGTACATGATGATTCTAAATTCAAGATATGAATTAAGTTCAATATATTTCCAATTAAAGCATCCTTTCATTTGGGTTTCAGAATTGTGTACATCAATTATTGGAATTAGTTTTTAATTACTTATCAAGTTAATCGCATGTTTACTGTCAGTGATTCCCATATTCATTCCAAACATGTTTGTCTACAAGCCTAGGCTACCCAACAGACCATATTGGAGATGAAGGAAGACGACTCTTTTTGAAGGTGGACAAAGACAATAACCAGCATCTGACGAGACAGAAGACCACAGTCAATGAGCTACTGTATCAAACGGCTCTCAGCACTCTGAAACTGACCCCGCCCACTTACCGTGACCTCAACCATGTGGTTTCCGTTACCATTTCCGGTGTGACCATCTTTCTGAGGTTCCCTGGTCAGCTGATAACTGATAATGATCTCCGTAAACTGGCCGTCAACCTGGGGCCCTACCCTCGTCCCCACCCGTTCAGCTCAACAGGCAGCCAGCAGTACCGTGCACTCACCGTCCCAGAACTCACCCAGCAGATATTCGATGTCAAGGAAATGGTGTATGCATACCAGCTATGGCAGAACGCCACAGTCACCCGATACTTACGCTGGACAACCATCTTCCAAATATCTCCTCATTGAGAAAAGATGACCCGATTTTGGTTTTGTGCAAATTAATCTCATCAACTTGTACAGAATCTATTATTTTATAAGAGGTTTAAAAAACTTTTAATTGAACTTTATACACCATCATCATATTGTGCAGTATTGTTCAAATAAGCCTAAAGCAAATTCGCTGGTCCAGATTCTTGTTTTAAGAAATAAATTGTGCAGCAAAAACTAAATATGTTTGTTATTTGTTTACCCTTGGTCTAGAGAACAATTACATGACACATTGATACTGTTGGTTATGTGTTTATTTACCATTATTTTATGAGTGACATTGATAGGAAACTATTTTTATGCAAGTTACCATCTAAGAAACTTGCAATGTCTGAACAGCCATGACAGTTTAGATTGGTTATTGGTAATCTGGTTAGTGATTGTGAAATGAATACGGAATACGGAATACATACTAGCCAACCTGTTTGTGTCAATACTATTGTACAAATAATGACCAGGGGTCAAGTTGGCCTGTGCGAACAGAGTTATATGTCTGTCTGTAAATATGAATACGAGTAAACCGGGAGTAGATCATATACGATTTTGACAGAGAAACAGGTTTGACGATGTGTATGTCTGTTTATTCTTTTATGTCAGTGAAGCAAACTGCATCGCTATGCTCGAATGGGAGGTGGTTGAAGATTGTCTCATGGTCATTTGAACGGAGAGTAAAATACTGACACTGAATTCTGAAGCGTGTATGATGACGTAAAAGGCTATAACATAATGTCAATGTTCTACTTGTTGTGTTTGAGCAAATGTTTCCCAAATTAATTGACAATTCATATAAATCAACTTTAAAACATGTTCGTCATGATTCAAGTATTTGACTGCTCTGTACAATAGATAGAGAACTCGTAGCAGGACATTTCGGGAGATAAATTTACGATTTTGAGATAGTTGGAAGACAATCTCGCCAAACCATTTCAAAATCGTACATTTATCTCCCGAAAATATACTGCTACTCGTCCTCTATTCCCTTGTTATCAAAACAGACATGGCCATTTGACACTGCGGACTCATCGATGATTCGTACAGGATGAAAGTCAAACCATCAACTTTAGATTTATGGTTTAAATGGAAGAAGCATTTTGATTATGACCATTATGTCCATGTAATATTTGAGGTGACGTTTTCTCTCTACTATTGTAACCTGTTAAACGAATTAAGAAATTGTTATATACCTGAAAATAAATGTAAACATGACACAGGTTTGTGGATTGGAGATTCAGCATCTTGTCATCATGCACTCATCTTACATACCAAACTTTAGGTTGATAAACATTTAATACATAATTGGTGAACTTATTCTTCCATATTAACACTAAACAAATAGATAAAAGACACATCGACATGACTTGTCAACAAGAGCTTGAACGAAAGCTCCTGTTAAAGGACATCTAGGAAAGAAAGACGAACCTCCTGTTCTATGGAATAAAAGAAGCTCCACAAGAATCTACGGATAATGTCCTTGGTTAGTTTTTTGTAAATAAACTGAACTTTAATCAAAACAGAGTGGACTACTTTATGCGGCAGATAGATTGTCATTGTCAGAATAGCAACATAAAAATCATTCTTCAGCGACGCTGTTCTGAATGCGCAGAAATTTGGAATGTCAATCCAATCCAACCTACTGTCTATGCTAAGAAATAGGATTATTTATTTCTTTCATATTAGTGTTTTATGATAAAATATATATTTTTCTCCATAATCTTTCTAAAGTGAATAAGGTTATTTAAGTGATACACAGTTGAGGTTTGGAGTTATCTCCCTTTGGACTGTGGTGTTACCCCATTTTTTCATTATATATATTGATTTGTATGATAAAGTTTATCGTTCTGTTAAATTCCTACAAATGTAGAGAAACTTTCTTCATACACGTTTATTTTTTATTTTATTACATTGTTAATCTACATGGAAGAGCCTTTTTTCATTGATATTGGCTTGGTAAATGATACTCTCTAAATTTAGATCAAAATAATTATTAATAATTAACAATTTATCGCACATTTTGAACATTTAAAATTGTGATTGACAGAGACTAAAAGTATGAAAATTAAAGGGTCCGAATCAGCTCAGCTTGTGGCGTCACATAGTAGATCTATTTTAATGGCGACATACTCTTTTTGCATTTAGTCAGTGTTCAATCTATCTAATGATGAACTGTCATGATTGTGATATGGATTTTACTTAGTGTGTGGAACCTCTTTAAAGACTCAGCTTCTGTTATTAACTCTGTGAGACTGAATACACTTATGGTATTAAGGTAAAGCGGAAAGCACTGTGTTTCGTGTCTGACACAGACATCTCAATATCAACAATATTCCAACAATCACTTGTTTTGTACCATTAGGAGTTGACAAATAATCTGTCTGTCTGTATTTTTAAGGTGTCAAACAAATATAATAAATGACATGATGTACATTGTATAGAATTAAGTTTTTAAAAATAAAATAGTAAACAATTATGGACTTCATTTGAGGTGAACCAAATGGTTTGTCGACCTCGGAAAAGTTATGTTCACCGAGGCAGTAATTTTCCGAGGTCAATATCATACAATTACAGACTTGTGTGACCTGTTTTTATGGACCCGAGAAAACAATATTGAACAAGGACGAAGTCTGCGGTCAATATAATTTCCAGGGTCAATAAATAGAGAATACTAAACGACGCTCCGTTTAATAACATATTTATGAAACGAGTGAGTGGTTTGTATTTATCTCAGGAGTAATAAATGTTTTTATTGACCCTGGAAATAATATTGACTGCAGACTTCGTCCTTGTTTTTATTACTCACCCTTTAAAGATATAGCAGTTTAATAAATCTACCTTGTTATTACACTTTGTGTAATAACATCGCGTGCTGCCGATTGACGTGACGTCATAATGGCAAAAATTTGATGTCACAATGTCTGCGCCACGGTCGCAATGGAATGTGTCCCATTTATCGACGAGTTTGTGGAAATAAGTGGCATTTAAATCAGTGAGTTATAAATAAAATACTTAACTCGTTTCTGTTTAATAACATATTTATAAAACTCGTGAGATGGTATTTGTATTTAACTCGCTTTCGTTCGTTAAATACAAACCACTCACTCGTTTCATAAATATGTTATTAAACGGAACGTCGTTTAGTATTCTATATGTATTGACCGAATTCACCAGTCCATAATTGATGTATTATGTATTTAATATAGAAACGAAAGTAAAACAATAAAATACAGTCAAAAATGTATTTTGGCTTGAACAGATGCGTCATGATAACAATAGCATGATAACATTTCGTTTGATGTCATGCAACACTCGTTTGACGTCACTCAAATAAATACCCTTTTTGGTGGGACTCGGGCTGGAGTCAATATGATTTTCTGTCGATGGTCACGTGATCGCCTCTCGACCAATCATATCACTAGGAAAATATGCTTACATAATAAAACATTAAATTATACTTAAATTTAACATTTCATCATTGTCGATGACCATCCGTCTTGGCCAATCAGAAATCAGAACACTCGTCCATCATGTAATAATACAATATGTGAAGATCCATGTGACAAATATATAGCATAAACAGCTTAAGTGATTATTTATTTATATCAGAAAACCTTTTTAACTGAATAATCTCTTTGAAATCTTTTAAATGAAAAGTGATAATATACCAGTATTGTTTTCAGTTCTTCAAAATAACTAAAGCATGATGAAATAACTTGAATGTTGGATACAACACATTTGTCAGAATCTGTCAGAAGTGTTTTTGATTTAATGTTATTGATAGTCATTTTACATAGGCGTGTATAAATAGTGTTAGAAAAAGATGTATTCCACTAAATCTTACCCATTATAATCTATGTAAACATACACCCATTCTAACAATAACACTAAGTGATACACGCCCCTGTGAGTCATACTCGATTAAATGAATTTTGAATACCAAGCGTTCAATAATATTTACAATATAACCATTTTATGAAGTTACAACTGAAATTATATCATTTCATAGAAAAGCACATCTCGTTCATAGCCATTAATTTCTCAGTAACGTTCCTCACTGGTAAGTATGGTGTATTGGTTTTAAAATATTTATTTGCATATTCCCTGATTACCACGGTTATCTCGTGTTCCTAAATTTGATATTTGGTAAGAAATGTTAACATATAACATCGCGTGCTGCCGATTGACGTGACGTCATAATGGCAAAAATTTGATGTCACAATGTCTGCGCCGCGGTCGCAATGGAATGTGTCCCATTTATCGACGAGTTTGTGGAAATAAGTGGCATTTAAATCAGTGAGTAATAAATAAAATACTTAACTCGTTTCTGTTTAATAACATATTTATAAAACTCGTGAGATGGTATTTGTATTTAACTCGCTTTCGTTCGTTAAATACAAACCACTCACTCGTTTCATAAATATGTTATTAAACGGAACGTCGTTTAGTATTCTATATGTATTGACCGAATTCACCAGTCCATAATTGTTGTATTAAGTATTTAATATAGAAACGAAAGTAAAACAATAAAATACAGTCAAAAATTTATTTTGGCTTGAACAGATGCGTCATGATAACAATAGCATGATAACATTTCGTTTGATGTCATGCAACACTCGTTTGACATCACTCAAATCAATACCCTTTTTGGTGGGACTCGGGCTGGAGTCAATATGATTTTCTGTCGATGGTCACGTGATCGCCTCTCGACCAATCATATCACTGGGAAAATATTCTTACATAATAAAACATTAAATTATACTTAAATTTAACATTTTATCATTGTCGATGACCATCCGTTTTGGCCAATCAGAAATCAGAACACTCGTCCATCATGTAATAATACAATATGTTAAGATCCATGTGACAAATATATAGCATAAACAGCTTAAGTGATTATTTTCATTGCTATGTCAGAAAACCTTGTTAACTTTAACTGAATAACCTCTTTGAAATGTTTAAAATGAAAAGTTGTAATATACCAGTATTTTTTTCAGTTCTTCAGAATAACTAAAGCATGATGAAATAACTTGAATGTTGAATGTCATTTATCAGAATCTGTCAGAAGTCTTATTAATTTAATGTTATTGATAGTCATTTTACATAGACGTTTATAAACAGTGTTAGGAAAATATGTATTCCACTAAATCTGACCCATTACAATCTATGTAAACATACACCGATTCTAACAATAATACTAAATGAAACACGCCCCTGTGAGTCATACTCGATTAAATAAATTTTGAATACCAAGCGTTCAATAATGTTTACAATATAACCATTTTATGAAGTTACAACTGAAATTATATCATTTCAAAGAAAAGCACATCTCGTTAATAGCCGTTAATTTCTCAGTAACGTTCCTCACTGGTGAGTATGGTGTATTGGTTTTAAAATATTTATTTGCATATTTCTTGATTACCATGGTTATCACGTGTTGCTAAATTTGATATTTGGTAAGAAATAATAACATTTGAAAAGCAGTTACTTTAAAGAAATCAAGTTCACGTCTTCAAATCTAACATGTGATTCTTTGAGATGTTGTTCGGACAGATTGTTGGACATTGCTATTACAGATACTTATAATGGTACCACTCACTATTTTCGCAGCGTTGATGGTATGCTGGTAAGTGACATTACTTTTAACAATTTCTTAAAATGTAAGAATGAGTTACAATATTCAGTTGTTTCTGATTTAAAGCATATGTATACATACTAATTATGAAAAGTCAGATGGTCACTTAATCGATGTGTTCTTATTTGTAATTATGCCCTTAAAACATTGCCAAACACCAGTTAACAATTTTCAAATCAAATAAATCACACACGCGATGCTTGGAAGAAGGATTTTTTTCTACAGTCGTAGATGAAGCTGAAATTTTCTGAATATCATCTTTGTTACATTGAGACATGAATTCTTCAACTGGTCTTAATTCCTGTCACATATAGGCATGACGTGGGTCCAACCTAAAATCCGTAAGGAGAGAGGACGATGAAATCAAATGTTTTAGAATCCGTTCATTTTTTCAAAATAGCAAGTTTATTATGTCTTTTTAAAAAAATGTAAGAAAATCTTAGGGTCACTGAACGATTTAAGAGTTATCGACATTAATGATAATACAACCGTCAGCAAATTTGTGACTGTTTTGGTGTATTTAAAATATGCGCTCACTTTCAACGAATAAACCCTGAATCCTTTCAGATATATTTCAATCACATACGGGGATGTATAGCAAATCTATATTTTGAAAATTAATGACGCTTGAAAAAAGAAACAAAATTAAGTTAAGCACTTAAAACAGCATTTTTTATCATCGTGTTTCGCATGTTCAAAAGGATTTGTCACTAATACACATATTTTAGATATTGCTTAAACTTCAATATGATGTACGCAGTTAACTGAAGAAACGAATTCAGAAATAATAATAAGGGGTCACCAAAACGTTTTTCATCACTTTAACGTCAGTTTTTAAATTACCTACACAAACGTAAAAAACTGTTTTGATGATTTCAGGTGTAACTTTAATTTGACGGCCTACCATGTAATCATTATTGAACATATTATCAATGTAAGAGTGCACGGTGAAAGAATAACTATCAATTGATTATACCAGGCTATTTAAATTCGTCGCTAACTTGAGATTCGCATGTAATGCGAATAACACACGTTGTAACATAGTTACCGCGAATATAGGTGACGGTAACGTAAGCTAAAATTTTGGGAATATGACTGTAAGTGAGGTGAGGTGATACCTGTTCTCTCAATTTAAATGAATCATTAAAATTGTGTGTTTGGTGATTTTGAGTTGCATTTAAATTTTGAACCTAGTATTTCACATGCAAATCGTGATTATTAATAACAAAATGACTGATGAGCGTATAGCAAATTGCTCCATTTGTAACACTGTCTCAGGTTCCCTGGTCATCTGAACGCTGATGTCCCTCAACTGCCCTACATGTTCTTCATGTCAGGTGTTGCTCCACTCCCCTCAAGTAGAAGCCAGCAGTACACTGCTCTCATCGTCCAAGAACTCATCCTGCAGATGTTCGGGCAGAGTCCTACTAAGGCAGAGTCCAAACTGGAAGAATCGGTGTCTGAATACGAGGAGTTCGAGGAATCAACAGCTGAGCTAGCCGAAATTTATGAGGAGGAGGAGGCAGAGAAAGAATAGGCTTGGAAAACAATCTTCAAAAAAGTTCCCCTCACTTAGAAAGATGACCAGGAAATGAACATGGGCCAGAATTTCGTCAGTGCTAGATATATGAATGATACTTATTCATTTATCTATAAATATGAAATAAATAATGATGAAATACTTATGGACCTAGTTCTTTATTTGGATTTTAATTGATTTATATCGCATATTCCTCCTTCTAATCGATGTTGAAACAAATGTAAATTTATTTCATACCACCCTCATTTTTAATATAATACCGTAAATAGAGATTTGTTTACCTGGTACATGTTTCGAAATTGAAAACTCTATATTTTCTTCTATAAATCTCTTGAGCATTGATAATGAAAAGCTCTTATTTTATTATTCGTAAATATTACCGTTACATATAATTAAAAAAGAGAATTATGCAATATTTAAAGATAGAAAGACTCTCAAATAAATCTACACGTTCGCACAAAGCAGAATACATTATTCAAATCTGTTAAGTAGAGAACATTATTGAATTCCATGAACCTGACCTGAACGTGACCTGCAACTATGTTTTGCGAATGATAGCTTTGGCAACAGAGGGCGCTATTGTCGTGTTAATGCAACGTTGCATTAATTCATTCGAACTTTTAATTTGATTATGTAGTCTATTCTACGACGAATAGCGGTTAGAACAATCAAAAAGTTCTTTAGACAATACAGGTACATGGATAGTTTTCTGATGATGAAACACTTGAATGACGTTTCCGCTCTTCAACACTGTTCCTTTGTTATCAAATATGCTAACGCCCCCGTGCTTTAACTGTAATAGTTCAGGGCAAAACTGTTTTACAAACACTCTGGGATACAGGTAACTTTATTTCTTAAATAACGGTATAGTCTTTTGATGACGTCACAATTGAATGACATTTCCGTTGTTTCACGCAGCCTCCTAGTAAGGGAACGTCGATTCACGTCAGCCATTTGCATTCATACATCGCAACAAATACAGTGTGCACTCCTACCATGGTGTGCAGCTCCTGCAGCCAAACTCCGCGGTTGTAACTGATGTCCTCGTGCTTTAACTGTAGGAGTTCGCGACAAAACTAAACTTTATTAGAAAACACATTGGTCTACAGCGAACTTTACTTATTAAATAAAGTTATTGTGTTGAGACATATTGATACAGTATCGTCCTTGATTATTACTTTTCAGTATTCTTCACAGAATACGCAATTCAAACTCTATTCCTTATTAGAAATAAAGTGCTATGACATAGTTCTTTTAAAGAACTATAGTCTATGTGACCACAGTATAGCTCGTTAAGGCTCCGTAGCACGTGCTTCTAACTGAAATTAAGTAAATATGTGTTCCAAATGAATTGCTAAATAATACATGATCCCCTGAATCAATGGAAAGAGTTCCCAAATGAACGTACATGATTAGGTTAAGACATACAAGTCCTCTTGATCATGTCCCACTTTGCCCGACAGGTGATGTGATGATAACTGATTAACAGTAACGGTAGGCCGCTTTGCCGGCTATAGTTTATTTCTGTGAGTAGTTGTCAGTAATATGCGTATAGTTATTTCACAGAGACACTTTTGTACGTATAAATATATAAGAAATGTAGAAGTTGTAATGTCCAATGTATGTGTCAAGAATTTGTTATGAACATCTAAATAAAAAAATATAAGAAATGTAGAAGTTGTTATGTTATGTTTCATGTCCTAAACAGACTATATTTTAATCCCCTATTGTTCATGGATTATCCCGCCTCAATGGGTTTGAATAGGGAAGTCGGCTGTCCGGCAAAGTGGGAACCCGCCGTCCTCTTACCTTTGAGCGGCCAGTTCAAGGTGTTCCCGTTAAATTTGCCACCGAAGGTACTTCAAGTGATCCGGCTGATAACAAGCGATAACTAAAGACTGAGAGTAGACTTTGAAATATGACACTATGATAAAATACTCAACCATCTTGTTGTCTGATCTCTCACATTGACAATGAGAACTTAAATGAGACCTACAAATGAGACAATTTGAGTAAAAATATAATAGAATAAAAAACGTGCTATAGCGCTTTTAAAACTTTTGTGATTATTTGTAATGCTTTGTTTGAAAAAGATTTATACGTTTTACTGACGAACACCTTTAGCAATAATACTTAGCAATTTTCAACAGTATTTGTTAATTCTTCAGAATAAGTGAAGGATAACAAAGTATTTTCAACGTTTCAAATACGAAATTATATCATCACATGAAGGTGTCGGAAGTGTTATTGATGTATTGTCATTGATAGTCATATAACAGGGGCAAGTGTCGCTTAGAAATAGAGTTAGAAAAACATATATTCCAATAAACCATACCTTATAACAATATATTAAGCATGCATCTATTCTAACGATAGTTTAACGTGATACACGCCCCTGTGTGTCATTTCAAATTAGATTACAATATAACAGTTTTATAAAATTAAAACCTCAATTATATTTTTCCATAAATAAGTTAATCTCTTGCACAGCCGTCCAGTTCTCAGTAACTTCCCAACTGGTTAGTGTGATTTATTACAGAAAATATTAATTTTCATATATCTTAATTACTTTTTCGTATTCCGAAATTGATATTTGGAAGCAATTGTCAGCATTTGACAATGGATTAGTTCAATGAATTGAATTTCACGTCATCAAATGTTACATGTTGAGTTCACAGATTGTAACATATTTCTATTATAGATACCTATAATGGTACCACTCGTTATCCTCGCATCGCTGGTGATATCGTGGTGAGTTACATCGTTGACCTGAATTTTTACCACAAAAACGAGTTTTGTTGTCCAACTGTTTCTGCTTAAAATCGGACACATAATGATTATGAAAACCTAGTTGACGCCTTAATTTATACATGCATATGCGTTATTTTGATCTTAAAACGTGTGCACGATTACAGTTGCTACATTTCCAAATCTTATAAATCACAATCGATGATTATCGATGTGAGATAATGTCATTAGCACTTCAATTCAACATAAACGTTGTATAGAATAGTATGAGAGGTATATAAGTCAGATAAGCACCTCATCCTAGAGTATGCAAGGTTTTGCAATCCCTGACTTTAAGCTTGTGAAATGTTCATTCCCTGAATGCTTTTTTGTGTGACACCTAGAAGTCATGATGTATGCGAGATTAACCTATGTATCATACCTTATCCAAAACTGATGCTCTCATCAAAGGTTTGAGTGTTATATGATAATGATTGTGATTGCATGATGTTAGTTTAGGTTCCATATACTGAAGAAACTATTATTCTATTCATGTTACCTTTAACTTTGGTCTCAGGATTATGTACAAAATTAATTAGTGTTATAATAATTAACAAATTGATTGCATGTTTACTGCCGATCTACAAATTCATTCCAACTATATTTGTCTACAAGCCTGGGCTACCCAACAGGCCATATCGGAGACAGTGTGTTAGTCGGACGACTCTTCAAGAAGGCGGACAAATTCGACACTCAGCATCTGACGGGACGGGTCGTTTCCGAATTCAATCGGGATAGTATGTTCTAATTCTAGTCTATTAAATGAATAACTATGAAAGAACTAGAGCTATATATTATTCAAGAGGTTACTCAAACAAATTTTTCAAAACTTGAATGCAGAGGAGTAGGAATCTAAGAAGAATCTAGACTATAATTTTTATATGAGGGTATGTTGTGAGTGATCTCTGGACTGTGCTTGATTTGCACAATTCAGATCCGAGTAAAGTAAGAAGTTCGCATGCACTTTGAAGTTTCTTACAAGACATTCTTGAAATAAATATGACGTGAAACAGTCGCAACTCGTCAAGTCAATTAATACATGATTGATAAAAAAATCTGGATATTTGGAAGTCAACTCCTCGTTAAAGTTTTGGTAAAAGTGACTTTTTGTACGTAAACATCCAAGAAAGTGACGTGGACCAGGACAAAGATAGAATCTTTCTGACCATGTTGACATACTTCACTGCACAGAGGCAGCTGTGGACACGAAGAGTATAGACTCTACAGGTACCTACCATGGGGACTCTCAGCACCAGCTGGAGAGAATCAACGTCTACTACAAGGAGACTTCAGGTAAATACTTTGACATTAACTTTTAACTTTACCTTTAGTTTTCTGCAATCTCCATTCAAACCGTCTTTCCCTAATGTTATAAGTGTTACAATATTTGCTTTTTGATTGAAAATTCATACCTTAATATACATGACATTGTTGCAAATAATGAAGGGCGACCTTCTATTTCATTTCTTCATGGGAAGCTTTATAATATATTGATGTGTTTTATCTCTAAAGATAATTCATACGCTTTCTACCACATAAGTTTATATATTGACAAATTATACATAATGATGTTGCTCTGCAGGAGGCAAGTATGTTCCCCGAGCGATGTTGGTTGATCTGGAGCCCAGAACAATGGACTCTGTCCGATCCGGACCTTTGGGTCATTTTTTCGGTTACAACGACCTTGTCGTTGTCAAAGAAGGTGCTGTCAAGAACTGGGCCAAAGGTAACTACACAGAGGGCGCCGAGTTGGTGGATTCCGTGCTGGACGTTGTGCGCATGGAGGCTTAGAGTTGTGACTGTCTTCAGGGCTTCCAGCTGACCCACTCTCAGGGAGGAGGTACCGGCTCTGGTATGGGTACTCTCATCATCAGCAAGATCATAGAGGAGTACCCCGACAGAATCATGGACACTGGCTCTGTCGAACCTTCAACAAAGGTAGGCTACTTGATGCACATACCTTTCATCAAAAGACTGAATTTCTTATTCCAAATGTCAATTATTGACATTTATTCACCTTGACCATTCCTTCGCTTGCAGGTATCTGACACCGTTGTTGAGCCCAACAACTCGGAACAAAAATCCCCATAAAATATCCTCACTGAGACGGATGGCCTGAAAATGAACAGGGGCCAGAATTTTGTTTACTGCTAGTGATATGTGAATGTTGCTGCTATTTTCATCCATTTATTTGAAATAAATAATGATGAAATACTGATTGACCAAGTTCTTTCTTTTGACTTTTAATTATTTTTTCAATCGTTCTTGCCTCCTTATTTCTGATTAATCGCAATTTATTTATTCCGACTCTCATTCTAGGTATAACACTGTAAATAAAGAACTTGTGAAAGCAAACACAATTTCTCACAATTAGATTTTGTATGAATTCTTCTTAATTTGTAAATGCTTTATTTAGACATGGATTCCTTAAACATATGCTTTTCAACGATTCTGTCTCAAAAGATGTTACTCACCTCATCTGCCACAAGTAAATAATTTCTGAGCAAAATAAAACATCCATTGACGTTGTTTAAAACTGGGAATTTGATCTGTTCCTGTAACCATTGAAATGACAAGAATTCCTTCTCCTGTGCAATGCGAACACGTCTGCTACAGGACAAACATTAGTCGGAGATGTAAAATATTTAGTATATTTATAATGCGCACATATCCATGCTCAATAGATGCTCAAGGCGCTACACAATTATCACCCCGAAGGAATTGCCAACTTTTAAGCGCTCGGTAAGTCCATTCTTTCCTACATGCATTACATGCATAAAATGATGCTTGATTCGATAGAGAAATAGGACACTATAAATTTTGTTTTTCGCCTTTGAGTAGAAGCGTTAAATATTTGTTAAAGGAATGAACTGAAGAAAGTAACAAAAGAGTTTTAAGTCATGGAGTACAGTGGTGTCATGGTCCGCCTGTTGAACCTCTCACGTCAAAGGGTTCTTATCCTAGTGGGGACATCAGAAATGTGTTAACTGGGTCTGCACTTTATCCATATTTCACTCTGTATACCAATAAATAGGTACCTAAACATATGAAGTACGGACCTATACAGTGGTGGATCAACGAAAATTCTATTCCTACAGCGCAATGTACTTAATTTGTTGGATATGAGGCAGTGGCTTATGACAAAAACTGTCTAAGCTAATGAACTAAAAGTTATTGTCAAGAATAAAAATGTTAAAAACTGACATAGCTTTTGGGTATAGTTTTGCGACTCCAATTCAGTGGAAGATATAGAGGATATTTGACATTTCTTGTCAAATATCATGTATATCTCATCGAGTGAAGTGGAAATGTCTATTTTCTCGAGTGGCGCAGCCACGAGTGTAGATATATTATTTCTATTTCACGAGATGTGTGGTGTGATGTTTTTGTGGTATTCGACGAGAAATGTCAAATGTTCTATTACTTAGAATGGACAAATTATGCAATAAATAGTTCGTCAATTTTATGAATGGATCATACATGATCGCCTTCCTTTACCACAGTCAGTTTATGACGTCATCCTATTGTTACGATGACGTCATATGACTGAAATAGTTATTTCACTGATTATAATGATATTTTATTTCACTCAGTGAAAATAATGATTTTATTTTAACTGATTAACGCCGTATTTCACCACATAAATTATGATAAAAGATTTATTCTTATAAATTGTCGACATTATTTATAAGATATCTAAGAAGCTACCTCTTTCATATCACGTTATGTCCTGAGTGGAATACGTTTGGCTATCTCGAGCCTTGCAGAGGAACAATCCAAAATTATGTCACGAAGGGGAAAGGGAAGGAACAATGGGGTAACCAACCTTCTTTCAGTGTATGTGTTAATACTGTTCATCGTTAAATATTCACACTTTTAATATCAAACCCTTTTACAATAAGTGATATTCTGAATGGCCAAAACCAGTTGCACTAGTAATTCTGAATAAAGCTACGCAATATACAATCTCCTTTCTCGAGGGCAGGAAAATGTCAAGTCATATGGGCCACCATTTGCCCGTTTCTCTATGAAAACAAGTTAAAAATAAACTCCTTAAATGTAAGTTTTTATAAATATTACTCTTGAGATGACTACGCTTTCCATTAAATTTCGTCTATTAAGTAAACAACCATTTACACCTTACAGATTACATTTCGTTTTCATCAATAGAGTGAGGATGGTGTTACGTTGTCATTTCAAATAGAAAGAGTGAAAGCAGTTCAATTTAAGAAATAGATTTCTTAATGTGCTTGTTCACTGGCTTATAAACGGTTTGAACGGTTCAAGTTAAACTGGTATAAATGCCGGAGCTTGTCGACGGCATTTATACTACAGTTTAACTCGAACTTTCAAACCGTTTGTAAGCAAGTGAACAAACACATTATGTAATCTTATAAATTCAAACTTTGCAATTTAAGAGATTTCTCATCAGTTAATAATCTTTTGAATGTAAAACATCTCTGCCAAAGATGTACAGTACAATGTACAAATGTTGAGTATTGTCTTAGATCAGGTGCTAAGCTCTGCCCACAATAATACCGCATCACTTATGTGTCGCCACGCGCAAAACGTAGTTCACAGGAAATATGATTAGAATATTTTATTTTTGGTTCTAACGTGCTGTTTTAATCACACTTTTAATCAACTACTACAATAATAATTTTCGTTGTAAGGTTTTTAAAAAGTTTAATCAAGAAAAGAGCATGTGACAGCAGTGTCATAATTGCGCAATGATACAGTGATAAAGTAGTACCGAAGGTTATTTTTTGTAAACGTCAGAATATGTGGTTATCCTTTTCAGCTGTCAATCTTGTGTTTATTAGAATGTATACCGGACACATGACCTTGTTTAATCCATTCAGCTGAAGCATAAATTTTCAAAGTCTGAATTTATGTTGTATTAATTTTGATGTATATTTCTTCACTCTATTTCAATTTTATGACTATGATGATGATAAATTTGACGACACTTTGGATAAAGTTTCAAGGCCCATATTTTCAATCAATCTACCACGTATAGAATTATGTAAGGTAATCCATTCACCTCAACAGTGATCGCACATGACTGTGTATAGTCATATTTAAGTTACATATGGCACCGGTTTGTGTATTGGAGAGACGATTCAGGATCTAGTTTTCACATCCAAAGTTATTGGGAACATTATTGTTCCATATCTATACAAACCCAAAGACCAAAAACATATGGACATGACTTTTCAATTAATTTGAAGTAAAATATATTTCGAACTTCAAAACACCTTGTTTCTGCACATGGTTAGTTGTCATATTCAGTGCATAACCTTTGTGTCCATATTCTGTAACAGTTGTCATACATGTACATTAGAATATTAAATATATAGGATGGTTTAATTGTCATATAATAATTGTTCAACATACAATTTGTTCTATACTGAAACATACATTTTGCTTTGTAATATAACTAGAGTGAACAAACTTTTTAAATAGCACCCAGTCAACCTTTGGAGTTGCCTCACTTTTATCTGTATTGTGACCATAAAACAAATATTAATCAAAAATAGTATCGTGGCTTCCCTTTATTCTTTCATTATATGATTTATATATCAAATTCTATGGTTCTGTAAGTTGTTATGTCACTGTAATTGGTTTAAGCTCTCCAATTTCCTTCCCCCCAAGAATTACTAGCTTCTTAAGATCAAAATAAGAAACAGGTATTGCATATTTTGATCATTTATAATTGTAATTGACCTTTGAAAGTTTTGAATTTGGCGGTTGCATGCTTTTGTACAGGGGCGTGCATTGCTAGGAAATAGCGTTAGTAAAATACATATATTCCAATAAACTCTTCCCTATTACTATATATATAAACATGTACCTTTTATAAAAATAGTATAAGTGATAACGCCCCTGTAAGACACAATGAATTAGATGAATTATGAATATCGAGAGTTCCATAATATTTTCACCAACATGACCATTTTATGAATTAATTATGTCACTTCATATCTCATATCTTGGCAGTCGTCTAGTTCTCAGTAACGTTTCTCACTGGGGAGTATGTTTTATTCTTAATATTAATCACATATTTCTTAATTAGCATTCTTATACCGAAATTATATATTTGGAAACAAATGATAGCATTTGACAACAGTTAGTTTAAATAAGTTTCACATCTTCAAATGTTACATGTAAAGTTTGTGTGTTGTTGTTTTAACAGATTGTAACATATTTCTTGTAAAGATAACCAAAATGGTACTTCTTGTTATCTTCGCATCGTTGGTGGTATCTTGGTAAGTTACATTGTAGGCCTGAATTATTTTTTAAATGTACATCCATTTGTTGTTACGGGTCACATATTCCAAACGTTAATATTCCAAGGTATCGACTGTTACCGAAAACTATCATTTTGATGATAGTCGACTTAATATATTGACGATATGAAGGTAAAAGTAGTGATTTCTGATCGAAAACCCGGAAAATGCATCGAGATTGGCACGCCAATGAGTCAAACGTAATTTTAGAATCTTATTTACAACAGACCAAATGGCAAATATGGTTTCATAATGTTTAATTGGTCATATAACTACTGGCATGTAAATGGGACGTGCAGTTTCGGTTTCTACACATGCATAATGATGTTTTTCGATTTTAATTGGAAACTAGTAATTATGATATATTTGGCGATTGGTAAAGATATGCCAGCTGAGTGAATTTATTTGTACTGTAAACAGCACATATGGTGAGTTGGAACGTCTTAAAGACAAATACAATTTTATGAAACACAATGGGTGTACCCTTAAAACAAAGACTTTTACAATACAATTCATTCGTTTTAGATTGAAAGAACATGCATACTGATTATGAAAAGCCAGAAGGGTATTTAATTGATATATTCATATTTGCTATTATGTCTTAAAACCTTTGCATTACGTCAGTTAAAAAGATTGTTGACATTGAATAAATCATCATCATTGTCGATGTGAATAATGTTATTAGCACTGGAATTCACCATCAACGTTATAAACATTGGGATATGGCGGTCTATACGTCAGATAAACCACTCATTTACGGGGTTCCTTTGTCTAGCAATCCCTGACTTAAAGCCTTCGACATGTTCCGTCCTCTCAGGGATTACATTTTTATGTAACACCATGTAAGATACATAGAGATTATTACCCGAGAAAGTGTGTCATGTGACTTTTATGAAACGAGTGTGAATTTGTGTATACCCGAGCGAGAGCGAGGGTTATACACAAATTCGTAAAAGTATCATGAAAATCATATGACACACTTTCGAGTGTAGTAATTTTTTTATTACCTGTTCGAGTCCTTTAGATTTTCGTTAAAATAGTCAAAAACAAACCCACTTCTCTTGCGATGGCAAGCTAGAGTGACGTCACGAACAATCGTTTTATGACGTCACAGACGGAAAATTTACGGGAAGCCGCGGCGAAACAATCGTTTCTAGGCAAAGGTGATAGTTGCACATGTGCTCATATGAATACTATTTACTCGGTTATTTTCAACCATATGGGTATTAAATAGAGAATCTCACCCAAGTGTCTTCTGATTTCAAATATATCAACACGAGTTGATTAAAGTTACAAATATCCTAGGCTTGCCGAGGATATTTTTACTTTACTCAACGAGTGTTGATATATTTGATATCAGAAGACACGAGGGTGAGATTTTATTTATCATTCAAAATCATACTTCAACAAGTATTAGCAAAAGAAAGAACACAAAACTGCCATTGAACTTCTTAAGTAGTGATCTCAGTGAGGTCATAGCAAAGTGACGTCATCAGCATTATGGCGTCATAGCATTGTTATGTCATCAACTGATGATGTAATAGGATTATGACGATTTGATTGTAGCGATATCTACAATCCAGATATCGCTTGTAGATATCGCTTGATCTCACACAAGCGATATCTACTGTGGGAACCAGTTCTGGATGATAAATGTTTTTAATCATTATCCAAGCCAGATGCTCTTTTGACAATGCCTCAAGATTTTGGCCAACATCTTATTTAACATGAAAAGTCTGTCGAAATATTCATAAATAGCATTCATTTTTGCAAATATTACACAAGTATAAATATGATGACTCGATCTTTTGTGTACACAACGAAGAACATTTACTGGAATTTAAGTTTGATGAGTTTAATTAATCATATGTTTATCAGTTAATCTCATATTCATTCAAACCATTTGTTTACAAGCCTAGGTTACCCAACAGACCATATCACCAGACTACTCGCCAAGAAGGCGGACAAACACCACAGCCAGCCACTGACAAGACAGGAGACCACAATCCATCAGTTGGTAGAGAACACTGACCGTATCGACAACGAGGCTCTCAACGACATCTGCTTCAGAACTCTAAAGCTGACCACACCCACCTACGGTGACCTCAACCATCTGGTGTCCGCCACCATGTCCGGTGTGACCACATGTCTGAGGTTCCCTGGTCAGCTTAACGCCGAACTCCGTAAACTGGCCGTCAACATGGTGCCCTTCCCCCGTCTCCACTTCTTCATGCCCGGCTTTGCTCAACTGACCTCCAGAGGCAGTCTGCAGTACCATGCCCTCACCATCCCAGAACAGATGGTCGATGTCAATAACTTTATGGCTGCCTGCGACCCCCTTCACAGTCATTACCTGACAATAGCTTGTCGCATGTACATAGACGGATTTGATGAACAGATGTTGAACGTCAAAAATAAAAACAGCAACTACTTGGTCGAATTGATCCCCAACAACGTCAAGACCGTTGTCTGTGACATCCCACCTTGTTATCTCAAGTTGTCAACTACCTCCATCGGCAACGGCACAGTCATCCAAGAACTCTTCAAGCGTATCTCGAAGCAATTCACAGCCATGTTCACGAGGAAGGGTTTCCTCCACTGGTACACTGGCGGGGGTATGGACGAGATGGAGTTCACTGAGGCCAAGTCCAACATGAACGACTTGGTGTCTGAATACCAGCAGTACCAGGACGCCACAGCTGAGGAGGAGGGAGAGTTTGAGGAGGAGGAAGAGGAGGAGGAGGAAGAGGAGGAGGAGGAGGAGGAAGAGGAGGAAGAGTAACAGGAGGGAGAGTTGGGTGAGGAGGAAGGAGAGGGAGAAGAGGCTTAGAACAGACATCCTCAACATTTCTCTCTCACTGAGAACAATGACCCGAAATGAACATGGACCAGGGTTTGATCACTGCTTTTGAAATGCAGCTTATCTATGCATCTTGTTAAAAAGGCCTGGAAAACTGAACTCTTGTATTTCGTTTGCCAATGGGGATTATAAATCGTGAATTTGGTGACCTAAAAGCTACGTTCATCTTCTCTATAACGAACCAGCCTGGAAAACTGAAATGCTGTGCACAGACTCCTCGGGCAATGGAAATTATAATTTGTACATTTGGTTACTTTGTGACTCGAAATAAGGGCCTTACAAATCTAGAAATATAAATATATTATCGTCTCCAGTACAAAGGTAACTAGAAAGATGAATCAGGGCCGAGCATGTTCTCATTTTCGTCAAGATCCAAAATCTTGTATAGCTAAACGGGATTATAAATTGTAAATTCGATGACTGTTGCCACTACTAAATTGCACCTGGGTCATGTCATATCTTCTTTCCCAGAACAAAAACTTGAAAACTTGTGTACAGGCTCTTTGGCCAATGGAAATTATAACTTGGGGGTCACGACTGAAAAAAGCTATTTACATCTTCTCCAGAATCAAATGCGCTAGTGAGCTGAAATCTTTTATTTGCAAGAACTAAAAGCTCAGAAGGGTGCAATGTACTCACGCCTTGTGATTTGTAGATTTGACTACTCTTTTACAACTGCTTCTTGACATTTGTTAATCTCAGCCCTATACAATGTATTACTTAAAATCTGATGAGCAACAGAACAGTGGCCTTCTCTTTGACACCATTAAAGCCTAAAGATTGAGAACACAACGAATATAGAACATATGAGAAATCAATACTTTACCAAATTTGTGTTGTTCGAGAATCATATTGAAGTTACATCTTCTTTGCACACTATTAATCTATTACTAATATAAATAACAGGAAATGTTCTCCTGTTAAATCATTATTTTCAGCAAGACAAAGCTTGCACCAGTCTCTCTATCACTGGTCTATTTAAGTCATGCTGCAGTCTTTGCCAGTCAAACGCAATGCAATTATAAATCTCTGGCAAAGAAAACAACATTGAAATGTAGCATAGCTTGACGGCAGAGACTGGCTAATTTAAGGCTTGCTGCATTTTGTGATATTTTCTGTACCCGTGTGTCAGCATGCTGCACTTTGACCTGGTGGTGCAGTCAGAAATCTCTGGCACAGCAAACGCAATGGCTTGAATTGACCAGTAATAGAGACTGGCTTGTGTTATGCCTTGAACGGGATGTTCCCTTTTCAGTGGATTTTAAAGAAACTGTTAGACAAACTACAGTCAATGAATATTGGGCATTTAAGGGTTTATTCATTGTATTCCCAAATAACTTATAAACATAAAAACAGTATATTTCTATTTCTGTAGGCAATGATTAATTATCTGAAGAAACGCCGTGGTCACAATTATGTGACTGCTGTCCCTACTGATTAAAAAACCAACTCTGTTTTAATGCAAATGTAAGAAAACTGTACTCCATGTGACCAGAATATGTCAACTTTGTTTGTGATTGTGTGTTTTGAAAGGATATTTGTTAACCTTGACTCACACTTTAGCTTTGACAACTCATCATAAAGATTGCTCAAAGCTCACCAGCAATGTTTAGTTCTTCATAAAAATTGAAGCATAATAAAAAAAGAGACTTGAATGTTGCAAATACGAAACTAAACCATCACATTTAGGTTTCAGAAGTGTTATTGATTTATTGCCCATGATAGTCATGCTACAGGGGCGTGTATCGCTTTGAAATATTGTTAGAAAACATATATTCCAATAAACCATTCCCTATTACAATATATGTAGGCATGCATCTGTTCTGTCAATATTTTGAATTGTTACACGCCCCTTCGAGTCATTCTAAATTAGATGCATTATGCATACAATTATACCAATATAACCATTTTATGAAATTTACATCGCAGTTATATTATTCAACTGATAAACTCATCCCTTACACAGACATCTAGTTCTCAGTCAAGTTCCTCATTGGTGAGTACGAATTATTAAAATGATGGTTTATTGAAAATATGAAATCGCATATTTCGTAATATGTACGTGCATCTCTTATTCCTAAATTTAATATTTTGAAACAACTATCGGCATTTGACAACGCTTAGTTTAAAGATTTGAATTTCACCTATTCAAAATGATTGTAACATATTTCTTGTTCAGATACCCATTATGGTACCGCCTGTTATCTTCGCGTCGTTGTTGGTATATTGGTAAGTTACATTGTTGGCCTGAACAATTATTTTATGAAAAATGAGTTTAAAAATTCAGTTGTTTCTGATTCAGTGCAGATACATACTGATATTGAAAAGCCAAATGTATACTTAATTAAGATAGTCATATTTGCTATAATGATCGTTAACGCGTTAACACGACAGCAGTTAAAAAAAATTCCATACACAATAAGTAACAAAAATTGATTGCTGATGTTTATAATGTTATCAGGGCTTTAAATCTACATCAATGTCAAACATGATAAGTCGTCAGCAAAGCCATAACTAAGAGTTATATAATGTGATTTCAAAGACACAATTGCTCGCCAATTTTTCAACAACGTTGCATTACATCCGGATGAGCTAAGAAATCGGCAATCATCATATTTTGCACACAACCTTAAGACCAAAAACGGCAGACCATGTGGTTAATGCAACAACAATTCTTACATTATAATTATAAATCGGTGAAATGAAGACAATTTAATTTTGTGTGAGTTTAGAGATTAAATATATTCAAAAGTTGCACACATTCCTAGTTTCCAGAATTTGAGGACGAGTAGCGTGCAATCGAGCCTTTAAATGCAATATGTGGCATAAAGTTGAATATTTTGAAGAAATTATTTTTATTCCAAGATGTTCTTTCCTCTCTACAATGCATTTTATGTAACCCAGTCATGGTTCATCATATACGAAGTCATGTAGGAGGGACATATTTATTACTTATCCAAGAAAACCCCATGACAATTGACTATCTCTTACCAATGGACCAATCTTTGAATTAACAAATTGAGTTACACAAATTGTACATGATGATTCTAAATTCAAAATATGAATTAAGTTCAATATATTTCCTTTTAAAGCATCCTTTCATTTGGGTTTCACAATTGTGTACATCAATTATTGAATTAGTTTTTAATTACTTATCAAGTTAATCGCATGTTTACTGTCAGTGATTCGCATATTCATTCCAAACATGTTTGTCTACAAGCCTAGGCTACCCAACAGACCATTTTGGAGATGAAGCTAGACGACTCTTTAGGAAGGTGGACAAAGACAATAGCCAGCATCTGACGAGACAGCAGACCACTGCCCTCACCGCCCCAGAACTCACCCAGCAGATATTCGATGTCAAGGAAATGGTGTCTGTATACCAGCAATGGGTGAACGCCACAATCTCCCGATACATACGCTGGACAAACATCTTTCAAATATCTCCTCATTGCGAAAATTCGACCCGATTTTGGTTTTGTAAAAATTAATCTCATCAACTTGTACAGAATCTATTACTTCATAAGAGGTTAAACAACTTTTAATTGATCTTCATACACCATAATTATATTGTGCAGTGTTGTTCAAATAAACGTTAGGCAAATTCGCTGGTCCAGATTTTTGTTTTAAGAAATAAATTGTGCAGCAAAAGCTAAATATGTTTGTTATTTGTTACCCTTGGTTTAGAGAACAATTACCTGTTTGTGTCAATACTGTTGTACAAATAATGACCAGGGGTCAAGTTGGCCTGTGCGAACAGACTTATATGTCTGTCTGTAAAAATGAATACGAGTAAACCGGGAGTAGATCATATACGATTTTGACAGAGAAACAGTTTTTACAATGTGTTTGTCTGTTTATTCTTTTATGTCAGTGAAGCAAACTGCATCGCTATGCTCGAATGGGAGGTGGTTGAAGATTGTCTTATGGTCATTTGAAAGGAGAGTAAAATACTGACACTGAATTCTGAAACGTGTATGATGACGTAAAAGGCTATAACATAATGTCAATGTTTTACTTGTTGTGTTTGAGCAAATGTTTCCCAAATTAATTGACAATTCATATACAATCAACTTTAAAACATGTTCGTCATGTTTCAAGTATTTGTCTGCGCTGTACAATAGATAGAGAACTCGTGGCAGGACATTTCGGGAGATAAATTTACGATTTTGAGATAGTTGGAAGACAATCTCGCTCAACCATTTCAAAATCGTACATTTATCTCCCGAAAATATACTGCTACTCGTCCTCTATTCCCTTGTTATCGAAACAGACTGCGGACTCATCGATGATTCGTACAGGATGAAAGTTAAACCATCAACTTTATATTTATGGTTTAAATGGAAGAAGCATTTTGATTATGAACATTATGTACATGTAATATTTGAGGTGACGTTTTCTCTCTACTATTGTAACCTGTTAAACGAATTAAGAAATTGTTATATACCTGATTATAAATGTAAACATGACACAGGTTTGTGGATTGGAGATTCAGCATCTTGTCATAATAATAATAATAATAATAATCAGGATACTTATAGTGCGCTGAACTCCACAACACAAAGGGCCATGCTCAAAGCTCCACACACATTATTTATCATCATGCACTCATGTACTCATCTTACATACCAAACTTTAGGTTGATAAACATTTGATACATAATTGGTGAACTTATTCTTCCATATTAACACTAAACAAATAGATAAAAAACACATCGACATGACTTGTCAACAAGAGCTTGAACGAAAGCTCCTGTTAAAGGACATCCAGGAAAGAAAGACGAACCTCCTGTTCTATGGAATAAAAGAAGCTCCACAAGAATCTACGGATAATGTCCTGGGTTAGTTCTTTGAAAATAAATTGAACTTTAATCAAAGCAGAGTGGACTACTTTATGCGGCAAATAGATTGTCATTGTCAGAATAGCAACATAAAAATAAGTCTTCGGCAACGCTGTTCTGAATGTGCAGAAATTTTGAATGTCAATCGAATCCAACCTACTGTCTATGCTAAAAATAGGATTATTTATTTATTTCATATTAGTGTTTTATGATAAAATATATATTTTTCTCCATAATCTATCTAAAGTGAATAAGGTTACTTAAGTGATACACAGTCGAGGTTTGGAGTTATCTCCCTTTGGACTGTGGGGTTACCCCTTTTTTCATTCTATATATTGATTTGTATGATAAAGTTTATCGTTCTGTTAAATTCCTACAAATGTAGAGAAAATGTCTTCATACACGTTTACTTTTTGTTTTATTACATTGTTAATCTACATGGAAGAGCCTTTTTTCATTGATATTGGCTTGGTAAATGATTCTCTCTAAATTTAGATCAAAATAATTATTAATAATTAACAATTTATCGCACATTTTGAACATTTCAAATTGTGATTGACAGAGACTAAAAGTATGGAAATTAAAGGGTCCAAATCAGCTCAGCTTGTGGCGTCACATAGTAGATCTATTTAAATGGCGACATACCCTTTTTGCATTTCGTCAGTATTCAATCTATCTAATGATGATTTGTCATGAATATGAAATGGATTTTACTTAGTGTGTGGAACCTCTTTAAAGACTCAGCTTCTATAAGTAACTCTGTGAGACTGAATACACTTATGGTATTAAGGTAAAGCGGAAAGCACTGCGTTTCGTGTCTGACACAGACATCTCAATATCAACAATATTCCAACAATCACTTGTTTTGTACCATAAGGAGTTGACAAATAATCTGTCTGTCTGTATTTTTAAGGTGTCAAACAAATATAATAACTGACATGATTTACATTGTATAGAATTAAGTTTTTTAAAATAAAATAATTAACAATTATGGACTTCATTTGAGGTGAACCAAATGGTTTGTCGACCTCGGAAAAGTTATGTTCACCGAGGCAATAACTTTCAGGGGTCAATATTATACAATTATAGACTTGTGTGACCTGTTTTTATGGACCCGTGAAAACAATATTGAACAAGGACGAAGTCTGCGGTCAATATAATTTCCAGGGTCAATAAATAGCGAATACTAAACGACGTTCCGTTTAATAACATATTTATGAAACGAGTGAGTGGTTTGTATTTAGCGAGCGAAAGCTATATATACTATCTCACGAGTAATAAATGTTTTTATTGACCCTGGAAATAATATTGACCGCAGACATCGTCCTTGTTTTTATTACTCACCCTTTGAAGATATCGCAGTTTAATAAATCTACCTTGTTATTGTAATAACACATGCTGCCGATTGACGTGACGTCATAATGGCAAAAATATGATGTCACAATGTCTGCGCCGCGGTCGCAAAGGAATGTGTCCCATTTATCGACGAGTTTGTGGAATTAAGTGGCATTTAAATCAGTGAGTAATAAATAAAATACTTAACATGTTCTGTTTAATAACATATTTATAAAACTCGTGAGATGGTATTTGTATTTAACTCGCTTTCGTTCGTTAAATACAACTCACTCGTTTCATAAATATGTTATTAAACGGAACGTCGTTTAGTATTCTATATGTATTGACCGAATTCACCAGTCCATAATTGTTGAATTATGTATTTAATATAGAAACGAAAGTTAAACAATAAAATACAGTCAAAAATGTATTTTGGCTTGAACAGATGCGTCATGTTAACAATAGCATGATACCATTTCGTTTGATGTCATGCAACACTCGTTTGACGTCACTCAAATCAATACCCTTTTTGGTGGGACTCGGGCTCGAGTCAATATGATTTTCTGTCGATGGTCACGTGATTGCCTCTCGACCAATCATATCACTGGGAAAATATGCTTACATAATAAAACATTAAATTATACTTAAATTTAACATTTTATCATTGGCGATGACCATCCGTCTTGGCCAATCAGAAATCAGAACACTCGTCCATCATGTAATAATACATGTGACAAATATATAGCATAAACAGCCTAAGTGATTATTTTCAGTACTATATCAGAAAACCTTTTTAACTGAATAATCTCTTTGAAATGTTTTAAATGAAAAGTGATAATATACCAGTATTTTTTTCAGTTCTTCAAAATAACTAAAGCATGATTAAATAACTTGAATGTTGGATACAACTCATTTGTCAGAATCTGTCAGAAGTGTTATTAATTTAATGTTATTGATAGTCATTTTACATAGGCGTGTATAAATAGTGTTAGAAAAAGATGTATTCCACTAAATCTTACCCATTGTAATCTATGTAAACATACACCCATTCTAACAATAATACTAAGTGATACACGCCCCTGTGAGTCATACTCGATTAAATGAATTTTGAATACCAAGCGTTCAATAATATTTACAATATAACCATTTTATGAAGTTACAACTGAAATTATATCATTTCATAGAAAAGCACATCTCGTTCATAGCCGTTAATTTCTCAGTAACGTTCCTCACTGGTAAGTATGGTGTATTGGTTTTAAAATATTTATTTGCATAATTCTTTATTACCTCGGTAATCTCGTGTTCCTAAATTTGATATTTGGTAAGAAATGTTAACATTTGACAAGCATTTACTTTAAAGAATTTAAGTTCACGTTTTCAAATGCAACATGTGAGACCACAAGGAAAACGTTTTTGTGTATTTAATTACTTGGGATAGTACAAATATAGGACATAAGAGAAATCAATACTTTACCAAATTTTTGTTATTTACGAATCATAATGAAGTTACATCTTCTTTGCACACTATTAATCTATTAGTCTGAACATATTTTTAGTTTAAAAATCACAGGAAATGTTCTCCTGTTAAATCATTATTTTCAGTAAGACAAAGCATGCGCCAGTCTCTCTATCACTGGTCTATTTAAGTCATGCTGCAGTCTTTGCCAGTCAAACTCAATGCAATTATAAATCTCTGGCAAAGAAAACGACAATGAAATGTAGCATAGCTTGATGGCAGTGACTGGCTTATTTAAGCCTTGCTTCATTTTGTGATATTTTCTGTACCCGCGTGTCAGCGTGCTGCACCTTGACCTGGTGGTGCAGTCAGATATCTCTGGCACAGCAAACGCAATGGCTTCAATTGACCAGTGATAGAGACTGGCTTGTGTTATGCCTTGCATGGGATGTTCCCTTTTCAGTGGATTTTAAAGAAACTGTTAGACAAACTACAGTCAATGAATATTGGGCATTTAAGCGTTTATTCATTGTGCTTCCAAATAACTTATACACATAAAAACAGTATATTTCTATTTCTGTAGGCAATGATTAGTTATCTGAAGAAACGCCGTGACCACTGTCCCTACTGATTCAAAAACAACTCTCTGTTTTAATGCAAATGTAAGAAAACTGTACTCCATGTGACCAAAATATGTCATAACAAATTTGTTTGTGATTGTGTGTTCTGAAAGGAATTTGTTGACCTTGACTCACACGCTCGTTTTGACAACTCATCATAAAGATTGCTCAAAGGTCACTTGAAAATGTTTAGTTCTTCAGAAAAACTGAAGCATAATAAAAAAAAGAGACTTGAATGTTGCAAATACGAAACTAAACCATCACATGTAGGTTTCAGAAGTGTTATTGATTTATTGCCCATGATAGTCATGCTACAGGGGCGTGTATCGCTTTGAAATAGTGTTAGAAAACATATATTCCAATAAACCATACCCTATTACAATATATGTAGGCATGCATATGTTCTGTCAATATTTTGAATTGCTACACGCCCCTTCGAGTCATTCTAAATTAGACGCATATGCATAATTATTTTACTATATAACCATTTTATGAAATTTACATCGCAGTTATATCATTTAATTGATAAACTCATCCCTTACACAGACATCTAGTTCTCTGTCAAGTTCCTCATTGGTGAGTACGAATTATCAAAATGTTAGTTTATTGGAAATATGAATTCGCATATTTCGTAATTTCTACGTGCATCTCTTATTCCTAAATTTGATATTTTGAAACTATTGGCAATTGACAACGCTTAGTTTAAAGATTTGAATTTCACCTATTCAAAATGATTGTAACTTATTTCTTGTTCAGATACCCATAATGGTACCGCCTGTTATCTTCGTGTCGTTGTTGGCATATTGGTAAGTTACATTGTTGGCCTGACAAATTATTTAATGAAAAATGAGTTTTAAAATTCAGTTGTTTCTGATTAAGTGCAGATACATACTGATTATGAAAAGCCAGATGTATACTTAGTTAAGATAGTCATATTTGCTTTAATGATCGTTAATGCGTTAACACGACAGCAGTTAACAAATTTCCATACACAATTAATGTTATAAGGGCTTCAAGTCTACATCAATGTCAAACATGATATGTCAGCAAAGCCATAACCAAGAGTTATATAATGTGATTTTAAAGACACAATTGCTCGCCAATTTTTCAAAAACGTTGCATTACATCCGAATGAGCTAAGGTATCGGCAATCATCATATTTTGCACACAACCTTTAGACCAAAAAACTGCAGAACCTGTGGTTAATGCAACAGCAATTCTTACATTATAATTATAAATCGGTTAAATGAAGACAATTTAATTTTGTGTGAGTTTAGAGATTAAATATATTCAAAAGTTGCACACATTCCTCCATAATTTGAGGACGAGTAGCGTGCAATTGAGCCTTTAAATGCAATATGAGGATTAAAGTTTAATATTTTGAAGAAACTATTTTTATTTCAAGATGTTCTTTCCTCTCTGCAATGCATTTTATGTAACACAGTCATGGTTCATCATATACGAAGTCATGTAGGAGGGACACATTTATTACTTATCCAAGATAACCCCATGACAATTGACTATCTCTTACCAATGGATCAATCTTTGAATTAACAAATTGAGTTACACAAATTGTACAAAATGATTCTAAATTCAAGATATGAATTAAGTTCAATATATTTCCTTTTAAAGCATCCTTTCATTTGGGTTTCAGAATTGTGTACATCAATTATTGGAATTAGTTTTTAATTACTTATCAAGTTAATCGCATGTTTACTGTCAGTGATTCCCATATTCATTCCAAACATGTTTGTCTACAAGCCTAGGCTACCCAACAGACCATATTGGAGATGAAGGCAGACGACTCTTTATGAAGGTGGACAAAGACAATAACCAGCATCTGACGAGACAGAAGACCACAGTCAATGAGCTACTGTATCAAACGGCTCTCAGCACCCTGAAACTGACCCTGCCCACTTACCGTGACCTCAACCATGTGGTTTCCGTTACCATTTCCGGTGTGACCATCTTTCTGAGGTTCCCTGGTCAGCTGAACACTGATTATGATCTCCGTAAACTGGCCGTCAACCTGGGGCCCTACCCTCGTCCCCACCCGTTCAACTCCAGAGGCAGCCAGCAGTACCGTGCCCTCACCGTCCCAGAACTCACCCAGCAGATATTCGATGTCAAGGAAATGGTGTACGCATACCAGCTATGACAGAACGCCACAGTCACCCGATACTTACGCTGGACAAACATCTTCCAAATATCTCCTCATTGAGAAAAGATGACCCGATTTTGGTTTTGTGCAAATTAATCTCATCAACTTGTACAGAATCTATTATTTCATAAGAGGTTAACAAACTTTTAATTGAACTTTATACACCATAATCATATTGTGTAGTATTGTTCAAATAAGCCTTTAGCAAATTCGCTGGTCCAGATTCTTGTTTTAAGAAATAAATTGTGCAGCAAAAACTAAATTTGTTTGTTATTTGTTACCCATGGTCTAAAGAACACTTACATGACACATTGATATTGTTGGTTATGTGTTTATATACCATTATTTTATGAGTGACATTGATAGGAAACTATTTTTATGCAGGTTACCATCTCAGAAACTTGCAATGTCTGAACAGCCATGACCATTTACATTGGTTATTTGTTTCCCAAATTAATTGACAATTCATATAAAATCAACTTTAAACATGTTCGTCATGATTCAAGTATTTGACTGCGCTGTACAATAGATAGAGAACTCGTAGCAGGACATTTCGGGAGATACATTTTCGATTTTAAGATAGTTGGAAGACAATCTCGCCCAACCATTTCAAAACCGTACATTTATCTCCCGAAAATATACTGCTACTCGTCCTCTATTCCCTTGTTATCGAAACAGACTGCGGACTCATCGATGATTCGTACAGGATGAATTTAAACCATCAATTTTAGATTTATGGTTTAAATGGAAGAGGCATTTTGATTATGACCATTATGTCCATGTAATATTTGAGGTGACGTTTTCTCTCTACTATTGTAACCTGTTAAACGAATTAAGAAATTGTTATGTCCCTGCACATAAATGTAAACATGACACAGGTTTGTGGATTGGAGATTCAGCATCTTGTCATCATGCACTCATCTTACATTCCAAAATTTAGGTTGATAAACATTTAATACATAACTGGTGAACTTATTCTTCCATATTAACACTACACTAATAGATAAAAAACACATCAACATGACGTGTCAACAAGAGCTTGATAAAAAGAAGCAGGTACGTCAGTTTTATGAACGAAAGTTCATGTTAAAGGACATCCAGGAAAGAAAGACGAACCTCCATTTCTATGGAATAAAAGAAGCTCAACAAGAACCTTCGAATAATGTCCTGCGTGAGTTCTTTGTAAATAAACTGAACTTTACTCAAAACAGAGTGGACTACTTGATATTCAAGGCTGTACATAGATTGCCATTGTCAGAATAGCAACATAAAAACAATTCTTCGGCGACGCTGTTCTGAATGCGCAAAATTTAGGAATGTCGTTCAAATCCAACCAACTGTCTATGCTAAAACTAGGATAATTTATTTCTTTCATATTAGTGTTTTATGATAAAAAAAATTGTTTCTCCATAATCTATCTAAAGTTGATAAGGATATTTAAGTCGAGGTTTGGAGTTATCTCCCTTTGGACTGTGGTGTTACCCCTTTTTTCATTCTATATATTGATTTGTATGATAAAGTTTATGGTTCTGTTAAATTCCTACAAATGTAGAGAAAATATCTTCCTACACGTTTACTTTTTGTTTTATCACATTGTTAATCTACATGGAAGAGCCTTTTATCATTGATATTGGCTTGGTAAATGATACTCTCTAAATTTAGATGAAAATAATTATTAATAATTAATAATTTATTGCACATTTTGAACATTTAAAATTGTGATTGACAGAGACTAAAAGTATGATTTGGCATGAATATGAAATGGATTTTACTTAGTGTGTGGAACCTCTATAAAGATTCAGCTTCTATAATTAACTCTGAGACTGAATACACTTATGGCATTAAGGTCAAGCGGAAGGAACCGTGTTTCGTATCTGACAATCACTTGTTTTGTACCGTGGGAGTTGACAAATAATCTGTCTGTCTGTATTTTTAAGGTGTCAAACAAATATAATAATTGACATCATTTACATTGTATGCAAAAAAGCTTCTTAAATAAAATAATATACAATTATAGACTTCAGTTGAGGGAACCAAATGGTTTATCGACCTCGGAAAAGATAACTTTCCGAGGTCAATATTATACAATTATTGTATTGTGATGAGGTCAATACCTGTTCTTATGGACCCGATAAAACAATATTGACCAAGGACGAATTCTGCGGTTAATATAATTCCAGAGTAAAAAAAAACATGTATTTACCGAATTCACCAGTCCATAATTGTTGTATTGTGTACTTAATATAGAAACGAAAGGAGAACAATAAAATACAGTAAAAAGTTTATTTTGGTTTGAACAGATGCGTCATGATAACAATAGCATGATAATATTTCGTTTGATGTCATGCATAAATCGTTTGACGTCACTCAAATTAATACTGCATTGGTCGGACTCGGACTGGAGTCAATATGCTTTTCTGTCGATTGTCACGTGATCGCCTCTCGACCAATCAGATCACTGGAAAAATATGCTTACATAATAAACCATTAAAATTTACTTAACCTAAAATGAATGACAACATACATTTTGATTGAACAACAGAAAGGGTATTCTTAAATAGCTTAACAAGAACATGAAACATTAATTGGCACATTCTGGGTATACAACCAATATAAGTCGCTAAGCTCCTCGCAGTGGTGATCTATTTTTAGTTCAAGGTCATTGGATTGTCATGTCGACTTCGCTTGATGGTTCCCTCGGTCAACATATAATTTGATCATTGTCGATGACCATCCCTCTCCGCCAATCAGAAATCAGAACACTCGTCCATCATGTAATAATACAATATGTAAAGATCTATAGTCCATGTGACAAATATAAAGTATAAACAGCTTAAGTCATTATTTTCATTGCTATGCCAGAAAACCTTGTTAACTTTAACTGAATAATTTCTTTGAAATGTTTTAAATAAAAAGTGGTAATATACCAGTATTTTTTTTTTCAGAATAACTAAAGCATGATGAAATAACTTGAATGTTGGATACAACACATTTGTCAGAATCTGTCAGAAGTGTTATTAATTTAATGTTATTGATAGTCATATTACATAGGCGTGTATAAATAGTGTTAGAAAAAGATGTATTCCAGTAAACCTAACCCATTACAGTCATACTCGATTAAATGAATTTGAATACCAAGCGTTCAATAATGTTTACAATATAACCATCTTATGAAGTTACAACTGAAATTATATCATTTCATAGAAAAAGCACATCTCGTTAATTTCATAGTAACGTTCCTCACTGGTGAGTATGGTGTATTGGTTTTAAAATATGTATTTGCATATTTCCTGATTACCACGGTTATCTCGTGTTCCTAAATTTGATATTTGGCAAGAAATGTTAACATTTTACAAGCAGTTAATTTAAAGAATTCAAGTTTACGTCTTCAAATGCAACATGTAATTCTTTGTGATGTTGTTCGGACAGATTGTTGCACATTGCTATTACAGATACCTATAATGGTACCACTCGCTATTTTCACATCGTTGATCGTATGTTGTTAAGTGACATTACTTTTAACAATTTCTTAAAATGTAAGAATGAGTTTCAATATTCTGATTCAAAGCATATCTATACATACTAGTTATTAAAAGTCAGATGGTCACTTAATCGATATGTTCTTCGTTACATTGAGATATAAATTCTTCAACTGGTCTTCATTCCCATCACATATAGGCGTGACGTGGGTCCAACCTAAAATCCTTAAGGAGAGTCCGGACGATGAAATCAAATATTTTAGAATCCGTTTATTTTTTCAAAATAGCAAGTTTATTATGTCATTTATAAAACAATGTAAGAAAATGTGGGGGTCACAGAACGATTATCGGCATAAATGATAATACACCCGTCGGCAAATTACGTCATTTTTTTTTACTGATTGGGTGTATTTAAAATAAGCACTTGCTTCCAACGAATAAACTCCGAATCCTTTCAGATATATATCAGTCACATACGGAGATGTATAGCAAATCTATATTTTGAAAATTTATGACGCTGGAAAGAGAAACAAAATTAAGTTAAACACTTTTTAATTAAAACGGCATTTTTATCATCGTGTTTCGCATGTTCAAAAGGATTTGTCACTAACACACATATTTTAGATATTGCTAATACTTTAATATGATGTGCGCAGTTAACTGAACAAACGAATTCCGAAATAATAACAGGGGGTCACCAAAGGTTGTTCATCACTGTAATGTCATGTTTTAAATTACCTACATAAAGATAAAAACCTGACGTCACGGCAGTTTTTATGATTTCAAGTGTAACTTTGACGGCCTGCAATGTAATCATTATTGAATATATTATCAATCTATGAGCGCACGGTGAAAGAATAACTATAAATTGATTATCCAAGGCTATTTAAATTCGTCACTAACTTGAGATACGCATGTAATTCGAATAACACACATAGTAACATAGTTATCACGAATATAGGTGACGGTAACGTTATGCGGCATGTCGTAAAATGACCATTATAAAGGCGTTACGGTAAATTTAAGAGCTCCCTGTTAGTGAACAGATAAGCCTTTGCCCAAAACAATGTAATCCATATATTTTGAGACTTATTCACAACAATAAATTGTTGTCGCAAAATGTTGCCTTACACGAGTTCGATTTCTGGGTCCATACTCTCCTTAAACGAAATTCTCCCACAGTCAGTATTACTGAAAAGCTCAAATTTTGGGAATATTACTGTAAGTGAGGTGAGGTGGTACCTGTTCTCTCGATTACAATTGTGTGTTTGGTGATTTTGCATTGCATTTACATTTTGAACTTATTATTTCACATGCATATCGTGATTATTAATAACAAAATGACTGATGAGCTGAATAGCAAATTGCTCTATTTGTAACACTGTCTCAGGTTCCCTGGTCAGCTGAACGCTGATCTCCTTACACTGGCCTTCCCCCTTCTCCACCTCCTTCCAGCCTGGCTTTGCTCCCAACACCTCTAGAGGCAGCCAGCAGTATCGTACCCTCACCGTCCCAGAACTCATCCAGCAGTTCGGGGACGAGATAAAGCTCACTGAGGCAGAGTCCAACATGAAGGACGCTGTGTCTGAATACGAGGACGCCACAGCCGAGGAGGAGGGAGAGTTTGATGACGAGGAAGGAGAGGGAGAAGAGGCTTAGAACAAAAATCCTCATAAAATCTCCCCTAAAAGATGACCTGGAAATGAACATGGACCAGGATATGGTCACGGCTAGCTATTTATATGAAATAAATAATAATGAAATACTGATGGACCTAGTTCTTTCTTTGGATCTTTATTGATTTTTATCAGATATTCCTCCTTTTGATTGATGTTGACATCGATGTCAATTTATTTCATGCCACCATCATTGTAAATATAGTACCGTAAATGGAGTTGTTTTTTTTTACCTGGAACGTGTCTTGAAATTGCAAGATATAAAAGATATAATTTCTTGAACATTGATAATGAAACATTCTTAGATGGTTATTCGTTAATATTAACTTTACGTAATATAAAAAAAACAACAGATAATGCAATATTTGAAAAATATATAAATAAGAATCACCAATAAATCTGCTTGTTCGCGAAAAGTAGCATACAAATATAAATCTGAGAAATAATATTTTACAGACCTGGAATCCGTGAACGTGACCTGTAACTATTCTGTCACAAAAGAGGTTACTCGCCTCTTATTCTTCAAACGTAACTTCTGTCACAAGTGAAGCTAGACATAGAACAACCCCGTCACGTTGTTTCAAACTGAATTATGTTCCCATATACAGTGACAGGACTATAATTCCTTCTTCTGGGTCATGTACACATACATGTATCTGCTGCAAGACAAGGCTGTAACCTTTCATCCCGAAATACGTGGGATGTATGGTAACTGATTTACCGGTATAGATTTATTTACTATGGAACTGGTTTGGAAACATTGCAAGAACGTAGGAGCAAACAATAATCGTGTTTTTCGTTCAAAATACAACATGTGGATTAATGTATATACCAAAGAGAGGATATTCTAAGTTGGAGAACTTGTTTCTAATCCTTTTCACAGTGAATAAAATAAGTTAAACCAATAAGGACGTTGCCAGTTTTGCAAACTTTCACCCATAGGGTATCTTACTAGAATCGTGGATTACGTTAGAAGGAATGACAGAAATATGCTCTGTGAGGAGAAAATGATCTGCATGTAGAAAACGAGACAGCAGACAGAGAGCTGATTCTAGAAGAATATGTATTATTTACGATGGATTTGCTCAACCAAAATGTAAGTGACAACCGTGAGTTCAACTTCATATGAAGTATCATATGAATCATGATCGGATTAGACACATCATTATTGTGATCCTTAACTTTCTCCTTCATTAAATATTATCAACATGATGTTTCGTTAAACATAAAAAGTATCAATAACTAGGACTGCCGCGGCAGTACTTAGGTCTTCAGATTTCAGTTTTGACCTTCATCTCCATTTTTGACTGAAGAATGTCATTGATACTGTTCTGTCAAAACTACATACGTAACATAAATATCTCATGCCAAAAAAATCAATTTTAAATCAAACTGACGTGACCTACAAATTCGTCATGATTTACTTTTTTACTTGTATTGTTATTATGTATCTTTTGAAAAAGGTTTCAAGTCTCTATGTTGATTTTTTAAAATTGTCCCCATGTTAAAAATCGAAATTCTTTATTCTGCATTTTCTGCAATTTTGTCAGTCTTAATTATGACCGGAAATGACTCTCCTGAAGCGATGTTAATATTAATTCGTATAGACACTGCATTTATCTAGTATCCTTGAAAAATCCTGCAATTGTGAGTCCAACTGACTGAGTTATGTCCCCTTGAAATTGGTCCCGCGTGATAAGTTGGCCAACTTTGGCCTACTTTGAAAGGTCATTGTGAAAAAAGTATAATGGACTTGGTACTGCAATAAGAAATCTCTGTCAAAGAAAAAGGTGGTAAAATGTAGCATGGCTTGATGATGCCTTGCAAAGAAAGATTCCTTTTCGGTGGATTTACAGAAACTCTCAGATAAACAAAACTAAATGAGCATTCAGTGTTTATTTACTGTATCCCAAATAAGGAATAAACTAAAAGAAACCAGTTTATTTATTTCTCTGTAAGTACTTTGATAAGCTATCTGAAGAAGCAATTTTGTCATAATTATATGACCGGATACTGTTTCAATATCAACGTTCTGTACTAATGCAAAATGTTAAACAACATGTATTCCAGTTGACTAAAATAAAACATAGGTTTGTAATAAACCAAAATGTTCCCTTTGATTGATTCATCTCTTTGACAACAAAATTGCTCAACATTTACCTGCAATTTATTATTTCTTCAGCAAAATTGAAGCATAATAAGAAAAATCATGAATGTTACAAATACGAAATTACATCATCACATGAAGGTTTAAGAAGTACTTTTGTGAGTCAAATTAAATGAATTATGAATATCGAGAAATCTATGAGATCTTGGCATTGGTATATTACAGTGTTTGAGTGTTCTCATTTTGGTTCTAATAAATAATGATTACTGAACCCAAATATATACAAACTCTTTCATTGAGTCTCATTCGCACATAATACATACATACATGGCAAGTATTATATAGTTAACTTCATGTATTTGTGCCATTTGATTTCGAAAATACAATAATATTGAACAATATTAATTATTCATGCATTTAATTTGCTCAAATTCAACCACTTTTACCATGAGTATATTACTACTTTATGAAACCTCAATGACATCAATTCATCTCTTGCACATTTAGTTCTCAGAATTTTTTCTCACCGGATACTGAAAATATTAATTCACATATTTCTAAATCACTACGTTTATCTCTTATGAGTGTTAACATATGTCTTGTTCAGATACCCAAAATGGTACTGCTCGTTATATTGGCAAGTTACATTGTTGACCATAAACATATCTTATTACAACAATGAGTTTTTTTTCCGGATTCAAAGAAGATAGAAGCTGATTATAAAAAGACAGATGTCATTTTAATATCTTCTGCAATATTCACCAGTATTTGTTTAGTTCTTCAGAATAATAAAAGGATATAAAATAACTTTATTGTTGCAAATACGAAATCAGACAATGCCTGAAGCTTTCAGGAGTGTTATTAATTTATGTTTAATGTTATTGATAGTTATCGTTAGCAAAACATATATTCCAATAAAACCTACCCTATTACTGTAATTATTCAAGCTGAGTTGAGTTGAGTCATCATAAATTAGATGAATTGTGAATATCCAGGGTTCTATCATACAGCTGTATGTACATCAATATAACCAGTGTATGAGTTTTAAACTGAAATTAAATCATTTCATAGGTTAGCACATCTCGTGTCCAGCCGCAGAGTTTTCAGTAACGTTCCTCACTGGTGAGTATGGTGTAATGGTGAATAATAGATTTGAAAACATTGATTTGCATATATCTTCATTGTCACGTGTACCTGTTATTTCGAAAGTTGATATTCGACAAACAGTTTGTTTAAATATTTGATTTTAACGTCTTCAAATGTTACATATTAAATCGTGTGTCGTGGATTTAACGAACTGTAACATATTTCTTCTTCAGATACCAACAATGGTACCACTCGTTATCCTCGCATCACTGGTGATATCTTGGTAAGTTACAATGTTACCGTGAATTTTGATATTAATCCAACAATAAGTTTTAATATTCATTTGTTTCTGATTCAAAGCAGATACATACTGATATGAAAAATCAAATGTCTTTTTAATTCATTAATGAAAAACGTTGATCGCCAATGTGAATAATGTCAAGTTGTATTGTTCAGTTCAATTCAGTATAAATGTTATAGACAAATTGTGACGCTTTATATGTCAGAAACCACACTCCTTATGTGGGTTCAAATGTCCTGATGCCCTGATTTCAAGCCGCCGGGATGTTCCTTCCTCTAAGTGATTGCATTCATATGTAGCACCACGAAGTCATGTAGATGAAACAATCACTCATTGTATTCCTAATCCAAGGCTGATGCTCTCATGACATTGTACTATGTAAGTTCCTGGCCAACTTTAGAATTCATATGAATCAGTAAAATTGCCATAAATATTTGTAATTATCATTCATGTTTGCAAATACTTAACAATGTAATTTATTTATGGTTTCAAATGCAATATGGGAATCTAGGTTCAATATATTGAAGAAATAATTTTCAATTCATGTAACCTTTAATTTGTTTGTCAGGATTATGTACTAAACAAACATCAGTTATTTGAATTATTGTTTAATTAGTTCTTCAATTAGTCGCATGTTTATTGTCATTCATTAATATATTCATTCCAACTATATTTATCTACAAGCTTAGGCTACCCAACAGACCATATCGGAGCCAGCGTGGAAGCCAGGCGACTCTTTAAGAAGGTGGACAATGACCACAGACAGCATCTGACGAGACAGGAGGCCACTCTCAATCAGCTGGTAGAGAAAACTGACAAGACCTACGCTATCGACAACGAGGCTCTCAGAACCCTGAAACTGACCACGCCCTCCTCAACCATCAGTCCGAGCTTCACTGGTCAGCTGAATGATGATCTCCGTAAACTGGCCGTCAACCTCATCCAGCAGATGTTCTCTAGCAACATGTTGTCTGTACATCAGGAATACGAGGACGCCATAGCCGAGGAGGAGGGAAAAGAAGAGGAGGAAGAGGGAGAAGAAGAGGCTTAGAACAAACATACTCCTCATTGAGAAAGATGACACAATTTTGGATTTGTGCCAATTAATTTCATCAGCTGGTACAGAATCTATTATTTTTATTTAAGAAATTGAGTAATAGCTTGAACAACTTTTACATGAATTATATTCACCATAATTATATTGTGCAGTGTTAATAAGCTTTAAGCAAATTCGCTGATCAAGATTTTTCTTTTGAGAAATAAATGTTGCAACAAAAACTTAAGTTTGTTATTTGGTACCCTGTCTGTCTATAGAACAAAATACATGACACATTGATCTTGTCCGATATGTGTCCAGGACCATTCTTAAATTAATGACATTGATCGGAAAGTTGTAACCATGTTGTTACCATCTCAGAAACTTGCAATGTCTGACAATCTATGAGCGTTTTGATTCGTTATCTGGTAATCTGGTTAGTGATTGTAAAGTAAATACGGGTACATCCTCGCCAACCTGTTTGTTTCAATACTATGGTATATCTAATTTGGCCTGTGCTAAGAAAGGTATCTGTCTGTACGTGAAATGAATACGAGTAAACCGGAAGTAGATCATATTCGATTATGACAAAGAAACAGGCATGACATGTCAGTATCCTTCTATGTCAGTGAAGCAAACTGCATCGCTATGCTCGAATGGGAGGTGGTTGAAGATTGTGTAATGGGCATTTGAGCGGAGAGTAAAATACTGACACTGAATTCTGAAGAGTGTATAAAGAAATGCCTTGAAAAGTACATAAATGTAAATATTAATTTTGTAATTTACACTCTATAAATGATTAGTTTCACTGTTGTATCAGACCATTTCCACGCCTGCATTGTAATAGGGCATGCGATGTCCAATATGTCCATTATGACGTTGTCCTTAATCCTTTCCAGATCATTTGACAAGGATTTGTTTGCAAAAGTAGATGTGATAAAAATAAGCATATACAGCTATATATTACAGTTATTAATTATATAATATAATATAGCACAACTTGTCACTTAAAGGAAGGCCGAAATAAATAATTTTCTATTGAATTCTTAACTGCAATTGGTTCATTAGACTATTTTGTGAAAAAGGAGACCCAAAAAAATCCATATGTTGTTGTAACAAGAGCAACTTAAACTTTGCCGAAAAAATCGTCTGCTTTTCACCCGCGAACATCAAACGAAAAATGGGGGGTCGCTTAGAGAGTTGGAAGATACCGGAAGTGACGTACGTGAAGGGACGGGATGTAAACATTTGCTTACTATTTACAATGGCAAACACTGGGGAATCGGTCAGTTAATCTGTTATATCTCCGCTTTGCAATAATGCCACATCGATGTTCTGCTGTAAACTGTTTGAGTAATGTTAGTTATCAAGTTTCACTTTACAAATGTCCCAATATTACGGTTTATATATCAAATATAATTGATATGAATAGTGAAAGTCGGTGGATTCATAGATGTTCGTAGACATAGGATTAATCAATGCTAATGAGATATACAATGACAAAATAAAACTAAGATTTGATAATATGAACGAAGTAAAGCCAACGAAATCAGATATTCGGTGTTGTTGTTATTTTTTGTTGGAGAATGTTTGTGTATAAAATAAAACAACAAACGTGAGATTAGCAGACGCCGGCGAAGTAGGTCCTACGGTAAGCCATCGACAATCAAAGCACATCACAACATCCTGATTTTTTAACGTCGTTAATCTACCGACAACCTAATTTACTAACAATACATTACAACAATCAAAGAAACTCACTACATATTTTAAAACACCGCATCCCATTGTTACATTTTACGATTTAGTTATCACTTATTAACACATTCAGAATCTAATAGATACTAAAATAATGTTTTCAATAACATTTGTGGTTAATCAAATCAAATCAAATAAAAATCTTTTTAAATTAACATTTCAGCAAAAGGGTCAATTAATGTGACACATAAAGGCTATCATACTATATTTTAAACTATTTCGTTTTCATTTAAGATGCTACTGGTAACATAATTCCTTCATTCGATAATGTTCGTTGTCTATATCAAGCTGTGTAATCATAATGTTTATGTTTGCGTGTACAATAGAGCAATCTTCATGTAAATTTCATTGAGCTTGTTGACCTTGTTCATGTATTTATGGTTTGCATTGCATTACATCATATATAGAATATTTTAATTGACAAATACAGTACTCTTTTATATTAAATACACAATGATATTTAAAAATCTGCGATGTTGTCTCGCTTGTTTGAACAGCCAATAATTCAGTGTATATGAAATTATACCTACTATATATCTTTATTTATTAATACACACAAAACAAAATTAACATGCCGATTTTTCAACATAATTTGATCAATTGATCCTACTTAATCTCTCTTCACCCGATTCAGTCTTCTTCCCTTGTTTCAATGTCACTTGAACCGTCATTTGGTTCATATAGGTAAGGCAAGGCATCAGTCACGTCACTTAAAATGATGGAATTTAGCTTGAAGACAAACACTCCATGGAAAGTGATATGTCATTTTCTGAATCGCTGAAAGACATACTTCGTGTAAATGAATGTACCTTCCCTTCTAGTTCCGCGGTTATAATTGCTACAAACATACTATGCGTAAGCGCAGAATGCACTCCAATTAAGCAGGCCTCAGTCGTTGTAACAATATGAAATCGCTAGTTGAATAGTTAAGTAATCCGTTTATCGAAAATTTTGGTTGTTTTGATGAAGTTTTCTGTCTTATATGAGCAGTTTAAAAGTTGGTAAAACGTGTTAAATTAAGATTAGTGGCCATAATGAGACTCCTCCACGTACGTCACAGCACAATACGCTTCAGTGACCACCGCCCGCGCACTTTCATTCTGGTCGCCTGGGTGTAATTAGGTACTTTTTTAAAAAGCCGTATATAAGTAATTTATGGATCGATTTCAGAAATTTAAATTCGAGCAATTGTTAAATTGGACCCCCTTTTCAACGAATACGAAAGTGACCATATGTCATTTCATCTAACCTTTAAAATGTTACCAAAAAAGTACAAAATATTAATTCTTAATAAATAAACTGATTTAAGGGAAATTGTATTGACGTTTTGAAAATGTAAGGACTGAATAGGTATAGTAAGCTTTCCTGAATGTTAAGTGTCCTAGCTTGTACTGTCCATGACGAAGCAATGGTGCAGACTAATTCATTCCAAGAACCACTGAGTCTTTCCCTGGAATGAAATGTATAAGTCCTCAATATTTCTAAGTAAAACACGCGATGCATGCATGTTCGTAATTCAAGCACGACGCATAAAACATGTGTGTTATGACTCAAGTATTTGACTAGGCTGTACGATAGATAGAGAATTTGTAGCAGGACATTTACTGGGGATAAATGTACGATTTCATTTTTGATTTTGCACGAATTTAATTAATAATTTATTGCACAATTTGAACATTTATAATTGTGATTAACAGAGACTAAAAGTATGGAAATTATGGGGTTCCAATCAGCTTGTGGCATCACGTAGAAGAGTTCTTATAATGGCGACGTACTGTTTTGCATTTTGTCAGAATTCAATCTATCTGATGAATGTGTAATAGACTTTATGTAGTGTGTGGAACATCTTTTAAGACCTCCCTTCTTCAATAAATTCTGAGATCTGACATGATTGACATCGTATAGAATATAGATTTAATTAATACAAAATGTAAAGATATATAGTCCATGTGACACAAATTTAGCATAAACAACTTATGTGATTATGTTCATTTCTATGTCAGAAAAACTTGTTAATTTCAATTGGCTAATGTCTTTAACAACTCTTCAGAAAGGTGTGTAATATTCTCCAGTATTTGTCTTCAGTCCTTCAGAAAAACTGAGGCATAATACAATAACTTGAATGTTGAAAATATCAAATAACACCATCACATGAAGGCTTCAAACGTGTTATTGGTTTATTTTTCTTGAAAGTCATATTGCAGGGGCGCGTCTGGCTTAGAAATAGCGTTAGAAAAACATACATTCCAATAGGCACTTCCCAATTACTAAATATGTAAATATGCATGTATTCTAACTATATTTTAAAGGGATACACGCCCCTGTGAGTCATACTCAAATTTGATAAATTATGGATATCCAGCATTCTTTTCTATTCACAACAAAATAACAATTCTCTGAAGTTTAAACTGAAGTTAAATTATTTCATAGATAAGCCCATCTTCTGCACTGCCGTTTAGTTCTCAGTAACATTGGTGAGTGCGGGTTATTGTAAAAATATTTTTAAAATATGTCTTTGCATATTTCTTCAATTTCACGTTCATCTCTTATTCCGAAATTTGATATTTGGTAGCAAATGTTGGCATTAAGAAACAGGTAGTTTAATGATGTAAATTTGACGTCTTTAAATGCTACACGTGAAGTCTGTGTGTCGTGGATGTAACATTTTTCTTGTTCAGATACCAATATGGAACCCCTAGTTATCCTCGTATCACTGGTGATATCTTGGTAAGTTATACTGTTACCGTGAATTTTAATATCATTACAAAAATAAGTTTTAATATTCATTTCTTTTTTATTCAAAGCAGAAACATACTGATATGAAAAATCAAATGTCTATTAATACCATATATCAAAAACGTTGATCGCCGATTTGAATAATGTCAAGTTGTATTGTTCAGTTCAATTCAGTATAAACGTTCTAAACACATTGTGACGCTTTATATGTCAGAAAACGCACTCCTTATGTGGGTTCCAATGTCCTGATGCCCTGATTTTGAAGCCTCCGGGATGTTGCTTCCTCTAAGGGATTGCATTTATATAATTATAAGTAGCACCACGAAGTCATGTAGATGAGACAGCCACTTATTGTATTCCTAATCCAAGGCTGATGCTCTCATGATTTATGTACTATGTAAGATCCTGGCCATCTTCAGATTTCATATGAATAAGTAAAATTGCCATATATATTTGTAATTATAATTCATGTTTGAAAATACTTAACATCGTAATTTATTTATGGTTTCGAATGCAATATGTGAATCTAGGTTCAATATATTGAAGAAATAATTTTCAATTCATGTAACCTTTAATCTGTTTTTCAGGATTGTGTACTTAACAAACAGCAGTTATTGGAATTAGTGTTTCATTATTCACAAATTAATCGCATGTTTATTGTCAGTTATTCCCCTATTAATTCCAACCATGTATGCCTACAAGTCTAGGATACCCAACTGGTCATATCGGAGACAGCGTTGAAGCCAGACGTCTCTTTAAGAAGATGGACAAAGACCACAGCCAGCATCTGACCAGACAGGAGACCACAGTCCATCAGCTGGTAGAGAAAACTGACGAGTCCGACTCTACCGACAACGAGGCACTCAAAAACCTGACACTGATCACGCCCTCCTCAACCATCAATGCGAGCTTCACTCGTCAGCTGAATGATGATCTCTGTAAGCTGGCCGTCAACCTGGTGCCATCCCCTCGTCCCCACTTCTACACGTTCAGCTTTGCTCCAATCATCTGCAGAGGAAGCCAGCAGTACCGCTCCCTCGCCGTCCAAGACCTCTTCCAGCTGATGTTTTATAGCAAAAACATGGTGTCTGTACATTCATACCAGGACGCCAAAGCCGAGGAGGAAGCTGTATTTGAGGAGGAAGAGGAAGAAGAAGAGGCTTAGAACAAACATCCTCCTCATTGAGAAAGATGACCCAGTTTTGGATTTGTGCAAATTAATCTCATCAGCTGGTACAGAATCTATTATTTTTATAAGAAATTGAGTAATAGCTTAAACAACTTGTACATGAATTATATTCACCATAATTATATTGTGCAGTGTTGATAAGCCTTAGGCAAATTTGCTGATCAAGATTTTTGTTTTAAGAAATAAATGTTGCAACAAAAACTTAAGTTTGTTATTTGGTATCCTGTCTGTCTATAGAACAAAATACATGACACATTGATCTTGTCCGATATGTGTCCAGGACCATTCTTTTATGAGTGACATTGATCGGAAAGTTGTAACCAAGTTGTTACCATCTCAGAAACTTGCAATGTCTGACCAGCTATGACTGTTTTCATTCTGGTTATCTGGTTATCTGGTTAGTGATTGTAAAGTGAATATGTTTCAATACTATGGTGTATTTAATTTGGTCTGTGCTAAGAAAGGTATCTGTCTGTCTGTCCGTGAAATGAATACGAGTAAACCGGGAGTAGATCATATTCGATTATGACAGAGAAACAGGCATGACGATGTGTTTGTTTGACATGGCAGTATCCTTTTATCAATGGTGCAGACTAATTCATTCCAATAACCACTTAGCAATGAAATGTATATGCTGTTATATACAATGCAAACCTCATGCATCTCGGACAAATCAAAACCATTGTTCAAAGTGCAAATGATGATGTCAGTGGCTATAACATAATGTTAATCTTTTCTTGTTGTGTTTGAGCAAATGTTTCCAAATTAATTGACAATTCATGTACAATATATCAATTTTAAGACATGTTTGTCATGACTCGAGTGTTTGACTGGGCTGTACGATAGATAGAGAACTCGTAGCAGTGCATTTTCGGGCGATAAATTTACGATGTTGAGATAATTGGAAGTCAGTCTTGCCAAAACATCTATCTTATTTATCTCCCTACAATATACTGCTACTCGTCCTCTATTTCGTTGTTATCAAACAGACATGAACATTTGACACTGCGGACTCACAGAGGAGTTAAAACATCACCCTCAGATTTTAAGGGTTACAGGAAACATGGAAAAAACATTACATTTCAATAAAGTTAAGCATGTTTACATATTGGTGAACGTTATCATTGTCTCAAGATAAATTATCAAGCATATGCTGTACAAAATAATGTTCAAATTTTTTCTTTCAATTATTGCATGATCGGAAATAGGACAATTGATCCCACCCATAAAGAAATGGCGATAACTTATTTAGCATTAAAGTTACAGGTCTGTTATTTTTTAGCACAATACACTAAACTGATGGAGTGTTACAACACAAAAAAGCACATTCCTCTGAACACGTATTTTTAAAGATAATCCCTGTTTTGAAAGCTATTTATTGCAACTCTCCTATTCAATTTATGCATTTATAAAGCATTTAGACCAAAATTTGTAACCACAGCATGTTGTCAAAGTATTTTCACAGTGTTGTCACAGTGTTATGCTTCGCGGGTTTTATTTCCCATCGTCGTTTGTTTAAAATTGCTGATTGTCGCATCTGTGTGCAGATTCGCTTCATTTCGCCAAACTGAATTGCGAATTCGTCTCAAAATGTGTGCATTTCGCTGGTTTTCAATGCACTTTCTAGTTTTTCTTTGGTAGGCCCGAGAAAGGCGTTGAACATAATCTGTTTGTCTGTCATGATTGACATCGTATGGAATGAGGATTTATTTATTAAAAATACAATATGTAAAAATCTATAATCCATATGAAAAAACTATGGCATAATCAACTCATGTGATGATATTCTAACAGACACTTAAAAAAAATGTTGGATATTCTCCAGTATGTTTTCAGTTCTTAAGAATAACTGAGGCATAATAGAATAACTTGAAAGTTTAAAACACCAAATACACATGAAGGCGTCAAAAGTGTTATGGATTCATTGTTATTGATTACAGGGGCGTGTATCACTTAAATATTGCGTTAGATAAACATATATTCCAATAAACCCTACCCAATTACTATATATGTATGCTTCTATTCTATGGATATTTTGATGGGATACACGCACCTGTGAGTCATACTTCAATTTGATGATGTATGGATATGCAGCCTTCTATAATATGTACAACAATATAACTATCATATGAAATTTCAATTGCAATTGTATTATTTCATAGATAAGCACATCTTGTGTCCAACCATTTAGTTCTCAGTAACACTTCTCACCGGTGAGTATGGTGTAAGGGTGAATTATAGATTTGAAAATATAAATTTGTCATTGTATCATTGTCACGTTTATCTGTTTTATTGTAAAAGATAGTTATGAAATATGTAATTGCACATTCCTTTATTATCACGTTTATCTCTTATTTGATATTTGGTAACAAATGTTAGCATTTGGTAAGCGATTAGTTTAAAACGTCTTCAAATGCTACATGTGAAGACTGTGTGGTATTGCTGAAACTAATTAACCATATTCTTGTTCAGATACCCAGAATGGTACCGCTCGTTATCTTTGCATAACTGGTGGTATCTTGGTAAGTTGCACTGTTGGTCATACTTTCTTTTTTATAAGACCAATATTCAGTTGTTTCTGATGTAAAGCAGATACATTCGGATATGAAAGTCAGGTGACTGCTAAATTAATATATCAAAAAGTTGATCACCGATGTCAGAAATGTCAAGTTGTTATGTTCAGTGTTCAATTCTACACGGTTTATTAGTCAGAAAAAACACTCCTTCTTGGGGTTCCAATGCCATGTTAACCCTGAGTTTAAGCCGTTGTTGTCTTCCTTCCTCTCGGGGCTCGCATTTCTATGTAACACCCCGAAGTCATGGTTTATCATAGATGATTTCATGCATATGTAGCGACAGCCACGTATTGTATGCCCAATCCAAGGCTGATGCTCTCATGATAGTTATTATAACGTAATATTCTAACCAATTTCAGATTTATCACGAATCAATAAAATTGCCATTAATATTTATAAATATGATTCATGTCTGCAAATATTACAAAATTGAGTTATACATGATGAGTTCAAATGCAATATGTGAATTCAGGTTCAATATGTTTAAGAAATATTTTCAATTCATGTAACCTTTAAATTGTTTCTGAGGATTGTGTACAAACATAAATTATTTAAATTAGTGTTTGATTATTTATACATTTAATCGCATGTTTTCTGTCAGTAATTCCCATAGTTATTCTAACCATGGAGAGCACAGTCAATCAGCTGGTTGAGAACACTGAGGAGATTTACTTTATAGACGACCTTATCAGAACCCTGACACTGATCTCACCCTCCTCAAGCATCAATCCGAGCTTCACTCGTCAGCTGAATGACGATCTCCGTAAACTGGCCGTCAAGATTGTTCCCTTTCCACGTCTCCACTTCATTTTGGTAATCATTGCTCCACCCACCTCCAGAGGCAGCCAACACAATCGTGCCCTGTCCCAGAACTCAATAGTATCATTCGTGAGTTTATTGTCGTATTTATATTGTGAATTGTTGTTCAAATAAGCTTTGACTTATTTTCAAATCCAGATTTCTACTTTTAGAAATAAATTTGAGCAACAAAAACGAATGAAGATTGTCGAATAATGACCTGGAGGTCTATAGAAAAACATATTACCCACATTGATCAGTTACATTTTTTTGATGAGGGACATCATCGTTCAAGAATCACAAATGGTTCAAATTGATCAAAAACTCATTCGTTTTGCATGTTGTAGTATAAGGATATATATGATGCGGGTATTGTAAAAACTTGTATTTTATTGTTTTATAGTCTGTTATCCAGACCCCTTAATTTTTAAAGAGCCTAAGCAAGTATACAACTAGCCTACAAAGCTCAGTTTAAATGAACACTTCTCAGGGGCTATTTTTGAAAAAATATTATTATGTTTTTTTAATTGTTTTAAAATTTTACAAAATATTCACTTCAGAGCCTAAATGTAAGGCTAATTGTAGATGTAACTTCTGAAATATGTTTCGTAGGCCAAACCGTCGGGTGCTATGTGATAATAATTCAACGTGTAATTAGCTTTATATTATGAAGCACAAAAAATATCTTCCTCTTTTCCTGTAAACATTAATGCACTTATTGTAAATCAAATCATGTATATGTGAAATTCTGTATTCCTCTTCTAAATGCCACTTAAATACGAATATTGTATAATGCTTCACCTAGTCGTTTGTAGAACTGTTTAAATCAGATTATCTAGTAGTAACTGACTCATCGCAAATAAAACAAAATGATCGTTGCGTATTTCTTTACAAGCACATTTAAAGGGGCTGTAGCACGTTTTTTGCAAAATTTAATTTGTCAAATTTCTTATTCATAATGATAGTTAGTGTAATGTAAATTTACTTTATAGGGTGAAACATCGTATTTCACAAACCAATGATCCGTTGTAGCAGTAACGGCGTTGTGTATAAAGCAAAAGTTGCATCATTACAAATGACAGAAACGATTCCCATGGTTTTACGCAACCATGTACATTCATTTTTAACTTGGTTTTCTGGAGAGACAAGGATGTTTTACTATTGGTGGACTTATTTTTCAAATACCTTTCATCGACTTATTTGAGCAAAAAAACGTGCTACTGTCCCTTTAAAGGTTAATACTTAAATGCGCTGTAGCACGTTTGCAGTTCATTTATGAAGATTATACAATATATTGTTACGTTAATGGGTACAACTCATTACACGACCAGCTGTATCCATAGAAAACGGTTGTCCAAATTCGAGAAAAAATGGGGCTACGTATTAAGACTGTGGTGTGGAACTCTTCGGTGTGAAAGGTAGACTTGGAGGTCTCAAGATAATTTGAGAGTTCAGTCAGCAAGAAAGTTTACCATTCAATCAGTGTACTATATTAAAAACTCCACTCTGAGTGTTTGGGTATCGCTACATCAGTCAGATCACTTGAATTACCTTTAACACATTAAAATGGTTGCTCGATGGGAAATGGAATCGCATGTATTAACCGAACCATGTACATTCGTTTTCGAACTGTATTGATTGATTCAGGAGTGTTATTTAGCCATTGGTAACACTTATTTATATTTTTGTTGGAACACTTTATTTCCGTAGGGAAATTGTGCTTCAGCGCCTTTAATGATTGTTTTACATGCGTTTTGCCTCTATCGAAGTATAACAGCGATAAAGTATATAAGATCGAGAAGCGTAGTGCAGAGATTCTTTACAAAATGTATTCTGTTATACTTCGACAGAGGTACAAAACATGTAAAACAATCATTACAAAATCAACAAGTTTTTCTTAAAATATTAACACACTTATTTGTCATTTTACACGGGTGTTTCAGCGTGTTACATACAACAATACATGGCTGAATGAAAATTAAGGACTCCTGGAAATAAAACGAAAGAAGATTCAATTTCGTGTTTCCAACATTCATGTTCATGCAATCCGGATTCGTTTTTTCTGAATTCCGGATCATTGGTTTTAGCATGTAACACGACGTTCAAAATAGCTGCCATTTGCCAGTCGTCGTAAGGTGAACAAGCTCAAGCTTGTATTTATTGAAATGAAGTGTCCTCGGTGAATGTAATAGGCGCATTCGAGAGAGAAATGCATCTTCTAGGTACACTTCAACGTTGATGTGAAGTTGGTACGACGTATGTATTTCTTATTTTGCATTAAAACGTTATGCTCAGTTGTTAGAACCAGCTACCCATTTTGTCAATGACTTCGCGCTCATTCGTCTACTCAACTGCGCATCCTTAAGCGTCGCGATGTGGATATGTTTTAATACTGAGGAAGTTGCTCTATTATTTAAACACTCTACTGGAAAGATTCGTTTGATCAGTTAGTTTCGACCTCTGTCGTTTGAATACTCACACACCGAGCCGCATAATTTCCGATATTTGTTTGCAGAAAGAGCCTCTCGGCCTACCGATCGTTTTTTGGTATGGTTTGTGGCGTCACAAGGTATGAATGCACGAGGTATGAAATTCACGTTTGTCTGTGTTCATCAGGAAACGGTTTCATGTTTTAGAAACTCGACCAATCAGAACCCTTGAAATATCGATCAAACATAAAATAAAAATCAATTATTTTGTAACAAAATACAATTTATCACTTTGGTAGTCGTCACATGAAGCTAATCATCTACACAGTCTGATTAAAATCGCCCTTTTTCCAATTAGTTTTTTTTTCAAATGAGTGCCTCCACCGGGATACAAACACAGATCGTTAGGAGGTTTCGTTCTGGACAGGAATCTAAACAACCAGTTCGTATCCTGGTCAATACATTATTTTCCAAATTTCATTCCTCGGAATAAGATCGATCATTAATCAGACTGATCATCAACATTAAATTTCAAGAAAAAAACCACCAAATAATATTCCGTAAGATAGAGAACAAATAGTTAAATATATTCTTGTTTCATTTTCCGTTCCCTAAAATTCCGCTTTCCACAGAAACAAGCATTTTTTAACGCCTCCTGAAACAACACCCCACATCAAAGGCAAACCCCTGGTTCCCTTATTTTTTTCAGAAAGTCGCCCAAACGCGAAGACCCCCATTAAATGTTACGACGGCAATTAGGATCAGTGAACTACAAGACCGTTAAATTTAATAGGATACCATTACATTTTAGGTCATTGAGTGTCAAATTTCCGATTGGTATCACAGATTCGATCATGGATTCCTAAAAGGACTGCTCAAATTTCAGCACTTTCAAAGAAAAAATGTTTCCATCAAATTACGAAATAAGCATGTTAATGAATATTTGATAATAATTTAATGTAAACCTAAAGAATAAATGCTGCAACATTGTACTGTGACATTTTACCAATGCTGCAACATTCTGCTGTGCTTGACAATTCAAACCTATTTTGTTTTCTTTTTAAGAACTTAACACCTTAGAAAAGTGTACTGCACACAGGCCTATTTTAATTTTATATTTTCCTTCTCTTTGGCAAAAACATCTTGAAAGTTCATATTCCTAATCCTATATAATGTATTATTTGTGGTCCTAATTTTACACAATTTAAGCCTGAGGATTAAGAACACAACGAAAGTTTGTAACACATTTGTTGTTGTTAATGGCTTAGGATTTTAGAAATTATATAAAGCAAAACTAAACAAAATTTGTGTTGTTTACGTATCATATTGAGATCAAAGCTTCTTTGCGCACATTAAATGTCACAAAACATGTACATTTGGACTCTCGATTTGGGAATTACACGAATTTATTTCCTTTTAACTGATTGTTGTTGGCAACTTGCGCCAGTCTCTATCACTGGCTAATTTAAGCCTTTCTGCATTTCGTCACATTGTCTTTGCCAGTGTGTCACAGTAACCCACCTGGACTTGGTACTGCAATATAAATCTCGGTCAAAGGAAAAGGCGATGAAATGTAGCAAGGTTTGATGATAGAGATTGACGTGCATTATGCCTTGCGAAGAAATTTGCCTCTTCAGTGGATTTCACAGAAAGTGTTATACAAACACTGCTAAATGAGTATCAATGTTTATTCATTGTATCCCAAATAAGGAATAAACTCCAAAAACAGTTTATTTATTTCTCTGTAGGTACTTTGATAAGCTATGTGGAGAAGCAATTTTGTCATAATTATATGACCGAATACTGTTTCAATAACATGTTTCTGTACTTACGCAAAATGTAAAACAACATGTATTCTGATGACCAAAATATTGCTTAAAATTTACATGCAATTTCTTATTTCTTCAGAAAATTTAAGCATAATAAAAAAAGATCTTGAATGTTACAAATACGAAATTATATCATCACATGAAGGTTTAAGAAGTACTTTTGATTTATAGTCATATTTACAGGGTTGTATGCTGTTTATTCCACTAAACTCTTCAATAATATTATACATGTAAACATGTATATATTTTACAGTTATACAAGCCTCAAATTAAATGAATTATGAATATCGAGAATGCTATGAAATATTCATGGTAATAATGGTTGACTCCCCCTAATAGTTATTGGAATTAAATGTTTTATTAACAACGTACTGTGTCAGTTTCGATTTCTTTTTTGATAAAACATGTTACTGCTGGGTGTCTTTTTGTGAAGTGTCCTTGAGCATTTGCTATTTCTCCACTTGTACTTTGAAATACCAAAGAATACCAAGGAATATAAGAAAAAGTATTCCTTGTGTCTTGAGATCTTGGCATTGTTATATTGCTACAGTGTTGCATTGGAAAAAAAAATTCTACTGAACCCAAATATACACAGTTTTTCAGTGAGTCTCATTCGCACACAATACATACATAGCAAGTATTATATAGTTTACATCATGTCTTTGTGCCAAAATACAATAATATCGATCGATATTAATTATTCATGCATTTAATTTGCTAAAATTCATTTTTTGTTTAATGGTTTCAACCATTTGTACCATGAGTAAACATATATAAAAACCAAACTACTTTATGATACCTCAATAACATCATTTCATAGACAAGCTCATCTCTTGTACATTTTGTTCTCAAACACGTTTCTCACTGGATAGTGTGCTTTATTGTAAGTAATGGTTTTGAAAATATTATACAATTATAGACTGGTGATGAGGTCAATACCTGTTTTTATGGACCCGAGAAAACAATATTGACCAAGGACGAAGTCCGCGGTCAATATTGTTTTCTCGGGTCCATAAAAACAGGTATTGACCGAATCACCAGTCCATAATTGTTTTATTATGTATTTGACACAGGAACGAAAAGAAAACAACGAAATACATTCAAAAATGTAATTTGGTTTGAACAGCTGGAACTACGATCAGATGACGTCATGGTTACAATAGCATGACGTCATGCAACAATCGTTTGACGTCACTCAAGTCAATATTGCTTTTGGTCGGACTCGGGCTGGAGTCAATATGCTTTTCTGTCGACGGTCACGTGATGGCCTCTCGACCAATCAGATCGCTGGAAAAACACGCTCACATAATAACAATTAAGATATTTCTTAACCACTGCGTTTATCTCTTATTCGACAAAATGAGTGTTAACATATGTCTTGTACAGATTCCTATAATGGTACTGCTCGTTATCTTAGCATCGTTGGTGGTATATTGGCAAGTAACATTGTTGACCTAAAACATATCTAATACAACAATGAGTTTCAATATTCAGTTTTTTCCGGATTCAAAACCGATAGCAGCCGATTATAAAAAGCCAGATGGCATTTTAATATATTTAATTATATATATACATATATATTCACCAGCATTTGTTTAGTTCTTCAGAATAATTATAGGATATAAACAAACTTTACTGTTGCAAATACCAAATTAGACAATGCCATGAAGCTTTCAATGTGTTATTAATATATGTTTTGATTGATAGTCATATTTCAGGGGCGTGTATGCTTAACGTTAGAAAAACATATATTCCAATAAAACCTACCCTATGTCTATATATATAAATATGCAATTATTCAAACAATAGTTTTGAGTCATTTTAAATGAATTATTAATATCCAACGTTCTATTATATGTACGTCAATATAGCCATTTTATGATTTAAAACTGAACTTAAATCATTTCATAGATAAGCACATCTCGTGTCCAGTCGCATAGTTTTTAGTAACGTTCCTCACTGGTGAGTATGGTGTAATGGTGAATAATATTTTTGGAAACATCAATTTGCATATATCTTCATTGTCACATGTACCTGTACCTCCTCAAACATCAATCCACCATGCACGTTCAGCTTTGCTCCAATCATCTGCAGTGGCAGCCAGCAGTACCGCTCCCTCGCCATCCCAGACCTCATCCAGCAGATGTTCTATAGCAAAAACATGGTGTCTGTACATCAGGAATACGAGGACGCCACAGCCGAGGAGGAGGGAGTATTTGACGAAGAAGGGGGAGAAGAAGAGGCTCCTCATTGAGAAAGATGACCCAATTTTGGATTTGTGCAAATTAATCTCATCAGCTGGTACTATTATTTCATAAGATATTGAGTAATAGCTTTTAAAAATTTTACATGAACTATACTCACCATACTTATATTATGCAGTGTTGATAAGCCTTTGGCAAATTTGCTGATCAAGATTTTTGTTTTAAGAAATAAATGTTGCAACAAAAAGTTTGTTATTTGGTTCTCTGTCTGTCTATAGAACAAAATACATAACACATTGATCTTGTCCGATATGTGTCCAGGACCATTCTTGTATGAGTGACATTGATCGGAAAGATGTAACCAAGTTGTTACCATCTCAGAAACTTGCAATGTCTGACCAGCTATGACCGTTTTGATTCGTTATCTGGTAATCTGGTTAGTGATTGTAAAGTGAATACGGGTACATCCCCTCCAACCTGTTTGTTTCAATACTATGGTATATCTAATTTGGCCTGTGCTAAGAAAGGTATCTGTCTGTACGTGAAATGAATACGAGTAAACCGGAAGTAGATCATATTCGATTATGACAGAGAGACAGGCATGGCAATGTGTTTGTTTGACATGTCAGTATCCTTCTATGTCAGTGAAGCAAACTGCATCGCTATCGGAAATTGTATCGACGTTTTGAAAATGTAAGGACTGAATAGGTATAGTAACCTTTCCTGAATGATTAGTGTCCTAGCTTGTACTGTCGATGACGAAGCAATGGTGTAGACTAATTCATTCCAAGAACCACTGAGTCTTTCCCTGCAATGAAATGTATAAGTCCTCAATATTTCTGAATAAAAAACGCGATGCATGCATGTTCGTAATTCAAGAACGACGCATATGCTGTTATATAAAATGTAAACCTCATGCATCTCGGAAAAATCAAAACCACTGTTCAAAGTGCAAATGATGATGTCAGTGGCTATTACATAATGTCAATCTTTTTATGTTGTGTTTGAGCAAAAGTTTCCCAAATTAATTGACAATTCATTTAAAATATATAAATTTTAAGACTCAAGTATTTGACTGGGTATAGAAAACTCGTAGCAGTGCATTTTCTGGAGATAAATTAACGATTTTGAGATAGTTGTTAGTCAGTCTTGCCCAAACATCTATCTGATTTATCTCCCGACAATTTACTGCTACTCGTCCTCTATTTCGTTGTTATCAACCAGAGATGAACATTTGACACTGCGGACTCATCGAGGAGTCGGACAGGTTGAAAGTTAAAACATCACCCTCAGATTTTATGGTTTACAGGGAACATGGAAAAAACATTACATTTAAAAAAAGTGAAGCATGTTTACATATTGGTGAACGTTATTATTGTCTCAAGATAAATTATAAAGCAGTACAGTGTGGTACAAAATAATGTTCAAAATTATCGGTGCAATTTAAACTTTTCGCTAGTAGCAGAAATAAAAATATATGAGAAAGTACAGGATAAAGTTACATTTGGCAGATGATAATAATATGATAATCATAAAACTTTATTGCCCAAGAAAGGAATGTGCATAACGTCAAAGACTTAATAGCAATATAACACTAGGTATACATATAATACACACACCAGCATCACTCATACCATTGGACATGCATTCACAGATCAAGATGGCCATTCAACTTTAAATTAAGATGAATAAAATACAGCTGTATGATATTTAACTCTTTTAACCATAACATGTTAAATTTTTAAAAATTGTTTTTTTATGATTGTTGAATAAAATAAATAAATAAAATATACAAACACCCACATATATATATATATATATAATCTCAACATGATACAAACAAATAATTAAAAGAATAATTAATTAAACAATTTATGAATTGATTCTTTTCTTTAAAAATGTAACATTGTCAAAGTTATCAAAATAGTGTTTAGAAAGTAGACAGTAGAATTCCATACAAATATAAAAGATATAGTAGCACTGAAAACTAAAAACATAGTAAGGACAAACGGAGGAATCAAAGATGCAAGAGTTTCAAAGTACCCATCGATTGTTAAATGATCTTAAAACTGTACTCGTTGATAAAGTTGTGCAAACATGGAGGGAAAGTAATTCTCAATCGTCAAGGGACGTGTATCGTTATATTTATAAAGATAATCTCTGTTTTGAAAGCTATTTATTGCAACTCTCCTCTCTCATTTATATTAAAGCATTTAGAACACAATTTGTAACCACAGCGTGTTGTCACAGTATTGTCACAGTGTTTTGCTTCGTTGTCCATCGTCGTTTGTTTAAAATTGCTGATCGTCACTTCTGTGTGCACATTCGCTTCATTTCATTCCGTATCGCCAAACTGAATTGCGAATTCGTCTCAAAATGTGTGCATTTCGCTGGTTTTCAATGCAATTTCTATTTTTACTTTGGTAGGCCCGAGTAAGGGGTTGACAAATAATCTGTCTGTCTTTTTGAGGTGTCAAATAAATGTAATAATTGATGTGATTGACATTGTATGGAATACATATTTATTTGATACAAATACAACAAGATCTGCAATAATGTATAGTCCATGTAACAAAACTATAGCATAAACAACTCATGTGATTATGTTCATTGCTATGTCAGAAAATAACAGACTAATAACAGCACTTCAAAGAATTGTGGGATATTCTCTAGTATTTTTGGAGTTCTTGAGAATATCTGAGGCATAATAGCATAACTTGAATTTTGAAAATATCAAATACACATGAAGGCATCAAAAGTGTTATTGATTCATTGTTATTGATAGTCATATTACAGGGGCGTGTATCACTTAAATATTGTGTTAGATAAAAAATATGTACCAATAAACCCTACCCAATTACTTTATATGTAAACATGCATCAATTCTAACGATATTTTGACGGGATACACGCACCTGTGGGTCATCTTTAAATTTGATGATTTATGGATATTCAGCCCTCTCTAATATTTACAACAATATAACTATCATATGAAATTTCAATTGCAATTGAATCATTTTATAGATAAGCACATCTTGTGTCCAACCGTTTTGTTCTCAGTAACATTTCACACTGGTGAGTATGGTGTAACGGTGAATTATAGATTTGAAAATATAAATTTGTCATTGTATCATTGTCACGTTTATCTGTTTTATTGTAAAACATAGTTATGAAATATGTACTTGCACATTTCTTAATTATCACGTTTATCTCGTATTTGATATTTGGTAACAAATGTTAGCATTTGGTAAGCGATTAGTTTAAAACTTTGAATTTCACGTCTTCAAATGCTACATGTGAAGTCTGTGTGGTATTGCTGAAACTAATTTAACATATTCTTGTTCAGATACCCAGAATGGTACCGCTCGTTATCTTTGCATCACTGGTGGTATCTTGGTAAGTTGCACTGTTGGTCATACTTTCTTTTTTATAAGACCAATATTCAGTTGTTTCTGATGTAAAGCAGATACATTCGGATATGAAAGTCAGGTGGCTGCTAAATAACTATATCAAAAAGTTGATCACCGATGTCAGAAATGTCAAGTTGTTATGTTCAGTGTTCAATTCTACACGGTTTATTATTCAGAAAAACCACTTCTTCTTGGGGTTCCAATGTCATGTTAACCCTGAGTTCCTTCCTCTCGGGGCTCGCATTTCTATGTAACACCTCGAAGTCATGGTTTATCATATGCGATTTCATGCATATGTAGATGAGACAGCCACATATCGTATGCCTTATCCAAGGCTGATGCTCTCATGATAATGTTATTATAACTTAATATTCTGACCAACTTCAGATTTAACACGAATAATTAAACTTGCCATAAATATTTGTAAATATCATTCATGTCTGCAGATATAACAAAATTAAGTTATATATGATGATTTCAAATTCAATCTGTGAATTCAGGTTCAATATGTTTAAGAAATATTTTATAATTCATGTAACCTTTAATTTGTCTCTCAGGATTGTGTACAAACAGAAATTATTTGAATTTGCGTTTGATTATTTATACATTTAATCGCATGTTTTCTGTCAATTATTCCCATATTCATTCAAACCATGTTTTTCTACAAGCCTAGGCTACCCAACAGACCATATCGGAGAAAGTGGGGAAGTCAGGCGATTCTTTAAGAGGGCAGACAAAGACCAAAATCAGCATCTGGCAAGACATGAGAGCACAGTCAATCAGCTTGTTGAGAACACTGACGAGACCTACTCTTTCGACAACGAGATTCTCAGAACATTGACACTGATCACGGCCTCCTCAACCATCAATCCGAGCTTCACTGGTCAGCTGAATGACGATCTCCGTAAACTTGCCGTCAACATGGTGCCCTTCCCCCGTCTCCACTTCATTTCGGTAATCTTTGCTCCACCAACCTCTAGAGGCAGCAAGCATAACCGTGCCCTCACCGTCCCAGAACTCACCCAAGAGATGTTCGATGTCAAGAACAGGAAGTCTGTACATCAGCCGTACTAGGAAGCTACAGCCGAGGAGGATGGATACAGAATGTATGTTTTCATAGAGAATTGGGAAATAGTTTTTACATCATGAAACGAGCTGGCTTACAATTCTAAAAGTAGCAAATTCTGATTCTACGTTTACTTGATTTCAACTTCTGTGGTTAAAACTATGTACGACAGTTCGAAATAAAGTATTAACCATCAATGGGTAATTCTAGAGTTTACTGTCATAATTGTATTTTGAAGTGTTGTTCAAATAACCTTTGACTTATTTTCAAATCCAGATTTCTATTTTTAGAAATAAATTTGAGCAACAAAAACGAATGAAGATTGTCGATTGTTGACCTAGAGGTCTATAGATCAACATATTACCCACATTGATCAGTTATGTCCATTTTTAAGGACATTTTTTTATGAGGGACATCATCGTTCAACAATCACAAATGGTTCACATTGATCGGAAACTAATTTGTTTTGCGTGTTGTAGTATAAAGATTTATATGATGCGCGTATTGTACAAACTTGTATTTTATTGTAGGTTAGTCTGTTTTCTCGACCCCTTTATTTTTAAAGAGCCTAATCAAGTCTACAACTAGACTACATAGCTCAGTTTAAATGAACACATCTCAGGGACTCTTTTTTACTATATTTTCATGTGTTTTCATTTTTTTTAATTTTACAAAATATTCACATCAGAGCCTAAATGTTAGGCTAATTGTTGATGTAACTTCTGAAATGTGTTTCGTAGGCCAAACCGTAGGATGGTATGTGATAATAATTCAACGTGTGATTAGCTTTATATTATGTAGCACAAACAATATCTTCCTCTATTCCTGTAATGCACTTATTGTAAATTACATCATGTATATGTGTATATATATAGAGCACACGATTTTCTGGACTGTAACTTGTTTTTGTGTGAGAATACACTATAAAGAAGTTGTTATCAAGAAATTCTGTATTCCTCTTCTAAATGCCACTTAAATACGAATATTGTATAATGCCTCACCATGTCGTTTGTAGAACTGTTTTTATCAGATAAAGTAGTTGTGACTGACTAATCGAAAATAAAACAAAATGATCGTTTCGTATTTCTTTACAAGCACATTTAAAGGTTAATACTTAAAGGCACTGTAGCACGTTGAAGGTTATACAATATAATGTTACGTTAATGGGTAAAACAACACATTACACGACCAACTGTTTCCATAGAAAACGGTTGTCCAAGAATATGGGGCTACGTATTAAGCGACCGTGGTGTGGAACTCTTCGATGTGAAAGGTAGAATTGCAGGTCTCAAGAAAATTTGAGAGTTCAATCAGCAAGGAAGTTTACCATTCCATCATTGTACCATATTTAAAACTCCACTCACTATGAGTGTTTGGGTATCGCTACATCAGTCAGATCACTTGAATTACCTATAACACATTAAAATGGCCGCTCGATGGTAAATTTTGCCTCTATCGAAGTCTAACAGCGATAAATTATATACAATCAAGAGATTATTTTCAAAATGTATTCTGTTATACTTCGAGTTGGAGAACTTGTTCCTAATCCTTTTCACAATGATTAAAATGCGTTTAAACCAATAAGGACGTTGCCAGTTTTGCAAACTTTCACCGATAGGGTATCTTACTAGAATCGTGAATTGCGGTAGAAGGAATGACAGGAATATGCTCTGTGAGTAGAACATGATCTGCAAGTAGAAAAAGAGAAAACACACAGAGAGCTGATTCTAGAAGGATATGTATTATTTAGGATGCATATACTCAACCAAAAAGTAATTGAAAAAAAACGTGAGTTTAACTTCAATAACTATGTATCATATGAATCATGATCGGATTAGACACATCATCATTGTGATCCTTAACTTTCTCATTGATTAAATATTATCAACATGATGTTTTGTAAAACATAAAAAAAGTATCGATTACTAGGACTGCCGGGGCAGTATTTAGGTCTTCAGACTTCCGCTTTGACCTTCACCTCCATGTTTGACTGAAGAATGTCATTGATACTGTTCTGTCAAAACAACATATGTAACATAAATCTCTCATGCCAAAAAAATTCATATTGTAAATCAAAATTGCCGCTTAACCACGTGGCCTACAAATTCCCATGTTAGAAATCGAAATACTTTTTTTCTGCATTTTCTGCAATTTTTCAGCCTTAATTGTGACCGGAAATGACTGTTCGGAAGCGATGTAAATATTGATTCATATAGACACTTTATTGATCTAGTATCCCTGAAAAAAACATGCAAGTCCAACTGACTGAGTTATGTCCCCTTGAAATAGGTCCCGCGTGACAATTTGACCAACTTTGGCCAACTTTGAAAGGTCATTGTGAAAATAATATAATGATTAACCTTATAAAAATGCAACTTTTATTCTAGACAGAAATAAGTTTAAGCTTCGTGGTGCAAGTATCTTCAGAGGAGGAGATTGTCCAAGGTACATGAGGTCAGACAATTTGAAAAAGTGAACAAAATCAAAATGGCGTCTAAACCAGGCGACTAATAAATTCAGAATTCTTTACTTTTCTACTCGCATTGTCATTGCGCATTTTTAAAACAAAAATTTCATGTCTCTAAGAGCATTTAAAAAAAGATTTCCTATGTTAAAAATCGAAACTTAAAATCGAACTGGACCTTTATTGAGGACAGAAATCAAGATTTTGATGAATTTTACCAACCTTGTAAGTTTCATGAAATTTCATCCAGCCATTAATTCAGAAACTATTGCATTAGAAAGTAAGTATATCTGTACACCTTGGCAGATAGGGATCATAGAGGCTTGACAATTCAAACCTATTTTGTTTTCTTTTTAAGAACTAAAACCTTAGAAAAGTGTAATGAACACAGGCCTATTTAAATTTTATATTTGCCTACTCTTTGAAAATTCATATTCCCAATCCTATATAATGTATTATTTGTGGTCCTTATTTTACATAATTTAAGCCTTGGGATTAAGAACACAACGAAAGTTTGTAACACATTTATTGCTAATGGCTTAGGATTTTAGAAATTATACAAATCAATACTAAACAAACAAATTTTTGTTTACGTATCATATTGAGATCAAAGCTAATTTGCACACAATAACTATCATAAAACATGTACATTGTGACTCTAGATTTGAGAATTACACGAATTTCTTTCCTGTTAACTGATTTTTGTTGACAACTTGCGTCAGTCTCTATCACTGGCTAATTCAAGTCTTTCTGCATTTCGTCACATTGTCTTTGCCAGCGTGTCACAGTAACCCACCTGGACTTGGTACTGCAATAAGAATCTCTGTCAAAGAAATGTAGCATGGCTTGATGATAGAGAATGACGTCTTGCCTACGCCTTATGTCTTGCGAAGAAAGTTGCCTCTTCACTGCATTTTACAGAAAATGTTATACAAACGCTACTTAATGAGTATCAATGTTTATTCATTGTATCCCAAATAAGGAATAACGTCCAAAACAGTTTATTTATTTCTCTGTAGGTACTTTGATAAGTTATCTCAAGAAGCAATTTTGACATAATTATATGACCGGATACTGTTTCAATAACAACTTTCTGTACTAATGCAAAATTTAAAACAACATGTATTCCAGGTGACCATAATATTGCTTAAACTTTACCTGCATTTTCTTATTTCTTCAGAAAAAATTAAGCATACTAAAAAAGAACTTGAATGTTACAAATACGAAATTACATGATCACATGAAGGTTTAAGAAGTATTTTTGATTTATAGTCATATTTACAGGGATCTGTATTGTTTATTCCACTTAACCCTTCATTAATATCATATATGTAAACATGTATATATTTTAAAGTTATACACGCCTCAAATTAAATGAATTATGAATATCGAGAATTCTTTGATATACTCATGGTAATAATAGTTGACACCCCCTAATATGTATTGGAATGAAATGTTTTATTAACAACGTACCGTGTCAGATTTTGATTATTTTTTGGATAAAACATGTTACTGCTGGATGTCTTTTTGTAATATGTCCTTGAGCATTTGCTATTTCTCCGCTTGTACTTTGAAATACCAAAGAATACCAAGGAATATAAGAAAAATTAAACTTATTCCTTGTGTCTTGAGATTTTGGCATTGGTATATTGTTACAGTGTTTGAGTGTTCTCATTTTGGTTCTAATAAATAATGAAAAGTTGCATTTGAAAAAAAGTTCTACTGAATCCATATATACACAAAGTCTTTCATTGAGTCTCATTCGCACACAATACATACATGGCAAGTATTATATAGTTTACATCATGTGTTTGTGCCATTTGATATCGAAAATACAATAATATCAAACAATATCAATTATTCATGCATTTAATTTGCTAAAATCCATTTTTTTAATGGTTTCAACCATTTGTACCATGAGTTAATATATATAAAAACCAAACTACTTTATGAAACCTCAATAACATCATTTCATAGACAAGCTCATCTCTTGTATATTTAGTTCTCAGAAACGTTTCTCACTGGATAGTGTGCTTTATTGTAAGTAATGGTTTTGAAAATATCAATTAAGATATTTCATAATCACTACGTTTATCTCTTATTCGACAAAATGAATATTAACATATGTCTTGTACAGATTCCTATAATGATACTGCTCGTTACCTTAGCATCGTTGGTGGTATATTGGCAAGTAACATTGTTGACCTAAAACATATCTATTACAACAATGAGTTTCAATATTCAGTTTTTTCCGGATTCAAAACCGATAGCAGCCGATTATAAAAAGCCAGATGGCATTTTAATATATTTAATTATATATATATATATATATATATATATATATATTCACCAGTATTTGTTTAGTTCTTCAGAATAATTATAGGATATAAACAAACTTTACTGTTGCAAATACCAAATCAGACAATGCCATGAAGCTTTCAGAAGTGTTATTGATTTATTTTTTATTGATAGTCATATTTCAGGGGCGTGTATGCTTAACGTTAACAAAAACATATATTCCAATAAAAACTACGCTATTAATGTATATATAAACATGCAATTATTCAAACAATAGTTATGAGTCATTTTAAATAAGATGAATTATGAATATCCAGCGTTCTATCGTATTTACGTCAATATAACCATTTTATGATTTTCAAACTGAAATTAAATAATTTCATAGATAAGCACATCTCGTGTCCAGCCGCTTAGTTTTCAGTAACGTTCCTCACTGGTGAGTAAGGTGTAATGGTGGATAATAGATCTGAAAACATCAATTTGCATATATCTTCATTGTCACGTGTGTCTGTTATTTCAAAATTTATATTCAACAAACAGTTTGATTAAAGATTTGAATTTAACGACTTTAAATGTTACATGTGAAGTCTGTGTGTCGTGGATTTAACGAACTGTAACACATTTCTTGTTCAGATACCAATATGGAACCATTCGTTATCCTCGCATCACTGTTGATTTCTTGGTAAGTTACATTGTTTTGTTTTGATATCATTACAACAATAATTTTTAATATTCATTTGTTTTTGATTCAAAGCAAATGCCTACCGATATGAAAAATCAAATATCTATTTATTCCATGTATCAAAAACGTTCATAGCCGATGTGAATAATGTCAAGTTGTATTATTCAGTTCAATTGAGTATAAATTTTATAAACAAATTGTGACCCTTGATATGTCAGAAACCACACTCCTTATGTGGGTTCAAATGTCCTGATGCCCTGATTTCAAGCCTTCGGAATGTTTCTTCTTCTAAGGTGTTGCATTTATATGTAGCACCACGAAGTCATGTAGATGAGACAGTCACTCATTGCATTCCTAATCCAAGGCTGATGCTCTCATGGCATTGTACTATGTAGAAGATCCTGGTCAACTTAAGATTTCATCTGAATCAGTAAAATTGCCATAAATATTTGTAAATATTACTCATGTTTGCAAATAATTAACAATGTAATTTATATATGGTTTCAAATGCAATATGGGAATCTAGGTTCAATATATTGAAGAAATAATTTTCAATTCATGTAACCTTTAATTTGTTTGTCAGGATTATGTACTAAACAAACATCAGTTATTGGAATTAGTGTTAAATTAGTTCTTCAATTAGTCACATGTTTATTGTCATTCATTCCTATATTCGTTCCAACCACATTTATCTACAAGCCTAGGAAACCCAACAGACCATATCAGAGACAGCATGGACGCCAAACGACTCTTTAAGAAGGGGGACAAAGACCACAGACAGCATCTGACGAGACAGGAGACCACTTTCAATCAGCTGGTTGAGAACACTGATAAGACCTACTCTATCGACAACGAGGCTCTCAGAACCCTGAAACTGACCACGCCCTCCTCAACCATTAGTCCGAGCTTCACTGGTCAGCTGAATGATGATCTCCATAAACTGGCCGTCAACCTTGTACCTTCCCCTCGTCCCCACTTCTACACGTTCAGCTATGCTCCATTCATCTGCAGAGGCAGCCAGCAGTGCCGCTCCCTCGCCGTCCCAGACCTCATCCAGCAGATGTTCTATAGCAAAAACATGGTGTCTGTACATCAGGAATACGAGGACGCCACAGCCAAGGAGGAAGGAGTAATTGACGAGGAAGAGGGAGAAGAAGAGGCTGCTTAACAAACATACTCCTCATTGAGAAAGATGACCCAATTTTGAATTTTTGAAAATTAATCTCAACAGCTGTTGCAGAATCTATTATTTCATAAGAAATTGAGTAATAGCTTAAACAACTTTTGTCTTTGGCAATTTGCTGATCAAGGTTTTTGTTTTAAGAAATAAATGTTGCAACAGAAACTTAAGTTTGTTATTTGGTACCCTGTCTGTCTATAGAACAAAATACATGACACATTGATCTTCTCCGATATGGGTCCAGGACCATTCTTGTATGAGTGACATTGATCGGAAAGATGTAACCAAGTTGTTACCATCTCAGAAACTTGCAATGTCTGACCAGCTATGACCGTTTTGATTCGTTATCTGGTAATCTGGTTAGTGATTTTAAAGTGAATACGGCTACATCCTCGCCAACCTGCGTGTTTCAATACTATGGTATATCTAATTTGGCCTGTGCTAAGAAAGGTATCTGTCTGTACGTGAAATGAATACGAGTAAACCGGAAGTAGATCATATTCGATTATGACAGAGAGACAGGCATGGCGATGTGTTTGTTTGACATGTCAGTATCCTTCTATGTCAGTGAAGCAAACTGCATCGCTATCGGGAAATTGTATTGACGTTTTGAAAATGTAAGGACTGAATAGGTATAGTAACCTTTCCTGAATGTTTAGTGTCCTAGCTTGTACTGTAGATGACGAAGCAATGGTGTAGACTAATTCATTCCAAGAATCACTGAGTCTTTCCCTGCAATGAAATGTATAAGTCCTCAATATTTCTGAATAAAAAACGCGATTCATGCATGTTCGTAATTCAAGCACGACGCATATGCTGTTATATAAAATGTAAACCTCATGCATCTCGGACAAATTAAAACCATTGTTCAAAGTACAAATGATGATGCCAGTGGCTTTAACATAATTTCTTTTCTTGTTGTGTTTGAGCAAATGTTTCCCAAATTAATTGACAATTCATATAAAATATATCACTTTTAAGACATCTTTGTCATGACTCAAGTATTTGACGGGGCTGTACAATAGATAGAGAACTCGTAGCAGTGCATTTTGGGGAAATAAATTTGCGATTTTGAGATAGTTTGAAGTCTTGCCCAAACATCTATCTCATTTATCTCCATACAATATACTGCTACTCGTCCTCTATTTCGTTGTTATCAAACAGAGATGAACATTTGACACTGCGGGCTCATCCAGGAGTCGGACATGTTTAAAGTTAAAACATCACCCTCAGATTGTATGGTTTACAGGGAACATGGACAAAACTTGGTGAACGTTATTATTGTCTCAAGATAAATTATCAAGCATATGCTGTAAAAAATAATGTTCAAAATTATCGGTGCAATTTAAACTTTTCGCTAGTTGCAGAAATAAAGAATATATGAGAAAGAACAGGATAAAGGTACATTTGGCAGATGATAATAATATAATAATAAAACTTTATTGACCGAGAAGGGAATGTGCATAGCGTCAAAGACTTAATATCAATATAAAACTAGGTATACATATAATACACACATCAACATCACTCAAACCATTCGACATGCATTCAGAGATCCCGATGGATATCCAACTTTAAATTAAGATGAATAAAATACAGCTGTTTGGTTATTAACTCTTTTAACCTTAATTTGTTAATTTTTTAAAAATTGATTATTATGATTGTTCAATAAAATAAATAAATAAAATATACATTCACATGTATACATATAAATATAATCATATATATATAAATATAAACATAAACTTATATAAAGAACCTCAAACATTAAACCAAAAATAATTGAAAGAATAATTAATTAAAATTGTATAAATTTATTCTTTTCTTTAAGAAATGTAACATTGTTAAAGTTATCAAAATAGTGCTTAGAAACTAGACAGTAGAATTCCATACAAATATAAAACATATAGTAGCACTGAAAACTAAAAACATAGTAAGGACTAACGAAAGAATCAAAGATGCAAGAGTTTCAAAGTACCCATCGATTGTTAAATGATCTTAAAACTGTACTTGTTGATAAATTTCTGCAAACATGGAGGGAAAGTAAATCTGAATCGTCAAGAGACGTGTATCATGATATTTTTAAAGATAATCTCAGTTTTGAAAGTTATTTATTGCAATTCTCCTATTTAATGTACGAATTTATATAAAAGCATTTAGAACAAAACTTTTAACCACAGAGTTTTGTCACAGTATTGTTATAGTGTTGGCACAGTGTTGTCACAGTGGTGTCACAGTGTTATGCTTCGCATGTTTTATTTCCCATCTTCGTTTGTTTCATATTGCTGATCGTCGCATTTGTGTGCAGATTCGTTTTATTTCATTCCGTATCGCTAAACTGAATTGTGAATTCGTCTTAAAAAGTGTGCATTCCGCTGCTTTTCAATGCAATTTCTAGTTTTTCTTTAGTAGGCCCGAGTAAGGCTTTGACAAATAATATGTCTGGTAGGTGTCAAATAAATGTAATAATTGAGTTGATTGACATCGTATGGAATAAAGATTTACTGAATAAAAATACAATATGTACCTGTAATCCATATGACAAAACTATAGCATAAACAACTCATGTGATTATGTTCATTCATATGTCAGAAAACTAACAGACACTTCACAAAAGTGTGGGATATTCTCCAGTATTTTATCAGTTCTTCAGAATAACTGAGGCATAATAGAATAACTTGAATGTTGAAAATGCCAAATACACATGAAGGCATCAAAAGTGTTATGGATTCATTGTTATCGATATTCATATTACATGGGCGTGTATCACTTAAATATTGCGTTAGAAAAACATATATTCCAATAAACCCTACCCAATCACTCCATATGTAAACATGCATCAATTCTAACGATATTTTGATGGGATACACGCACCTGAGAGTCATCTTTAAATTTTATGAGTTATGGATATTCAGCCTTTATAATATTTACAACAATATAACTATCATATGAAAATTCAATTGCAATTGTATTAGTTCATAGATAAGCACATCTTGTGTCCAGCCGTTTAGTTCTTAGTAACATTTCTCACTGTTGAGTATAGTATAACAATGAATTATAGATTTGAAAATCTTGGTAAGTTGCAATGTTGGCTATACTTTCTTTTTTATAAGACCAATATTCAGTTGTTTCTGATGTAAAGCAGATACATTCAGATATGAAAGTCAGGTGGCTGCTTAATCAATATATCAAAACTTGATCACCGATGTCAGAAATGTCAAGTTGTTATGTTCAGTGTTAAATTTCTACACGGGATATTAGTCAGAAAAGCCCCTCCTTCTTGGGCTTCCAATGTCTTGTTAACCCTGAGTTTAAGCCGTTGATGTGTTACTTCCTCGCATTTTTATGTAACACCTCGAAGTCATGGTTTATCATATACGATTTCATGCATATGTAGATGAGACGGCCACATATCGTATGCCTTATCCAAGGCTGATGCTCTCATGATAATGTTAGTATAACTTAATATTCTGACCAACTTCAGATTTATCACGAATCAGTAAACTTGCCATTAATATTTGTAAATATCATTCATGTCTGCAAATATTACAAAATTGAGTTATACATGATGATTTCAAATTCAATATGTGAATTCCGGTTCAATATGTTTAAAAAATATGTTCAATTCATGTAACCTTTCATTTGTCTCTCAGGATTGTGTACAAACAGAACTTATTTAAATTAGTGTTTAATTATTTATACATTTAATCGCATGTTTTCTGTCAGTTATTCCCATATTCATTCCAATCATGTTTGTCTACAAGCCTAGGCTACCCAACAAATCATATCGGAGAGAGTGGGGAAGTCAGAGGATTCTTTAAGAAGGCAGACAAAGACCAAAACAAGCATCTGGCAAGACAGGAAAGCACAGTCGATCAGCTGGTTGAGAACAATGACGAGACCTACACTATCGACAACGAGGGTCTCATAACCCTGACACTGATCACGCCCTCCTCAACTATCAATCCGAGCTTCACTGGTCAGCTGAATGACGATCTCCGTAAACTGCCCGTCAAGATTGTGCCCTTTCCCCGTCTCCACTTCATTTTGGTAATCATTGCTCCATCCACCTCCAGAGACAGCCAGCACAATCTTGCCCTCGCCGTCCCAGAACTCACCCAGCAGATGTTCGATGTCAAGAACAGGAAGTCTGTACATCAGCCGTGCGAGGAAGCTACAGCCGAGAAGGATGGATACAGAATGTATGTTTCCATAAAAATGAACTGGCTCCCAATTCTAAATTCTAAATTCTGACGTTTACTCAACATTTTATTTGAATTCAACTACTGCGGTTAAAACTATGTACGACAGTTCGAAATAAAGTATTAGCCATAGTATCATTCTAGAGTTTATTGTCGTAATTATATTTTGATTCAATTCTTGGTTATCGAAGGATGCCCTTCAGTGACAAATTAGCCGCCATTTTGGATTATGTTTGCTACTGTCAACAATGGAATTACAAATAAATAGTTAGTCATGGTATTCTTAGTCTAAACAAGCAAGATTCACAATCAAATTTGATGTAGAAACGCACAAAAACATACATAACCTGTCAGTCATGGTATTTTTAGTCTAAATAAGCAAGATTGACAATCTAATTTGATGATATAAACACGAAGAAACGCAAAAAAAAACAACATCACCTTAGATCAGAAAATTGGGCTGCCATTTTGTTTCTATTCTTCTATTTATCATTTGTACCATCGTCAACAATGGATTTATCAATACAGTATCAATCCTTGTATTTCTGGGTTTCTAAGCTAGCATGAATAACACTAAAATAGCATGAATGGATCATTTAAATATGCAGAAACATGTAAAAGCAGATACGTTTTAACAGTTGCCGCCATTTTGGTTTTGGCGGCCATCTTGGATCGAAATTGACTTGGCCCTCAGACCAAATTTAATCACAATACCACAAGCTATCTTTGTGTCAAGTTAGGTACTTTTCCTCCAAAGTGTACAATCATTTCACCATTCTGCCTGACTATAATAGCAATATAAAACTAGGTTAACATATAATACACACACATAACATCAACATCACTCATACCATTCGACATGCTTTCACAGTTCACGATGGACATTCAACTTTAAATTAAGATGAATAAAATACAGCTGTATGGTACTTAACTCTTTTAACCCAAACATTCACATTTTTTTTAAATCATTCATTATGATTGTTGAATTAAATAAATAATCAAAATATACACACACATACATACATATAAATATAAACATTTATTACCCATATGGTTGAAAATAACCGAGTTAATATTATTGATATGAGCACATGTGCATATATCACGTTTGCCTAGCAACGATTGTTTCACCGCGGCTTCCCGTATTCTGTCGTCTGTGAGTCATACTTCAATTTGATGATTTATGGATATTCAGCCTTCTATAATATTTACAACAATATAACTATCATATGAAATTTCAATTGCAATTGAATCATATCATAGATAAGCACATCTTGTGTCCAACCGTTTTGTTCTCAGTAACATTTTCCACTGGTGAGTATGGTGTAATGGTGAATTATAGATTTGAAAAAAAATAAATTTGTCATTTTATCATTGTCACATTTATCTGTTTTATTGTAAAAATAGTTATGAAATATGTACTTGCACATTCCTTAATTATCCCGTTTATCTCTTATTTGATATTTGGTAACAAATGTTAGCATTTGGTAAGCGATTAGTTAAAAGCTTTGAGTTTCACGTCTTCAAATGCTACATGTGAAGTCTGTGTGGTATTGCTGAAACAAATTTAACATATTTGTTCAGATACCAAGAATGGTAACGCTCGTTATCTTTGCATCGCTGGTGGTATCTTGGTAAGTTGCACTGTTGGCTATATTTCTTTTTTATAAGACCAATATTCAGTTGTTTCTGATGTAAAGCAGATACGGTTGAAATAATGACCGCAGACCGAGTGAATATCTGTGATAACCATCGAGCGGTACGCGAGATGGCTTTCACAGATATTCATGAAGTCGAGGTCATTATTTCACATACACAAGATGGTTATGATTGATAAAGTGGCAAGTCGTTTTTTTTCATTAATTTAAATACGAAATAGTTACTTTACTTGCATTGAACGTTTTGAAATAGTCATAATGTTGTAATGCTTGAGTGAATTCTACACTCCGCGAATAAACGTGAATACCATTTCGTGTACATTCATTGTTGTCAAACAGAAATTCCTAGCAAGTAACCAACTGTTTCTTTTCGTTTTTACTTCAGAAACTACATCACCTTTTCTTTGAATATATATGCAATAAATATGATTTAAAAAAAATTAAAACAAACATTTATAAGATTGATTTTGACAACATATTATGTTTTAACAAGCCTTTCAGTCCATGACCAACTATCTGCTGAAAACCGTGGCTGCACGGACGTTGTTCATTGCATCTTGTGATGCACGGACATCGTGAATGTCATGTTGCCAAACTAAGTTTCTAACTTCACGTGCCGCACACAATTAAATGGAGTGGTCTGATGTTTCAAACAATAGTACACATATTAAGTGTTTCAAGGTCTGTTCGGAGCGAAACTAAGGTGAGTTACATTGTATTTTCATTTGCTGTTTAACCGTATTTGATAGGTTAGCTTATGAAATAGGGTATTTTCAAGTGACCAAACAAAATTTAAACATGATGTTCTGATTGTTCACGATAGTGTTTCAATTTTTATTGACAGTGCCACACAAATTTGCTTGACAAATCGTAATAATGATGTTCACCAGGGCGTGGGATGACTGTCTTTACCATTTTGACATTACCGTCTCATATACTTTTGCATGTCATTTTCATTGACTTCAACAATGAATAGCTTGTTTTCGATAATCAATATCGAGTGTTAAATTGATATCGTTGATTTTCTTGCTATCGAAATTTTTAATTTTATCATTTAGATATTTCGTAAATATCCTGCTATTAAAGATGCATCTAGTATTTTTCCATAACATTTTATTTGGCTTTAATACGTGCCAACATACCATAAGGCGGATTTAAGTTCAAATCGTTTCACTCAACTTGCATATCAATCCCCAATCATCAACTATATCATAACTATACTAGTTTCCAATTTAAATCGAGCAACGTCATTATAATTTAAAACCGAAACGGCTAGTCCCATTTTCATGTACAGTACTAGTAGTCATGACCTATTCAACATTATCAAACATAATTTGTCGTGATGTTGTGAGTCGATTATCACAAAAATTTCAATTTTCGTCAACAGCCAGTACTTCCTGATAAAATAACACCATTTATAACATTTGGCATATGTCACCCACACCTTTAAGTAAAGTAAAAGTAAGTTGCCTATATCACACATACACAAGTCTACAAGTCACCCCAAATCATATCTTATATGATATTAAAATGATGGTAAATAAATGATGTGGATTCTGTCTCATTTTGTCTTTCATATACACGTATGTGCGATCTTTGATATTCTTTAAATCAGCTTATTTGTCATATTTTGTGTAAACTAAATGAAAATATTAGCATGACAAAACTGACAGAAAAAAATGATTTAAAGAATGTCGAAAGTGACAAATAGAGGCAAAGGGTCATTTAGACCTGCAAGCCGAGGGTAAGTTTTTTTCACCATATCGAACCGAGAGATCGGTTATCACGAGGTTAGTTATCTGATAACCAACCTTGATAACCGACCTCTCGGTTGCTTGGAGGTCGGTTATCAAAAAATAACTACCTCTGATATTGACCTGATAACCACACCACGTGTTGTATATTCAGATATGAAAGTCAGGTGGCTGCTTAATTAATATATCAAAAAGTTGATCACTGATGTCAGAAATGTGAAGTTTTTATGTTCAGTGTTCAGTGTTCGATTCTATTAGTTTATTAGTAAAAAAAGCCACTCCTTCTTGGGGTTCCAATGTCTTGTTAACCCTGAGTTTAAGACGTTGTTGTGTTCCTTAGTCTCGAGGCTCACATTTCTATGTTACACCTCGAAGTCATGGTTTATCAAATACGATTTCATGCAGATGTAGATGAGACAGCCACATATCGTATGCCTTATCCAAGGCTGATGCTCTCATGATAATGTTAGTATAACTTAATATTCTGACCAACTTCAGATTTAACACGAATCAGTAAACTTGCCATAAATATGTGTACATGTCATTCCTGTCTGCAAATATTACAAAATTGAGTTATACATGATGATTTCAAATTCAATATGTGAAGTCAGGTTCAATATGTTTAAGAAATATTTTCAATTCATGTAACCTTTAAATTGTCTCTGAGGATTGTGTACAAACAGAAATTATTTAAATTAGTGTTTGATAAGTTATACATTTAATCGCATGTTTTCTGTCAGTTATTCCCATATTCATTCCAACCATGTTTGCCTGCAAGCCTAGGCTACCCAACAGACCATATCGGAGAGAGTGGGGAAGTCAGACGACTCTTTAAGAAGGTGGACAAAGACCACACCAACATCAGATAATTGGGTATTTGAATTTGATTACAATACATGTTTATACAATACACGCAGTTGTCATTTGCGAAATTACTAATTTAGATATCTAAGGGTTCGTTATATATCGTTATGTAAGTTATTTTGATTAATATTTGTATGTTAAAAATGTGCTTAGGCTTAAACACGTTGAAATATCTTGTTCGCTGATATCGAAGCGGAAGGAGTAACATCAAACCTGACAGATAAACTTCAATGTTTTGTTTGTCAGCACTGATTAGCCGGGGTAATGAATCCTGAAGTGACGATGGGGCATTTCAATCGGCCTTTAACGAGCGATTACACTGAACAGAACTTGGCTTTGGCTAAAGCCCAACCCTCTGCATTAATTATTCAGGCATTTAATTTGCTAAAATCCATTTTCTCTTTAGGGGTTTGAACCATTTTTTACCATGAGTATATTTATAAAAACCGAACTACTTTATGAAACCTCAATAACATCATTTATCATCCAAAACTGGCTCCCACAGTAGATATCGCTTGTGTGAGATCAAGCGATATCTACAAGCAATATTGTAGATATCGCTGCAATCAAATTGTCATAATCCTATTACATCATCAGTTAATGACATCACAACGCTTTTGCATCACTGAGAACACTGCTGACAATGCTATGGCGTCACAATGATGATGATGCAACAATGCTATGATGTCATAATGCTTATGACATCACAATGCTATGACCTCACTGCTGAAGAAACAAAATGGCAGTTTAATGTTTTAGCTATGTAATTCTTCGGCTAATAATTGTTGAAGAATGATTTTGAATGATAAATAAAATCTCACCCTCGTGTCTTCTGATAACAAATATATCAACACTCGTTGATAAAATAAAAAAGTTGTTACTTTAATCAACTTATGTTGATATATTTGCTATCAGAAGACACTTGGGTAAGATTCTCTATTTCATAGACAAGCTCATCTCTTGAACATTCAGTACTCAGAAACGTTTCTCACTAGATGGTGTGCTTTATTGTAAATAATGGTTTTGAAAATATTAATTAATATATTTCTAAATCACTACGTTTATCTCTTATTCGACAAAATGAGTGTTAACATATGTCTTGTTCAGATACCAAAAATGGTACTGCTCGTTATCTTAGCATCTTATCATATTAGTGTTTTATGATAAAGAAAATTGTTTCTCCATAATCTATCTAAAGTTGATAAGGATATTTAAGTCGAGGTTTGGTGTTATCTCCCTTTGGACTGTGGTGTTACCCCTTTTTTCATTCTATATATTGATTTGTATGATAAAGTTTATGGTTCTGTTAAATTCCTACAAATGTAGAGAAACTTTCTTCATACACGTTTACTTTTTGTTTTATTACATTGTTAATCTACATGGAAGAGCCTTTTTTCATTGATATTGGCTTGGTAAATGATACTCTCTAAATTTAGATGAAAATAATTATTAATAATTAATAATTTATTGCACATTTTGAACATTAAAAATTGTGATTGACAGAGACTAAAAGTATGATTTGGCATGAATATGAAATGGATTTTACTTAGTGAGTGGAACCTCTATAAAGATTCAGCTTCTATAAGTAACTCTGAGACTGAATACACTTATGGCATTAAGGTCAAGCGGAAGGCACCGTGTTTCATGTCTGACAATCACTTGTTTTGTACCGTGGGAGTTGACAAATAATCTGTCTGTCTGTATTTTTAAGGTGTCAAACAAATAAAATAATTGACATCATTTACATTGTATGCATAAAAGCTGTTTAAAATAAAATAATATACAATTATAGACTTCAGTTGAGGGAACCAAATGGTTTATCGACCTCGGAAAAGATAACTTTCCGAGGTCAATATTATACAATTATTGTGACTTGTGATGAGGTCAATACCTGTTCTTATGGACCCGAGATATATAAACAATATTGAACAAGGACGAAGTCTGTGGTTAATATAATTCCAGGGTCAATAAAAACATGTATTGACCAAATTCACCAGTCCATAATTGTTGTATTGTGTACTTAATATAGAAACGAAAGGAAAAAAATAAAATACAGTAAAAAGTGTGTTTTGGTTTGAACAGATGCGTCATGATAACAATAGCATGATAACATTTCGTTTGATGGCATGCAACAATCGTTTGACGTCACTCAAATTAATACATTGGTTGGACTCGGGCTGGAGTCAATATGCTTTTCTGTCGATGGTCACGTGATCGCCTCTCGACCAATCAGATCACTGGAAAAATATGCTTACATAATAAGCCATTAAAATTTACTTAACCTAAAATGAATGACAACATACATTTTGATTGAACAACAGAAAGGGCATTCTTAAATAGCTTAACAAGAACATGAAACATTAATTGGCACATTCTGGGTATACAACCAATATAAGTCGCTAAGCTCCTCGCAGTGGTGATCTATTTTTAGTTCAAGGTCATTGGATTGTCATGTCGACTTCGCGTGATGCTTCCCTCGGTCAACATATAATTTTATCATTGTCGATGACCATCCCTCTCGGCCAATCAGAAATCAGAACACTCGTCCATCATGTAATAATACAATATGTAAAGATCTATAGTCCATGTGACAAATATAAAGTATAAACAGCTTAAGTCACTATTTTCATTGCTATGTCAGAAAACCTAATTAACTTTAACTGAATAATTTCTTTGAAATGTTTTAAATAAAAATTGGTAATATACCAGTATTTGTTCAGTTCTTCAGAATAACTAAAGAATGATGTTATAACTTGAATGTTGGATACAACACATTTGTCAGAATCCGTCAGAAGTGTTATTTATTTAATGTTATTGATAGTCATATTACATAGGCGTGTATGATATAAATAGTGTTAGAAAAAGATGTATTCCACTAAACCTAACCCATTACAATCTATGTAAACATACACACATTCTAACAATAATTCTAAGTGATACACGCCCCTGTTAGTCATACTCGATTAAATGAATTCTGAATACCAAGGGTTCAATAATGTTTACAATTTAACCATTTTATGAAGTTACTACTGAAATTATATCATTTCATAGAAAAGCACATCTCGTTCATAGCCATTAAGTTCTCAGTAACGTACCTCACTGGTAAGTATGGTGTATTGGTTTTATCATATTTATTTGCATATTTCTTGATAACCACGGTATTCTGGTGTTCCTTAATTTGATATTTGGTAAGAAATGTTAACATTTGACAAGCAGTTACTTCAAATGCAACATGTGATTCTTTGTGATGTTGTTCGGACAGATTGTTGCACATTTCTATTACAGATACCTATAATGGTACCACTTGATATTTTCGCATCGTTGACGGTATGTTGGTTAGTGACATTACTTTTAACAATTTCCTCAAAATGTAAGAATGACTTTCAATATTCAGCTGTTTCTGATTCAAGGTATACGTATACATACTAGTTATTAAAAGTCAGATGGTCACTTAATCGATATGTTCTTCGTTACATTGAGATATAAATTCTTCAACTGGTCTTCATAGGCGTGACGTGGGTCCAACCTAAAATCCTTAAGGAGATACCGGACCATGAAATCAAATATTTTAGAATCCGTTTATTTTTGCAAAATAGCAAGTTTATTATGTCATTTATAAAACAATGTAAGAAAATGTGGGGGTCACAGAACGATTTAAAGAGTTATCGGCATTAATGATAATACACCCGTCGGCAAATTACGTCATTTTTTACTGATTTGGTGTATTTAAAATAAGCACTTGCTTTCAACGAATAAACTCCGAATCCTTTCAGATATATATCAGTCACATACGGAGATGTATAGCAAATCTATATTTTGAAAATTTATGACGCTGGAAAGAGAAACAAAATTAAGTTAAACACTTTTTAATTAAAACGGCATTTTTATCATCGTGTTTCGCATGTTCAAAAGGATTTGTCACTAACACACATATTTTAGATATTGCTAAAACTTTAATATGATGTGCGCAGTTAACTGAACAAACGAATTCCGAAATAATAACAGGGGGTCACCAAAGGTTGTTCATCACTGTAATGTCATGTTTTAAATTACCTACATAAAGATAAAAACCTGACGTCACGGCAGTTTTGATGATTTCAAGTGTAACTTTGACGGCCTGCCATGTAATCATTATTGAATATATTATCAATCTATGAGTGCACGGTGGAAGAATAACTATCAATTGATTATCCAAGGCTATTTAAATTCGTCACTAACTTGAGATACGCATGTAATTCGAAAAAACATACGTAGTAACATAGTTATCACGAATAAAGGTGACGGTAACGTTATGCGGCATGTCGTAAAATGACCATTATAAAGGTGTTACGGTAAAGTTAAGACCTCCCTGTTAGTGAACAGATAAGCCTTTGCCCAAAACAATGTAATCCATATATTTTGAGACTTATTCACAACAATAAATTGTTGTCGCAAAATGTTGCCTTACACGAGTTCGATTTCTGGGTCCATACTCTCCTTAAACGAAATTCTCCCACAGTCAGTATTACTGAAAAGCTCAAATTTTGGGAATATGACTGTAAGTGAGGTGAGGTGGTACCTGTTCTCTCAATTACAATTGTGTGTTTGGTGATTTTGCATTGCATTTACATTTTGAACTTATTATTTCACATGCATATCGTGATTATTAATAACAAAATGACTAATGAGCTGAATAGCAAATTGCTCTATTTGTAACACTGTCTCAGGTTCCCTGGTCAGCTGAACGCTGATCTCCTTACACTGGCCTTCCCCCTTCTCCACTCCTTCCAGCCTGGCTTTGCTCCAAACACCTCTAGAGGCAGCCAGCAGTACCGTACCCTCACCGTCCCAGGACTCATCCAGCAGTTCGGGGACGAGATAAAGCTCACTGAGGCAGAGTCCAACATGAAGGACTCTGTGTCTGAATACGAGGACGCCACAGCCGAGGAGGAGGGAGAGTTTGATGACGAGGAAGGAGAGGGAGAAGAGGCTTAGAACAAAAATCCTCATAAAATCTCCCCTAAAAGATGACCTGGAAATGAACATGGACCAGGATGTGGTCACGGCTAGCTATTTATATGAAATAAATAATAATGAAATACTGATGGACCTAGTTCTTTCTTTGGATCTGTATTGATTTTTATCGGATATTCCTCCTTTTGATTGATCGAACATCGAAGTCAATTTATTTCATGCCACCATCATTGTAAATATAGTACCGTAAATGGAGGTGTTTTTTTTACCTGGAACGTGTCTTGAAATTGCAAGGTATAAAAGATATAATTTCTTGAACATTGATAATGAAACATTCTTCGATGGTTATTCGTTAATATTAACTTTACGTAATATAAAAAAACACAGATAATGCAATATTTTAAAAATATATAAATAAGAATCACCAATAAATCTGCTTGTTCGCGAAAAGTAGCATACAAATTTAAATCTGAGAAATAACATTTTACAGACCTGGAATCCGTGAACGTGACCTGTAACTATTCTGTCACAAAAGAGGTTACTCGCCTCTTATTCTTCAAACGTAACTTCTGTCACAAGTGAAGCTAGACATAGAACAACCCCGTCACGTTGTTTCAAATTGAATTATGTTCCCATACACAGTGACACGACTATAATTCCTTCTTCTGTGTCATATGCACATACATGTATCTGCTGCAAGAATAGGCTGTAACCTTTCATCCCGAAATATGTGTGATGTATGGTAACTGATTTACCGGAATAGATTTATTTACTATGGAACTGGTTTGGAAACATTGCAAGAACGTTGGAGCAAACAATAATCGTGTTTTTCGTCCAAAATACAACATGTGGATTAATGTATATACCAAAGAGAGGATATTCTAAGTTGGAGAACTTGTTTCTAATCCTTTTCACAGTGAATAAAATAAGTTAAACCAATAAGGACGTTGCCAGTTTTGCAAACTTTCACCCATAGGGTATCTTACTAGAATCGTGGATTACGTTAGAAGGAATGACAGAAATATGCTCTGTGAGGAGAAAATGATCTGCATGTAGAAAACGAGAAAGCAGACAGAGAGCTGATTCTAGAAGAATATGTATTATTTACGATGGATTTGCTCAACCAAAATGTAAATGACAACCGTGAGTTCAACTTCATATGAAGTATCTTATGAATCATGATCGGATTAGACACATCATTATTGTGATCCTTAACTTTCTCCTTCATTAAATATTAACAACATGATGTTTCGTTAAACATAAAAAGTATCAATAACTAGGACTGCCGCGGCAGAACTTAGGTCTTCAGATTGCAGCTTTGACCTTCATCTCCATTTTTGACTGAAGAATGTCATTGATACTGTTCTGTCAAAACTACATACGTAACATAAATATCTCATGCCAAAAAAAATCAAACTGACGTGACCTACAAATTCGTCATGATTTACTTTTTTACTTGTATTGTTATTATGTATCTTTTGAAAAAGGTTTCAAGTCTCTATGTTGATTTTTTAAATTGTCCCCATGTTAAAAATCGAAATTCTTTATTCTGCATTTTCTGCAATTTTGTCAGTCTTAATTATGACCGGAAATGACTCTCCTGAAGCGATGTTAAAATTAATTCGTATAGACACTGCATTTATCTAGTATCCCTGAAAAATCTTGCAATTGTGAGTCCAACTGACTGAGTTATGTCCCCTTAAAATTGGTCCCGCGTGATAAGTTTGCCAACTTTGGCCTACTTTGAAAGGTCATTGTGAAAAGAGTATAATGGACTTGGTACTGCAATAAGAAATCTCTGTCAAAGAAAAAGGTGGTAAAATGTAGCATGGCTTGATGATGCCTTGCAAAGAAAGTTTCCTTTCCCGTGGATTTACAGAAACTCTCAGATAAACAATACTAATTGAGCATTCAGTGTTTATTTAATGTATCCCAAATAAGGAATAAACTAAAAAAAAACAGTTTATTTATTTCTCTGTAAGTACTTTGATAAGCTATCTGAAGAAGCAATTTTGTCATAATTATATGACCGATTACTGTTTCAATATCAACGTTCTGTACTAATGCAAAATGTTAAACAACATGTATTCCAGTTGACTAAAATAAAACATAGGTTTGTAATAAACCAAAATGTTCCCTTTGATTGATTCATCTCTTTGACAAAATATTGCTCAACATTTAACTGCATTTTATTATTTCTTCAGCAAAATTGAAGCATAATAAAAAAAATCATGAATGTTACAAATACGAAATTACATCATCACATGAAGGTTTAAGAAGTACTTTTGTGAGTCAAATTAAATGAATTATGAATATCGAGAAATCTATGTGTCTTGAGATCTTGGCATTGGTATATTACAGTGTTTGAGTGTTCTCATTTTGGTTCTAATAAATAATGATTACTGAACCCAAATATACACAAACTCTTTCATTGAGTCTCATTCGCACATAATACATACATACATGGCAAGTATTATATAGTTAACTTCATTAATTTGTGCCTTATAATTTCGAAAATACAATAATATTGAACTATATTAATTATTCATGCATTTAATTTGCTAAAATTCAACCACTTTTACCATGAGTATATTACTACTTTATGAAACCTCAATGACATCAATTCATCTCTTGCACATTTAGTTCTCAGAAACGTTTCTCACCGGATACTGAAAATATTAATTCACATATTTCTTAATCACTACGTTTATCTCTTATTCAGGAAAATGAGTGTTAACATATGTCTTGTTCAGATACCCAAAATGGTACTGCTCGTTATATTGGCAAGTTACATTGTTGACCATAAACATATCTTATTACAACAATGAGTTTTTTTCCGGATTCAAAGAAGATAGAAGCTGATTATAAAAAGCCAGATATCATTTTAATATCTTCTGCAATATTCACCAGTATTTGTTTAGTTCTTCAGAATAATAAAAGGATATAAAATAACTTTATTGTTGCAAATACGAAATGAGACAATGCCGGAAGCTTTCAGGAGTGTTATTAATTTATGTTTAATGTTATTGATAGCCATCGTTAGAAAAACATATATTCCAATAAAACCTACCCTATTACTGTAATTATTCAAGCTGAGTTGAGTTGAGTCATTATAAATTAGATGAATTGTGAATATCCAGGGTTCTATCATATGTACATCAACATAACCAGTGTATGAGTTTTAGACTGAAATTAAATCAGTTCATAGGTTAGCACATCTCGTGTCCAGCCGCTTAGTTTTGAATAACGTTCCTCACTGGTGAGTATGGTGTAATGGTGAATAATAGATTTGAAAACATTGATTTGCATATATCTTCATTTTCACGTGTACCTGTTATTTCGAAAGTTGATATTCGACAAACAGTTTGTTTAAATATTTGATTTTAACGTCTTCAAATGTTACATATTAAATCGTCTGTCGTGGATTTAACGAACTGTAACATATTTCTTGTTCAGATACCAATATGGTACCACTCGTTATCCTCGCATCACTGGTGATATCTTGGTAAGCTACACTGTTACCGTGAATTTTTATATTATTACAACAATAAGTTTTAATATTCATTTGATTCTGATTCAAAGCAGATACATACTGATATGAAAAATCAATGTCTTTTTAATTCATTAATGAAAAACGTTGATCGCCGATGTGAATAATGTCAAGTTGTATTGTTCAGTTCAATTCAGTATAAATGTTATAGACAAATTGTGACGCTTTATATGTCAGAAACCACACTCCTTATGTGGGTTCAAATGTCCTGATGCCCTGATGTCAAGCCGCCGGGATGTTCCTTCCTCTAAGTGATTGCATTTATATGTAGCACCACGAAGTCATGTAGATGAAACAATCACTCATTGTATTCCTAATCCAAGGCTGATGCTCTCATGACATTGTACTATGTAAGTTCCTGGCCAACTTTAGAATTCATATGAATCAGTAAAATTGCCATAAATATTTGTAATTATCATTCATGTTTGCAAATACTTAACAATGTAATTTATTTATGGTTTCAAATGCAATATGGGAATCTAGGTTCAATATATTGAAGAAATAATTTTCAATTCATGTAACCTTTAATTTGTTTGTCAGGATTATGTACTAAACAAACATCAGTTATTTGAATTATTGTTTAATTAGTTCTTCAATTAGTCGCATGTTTATTGTCATTCATTAATATATTCATTCCAACTATATTTATCTACAAGCTTAGGCTACCCAACAGACCATATAGGAGCCAGCGTGGAAGCCAGGCGACTCTTTAAGAAGGTGGACAATGACCACAGACAGCATCTGACGAGACAGGAGGCCACTCTCAATCAGCTGGTAGAGAAAACTGACAAGACCTACGCTATCGACAACGAGGCTCTCAGAACCCTGAAACTGACCACGCCCTCCTCAACCATCAGTCCGAGCTTCACTGGTCAGCTGAATGATGATCTCCGTAAACTGGCCGTCAACCTCATCCAGCAGATGTTCTCTAGCAACATGTTGTCTGTACATAAGGAATACGAGGACGCCACAGCCGAGGAGGAGGGAAAAGAAGAGGAGGAAGAGGGAGAAGAAGAGGCTTAGAACAAACATACTCCTCATTGAGAAAGATGACACAATTTTGGATTTGTGCCAATTAATTTCATCAGCTGGTACAGAATCTATTATTTTTATAAGAAATTGAGTAATAGCTTAAACAACTTTTACATGAATTATATTCACCATAATTATATTGTGCAGTGTTAATAAGCTTAAGCAAATTCGCTGATCAAGATTTTTCTTTTGAGAAATAAATGTTGCAACAAAAACTTAAGTTTGTTATTTGGTACCCTGTCTGTCTATAGAACAAAATACATGACACATTGATCTTGTCCGATATGTGTCCAGGACCATTCTTTAATTAATGACATTGATCGGAAAGTTGTAACCAAGTTGTTACCATCTCAGAAACTTGCAATGTCTGACCATCTATGACCGTTTTGATTCGTTATCTGGTAATCTGGTTAGTGATTGTAAAGTAAATACGGGTACATCCTCGCCAACCTGTTTGTTTCAATACTATGGTATATTTAATTTGGCCTGTGCTAAGAAAGGTATCTGTCTGTACGTGAAATGAATACGAGTAAACCGGAAGTAGATCATATTCGATTATGACAGAGAAACAGGCATGACGATGTGTTTGTTTGACATGTCAGTATCCTTCTATGTCAGTGAAGCAAACTGCATCGCTATGCTCGAATGGGAGGTGGTTGAAGATTGTGTAATGGGCATTTGAACGGAGAGTAAATACTGACACTGAATTCTGAAGAGTGTATAAAGAAATGCCTTGAAAAGTACATAAATGTAAACATTAATTTTGTAATTCAAACTCTATAAATGATTAGTTTCACTGTTGTATCAGACAATTTCCACGCCTGCATTGTAATAGGGCACGCTATGTCCAGTATGTCCATTATGACGTTGTCCTTAATCCTTTCCAGATCATTTGACAAGGATTTGTTTAAGAGTAGATGTGATAAACATTAGCATATACAGCAATATATTACAGTTATTAATTATATAATATAATATAGCACAACTTGTCACTTAAACTTTGCCGAAAAAATCGTCTGCTTTTCACCCGCGAGCATCAAACGAAAAAAGGGGGGTCGCTTAGAGAGTTGGAAGATACCGGAAGTGACGTACGTGAAGGGACGGGATGTAAACATTCGCTTACTATTTACAATGGCAAACACTGGGGAATCGGTCAGTTAATCTGTTATATCTCCGCTTTGCAATAATGTCACATCGCTGTTCTGCTGTAAACTGTTTAAGTAATGTTAGTTATCAAGTTTCACTTTACAAATGTCCCAATATTACGGTTTATATATCAAATATAATTGATATGAATAGTGAAAGTCGGTGGATTCATAGATGTTCGTAGACATAGGATAAATCAATTCTAATGAGATATACAATGACAAAATAAAACTAAGATAATATGAACGAAGTAAAACTGAGACAACGAAATCAGATATTCGGTGTTGTTGTTATTTTTTGTTGGAGAATGTTTGTGTATAAAATAAAACAACAAACGTGAGATTAGCAGACGCCGGCGAAGTAGGTCCTACGGTAAGCCATCGACAATCAAAGCACATCACAACATCCTGATTTTTTAACGTCGTTAATCTACCGACAACCTAATTTACTAACAATACATTACAACAATCAAAGAAACTCACTACATATTTTAAAACACTGCATGCCAATGTTACATTTTACGATTTAGTTATCACTTATTAACACATTCAGAATCTAATAGATACTAAAATAATGTTTTCAATAACATTTGTGGCTAATCAAATCAAATCAAATAAAAATCTTTTTAAATTGACATTTCAGCAAAAGTGTCAATTAATGTAAGAAACTTACCTTATAAAGGTATCCAAATGGACAATATGAATATCCAAATGCACATTAGACAGAAAGTGTAAACCTATAAATGCATCAATGACAGTACATGGAACCAGAAGATGCTCAAATACTAACCCTTTTTCAGCAAAAGTCTTTTCGCAAATGGCAGGATGGAAAACTAAATAGTTATGATGATTTTACACTAAAAATAATTTCATTGGTACATTGGTATTTAATCCAGAGTTTTAATTGGATAACTTGATAGAGATATGTTCTTTACTTTTTGGCTGGCAATATCTAGACTGAATGTCGCATTTATGTTTATTTCGTATTTCCTTTGTGTCACCAAGACATGACGTTTGACAATAAACATATATCACATGCTGGTCATCGACATGCCATTTGTTATATAATTGAATCGATCCAGTAAACTTGTTATCTGTACAAACATAGTTACACTCCTTCCTTCTCAACTTCTTAATTGCGTAAACTAATTTGCTGTAACAACACTTCTCCCATTTGATCTGGAAGAAACATCTATATGGTCCACTAAACTGAGAAGTATGTGTTGGTGTGCTGAAGTGACACATAAAGGCTATCATACTATATTTTAAACTATTTCGTTTTCATTTAAGGTGCTACTGGTAACATAATTCCTTCATTCGATGATGTTCGTTGTCTATATCAAGCTGTGTAATCATAATGTTTATGTTTGCGTGTACAATAGAGCAATCTTCATGTAAATTTAATTGACCTTGTTGACCTTGTTCATGTATTTATGGTTTGCATTGCATTACATCATATATAGAATTTATTAATTGACAAATACAGTAATCTTTTATATTAAATACGCAATGATATTTAAAAATCTGCGATGTTGTCTCGCTTGTTTGAACAGCCAATCATTCAGTGTATATGAAATTATACCTACTATATATCTTTATTTATTAATACATACAAACCAAAATTAACATGCCGATTATTCAACATAATTTGATCGATTGATGCTACTTAATCTTTCTTCACCCGATTCAGTCTTCTTCCCTTGATTCAATGTCACTTGAACCGTCATTTGGTTCATATAGGTAAGGCAAGGCATCAGTCACGTCACTTAAAATGATGGAATTTTAGCTTGAAGACAAACACTCCATGGAAAGTGATATGTCATTTTCTGAATCGCTGAAAGACATTCTTCGTGTAAATGAATGTACCTTCCCTTCTAGTTCCGAGGTTATAATTGCTACAAACATACTATGCGTAAGCGCAGAATGCACTCCAATTAAGCAGGCCTCAGTCGTTGTAACCATATGAAATCGCTAGTTGAATAGTTAAGTAATCCGTTTATCGAAAAATTGGGTTGTTTTGATGAAGTTTTCTGTCTTATATGAGCAGTTTAAAAGTTGGTAAAACGTGTTAAATTAAGATTAGCGACCATAATGAGACTCCTCCACGTACGTCACAGCACAATACGCTTCAGTGACTACCGCCCGCGCACTTTCATTCTGGTCGCCTTGGTGTAATTAGGTACTTTTTTAAAAAGCCGTATATAAGTAATTTATGGATCGATTTCAGAAATTTAAATTCGAGCAATTGTTAAATTGGACCCCCTTTTCAACGAATACGAAAGTGAACATATGTCATTTCATCTAACCTTTGAAATGTTACCAAAAAAGTACAAAATATTAATTCTTAATAAATAAACTGATGTAAGGGAAATTGTATTGACGTTTTGAAAATGTAAGGCTTGAAAAGGTATAGTAAGCTTTCCTTAATGTTTAGTGTCCTAGCTTGTACTGTCCATGACGAAGCAATGGTGCAGACTAATTCATTCCAAGAACCACTGAGTCTTTCCCTGCAATGAAATGTATAAGTCCTCAATATTTTTAAGTAAAACACGCGATGCATGCATGTTCGTAATTCAAGCACGACGCATAAAACATGTGTGTTATGACTCAAGTCTTTGACTAGGCTGTACGATAGATAGAGAATTTGTAGCAGGACATTTACTGGGGATAAATGTACGATTTCATTTTCGATTTTGCACGAAGTTAATTAACAATTTATTGCACATTTTGAACATTTATAATTGTGATTAACGGAGACTAAAAGTATGGAAATTATGGGGTCCCAATCAGCTTGTGGCATCACGTAGCAGAGTTCTTATAATGGCGACATACTGTTTTGCATTTTGTCAGAATTCAATCTATCTGATGAATGTGTAATTGACTTTATGTAGTGTGTGGAACATCTTTTAAGACCTCCCTTCTTCAATAAATTCTGAGATCTGACATGATTGACATCGTATAGAATATAGATTTAATTAATACAAAATGAAAAGATATATAGTGCATGTGACAAAAATTTAGCATAAACAACTTATGTGATTATGTTCATTTCTATGTCAGAAAAACTTCAATTTCAATTGGCTAATGTCTTTAACAACTCTTCAGAAAGGTGTGTAATATTCTCCAGTATTTGTCTTAAGTCCTTCAGGAAAATTGAGGCATAATACAATAACTTGAATGTTGAAAATATCAAATAACACCATCACATGAAGGCTTCAAACGTGTTATTGGTTTATTGTTCTTGAAAGTCATATTTCAGGGGCGTGTCTGGCGTTAGTAAAACATACATTCCAATAACCACTTCCCAATTACTATATATGTAAATATGCATGTATTCTAACTATATTTTAAACGGATACACGCCCCTGTAAGTCATGCTCAAATTTGATGAATTATGGACATCCAGTATTCTATTCTATTCACAACAATTCTCTGAAGTTTAAACTGAAAATATATAAATAAATCTTCTGCACAGTCGTTTAGTTGGAAGTCAGTCTCGCCCAACCATATCAAAACCGTACATTTGTCTATAGAAACTTTACTGTTACTTGTCCTCTATTTAGTTGTTATCAAAACAGACATGAACATTTGACACTGCGGACATGAACATTTGACACAGAGGACTCATCAAGGAGTCATACAGGATGAAAGTTAAACATCAACTTCAGATTTATGGTTTACAGGGAACAATCAATCAAATGTTAAGAATGTTATCATATTTAAGAACGTTATTATTATCTCGAGGTAAATTATCAAGCCTATATACTGTACACATTCTTGATGCAAAGCCAAATTTCGACTAATAGCAGAAATAAAATTAAAATATATGTGAAAGAACAGGAGATACTTACATTTGGCAAATTTGTAATTTAATCAAAACAGAGTGGACTAGATGATAGTGAGGGAAGTATATAAATTATTTTAAGTTATTCTTTTTATGATAAAAAGTTTTTACTTTGCTCTGTAAACTAATTAAAAGGGGTTATTTAAGTGATACACAGTTAAGGTTTGATTGACCGAGACTAAAAGTACGAACATTATAGGGTCCCAAAAAGCTTGTGGCGCCACATAGTAGAACTATTTTAATGTTGATGTATGTTTTTCTTACCACGTTTATTACATCTTACTTCGTAACAGATGTAACCTTTTTGCATCTTGTTTAAAAGAGTCAGTATTCAATCTATCTTTATAAACGTTGTCATGATGTGTAATGGGTTTTACTAAGTGTGTGAAACCTCTTAAAAGACTCAGCTTAAACAATAAACTATATGAAACTGAGTACACTAAAGATATTCAGGTCAGGCGGAAGGCACCGCAGAAACTCCTACATTTCAATTTTACAAATGTTCCAACAAACACTTGTTTTGTACAGTGAGAGTTGGCAAATAGTATGTCTCTCCGTCTTTTAAGGTGTCCATTCAATGTTATAATTGACATAATTGTCATCGTATAGAACATAGATTTATTTAATACAAAATGTAAAGATATATAGGCCATGTGACAGAAATATAGCATAAACAACTTATGTGATTATGTTCATTGCAATGTCAGAAAACACAAATTAATTTCAAAAGGCTAATGTCTTTGACAACTCTTCACGAAAGTGTGTAATATTCTCCAGTATTGTTCTTTAGTCCTTCAGAATAACTGAGGCATGAAGTTGAATGTTGAGAATATCAAATAACACCATCACATGAAGGCTTCAAACGTGTTATTGGTTTATTGTTCTTGAAAGTCATATTGCAGGGGCGTGTCTTGCGTTAGAAAAACATACATTCCAATAACCACTTCCCAATTACTAAATATGTAAATATGCATGTATTCTAACTATATTTTAAACGGACACACGCCCCTGTAAGTCATGCTCAAATTTGATGAATTATGGACATCCAGTATTCTATTCTATTCACAACAATTCTCTGAAGTTTAAACTGAAAATATATAATTTCATCAATCAGCCCATCTTCTGCACAGTCGTTTAGTTCTCAAGAACATTGGTGTGTGCGGGTTATTTTAAAACTAGTTTTTAAATATGTCTTTGCATATTTCTTAAATTTCACGTTTATCTCTTATTCCGAAATTTGATATTTGGTAAAAAAATGTTGGCATTGAAAAACAGGTAGTTTAATTATGTAAATTAAACGTCTTTAAATGTTACATATGAAGTCTGTGTGTCGTGGACTTAACGAACTGTAACATATTTCTTGTTCAGATACCAGTATGGAACCACTCGTTATTCTCGCATCACTGATGATATCTTGGTAAGTTACACTGTTTTGTTTTGATATTATTACAACAATAAGTTTTAATATTCATTTGTTTCTGATTCAAAGCAGATACATACTGATATTAAAAATCAAATGTCTTTTTAATTCATTAATCAAAAACGTTGATCGCCGATGTGAATAATGTCAAGTTGTATTGTTCAGTTCAATTCAGTATAAATGTTATAGACAAATTGTGACGCTTTATACGCCAGAAACCACACTCCTTATGTGGGTTCTAATGTCCTGATGCCCTGATTTCAAGCCTCCGGGATGTTCCTTCCTCAAAGGGATTGCATTTATATGTAGCACCAAGAAGTCATGTAAATGAGACAGTCACTCATTGTATACCTAATCCAAGGCTGATGCTCTCATGACATTGTACTATGTAATATCCTGGCCACCTTTAAAATCAATATTAATAAATACAACTGCCATAAATATTTGTAATTATCATTCATGTTTGCAAATACTTAACAATGTAATTTATTTATGGTTTCAAATGCAATATGTGAATTTAGGTTCAATAAATTGAAGAAATAATTTTCAATTCATGTAACCTTTAATTTGTTTCTCAGGATTGTACTAAACAAACCGCAGTTATTGGAATTGGTGTTTAATTAGATCTTCAATTAGTCGCATGTTTATTGTCTCTCATTCCTATATTCATTCCAACCATATTTATCTACAAGCCTAGGCTACCCAATAGACCATATCGGAGATAGCATGGAAGACAGACGACTCTTTAAGAAGGTGGACAAAGACCACAGCCAGCATCTGACGAGACAGGAGACCACAGTCCATCAGCTGGTAGAGAAAACTGACGAGACCTACTCTACCGACAACGAGGCTCTCAGAACCCTGAAACTGACCACGCCCTCCTTAACAATCAGTCCGAGCCTCACTGGTCACCTGAATGATGATCTCCGTAAACTGGCCGTCAACCTGGTACCGTCCCCTCGTCCCCACTACACGTTCAGCTTTGCTCCATTCATCTGCAGAGGCAGTCAGCAGTACCGCTCCCTCGCCATCCCAGACCTCATTCAGCAGATGTTCTATAGCAAAAACATGGTGTCTGTACATTCATACCAGGACGCAACAGCCGAGGAGGAGGGAGAATTTGACGAGGAAGAGGGAGAAGAAGAGGCTTAGAACAAACATACTCCTCATTGAGAAAGATGACACAATTTTGGATTTGTGCCAATTAATTTCATCAGCTGGTACAGAATCTATTATTTTTATAAGAAATTGAGTAATAGCTTAAACAACTTTTACATTACAATTATATTCACCATAATTATATTGTGCAGTGTTGATAAGCCTAAGGCATTCCCTGATCAAGATTTTTGTTTTAAGAAATAAATGTTGCAACAAAAACTTAAGTTTGTTATTTGGTACCCTGTCTGTCTATAGAACAAAATACACGACACATTGATCTTGTCCGATATGTGTCCAGGACCATTCTTTTATGAGTGACATTGATCGGAAAGTTGTAACCAAGTTGTTACCATCTCAGAAACTTGCAATGTCTGACCAGCTATGACCGTTTTCATTCGTTATCTGGTTATCTGGTTATCTGGTTATCTGGTTATCTGGTTAGTGATTGTAAAGTGACTATGTTTCAATACTATGGTATATTTAATTTGGTCTGTGCTAAGATAGGTATCTGTCTGTCTGTCCGTTAAATGAATACGAGTAAACCGGGAATAGATCATATTCGATTATGACAGTGAAACAGGCATGACGATGTGTTTGTTTGATATGGCAGTATCCTTCTATGTCAGTGAAGCAAACTGCATCAATATGTTCGAATGGCAGGTGGTTGAGGATCCTGTGATGGGCATTTGAACGGAGAGTAAAAAACTGACACTGAATTCTGAAGAGTGTATAAAGAAATGCCTTAAAAAGTACATTAATGTAAACATTTGTAATTCACACTCTATAAAAGATAAGTTTCACTTTTTTATCAGACCATTTCCACGCCTGCATTGTAATAGAGCACGCGATGTCCACTATGTCCATTATGACATTGTCCTTAATCCTTTCCAGATCATTTTACACGGATTCGGTTGCAAAAGTAACCTGAAATAGTTTATATGCAGATATGCAGATATGTAGATGTGATACACATATATATTACAATTATAAATACAGCACAACTTGTCACTTCAAATATTACCAAAAAAGTACAAAAATATGAAATCTTTATAAATAAACTGATTTAAGGGAAATTGTATTGACGTTTTGAAAATGTAAGGACTGAAAAGGTATAGTAACATTTCCTGAATGTTTAGTGTCCTAGCTTGTTCTGTCCATGACGAAGCAATGGTGTAGACTAATTCATTCCAAGAACCACTTAGTATTTCCCTGCAATGAAATGTATAAGTCCTCAATATTTCTGAATAAAAAACGCGATGCATGCATGTTCGTAATTCAAGCACGACGCATATGCTGTTATATAAAATGTAAACCTAATGCATCTCGGACAAATTAAAACCATTGTTTAAAGTGCAAATGATGATGTCAGTGGCTATAACATTATGTCAATCTTATCTTGTTGTGTTTGAGTAAATTTTTCACAAATTAATTGAATGTAAAATGTATCAATTTTAAGACATGTTTGTCATGACATATTTGACGGGGCTGTACGATAGATAGAGAACTCGTAGCAGTGCATTTTCTGGAGATACATTAACGATTTTGAGATAGTTGGAAGTCAGTCTTGCCCAAACATCTATCTCATTTATCTCCCGCTATAAACTGCTACTCGTCCTCTATTTCGTTGTTATCAAACGGAGATGAACATTTGACACTGTGGACAGGTTGAAACTTAAAACATCACCCTCATATTTTATGGTCTACAGGGAACATGAAAATTACATTTCAATTAAGTTAATCATGTTTACATATTGGTGAACATTATTATTGTCTCAAGATAAATTATCAAGCATATGCGGTACAAAATAATGTTCAAAATTATGGGTGCAATTTTAACTTTTCACTAGTAGCAGAAATAAAACATATATGAGAAAGTACAGGATAAAGTTACATTTGGCAGATTTTAATAATATGATAATCATAAAACTTTATTGCCCAAGAAAGGAATGTGCATAGCGTCAAAGACTTAATAGCAATATAACAAGGTTTATACATATAATACACACACCAGCATCACTCATACCATTGGACATGCATTCACAGATCAAGATGGCCATTCAACTTTAAATTAAGATGAATAAAATACAGCTGTTTGGTATTTAACTCTTTCAACCTTAACATGTAAACAGTATTAAATTGTTTATTATGATTGTTGAATAAAAAAAAAAATTAAATATACATACACATACATACATGTAAATATAAACATATCTATAACCTCAAATAAGATACAAAAAATAATTGAAAGAATAATTAATTAAACAATTTATGAATTGATTCTTTTCTTTAAGAAATGTAACATTGTCAAAGTTATCAAAATAGTGTTTAGAAACTAGACAGTAGAATTCCATACAAATATAAAAGATATAGTAGCACTGAAAACTAAAAACATAGTAAGGACAAATGGAGGAATCAAAGATGCAAGAGTTTCAAAGTACCCATCGATTGTTAAATGATCTTAAAACTGTACTTGTTGATAAAGTTGTGCAAACATGGAGGGAAAGTAATTCTCAATCGTCAAGGGACGTGTATCGTGATATGTTTAAAGATAATCTCTATTTTGAAAGCTATTTATTGCAACTCTCCTCTCTCATATGAAAACATTTAGAACAAAATTTGTAACCACGGCGTGTTGTCACAGTATTGTCACAGTGTTTTGCTTCGCGTGTTTCATTGTCCATCGTCGTTTGTTTAAAATTGCTGATCGTCACTTCTGTGTGCACATTCGCTTCATTTCATTCCGTATCGCCAAACTGAATTGCGAATTCGTCCCAAAATGTGTGCATTTCGCTGGTTTTCAATGCAATTTCTATTTTTACTTTGGTAGGCCCGAGTAAGGCGTTGACAAATCATCTGTCTGTCTTTTTAAGGTGTCAAATAAATGAAATAATTGATGTGATTGACATTGTATGGAATAAAGATTTATTTGATACAAATACAACAAGATCTACAATAATGTATAGTCCATGTAACAAAACTGTAGCATAAACAACTCATGTGATTATGTTCATTGCTATGTCAGAAAATAACAGACTAATAACAGCACTTCAAATAATTGTGGGATATTCTCTAGTATTTATTCAGTTTTTCACAATAAGTGAGGCATAATAGAATAACTTGAATTTTGAAAATACCAAATACACATGAAGGCGTCAAAAGTGTTATGGACTCATTGTTATTGATAGTCATATTACAGGGGCGTGTATCACTTAAATATTGTGTTAGATAAAAATATGTTCCAATAAACCCTACCCAATTACTATATATGTAAACATGCATCAATTCTAACGATATTTTGATGGGATACACACACCTGTGAGTCATACTTTAATTTGATGATTTCTGCATATTTAGCCTTCTATAATATTTACAACAATATAACTATCATATGAAATTTCAATTGCAATTGTATTAGTTCATAGATAAGCTCATCTCGTGTCTAACCATTTAGTTCTCAGTAACATTTCACACTGGTGAGTATGGTGTAATGGTGAATTATAGATTTGAAAATATAAATTTGTCATTGTATCATTGTCACGTTTATCTGTTGTTTTTTTGTTGTAAAAATAGTTATGAAATATGTACTTGCATATTCCTTAATTATCGCCTTTATCTCTTATTTGATATTTGGTAACAAATGTTAGCATTTGGTAAAGCTTTGAATTTCACGTAAATTTTGGTAAAGCTTTGAATTTCACGTCTTCAATTGCTACATGTGAAGTCTGTATGGTATTGCTGAAACAAATTTAACATATTTTTTGTTCAGATACCAAGAATGGTACCGCTCGTTATCTTTGCATCGCTGGTGTTATCTTGGTAAGTTGCACTGTTAGCTATACTTTCTTTTTTATAAGACCAATATTCAGTTGTTTCTGATGTAAAGCAGATACATTCAGATATGAAAGTCAGGTGGCTGCTTAATTAACATATCAAAAAGTTGATCACCGATGTCAGAAATGTCAAGTTGTTAAGTTCAGTTTTCAATTCTACACGGTTTATTAGTCATAAAAGCCACTCCTTCTAGGGGTTCCAATGTCTTGTAAAGTTAAAACTGCTGTTGTGTTCCCTCCTCTACGGGGCTCGCAATTATATGTAACACCTCGAAGTCATGGTTTATCATATGCGATTTCATGCATATGTAGATGAGACAGCCACATATCGTATGCCTTATCCAAAGCTGATGTTCTCATGATAATGTTATTATAACTTAAGATTCTGACCAACTTCAGATTTAACACGAATCAGTAAACATGCCATAAATATTTGTACATATCATTCATGTCTGCAAATATTACAAAATTTAGTTATACATGATGATTTCAAATGCAATATGTGAATTCAGGTTCAATATGTTTAAGAAATATTTTCAATTCATGTTACCTTTAATGTGTCTCTCAGGATTGTGTACAAACCGAAATTATTTAAATTAGTGATTATTTATACATTTAATAGCATGTTTTCTGTGGGTTATTTCCATGTTCATTCCAACCATGTTTGTCTACAAGCCTAGGCTACCCAACAGACCATATCGGAGAGAGTGGGGAAGTCAGACGATTCATTAAGAAGGCAGACAAACACCAAAACCAGCACCTGGCAAGACAGGAGAGCACAGTCAATCAGCTTGTTGAGAACACTGACGAGACCTACTCTATCGACAACGAGATTCTCAGAACATTGACATTCATCACGCCCTCCTCAACCATCAATCCGAGCCTCACTGTTCAGCTGAATGATGATCTCCGTAAACGGGCCGTCAACATGGTGCCCTTCCCCCGTCTCCACTTCTTCATGTCAGGCTTTGCTCCACTCACCTCCAGAGGCAGCCAGCACAACCGTGCCCTCACCGTCCCAGAACTCACCCAGCAGACGGTCGATGTCTAGAACAGGATGGCTGTACATCAGCCGTACGAGGAAGCTACAGCCGAGGAGGATGGATACAGAATGTATGTTTCCATAGAGAATTGGGAAATAGTTTTTAAGTCTTGAAATGAACTGGATTACAATTCTAAAAGTAGCAAATTCTGACTCTGTTTACGTTTACGTTTACTCGACATTTTTTTTAAATTTCATCTACTGCGGTTAAAACTATGTACGACAGTTCGAAATAAAGTATTAACCATCAATTGTATCATTCTAGAGTTTATTTTCATAATCATAGTTTGAAGTGTTGTTCAAATAAGCTTTGACTTATCAAATCCCGATTTCTATTTTTAGAAATAAATTTGAGCAACAAAAACAAATGTAGATTGTCGATTGTTGACCTGGAGGTCTAGATCTATAGATCTATAGATACATATTACCTACATTGATCAGTTATGTCTAATTTTTTAGAAAAAAATTTGATGAGGGACATTATCGTTAAAGGTTAGATGAAATGACATATGGTCACATTCGGATTCTTTGAAAAGGGGTTTCAATTTGACAATTGCTCGATTTTACATTTCTGAAATCGACCAATAAATTACTTATATACAGTTTTTTAAAAAAGTACCTTATTAAGCCCAAGCGACCAGAATGAAAGTTGGCGGGTGGTTGTCACTGAATAGTATCGTGCTGTGCCGTACGTTTGACGCGTTTTCCCAACTTTTAAACTGCTTATATTAGACAGAAAACTTCATCAAAACAACCCAACTTTAAGTTAACGGATAACTTAACTATTCAACTAGCGATTTCATATGGTTACTTCTACTGGGGCCTGCTGAATTGGAGTGCATGCTACGCTTATGTATAGTATGTTTGTAGAAATTAACGGCGGAACTGCTGTCATATTACTTTCCACGGAGTGTTTGTCTTCAAGCTCCACCATATCAAGTGACGTGGCCGATGCCTTGCCTTACCTGTATGAACCAAATGACAGTTCAAGTGACATTGACACAAGTGAAGAAGACTCTCGCGGGAATCGGGGCGTAGAGAGATTAAGAAGCACCAAATGATCACATTATGTTGCATAATCGGCAGATTAATTTTGTTTTGCGTGTATTAATAAATAAAGTAATATGGTAGGTATAATTTCATATACACTGAACGATTATCTGTTCAAACAAGTGAGACAACATTTCAGATTTATAAATAACATTGTGTATTTAATATAAAAGATTACTGTATTTGAAGTTTGTAAATTAAAATATTCTATATATGATGTAATGCAGTGCAATATAATGAACTGGATTGGTCAACAAACTCAATGAAATTTATATGAAGATTGCTCCATTGTACTCGCAAACATATACATTATGATTACACAGATTGGTACAGACAACGAACATTATCGAATGAAAGATTTTGTTACCAGTAGCATCTTAATGCACATCTCGTAAATGAAAACGTAATGACTTAATAGATAGTCTGATAGCCTGTTTTTGTCACTTCAGCACACCAACACACAATTCTCAGTTTACGTACCATAAAGATGTTTCTTCCAGATCAAAGGGGAGAAGTGTTGTTACAGCATATTAGTATACGCAATTAAGAAGCTGAGTTTGTGAGAAGGAAAAAGTGTAATTATGTTTGCGAGAGCGTAGAGGCATTCAAGTCCGCATAGTGACGTCACTGCCGTTTAGGCGAGTTGTATTTCGATGTTGTTTGCAGGTAGAATCGACTTAGCAGCGTAATTTGGGGCGAAAAGTAAGTTGCCCATGTCCAATTAGTATGAAACCTAATAAAGGATCGGAGGTAAGTTTTGTTATATGTCGTTGTGTATGTTTTGAAATATAAGCCACGAATGTAGTCGAGTCGAGAGGTTTGAAAACGAAACCAAGATGGCGGGTGTCGCTCCTTTAGTCTATTGTATAGAGGGGGCGTGGATACTTTTATATACATTGTTTACATTGAGATCTTGGGTATCCTCAATTTCCTGTGTGTTTACACCCCGTCCCTTCACGTACGTCACTTCCGGTAACCTTCCAACCCTCTAAGCCCCGCCCCATTTTAGTTTGTTGTTCGCGGAAGAAAAGCAGACGATTTTTATACAAACTTTAAGTAGCTCTAGTTTAATATAGGAACAACATATTGCTTGTTGAGGGGTCTCGTTTCTCACAAAATAGTCTCATAAACCAATTGCAGTTAATAATTCAATAGAAAATAATATATTTCGGCCAACCTTTAAGAATCACAAATGGATCACATTGATCGGAAACTAATTTGTTTTGCATGTTGCAGTATAAGGATTTATATGATGAGCGTATTGTACAAACTTTTTTTTATTGTCGGTTAGTCTGTTATCCAGACCCTTTAATTTTTAAAGAGCCTAAGCAAGTCAACAACTTAACTACATAGCTCATAGCCCCCCCCCCCCCCCCCCCCCCCCCCCCCCCCCCTGTTTCTTATACTTCGCTTTTCCCTATAACCCTCCAGTTATCGTCTGTGTGCCTTAAAAATAAGATTTCAGACTAAAACACACTGCAACTTCTGTGAATGTATGAGACACAGTTAAAAAGGTACTTGTGAATTTGAAAACTCTATGTGAACTTGAATTTTAAGATGAAAAATGTTTACTAATACTGTACCAATATATGTTACTGAGAAGGGCATATTAAAGTGTGTGTCGCAATACATAATGTTTAAAAGGTGCATCCATTGTGTTTCATGAAAAATATTTTGGCTTTCATGCGACCCAACACACCATAAGTGCTGTTTACAATACAAACAAATTCACTCAGCTTGCATATTCTTTACCGATCGCCTAATATATCATAAATACCAGTTTCCAATTAAAATCGAGTAACATCATTTTGCTTGTGCAGAAACCGAAACTGCACGTTCCATGTACATGCACAGTAGTTATATGACCTATTCAACATTATCAACCCAAATTTGTTATTTTGTGTGTTGTAAATAAGTTTCCAAAATTACGTTTGACTCATTTGCGCGCGACACAGGCGGTGCATTGTCCGGTTTTCGATCAGAAATCACTACTTTTACCTTCATATCGTCAATATACTAAGTCGTTTATCATCAAAATGGTAGTTTTCGGTAACAGTCGGGACTTCTCGATAAAGTTACACCATTTATAACGTTTGGAATATGTGACCCCTAACAACACAATGGATGGACCTTTAAAACCGAGCGCTTGAGCATGAGTGCGTGATTGGCCACCCCTTCGCCTGTGAAGCAGGTCAGGAACATTGTGCGTCATGCGAGGTTAAATAGCTTTGTAATAAAGGGCCACTGCAGTTACGTCAGATCATTGGGTATTTGAATTTGATTAAAATACATGTTTATACAATACACGCAGTTGTCATTTGCGAAATTACAAATTTAGATATCTAAGGGTTCGTTATATCGAAGATTTCAGTTATTTTGATTGATATTAGTAAGTTAAAATGTGCTTAGGCCTAAACACGTTATAATATCTTGTACGCGGATATCCAAGCGCAGGGAGTGACGTCAAACCCGGCAGATAAACTTCAATGTTTTGTTTGTCGGCACTAATTAGCCGGTATGGTGAATCCCGAAGTGACAATGGGGCATTTCAGTCGGCCTTTAACAAGCGATTACACTGAACAGAACTTTGCTTTGGCTAAAGCCCAACCCTCTGCATGTTACCCCTCAAACCCCTCCCCCTTGCAGACTCTGGACCATGATATCGATCTTACATAACATTATATAATAGTCTCTGTTGTCTCTCTAATAGATCAATCACCAAATGCCATACTCTTAAGCTACTCAAAGAAAGTCTAAATGCAAATCTAGATGATAAGATCTAAACTTTCGCAAATCATCCTTACTAATAAACTGCTTATTTGGAGGATAAGGAACCTGGGTACTTGTGCTCTCAGAGCACTCGTGTGTATTGTTAATGGTAGATATGCCAAAAACATCTATCGCGAAGAAATATCTATTGAAATACACATTCATAAATACCCTACCCTATTACCTATATACCTATTCTAACACTATTTTTAAGTGATACACGCCCAAACCTCGATACGCCACGGTGTACGTTCCGATAAATACACGTATATATATATAAATAACAATTTATGAAATTTAAACCGTAGTTCTATTATTCATAGATAAGCTTATCTCTTGCACAGCCGTCTAGTTCTCAAGTAACGTCCCTCAGGTAAGTCCGGTTCATTGTAAATGTTGGTTTTGAAAATATTAATTTGAATATTTCGTAATTAAAACGTTAATCTCTTTTTCCGAAATTTATTGTTTGGAAACAAATGTTAGCATTTGACAACAGTTAGTTTAAAGATTTGAATTTCACGACATCAAATGTTACAATTGTGTTGTTGTTGTAACATATTGTAACCTATTTCCTGTTCAGATACCAATTATGGTACCCCTCGTTATTTTGGCATCCCTGGTGGTATCTTGGTAAGTTAAATCGCTGTCCTGTAAACAAATTAAGTTATTAAACCGAGTTTCAATCAATATGCAGATGTATCTGGTTCACGCCAGATGACCGTTGTACTGATATTTGTCTAAATTTATTTCGTATTGTAATCTTATACCTTTGCATAACACAAATTTACCAGTTTTTAATTGGAATACATCACAAATGAAAACACATGCTAAAATTCGGTTTGATAATCATCAGTTACATGATTTGCTCTTCGAAAAGAATAATTTGAATAAAATTCAAATAAAATGTTAGTGGATTATCCATCCTTTTACTGAATGTTGATGTGAACAATGTTATCAAAACTTCAATTCAACATACACGCTTTATGCAATGGCGGTTTATAAGTTAGATAAACAACTCATTCAAAGTTTCAGTACGTTATTCCCTGTCAGGGATCACATTGTTTTTTAACACCCCACCTTTCATAAACGAAGGAGAGACAAACTCGTCTTTTACCTTTATAAGACCGATGCATTTCAACTATGTTTGTCTACAAGTCTAGGATACCCAACTGGCCATATCGGAGACAGCGTGGAAGCCAGACGACTCTTTAAGAAGGCGGACAAAGATCACAGCGAGCATCTGACGAGACAAGAGTTTCACCAGGTCTTTCTCGACTTTGATCTGAATGGTATTTTTCTTTCTCGACCTTGATCTGAATGGTTTGTTTCTTTCTCGACTTTGTTCTGAATAGTATGTTTCTTTCTCGACCTTGATCTGAATGACATGTTTCTTTTTTCGACTCAGATCTGATTGGTTGTTTCTTTCTCGACTTTGATCTGAATTGCATGTTTCTTTTTCCTTTTCAATCTGAATGGTATGTTTCTTTTTCCACTCCAATCTGAATAGTATGTTTATTTCTCGACTTCAATCTGAATGGTATGTTTCTTTTGCCTTTTCAATCTGAATGGTATGTTTCTTTCTCGGCTTCGATCTGAATTGCATGTTTTAATAATAAGTATAGGTCTATATAGTAAATGTCAGTGTAAATGTATCTATAATTTGAATATGCGCATCTTAAGCCAAGAAGTTGTAGCATATGCTCCTACTAAATCAAGATATTTCCCTTGAAGTGGTTAAATCTTTCTAATTCATATAATGGTATTTTCCAAAAAGGAGACAAACAAATCACCGTCAATGAATTTGTAACCGACTGGGCAATCCAGGACCTGGGTCCCGCCACCGAGTCCGTCATTCTCTTTCACAACGTTGACGTCAACAATGATAACGTCCTCACTGAAGACCCCGACATGCTTCACATCTACCACTTCTTCGATCACAATGGTAAGGAAGTTTGAAGTCTCATATTTTGGGAAAGGCCCAAAATGGGCAATTGAGTTGAACTTGTGCCTTCAAAGACACTGTTGTTTTTAACACGGAAACACGAACTAAAAGGACATGCACAGTTGTATGTGCAGAAACAAATATACCAACACTGGACAAAAAGAAGGGGAATTCATTTGCCGGATCCTTCCAGATTCTCCAAAATATTGGCGGATCCTGATGAATCCAGAAGAATCTGGAAAAATCCAGCAATCGGATTCCACCACTTTTTGTCCTGAATGTATTGTTATTCCTCACCCTCAGTGACCCACAATTCTTTACACTCTTCATATAATAACCTTGGAATTCGTCACTTGGAAAACTTGTACTCAGATTATATTCACCCTTGAGTCTGTTTTTGAAAACATTAACCTATGAAAAGATGTGGCATTGGATGACGGAATAACGTATCAAGGTATATTGGTTTTTACAACTATTCAATCCAACATAAAACCGGTAATTCTGTAACCTGATTTCCTTGAAGAAAGCACATGAGCTAAGGCTTCGAATTGAAAACCAATTGTGTTTGTTTATGACTGTAGAGAGATTCGCACTGTAGGCTTATGAGTTCGAATTAGAAAACAAAATTTGTTTATTTATGCCGTACGAGAGATTCGCACTGTAGGCTTGTGAGTTCAAATTGGAAGGTTTTTCTGTTTGTTAATGCCTTACGGGAGATTCGTAATGTAGGCTTATGAGTTCGAATTGGAAGGTTATTTTGTTTGTTTATGCATTACGGGAGATTCGCACTGTAGGCTTATGAGTTCGAATTCGAAACCAATTTTGTTTGTTTATTCCTTACCGGAGATTCGCAATGTTGGCTTATGAGTATGAATTGGAAGGTTATTTTGTTTGTATATGCCTTATGGGAGATTCGCATTGTATGTTTATGCCATTTCTTATCCAGCCTCCACTTTTAGTTATGGGATTAGTTTTGGGGATCTTTCATCGACGGTATCCCAAAGAATAAAAGTTGCAAAATAGTGCATCTACCGGGATACGAGCACATACCGCTTGGGGTTTCCTCTCCAAACGATCTGATTATGGCCAAGATACTAGCAGCTTCTGCCACAGGTTCAGTTAGCCAATCACAAGTTCTCCAGCATAAACTTTCAGTGCGAGACGCAAGGGGCACATGTGTGGATACAGAGCTAGGATGCCGGAGTGATGCCGCAGTCAAACCAATGTTGAGTGTCACTACCCAGACTTACTCAGACTGTTGAAGTTTATGTATTCCCTGGTATAGATTTCAGGCTTTTACTCAGAATTTCGTATTCTGTAAACATGGTTTTTATTGAGAGGTGTGATGTTATTTTATCCTTGCAGAGGACGGTGACATCACTGAGGCAGAATTCACTGTACAGTGGAAGAAGATGGGTCTCTCCTAGATGTTGGAAACAAACAGGAGCTTTTAATGTATGAACAGCATTAAACAATGAAACATTTTATAAATATTTATATATATATTTGACAAAAGTGTTGTGTGATGAATCGTATTTAGAAGCGTATGCGTGTTTTTGTTTTATATTAACAAGATATTTATCATCACATATACAATCTTTACGACAATTACTTTCGTGACAGGTTGGGCCATGTTAGGATATCGTAATACTTATCATTCATTTATCATTTGAAATAACACCTCAATGGAGTTTGAATCACTTTTGGTCACAGAAGATTCGACGTTACAATCCTATACACTTATCTCCTTTGCGACTTTTTTTTATCAATAAGGACACGCCGGTGATTCTCGTTAGGAAAACATCAATCTATAAAAATATATCCAGTTCACAATATTTTATTTGACTTTAATACGTGCCAAAATACGATATGTGCTGATTTCAGTTCAATAAATTCACCGAACTTGCATAGTCATTCCCAATCGCCAAATATATAATAATATTAACTAGTTTCCTATGAAAATTTAGCAATGTCATTAAACATGTACAGACACCGAATCCTCACATTCAATGTTATATAACATCCACATGCGTTACAACCTATTGAATAATATCAACCCAAATTTGTCTTTGTTTGACAAGTTCCAAACACAGGTTTTACAATGGCTTTAGAAAGACGTAGGGTCTACCATGTCTACGCTTTAGGCGCACCTTTGATTCAACTATTTGCTTGGTATTATGATGTTATTAATTAAGTATTTTCGTATTGGCCCAGTTACTGTAACACGGCCAATACGGAAATACTTAATTAATGACTTAGTCTTACTTCCACGGACGAGTAATAAACACCTTTATTAATTAACTATCGCTCGTGTTATACCAAATCATTAACTCGTTAAATAAAAATGATATTAAATAGAAGTTTAGTATCCTATATATGTTACACAGTTTTTACGTTACTTATATCACTCAAACTCTTGTGATACTGCATTTTTTTTTGTCACAATATTAAAAGGAAACTTGATTGTTTACAGAACGGCGTTAGTTAAAATAAGGTCGCATCTTCGGGATAGTCATGAGCCAGTCTTCGTGACATCTTAGCTTTCATCTCCTCCAGAAGTCTCTCTTGTTTTGGTTTCTCTTCTGTGTCACCACTCCTAATTTCGTATTTCACAATAGTTCCATTCATAACTATTGATTCAGTTGGTTTTATTATTGAATCTTCTTTTTCGTCGTTCATGGTGCCGGCTGTTTCGCCATGACCTATGAAATCATAGCTTGTGACGTGTTCTGATATCTCAGTGACGGCACTTCCGCTTTCTTCATCTTTCATAACCTCCCATGGTGGCACGTGACCTGCGTCATTCAATATCCAATCAGAGTCGTAGATGTTGATTTCATCATGCACCTGGTAATAGAAGTGATACGTAATGTTGACAACCACAATCTAGTTAAAACTAGCTGCAATGTTATACGTCCCCTAATTCCGTCTTTACATCTAGAGAATTACCCACTTGCGGAAATCAACCAATCAGAACAGACCTGGCTCAGCTCTGGAGGCGACAAAGCAATTGGATGTTATGGACGTTCTTAGGGGACGTATAACATTACAGCTAGTTTTGACAAGATTGGTTATAACCATTGCAATATTGAAATCAATACATTATTTTCATGTTTTTACTTAAGAAAAAGACCAAAATGAGTAAATTGTACATACTCCCGCCTTTACATAACATTGATCAATTTGAAAACATATGCAGCCAACCACGACAATTAATGACGATAACTTCCATTGGACGCGCTGGGTTTTACCCCCTAAATGTCACATTACCACATATGTCTTTCTAATGGTTTACTTTGTATCACTGCGGAAGCTACATCTAACCACATGTATATGGTTTGGTAAAACAGAATGTAGAGGTCAAGGTGAACGAATAGATACACTATTAATACAGTCAGTGCTGGGCGCCCGACTCTGAGGGGTGGATTCGAATCTCGAAGTTGGGATGAGGTGATTTGGGCTTAACGCGGCTTTCAAGAGTCTTTCACTTATGTCACGGCTGTAGTATAGTTGAAGAGAAAATCCCGCAACACCACGTGGTTGTGGATATCCTTTTAAAACCCTTTGTGGCGGGGGAGATATTCTTTATATTCAGTTTATATACGGTAAGGTATTAGATGTTCTCCAGTTCAACAAGTAATCCTGCTCAATCGAGGCATTTTTTTTTATTACACAGCAGATGCTATAGAGTGTAACGACTTAAATATAAGATTTAGCAGTGTATGTTGTATATGGCAATACAGATTAGAAGACTAATTAATGAATTTCTTCACTTTAAACTCACTCATATCAAATGTACTGCAATGATAGTAAATACACAGGCGCCAGACCCTAATCATTGACATAGATGTACAGTCTGATTAAAATCGGCCTTGTTAACGAGGAATAAAATTTGCAAAATAATGCATCTACCGGGATACGAACAACTTCCCAATGCATAACTCTTACCAGTCTCCATTACTGGCTGATTTAGGCCTTGTAGTATTTCCATAAGATCTATGTGCTTGGAAATCAGGGTCCACTATTCATTTCAGGTGCAGCGATCCACTATCTTGGCACGCCAAAGCGAGGGAAATACTGCAATACTTAAATCAGCTAGTAATGCAGACTGGCAAGAGTTATGCCTTGCGTTTGGAAGTTGGGATACGAACAGATTATGTAGATTCCTCGCCACAAGGTATGAGAACACCCTGTATAGGCGCGTGTTCCGAACCAGTTTAGCGCAGCCAAAGCCCAGTCAAATAACTGACCAATCACATCATAATTTACAAAGGGTCGCTGTTTTGAAAGCATTCAGAACAGACGAAATGATAGCTGTTTGGAGTTATCTGTCCCTAGCTTTTCGCACCGAAAGCTTTTGTTGGACGTCGTGTGATTGGTTAACTGAATTGCGTCAGAACATGGGAGACAACTGGCTGTCATCGGAACGATATATGTTCATATCCCGGTAGATGCACTATTTTGCAAATTTTAATCAGACTGTTTATCGAGAAGAACTGATCTCAACTGAAATAAAGATTTTGATTTGATTTGATCATGTCTGTTGCCGAAAATCATCATTTTGATGATTGTTGACTTATTATAGTAACGTTATAATATTATAAGTAGTGATTTTGATCGAAAACAGGGCAATGCATCACGATTGACGAGCGACAATTAGTCAAACGTAATTTTGAAATTTGAATTCCTCGGAAAACCGTTGATTTTAATCAGACTACATAGATGTACTAAAATGAATGTTCTCAGATTAATGCTAACTTATTAAGATATTTTACAAACGCTTCTAAAAGCTGATGTTAAGAAAAGAGGATTATCCTTTTAGGTCACAGATTTTGATTTCAGGCGATGATCTAAAAACAAATGACATGAAATCAGATGGGAAGGTCGTCCACTGAACCTATTAATTCAATCCCACCTCCACACAGTTAAGAGCTTAAGATCTGGTGCCATTAAGTCAATGCTTTATAACATATGGCATGTTTGGTACCAAATGAATCGTACATGTGAATATTCCTGCATAGTGTAAACTCACCCTTTACAAAGGTGAGGTGAGGTGAGGTGAGTTCGAGCTTAACGCTGCTTTCAAAAATATTTCACTTATATCGCGGCTGTTAGTATTATGGCAGGGAGAAAGTCCGCAACGCCATGTGGCTATGCATTGCGCTGAAAACTAGCTTACCATGGCCGGTACTCCGCTGAAATTCAGTGTAGCATTTCATCCAGCATTCTTTACGAAACCGTTGTATTCTTACATGTATAAATGATTACAGGTAATGACTTGGCTTGATAAACAAAAGGTATACGTAATACGTGTTATATACCGTTTCTTACCTGCACATATTGAAGAGATGAATGTGACGAATACAGCCGTAAGGATAAAAATTATGACCGTGTACAATGCGTACCATAGGTAGGACACGTGGTTGATCCACCTGAAATATGTCCACCACAAAGCACATGTATTGCACATCATATAAACTTCTCCCGTTGTTCTATCTTAAAAAAACACATCATTTCTCACACCGAATATCCAAAGGTCGATCCGGTGAAAATCAACGCCATTTGTTGCTGAACTTCACTGGTAGTGGTCTGTCTATCCTACAGCTTTGCACATAAACATTTTTTTAAATACATATATCAGATTTCAGTTCAGTATTTTTAAATAAACTGGACTGCATTGATATATTGTAACCAAGTTATTTATTTTTTTCTAAATTTGAATTATGCTCTGAACAGATGCATCTCTTGGCGTAGATATTTGAAGTTACCTCAACACTAAGATATCGTTATTACGGTGCATTCACTGAGATGTCCGACTGTCTGAGTACAAGACGAGTAAGGATGATCTAGAAATGTTATTGGTTTATGTTTAACATTAACATTATTTGCATTACGTGATATAAACACACTGTATTTTAACTTATTTTACAATAATTTGAAAATTAAACATATACATTGATAGGATATCAACAATGTCACAAAACTATTATCATCAAGTTCCTGTTATGAAATAGCGAAGTTCCATGGCAACTCACTTCTCATTGTTTAATATTTTATTAATTTTGATAAATGTGCACTAAATTGTGTCAATTTTATATAGTAAGTCACCAAAATCTTACACTCATTAAAGGTACAACCCTTGTATTGTTGAGGATCAAAACGTTATGAACGGTGTTATTTTATCGAGAAGTACTGACTGATGCCGAAAATTACAATTTTAATTGTTATCGGATCAGTATATTCGAAATATAAAGCTAAAAGTAGCGATTCCTGATCGACAACCGGACAATGCCCCGCGATAAGCTTGCGTCAATCAGTCAAACGTAATTTTGGACACCTATTTACATAAAAAATAAAAAAACAAGTTGGCTTAATAATATTTCATAGTTCATAACTATTGTGCATGCAAATGTGGTGTGTGCTTTCGGTCTCTTCATGTGTATAATAATGTTGATATATTTTCATTGGAAACTATAGTAGTTGATATGATATATTTGGCGATTGGGGACAAATATGCAACTTGAGTGAACGTATTTGAACTGATTAAATCCAATTAGAATATTATAAAACTGAATGGATGCCTCAACTGTTCGTTTCAACTGGAAGTGTTGTGAACAAAAAAACGTATTCATAACATATTCTATATAAAAGAAAATGTTTCCGTCTAAAGAAAAGTACATTCCTTGTTATATTGACCACAACGTGACAAGGAAGATGGTAATGGTTGTCATACTAAATAGGATTTCAATGATTATAATCTTTCTTCAAATCAAATTAGTACCGAAACCTACAATTCATCCTCAGAAGGCGTAAGTGATGACGTCAATGTCGTGGAGTTTACAAGGGAAATGATGTCATCATCTGAGAGGCTGCAATTGCGTAATACACTCTCCAAGTCTGCGCATTCGTTTACAGTAACGTTGTGGACAAGGTTAATTGGGAGTGTAAGCGCTCCTCCTACACCGGCCCAGAGCCCAAGGGATGTTGACACGATCGTGCAAGATAAGGCTCCCTAGAAACAAAGAATTCAGTAATACTCGAATTGCAGAGTTGTTTAATCGCATGGATATAATATGACCCCAGTACATATAGTTCAGTGGCAGAATGTAGAACCTTGTTTTGATAAATAACAGGGACGTGTTCAAGAAAGGTTTCAAAGTAATCGCTCAATTAAACCTCTTTTGAATGCAATTGCTCAATGTAGCGCTACGTAGCAAGGCGAGCAATCTTCAAGGAATTTGCACTGTGTTGTTCAAGAGAGAATGAGCGCTACTTGAGCACTACTTGAGCGCTTCTTGAGCGCTACTTCAGCAATACATCGAGCAATTGCAAATTACTGCCTCCACCGGGATTCGAACTCATAGCGTTAGGAACTTTTCTTCTGGAACCTTCTGGTGACTCAACCATCTACTACCGAAGGTGACACAGCTCCCCCGCGACTCGCTCTTCCGCCTCACAGGCTACTGCTGGACGCCTAGGAGACTATGTAGCATGTCATCTCGTCCGCTGCCCCTAACAGTCTGCTACCGCTGTTAGTGGTGTCTGATTGGCGTCAATTACCTCTGCATCCGACTCATTTTCAGTTCGTCCCGCCTGCTCTTGATCAGGGTTCGTCTCCACTGATTTCCCCAGACATGCCCCATCGCGTTACTGATGAGCTGCTCACGCATCTCAACAGAGAGGCTCGCACAGTTTTGGGTTTGGCATGCAATCACATGGTGTTCACCTGTCAGGCGATGCTCAACTGCGCCTAGCAGGCTGACATTGAGTTGGGTGACCCGGTGCTCTTCAAAGCATTTTGGCAATGTGACCGCGGACCTCGCGCAGATCATGCTATCGGCTTCGCTCAGGGATTACGGTCCTGCATAGGGATAATTACTTGTATCGTTCTGGCCTCAACTCTGACTCAGAAATCCTACCTCCGGCAGGTCCCGGCCAACTCTGAATCTCTCTTTGGGGGTCGTATCCCCGAGGTTCTTAGAGCGTGGCAGGAGGCTCAACAACAAGACCTCACAAATCGCCTTGCGGGGATTCAGAGGAAGACTTCGCCCAAACACCTGGTGGCTAACTACCATCAAGGTCAGGGTCACGGCAAGAGTCAATCAACTCCAAAGAAAGCCAAGACGGACTTTCGGCGGGGAGGGCGTGGCCGCGGCTCCTAAGACCCCCCGTCCCGGGGCGAGGGCTGTACCCCTCAAAAGGGGAAGCGGAGGAAGTGACTTGTGGTCACCCCCTCTGCTTCCTCCTCCCTCCTGGTCGGAGGGCTCGGTGGGGGCCGGCTTCTGTGCTTAGTCAGCAACTTGGAGCAGTTAGGGTTAGACCTGTTCGTTTGTCGGATACTGGGTCAGGGCTTCCGCATTCCCGTCTCGTCTCCTCCTCCTCATACCTGTGCTCCTAGGGAGCATCCCTTGTCACGGGACTGGCTCCTACAAACATTGGAACAGGTGGAGATCTTAATCTCCAAGGGGGAGGTGCAGGAGGTCCTAACCAAGCATCTAACTCCGGTCTTTTACTCCCCAGTGTTTGTCTCATACCCAAAAGGAACTCGAAAAAAATGGCGACTCAATCACGACTTGAAGGTATTCAACCCTTCCTACCTCGTTCGGTCGCCATATTTTCGACTCTTGACTCTTCCCTCTATGATGCGATCTCTGGAGCGTTCTGACTGCATAGTGTCTCTCGATCTCCAGGATGCGTACCTGCACATTCCGATTCACTCTTTGGATCGCAGGTACCTCCGCTTTATTCTGGACGGGAGACATTTTCAATGGTGCATGCTTCTGTTCGGGATCTCATCCGCCCCCTGGCTATTCACACGAGTGACTCAGCCTATCGTTCAATTCTTAGACCAAAGCAACATTCCGTTTCTAATGTATTTGGACGATACGTCGATCTCCCTTCGTCAGTGGCAAAGAGTTTTGTAGTTGCTAACGTCAGCTTAGGACCTCATCCGCAGGGGTAGGTTATTCCTTCGCCCGTTACAGGGGTTACTGAACCCCCACATCAGGGAGACTCGTTGTCGTCACGCCATAGCTCTGGCCCCAGATCTGCATCGTTTCCTAGCTTGGTGGTGGGTGGACGAGAGTGTTTTCTCCGGGGTTCCACTTCGGCCTCGTCCCCCTCAGCTTACCTGTTCGTAAAACGCCTCCACTAAGGGGTGGGCCGCATCTGGGTCACGAGTAGGTAGCGGGAGTCTGGTCTCAGTCAGAGCAGAACTCACACATCAACGTCCTCGAGTTGGACGCAGTCCGCCTAGCCATTAAACACTGGCTGGTCCCCTTGCGAGACCAGTGCATCGTTTGCTCTTTGTTGTTTTGTTCCTTATATTTCGCTTAATAATAGTACGTTTTGGCTTAAAACGTAATTATTTATACTTACCTGTTGACTAGAACTACACGCAAGGCCCGCCCATCCTCCCCGCTTGGTCGGAAGTGAATACTTCTAGTGGTGACGTCACAAGACCTTGCCGACTTACCGCATTTGGGAGAGGGATTTTACACATCCCTACTCCACTGTTTTAAGTTATGTCTGTGTTAACGTTGAAATATCATACCTAGAGAGGAGGTAGGCATAGTAGGTCTAGTCAACAGGTAAGTATAAATAATAACATATAATCAAAAACGTACTATTATAAAAAGACTCATGTACTCATGTACTGCTTAGATTGCAATTATTCTAAATTCGCAAAATGATCGTCTGTATGCAATAATAATAAAATAAGATTTAAGACTAATACACACTGCAACTTCTGTGAATGTATGACACACCATTTAAAAAAGGTACTTGTGAATTTGAAAAATCTATGTGAATGTAAATTTTAAGCTGATAAATGTTAATGCTAATTCTGTACCAATATATGTTACTGAGAAGGGCAGTTTAAAGTGTGTGTTGCAATGCATAATGTATTAAAACTGCGTGATTGGCCACCTCTTCGCCTGTGAAGCAGGTCAGGAACATCGTGCGCCATGCCATGTTAAATAGCATTGTAATGAATGGTCACTGCAGTTACATCAGATCATTGGGTATTTGAATTTGATAAATATACATGTCAATACAATACATGCAGTTTTCATTTGCGAAATTACAAATTTAGATATCTAAGGGTTCGTTATATCGAAGATTTAAATTATTTTGATTAATATTAGTATGTTAAAAATATGTTTAGGCCTAAACAAGCAGTCACGTCAAACCCAGCAGATAAATTTCAATGTTTTGTTTGTCGGCACTACTTAGCCGGTGTAATGAATCCCGAAGTGTCAGTCGGCCTTTAAGAAGCGATTGTAATGAACAGAACTTGCCTTTGGCTAAACCCTCTGCATGTTACCCCCCCCCCCCCCCCCCCCCCCTGCAGACTCTGAACCATGATATCGATGTTACATAACATTATATAATAGTCTCTGCTGTCTCTTTAATAGATCAATCACCAAATGCCATACTATTAAGCTACTTAAAGAAAGTCTAAATTCAAATCTAGATGATAAGATCTAAATTTTCGTAAATTATCCTTTCTAATAAACTGCTTATTTGGAGGAATAGGGACCTGGGGTACTTGTGCTCTCAGAGCACTCTTGTGTATTGTTAATGGTAGATATGCCAAAAACATCTATCGCGAATAAATATCTATTGAAATACACATTGATAAATGCCCTACCCTATTACCTATATACCTATTCTAACATTATATTTAAGTGATACACGCCCAAACCTCGATACGACACGGTGTTCGTTCCGATAAATACACACACAGACACATATATATATATATTTATCGGAAAGTTCACGCTCATGTGAGTCCTATTTTTAGACAATTTGATTATATCTAGTGTTCCAAAATAACCATTTATGAACATTTAAATCGCAATTCTATTATTCATAGATAAGCTTATCTCTTGCACAGACGTCTAGTTCACAAGTTACGTCCCTGAGGTAAGTCCGGTTTATTGTAAATGTTGGTTTTGAAAATATTAATTTGAATATTTCGTAATTAAAACGTTAATCTCTTTTTCCGAAATTTATTGTTTGGAAACAAATGTTTGCATTTGACAATATTTAGTTTAAAGATTTGAATTTCACGCCTTCAAATGTTACAATTATGTTGTTGTTCTAACATATTGTAACATATTTCCTGTTTAGATACCCATAATGGTACCGCTCGTTATCTTCGCATCCTTGGTGGTATCTTGGTAAGTTAAATCGCTGATCTGTAAAACTTTTAGTTATTAAACCGAGTTTCAATCAATATGCAGATGTATCTGATTCACGCCAGATGACCGTTGTACTGATATTTGTCTTAATTTATTTTGTATTGTAATCTTATACCTTTGCATAACACCCACTTACCAGTTTCTAATTGGAATATATTGCTAAAATTCGGTATGATAATCATCAAATACATGATTTGGTCTTTGAATAGAATAATTTTAATAAAATTCAACTAAAATTTTAGTGTAGTATCCATCCTTTACTGATTGTTGATGTGAAAAAATGTTATTAAAACTTAAATTCAACATAAACGCTTATAAAATAGCGGTTTGTAAGTTTATAACTCATTCAAAGTTTCAGTATGTTAATCCCTGTCAGTGATCAAATTATTGTTTAACACCCCACCTATCATGAACGAAGGAGAGACAAACTAACGTCCTGTACCTTTTCTAAGACCGATGCATTCGAACCATGTTTGTCTACAAGTCTAGGATACCCAACTGGCCATGTTGGAGATACCAGGGAAGCCAGACGACTCTTTAAGAAGGCGGACAAAGACCACAGCCAGCATCTGACGAGACAAGAGTTTCACCAGGTCTTTCTCGACTTTGATCTTGATGGTATGTTTCTTTCTCGACTTTGATCTTGATGGTATGTTTCTTTATCGACTTTAATCTGAATGGTATTTTTCTTTATCCACTTTGATCTGAATGGCATGTTTCTTTCTCGACCTTGATCTGAATTGTATTTTTCTTTCTCGATTTTGTTCTGAATTGCATGTTTTTATATTAAGTATAGGTCTATATCGTAAATGTCAGTGTAAATGTATCCATAATTTGCATATGCTCCTACTAAATCAAGATAGTTCCCTTGAAGTGGTTAAATCTTTCTAATTCATATAACGGTATTTTCCAAAAAGGAGACAAACAAATCACCGTCAATGAGTTTGTAACCGACTGGGCAATCCAGGACCTGGGTCCCGCAACCGAGTCCGTCATTCTCTTTCACAACGTTGACATCAACAAAGATGACGTCCTCACTGAAGACCCCGACTTGCTTCACATATTCCACTTCTTCGATCACAATGGTAAGGAAGTTTAAAAGTCTCATATTTTGGGAAGGGCCAAAATGGTCAATTGAGTTGGACATGTGCCTTCAAAGAACTCAAAGAACATGCACAGTTTTATGTGCAGAAACAAATATACCAACACAGGACAAAAAGTAGTGGAATCCATTTGCCGGATCCTTCCGGATTTTCCCAAATATTGGCGTATCCTGATGAATCCAGAAGAATCTGGGTGAATTAGGCAAGCGATTTCCACCACTTTTTGTCCAGTGCAAGTATTGTTATTCTTCAACCTCAGTGACCCACAATTATGTACACTCTTCATATAATAAACGTGGAATTCGTCACTTGGAAAAGTCGTACTTAAATTATATTCACCCTTGAGTCAGTTTATGAAAACATTAATCTATGGAAAGACGTCGCATAGGGTGATGGAATAAAGTGTCAAGGTATATTGTATTTTACAACTATTCAATCTAACACAAAACAGGTAATCCTGTCACCTGATTTCCTGGAAGAAGGCGCATGAGCTAAAGGTTCCAATTGGAAGCCACTTTTGTTTGTTTATGACTTAAGAGAGATCCGCACTGTAGGCTTATGAGTTCGAATTGGAAGCCAAGTTTGTTTGTTTATGCCTTATGGGAGATTCGCACTGTAAGCTTATGGCATTTCCTATCGAGGCTCCACTTTTAGTTATGGGATTAGTTTTTGGGATCTTTCATCGACGGTATCCCGAAGAATAAAGTTGCAAAAAAGTGCATCTACCGGGATACGAGCACAAACCGCTTGGGGTTTCCTCTCCACACGATCTGATGATGGCCCGGATACTAGCAACTTCTGCCACAGGGTCAGTTAGCCAATCACAAGCTCTCCAGCATAAACTTTCAGTGCGAGACGCAAGGGGCACAGGTGTGGATACAGAGGTAGGATGCCGGGGTGAGGCCGCAGTCAAACCAATGTTGAGTGTCACTACCCACACATACCCATACTTTTGCAGTTTAATTATTCCCATGAATAGATTGCAGGCTTTTACTCAGAAGTTCATATTCAGTAAACATTGTTTTTATTGAGAGGTGTGATGTTATTTTATCTTGCAGAGGACGGTGACATCACTGAGGCAGAATTCTCTGTACAGTGGAAGAAGATGGGTCTCTCCTAGATGTTGGAAACAAACAGGAGCTTTTAATGTATGAACAGCATTAAACAATGAAACATTTTATAAATATTTATATATATATTTGACAAAAGTGTTGTGTGATGAATCGTATTTAGAAGCGTATGCATGTTTTTGTTTTATATTAACAAGATATTTATCATCACATATACAATCTATACGACAATTATTTTCGTGACAGGTTGGGCAATGTTAGGATATCGTAATACTTATCATTCATTTATCATTTGAAATAACACCTCAATGGAGTTTGAATCACTTTTGGTCAACGAAGATTCGACGTTACAATCCTATACACTTATCTCCCTTGCGACATTTTTTATCAATAAGGACCCGCCGGTGAGTCTCGTTAGGAAAACATCAATATATTAAAATATATCCAGTTCACAATATTTTATTTGACTTTGATACGTGCCAAAATACGATATTTGCTGATTTCAGTTCAATAAATTCACTGAACTTGCATAGTCAATCCCAATCGCCAAATATATAATAATATTTACTAGTTTCCAATAAAAATTTAGCAATGTCATTAAACATGTACAGACACCGAAACTTCACATTCCAGTTTATATTACATGCACATGACCTATGAACAATATCAACCCAAATTTGTCTTTGTGTCTGTTGTAAATAAGTGCCAAACACAGGTTTTAGAATGGCTTTAGAAAGACGTAGGGTCTACCATTTCTACGCTACACGCGCACCTTTGATTCAACTATCTGCTTAGTACTATGATGTTATTAATTAAGTACTTCCGTATTGGCTGTACTGCAACTGTTACTGTAACGCGGCAATACGGAAATACTTAAATAATTGACTTAGTCTAACTTCCACGGACGAGTAATAAACACATTCATTGATTAACTATCGCTCGTTATATACCAAATCATTAACTCCTTAAATAAAAATGGTATTCAATAGAAGTTTGTTTAGTATCCTATATATGTAACACAGTTTTTACGTGACTTATATCATTCACACTCTTGTAATACTGTATTTATGTTTTGTCGCACTATCAAAAGGAAACTTGATACATGTAGTTTACAGAACGGCGTTAGTTAAAATGAGGTCGCATCTTCGGGATAGTCATGAGCCAGTCTTCGTGACATCTTAGCTTTCATCTCCTCCAGAAGTCTCTCTTGTTTTGGTTTCTCTTCTGTGTCACCACTCCTAATTTCGTATTTCACAATAGTTCCATTCTTAACTACTGATTCAGTTGGTTTTATTATCGAATCTTCTGTTTCGTCGTTCATGGTGCCGGCTGTTTCGCCATGACCTATGAAATCATAGCTTGTGACGTGTTCTGATATCTCAGTGACGTCACTTCCGCTTTCTTCATCATTCCTGACCTCCCATGGTGGCACGTGACCTGTGTCTTTCAGTATCCAATCAGAGTCGTAGTTGTTGATTTCATCATGTATCTGGTAATAGAAGTGATACGTGATGTTGACAACCACAATCTAGTTAAAACTAGCTGCAATGTTATACGTCCCCAAGGCCCGTCATTACATCTAGAGAATTACCCACCTGCGGAAATCAACCAAACAGAACAGACCTGGCTCAGCTCTTGAGGCGACAAAGCAATTGGATGTTATGGACGTTCTTATGGGACGTAAAACATTGCAGATAGTTTTAACTAGATTGGCTATAACCATTGCAATACTGAAATCAATACATTATTTTCATGTTATTACTTTAGAAAAAGGCCAAAATGAGTGACCTTTACATACTCCCGCCTTCACAAAACATTGATCAATTTGAAAACATAAGCAGCCAACCACAGCAAGTAATGACGATAACATCCATTGGACACGCTGGGTTTTAACCCCTACATGTAATTACCACATTTGCCTTTCTTATGGTTTGTATCACTGTGGAATCTACATCTTACTACTCACAGGACAACACGTGGTGGAATCCGCTTGCCGGATCCTTCCGGATTCTTCAGGATTCCGCCAATATTTAGAAAAAGGCCAAAATGAGTAAATTGTACTCCCGCCTTCCCAAAACATTACTTAATTTGAAAACATATGTAACCAACCACGGCAATTAATGACGATAACTTCCATACACTTTGAGTTTTAACCCCTAAATGTCACATTACCACATTTGTTTTTCTAATGATAAGTATATGGTTTGGTAAAAGCAGAATGTCGAGGTAGCTATTAGGACGATAAGGTAGCTATTGGTACAGTGAACTTTACATAGGTATTTTAATCAGAAAACAAGTTTAACAATTATAAATTTATAAATATTTTCTAATTATTAATGATAATGTTTTAATTAAGTATTTGGCGCCTATGGGTTAGTTTACCTTCGTCACATCACGGTCGACCTTTGCGCATGACAGGGGGAGATAACAACACTTCCGGTCGCAACCTGGGTGTACATACTCATTGTCGACTTCAGCAGGTGTGTTGAAACCTGCAACCGCAAGCATTCTTATAAAATATTCAACATACCACATATCCACTTTCATTTATTGATAAAACAATGTTTTCTGATAGATGAATACTATACTTCCCTTCTTATGGTACACGTCAAATATCATTGAATTGTAACCTATAAATATATATATGCCTATGTAATATGTGTAACTCATATGAATAGTCGAGTCTCTCTAGTGATTCATCCTACTTCTAATCATCAATATAGAAATGGATGTTGTCAGATCCATACTAACGTACTTAATACATTTTACAAGCGCTCCCAAAAGCAGATTTCAAGTATGAAGCCCTATCCCTTTTGGCCTCTGATTTGGATTTCAGACGAAATGCGATGAAATATAATTGATGACATAAAATCAAAGATCAAATTGACTTCCGCCTCAGCACGTTCAGTGCTAATCTGTTCAGTAGAGTTACATTATTAAGATGTTTAGTCGTGATTCTGATCGAAAACCGAATAACGTTCCGCGGATGTCGCGCGTCAATTACTTAATAATTTCAAAAACATATATGTAGCAGACAAAAAGACAGATACTGGTTGGTACTGTTCAATGGGAAATATAACTGTCATAAATGGGGCACATGGCTTCGGCTTCACGTTGTGTATTAAGCCGCTGCTCGAGTTTCATTGAAACTCATTGAAAGTTGTTGTAAAAAAATTGTTAGGGGATACATGCAAGTCTAGTGAGATGATTTGGACGTAAATCATGACATTTAATATTTATGTTTGTATCAAATATAAATAAATGTTCATGAAAACACGTAGTGTCCCTTTAATACGTTTTGTACAGCGTGTCTTACCTGTATATATTGAAGAGATGAATGTGACGAATACAGCCGTAAGGATGAAACTTATGACCGTGTACAATGCGTACCACAGGTAGGACACGTGGTAGATCCATCTGAAATACGTACACCACAACACACATGTATTATACATCATATAAACTTTCCCGTTCTTCTAACTAGAAAACACATCACTTCACACACCGAATATTCAAAGGTCGATCCTGTGAAAAACAACGCCATGTGTTGCTGAGCTTCACTGGTACGGGTCTGCCTAGCTTACAGCTAATGACAGAACCTTATTTTGAAATACATAATATAATATTTCATTCAATATTTTTAAATCAGTAAACCTAATTGATATATTGAAGTTATTTTTTTTTTTTCTAAATTTGAATTATGCTCTGAACAGATGCATCTCTTGGTGTAGATATTTGAAGTTCCCTCACCACTAAGATACGGTGCATTCGTTGAGATATCCGACTGTCTGAGTACAAGACGAGTTAGGATGATCTAGAAATGTTATTGGTTTGTTTAACCTCCGCCCTCACCTATAAATAGTGGACTTCTCCAAAACATGGCAGTAACGTTTTGACTTGAAGTCTCTCTAAACGACCAACATCTCGCTCACTCTTTTTGATATATCTACTATTCTAGCAAAAAAATTGGGGCAATTTCAGTTCCATTTTTCAATGAGATAATAGAGATTAGAAATGTGTTAACAAATGAATTTTAAATTGCTTCTTTTAAAATATATTACAATTACAAATTCGAAAAATGATATCTCTTTTAAAATATTTGACGTTGGAAGAGTACACATTTTAAACTTAAGAGGGGTGGCCGGTAGCGCCTGAGATAAACACTTCTTGGCAGAGTAGAAGAATGTAGCTAGATGTTATCAGAGACCATTCCATCTGTCCTGCTAAAGTGCTCACGGTGATATATGATAAACAGTCTTGTTAAAATGGAATGATATTATAGTATTATCAACTTCTTTAATAGCATTCAATGTCATTAAATTCATTAACTTATTGACCATAACCCAATGCAGTTCATGATAGATTTATAGATCTATACACACACCAAATTATGAATTCTACTATTCCATGTGTACTTATAAACAACATAATTACAGCATTTTCTTCGATCAAGTACTGAAGATATGCTGTGGCAAGAGTAATATATACGAAAAAACAAATAACGTTCTTTTATATATTTAGAGTGAGTATTCGTATAATTAACACATGATAGGCTAGATAACGACTAAATTTTGTTTATGAAATTGTTTAATTACTTATGGTTGTATGTGTTAGTGCGTTCAGTTCCATATTCAGTTTATCAAGACTGGCTGATCGGGAATCTAAACTATTAAACACTTGTTTTGACAATCATGGGGCAGGATTAAGCTAGACTGGGTAGTTGGAAACATTCAAACATACACAATCTAAGTCACGTGATGAATACGCATGTATCTATATACACTTTGAATATTAATTAGTTCACGTTAGTACTGTTCTACTTTTGTCTATATTAGATTGCATTTGAACAGGCTTTCCCATACTCACACCTGTGTTACTGAGAAATATTTTTCAATTTTAGTTTTGCTTCTCAATATTTAAAGTATTTCTTATACGTCAATAGCCCTCACAATTATTGAATAATACATATTTTCAATAAAGAAAATGTAACCTCATCATACCACAGACTTAATTTATGCCTGTGACCATACTGCACTAAATATTCACAGTATTTAGGGTCTATCAGATTAGAACTCCATGCCATGTTGAGATAGCGACACACACACGTTCCACATAAACACAGATGTTTAACAGGGTTCTGTGTCACTCTCCCCATCGCTAAAAATGTGATGGCCAAGATAAGAATTTACTCCCACGGGAGTAAAAGCGCGGCCTTTTTAAAGAGAGAGATATTTCGGCAGTATCCGCCATCTTGTTTTCTTTGCATTACGTGATAAGAAACACGCTGTATTCTTACTTATTTTAAATTTATTTAAAACATATAATATATACATTGGTAGGATATCCACAATGTAAAACAAATATTATCATCAAGGTATTGTTATGAAGTAGCGAGGTTTCCATGGCCACTCACTTTTGTTTTAATTTTGAACGAATGTGCATTAATCTGTATCAATTTGATATAGTAAGTCACCAAAATCTTACACTCATTAAAGGTGAGGTGAGTTGGGGTTTAACGCCGCTTTCAAAAGTATTTCACTTATATCGCGGCTGCTAGTATTACGGCAGGGAGAAAGCCCGCAACGCCATGTGGCTATGCATTGCGGTGAAACCTGCGAGCATACACTCATTAAAGGTACATCCATTGTATTTTTGAGGGTCACATATACAACATGTTATGAACGGTGTTATTTTATCGAGAAGTACTGACTGTTGCCGAAAATTAAAATTTTAATGGTTATCTGATAAGTATAGTGGAAATATAAAGGTAAAAGTTGCGATTACTGATCGAAAACCGGACAGTGTCCCGCGATTAGCTCGCGTCAATCCAATTGGAAATTTATTTACAAAGAAAAAAACAACAAAACAAGTTGGCTTAATAATATTTCATAGTTCATAACTACTATACATGCAGATGTGGTGGGTGCTTTCGGTCTCTTCCCATGTATAATGATGTTGCTATATTTTCATTAGAAACTATAATAGGTATGATATATTTGGCGATTGGGGACAAATATGCAACTTGAGTGAGCGTATTTGAACTGATTAAATCCAATTAGAATATTATAAAACTGAATGAATGCCTCAACTGTATGTTTCAACCAGATGTGTTATTAACAAAACAGTTATTCATAACATATGCTATATAACGAATGTCGTTTCTAAAGAAAAGTACACTCCTTGTTATATCAACCACAAAGTGCCAAGGAAGATGGGTAATGGTTGTCATACTAAATAGGAGTTCAATGATTATAATCTTTCTTCAAATCGAATTAGAACTGAAACCTACAATTCATCCTCAGAAGGCGTAAGTGATGACGTCAATGTCGTGGAGTTTACAAGGGAAATGATGTCATCATCTGAGAGGCTGCAATTGCGTAATACACTCTCCCAGTCTGCGCATGCGCTAACAGTAACGTTGTGGACAAGGTTAATTGGGAGTGTCAGCGCTCCTCCTACACCGGCCCAGAGCCCAAGGGATGTTGACACGATCAGGCCAGAAAAGGCTCCCTAGAAACAAAGAATTCAGTAATACTCGAAGTGCAGTGTTGTTTAATCGCATGGATATAATATGACCCCAGTACGTATAGTCCAGTTGCAGAATGTAGAACCTTGTTTTGATAAATAACAGATGTTTTATTGCTGTATATAGTAGATGAGACCTTCCCTCAAATATTTCAGCCGGTGCAGTGACCTCACCCTTGGTCCAGTGGAAGAAAGACATTTTTTGTAGTATTAGTTTATTAGCGTAAGGCAGATCGATTCGATGAAGCATCGAACTTCCAATTAAATTTACCAAAATAACTCACCCATTCATTTATAAAGGGTATAAACAGGCCGGAAATGAACAAACCAAGAAGAGGTCCGCAACAAACTCCAAATATGGTCAAGATTGTCTGCAAAATAGAATATGACAAGACAGTTTACTTTTTTTAGTTGTTATCGTATTCAGCTTTAAATAACGTTGATTATTGTAAAAGGTGAATCAAGTTAACCTCGATTCCCACTGAAACCAGTTTCCATTACTGACTATATTAAGTCTTGTTCAATATCGTCATGTTTTCTGTACCATCACGCTTTACCTGGATTCTGCTACGCCATTGCTGAAAAGTTAACGAAAAGAAGAAAAACCTAATTTCTCTAGACACTGGAATTTGGCAAGCTAGATCCTTTATTAAATAAATTTAAATCATTCATGTATTTCGATAAGTAAAACTTTTACCTGTAATACAGTTTGTTTAAGAAACATCGCAAGATATGCAAGAGCAAGGACAAACACTCCAAACACAAACGCTGAAACATACAAAAATATATCTTATAAATCGTTCATACATGTAAGCTCATTCAATGTAAACGGACATGTGTTCAGAGGAACATCAATTATTTCCATGGCATTTGGGTGCTCTAGAATATGTATTAGGCACACAAAAAAAGAGTTTGTTTCTGGTTTCCGCCCGCATCAGTTTCAAACCCACGCCTCAGGGTTTTTTTCTAGCTTTTGACAAAAGTAAGGGGCAGATAACTATAATTTTTAGCCTCAGAAAACATTGGACATAGACAATGTCACTCGTTTCTGTTGAGATGGAGTGTAGGGGTGAGATTATTGACTATTTGGAATAATAACACATATTTCAGAGGGTTTGTGCTTTATTGATATAAATAATTGTATAAATTTTGTTTTTTTATCTCTTCATTCCCAAAAAAAAATGTCGTAAAAAAAAATCGCATCATCGCATCATTTTTGCCAGCCTGTAAAGACCAGAAACATTTTAAAATTATTTGTCAGGCCTTACATCAATATTTAAACAGTGGCGATAAGAAACAGCAATAATTGTGGACAAATAGGCTGACAAAATTGTGGTATTATTCTTTAAATTGAGATCTGAAATAATTTATTATTCTTATCAAACTCACCAATGACTTTTGAGATGAACAAAGAAGTTCTCATTTCCCATATTACCTTCATGACATCTTCCAAGAACACAACGGAAAGAGAATTTAATCCTGAAGAAACAGAACTGAAAGAAAAAGTATAATAACAGGGTAATATTAAGGTCGAGGTCGAGTTGGTCGGATGGTTAAGCTTTCAGGACTGGTCGGTGCCTTATTCTGAGGGTTTGGATTCGAATCCTTCAAGTGAACAGCTTCCCAATGCAAGGCATAACTTTTGCCAGTCTCAATCTCTTGTTGATTTAAGCCTTAATATAGTAATATAGGGCCCGTAAGTAACTCTCGTTGGACAGGCGAGATTTACCCACTTCCGGTGACAAACACACGTTTCTCAATGGTGTTCACCGTGTTAATTTTCACATAGAATATGTCTTATATGTCGATGAACAGTTGTGTATCGTCCAAAATAATTTTGGAAAGATTTAAAATTTAAACTTACCTTTTTAAAAAATATTTTTTAAAAACATCTAGAAGTATTCTTTTACTGCTGACTAAACAACCGCACTTTTCATGTTTAGATTGAGACATCGAAAACTTGAAATATTTGCAATTGAAAACCATACATATGATAAAATCAACTGAGGTGAGTACTTTCTTTTGCCTGGCAGTTTATTTATTAACATCTATGTAACTCCGAAGATCTCTCACAAAAGGTAGATGTGGCATAAGTAAACTTAATGTACAAGCCTATAGAAGATCTGAAGACGATGATATCAATTTAGCCATGTGCTCTCGTTGTGTAAACGTTGTTGACGATGAGTATCACGTATTGCTGCAATGCACGCTGTACTCTGACATCCGTTGCAGATATATTCCATAACACTATTATTTAAACTAAAGCATGCCGAAGTGTGTACATCTACTTAAAACCAAAATGCAAAAGTTATCTTACGTCTAGGTATATTTGTAAACAAACTACACCAAATTGTATAAAAGTTTATACTGAATGTATTTTACAAGCAAGCGTTTGTAAATGATTATCATTGCCCTCATGGAGATTCTACGAAATAAAGCTGTCTATCTGTCTGACATAACAATATTACATCTGATCTCTATCTACATGACATTGCTAAAGGTAATATATATTTTAGTGACAGTCATATATTTTCATTGTGGTCGTGTTATGGCGACGTAGATAATAAAATAACGTATTATCAAAAAAGATATGTCTATCATCATTTACAATATTTATATCAATTATTTGCTATAAGAATCCGATACAGATTTGTTTTCATGGTGTGTACAGTCATTTATTGAATATCTTGTCGCAATTGTAGAGTTATGAAAGATGCTCTACTGTTATTGAGGTGAGGTGAATTAGGCTTCAACGCCGCTTTCAGGATCATTTTACTTACATCGCGGTTGCTAGTATTATGACATGGGGAAATCCCACAACGCCATGTGGCTATACATTACGGTGAAACATGAGAGCATCGGCGGTTTAACGCCGCTTTCAAGATCATTTTACTTACATCGCGGCTGCTAGTATTATGACATGGGGAAAGCCCACAACGCCATGTGGCTTTACATTACGGTGAAACCTGCGAGCATCGGCTGGAACTAGCGAACCATGGGTGGTATTGCGCTTAAATTCAGCGTAGCAAACCTTACTGCGCGTAGAACAATTCTCTACTGCAGACAAAGTTACCGCTGCGGGGATTTGAACCCCGGACCTCTTGATCCTAAGCCGAACGCGCTAACCACTGGGCTATCCCGCCCCCTTTTCAGAAGAGATAATATGGATGATGTTAAGGATTTCATATGCATCCAGTGTAAGATAGTTTACAGTTGAAATTCGCCTACCAAAGAGATGCAGTGAATAATCCAACTACAAAGAAACCCGCGAGTCCTGGAAGGGGGGTCAACACGTCCATCACTAGAAACGGAAGAAGCTGAAATTATAACGATGGCAAATCTTATTGATGTTCAACTATGTCATGCTCACGTATCAGCTCATTTCCTCCACATAGACTTTACTCATTTATGATTTCTTACGATAACTCTGTACTGCTATGGCGAATTTATCCGCAAGAGCAAAATCAATTAGCGGGGAAAAGGATACTACATACATGTACAATCACAGCAGAAGTTTAGCGCAAATATGTTGCGCAACAGAGATGAACGACAAGTTTTCCCTATGTGCGAACGAAGCTCACTTCGTTCGCACGTATGGAAAACTGATCGTTCGCGCATAGCGAAAGCTGGTCGTTCATCTCTGTTGCGCAACATATTTGCGCTAAACTTCACCTGTGCTACAATCAAGGGAAACATCAGTTCGTTACTCGACTTAACCGATTTTCGTCCTGAGTGTAAAATAGATTGGGCTAATGACGAATTTCATTATAAAACTGGTACATAACTTTTGATCACTACTGTATTTCACCAAAGAGACCCAATGGTAACATAACATACCTACCTGGTCTCTTGCTTTAATATGGCCAAGTACAACTGGATCACAATCATGATATGCAGCGAAGATAACCAGGCCAACGAGACAGATCAGTGTGGAGAGCAGAAATAGGGGAAATATACTGGTGTACAGTGCACTGCAAAAGTAAGTATATCTTTAGCATATGAACTTCAAACATATATGAACTCCGCGAACGTCATGTACACAATCGATTTTAATTAAATTGAACTTCCCTTACTTAGCTTTAAATAAGGTAATAACTCTTAAAATGTATTAAATAAATAAAACTCTTAAACACATTGAAGGATAACGGCTGATGCAAACTCTAGACTCATCATGAGGAAGAACTAATTCTGGACATCAACTTTATTGTGAAAACACGACCTATGAGGGTATATGTATTTTTTTTTAAATTAAATAACAATTCATGTTATATTAAAGGCGCTGTACCATTATATTAACATGTTGAATGATCAATCATGTAATCCGGACCCTGTGTTTGTTTCATTAAGTCGTTGTTGATATGGTGAAGCCATGCTGTTTCAGGTTGTTGAAGAACAAGAATTATTGAATGTTGTTTCCGGAGCGGAAAACTTAACTAATACCTTCCCTTGTTGGTTTTTACTTACATTTGCGATGTCTTTAAGCTTTTGATCTCATTACATCGATGTGTCAGTGTTTGGTAAGTTGAGTAGATAGTCAACTGACATACGCACGAGCCAATCAGAAGCGACCAAACAGAATGCCGAACTGTAGGATCTGGATTCCAGCTACAAACAAAATACTCAATTATTAACATTCTTTTGATATGAGAATGGAATAAATGCTTTCTGTAAAATTGGTTCCAAGCATCGATAGATTCAAGGTGTTAGTAATATGAACTATTGAAGAACTTTTGAGATGTATTATACGATAAACTTACAACAGCTAGACGAAATACGTTGCTCATAGAGGTAGCAGATATAGGGTCATAGGGTCAGTTTCTTTCATCATAGCATGTTCTCTCTTTCTCATTATGTAATTGACAATCGTAAACGGTAAGTTGTATAATTGTTCTTATTACCGTAACATCTGCTTTGACAAACACATTATATAAATCGCGTTGCCTTCACAAGATATAATTGCATCATCGAAAAATGGTTCAAAGCGATAGAATGGTCCTGATTAATTATGTATCTTCGTCAAGACAGACGATGGTCTATATTTCCAAAGCTGTATTAGTAATAAAACTACTAACCTCTACCATACATTTGCATCGGCTTACGGTTATCTTAGACCTAAGAGAGCTTTGAAAATCTAAGTCCTTGTGTTTATAAGCAAATATCGTAAAAACCAAACTTACTCTAAAAAGTCGATTCTCCCATTTTCTCGTGCTATCTGCCACACTCTGTCAAGCCCGCCAACATCAAGACTACCCTTGACACTTACAGTGACCAGTCCAGCTATTATGATAATGGTCAGAGGCAGGTCCGTCCATAATGTGGATCCTCGTCCGCCCTCAAATAAAATAGGATACATATCACAGAGAGGGTTAAAGGTACATCCATTGTGTTGTTGGGGTCACATATTCCAAACGTTATAAAAGGTGTTACTTTATCGAGAAATACCGACTGTTACCAAAAACTACCATTTTGATGATAGCCGACGCAGTATATTGACGATATGAAGGTAAAAGTAGTGATTTCTGATCGAAAACCGGACAATGGCGCGTCAATGAGACAAACGTTATTTTTTAATCTTATTTATAACAGAAAAACTAATAAATTTGGGTTGATCATGTTTACTATGTCATATAACTACTGTACATGTAAATGGGACGTGTAGTTTCGGTTTCTGCACATGCATAATGATGATACTATATTTTAATTGGAAACTAGTAATTATGATATATTTGGTGATTGGGGATGAATATGCAAGCCGAGTGAATTTATTTGCACTGAAAACAGCACATATGGTGAGTCGGAACGTATTAAAGCCTAAAAATGTTTATGAAACACAATGGATGCACCTTTAAGAGTTTACGTCATTGTGTGTATGCATTACGTTAAAGGGGGAAAATGTTGTATTTTTACTAATTTTAATTTTTTTGGACAATTAATGATACATTTTGATAAAATACAAGTAGTGTATCATTAGACTGATCAACATTATCTTGTTATGTAATAGCAAAGCTTTCCACACTCGCAGCGCAGATGAGGAATTTCTCTTCTCATTGCTTATATATGGATTAGTTATTACTTATAACATATCCTATATCTAAACTCTTCGGTAATATGTTTCAACTGCACTGTGTTATAATAATAATATATTAATAACATATATATCAACAGTAATGTCCCCTTGAAGTTCGTTTCCAAAATTTATATCACGATAGAAGCGCCCCTTTAAAACGCAAATGGTGGAAGAAATCCGAAGAATATACAGCTGCCGTTGAAAAACGCGTAAGTTATATTGAAGAAATAGACCTAGTTAAAATAGCTTCATCCCCATCGCAGAAGGCATTATCTCACCACAGATATTACTCAAGTCTTGTCTTCCAACATAACCTCTGTTACAATAAATAAATATCGTGTACGACTATTAGAGACTTTGAATTAATTTTTTTTTAAAATCACATTCTTTCCCCCTAATTTTCTTTCCCCTGTGAAATGTGCACATTAGTAAGACAAAAGAAGGTCAGTTCTACCATGATGAAAGGCTATGTTTGATTAAATGGAAACTTTGACCGGTATCCATGCTGTACATTATAACCTCACGATTTCGTTGGCAAACCAGTATCAATGCATTATAATATTTATTTATGTAGGAAAATATCAATTTAATTGACAATTCAAAAGACGAAAAAGTAACATACTCACTATTGTTGTAAAGCATAAACAGATAATTCCACACACACCAATAGACAATTCAATGCTCAATCCACTAGCTGAAACACAAAGATTTAAGGTCTGAAGACGGCGATAATTTAAAAATAATATATTACATATTGAACCTCAATAGTAATTAGAAATACTTGCCATTTAGATAGTGAAGAAATATAACATGGTTATATTTGGGATAACACTATTTCAATAGTACAAATTCTTGTACTTTTTTCGGGGCGAGGCGAAATGGTCGTGTGGTAAGCTGTTGGTACAGTAAATGCTGGCGATAGTTGCCTTACTCTGAGGGCGTGGGTTCGAATCCCGCATGGGACTCGGCCGGAAAAAGTACAAGAATTTGTACTATTGAAGATAGTGTTAAACACTGTTATCCCAAATATAACAATGTTATACTCAATAGTAATGTTCCGAATTTTATAGAAGATCAGAATGTGAAACAGTAAGGCGTTATTTTGCATTTCGTTTCGATAATTGCAAAGAAAGCATAACTCATATGTAAAATCAGTCTCCCCCCACATATATATTGCTCAAATCAATTTTGTTCAGACTATAACCTCTGGTGCAGATGAAGCACTTTCTCAGTTAGAAAAATAAAAACATGAATGATTGCATTCAAAATTTAGTTGTGCAATCAGCGACGCCGTTGTCAAGGTGACATTTTCCAATGGAAAGAACTGGCTAGAGTAACCTCTGTGGAGAGAGAATGGTGTTAGAAATAAAGTCGAATTAATTCTTTACCAGTATTAAAAATCTGAGGATCGTTCTTTTGTAATATAATACTTATTTTCATGCTTCATAATATGCATAAGTTTTCCGCGTTTCATTCGGTTTCGCGTCCAGATCAGTAGAATTGTTTTGTAATGGGACAGATTTAAATAGCACAGCGGAAGCAACTTTGTACACATTAAATCATTCTTTACTCACAGAGGTTGCTCAACTCATTTTTCCAACGTAAGGGTACTTGGGAAATGACTTGAATAACCTGTGTTAATGACAAGATTCAGACTATACGTACCAGTGTTTAGTACCAGTGATAAAGCGTACAGGGTAACACTGATCACAAGAAGCTGGAAGAAAAAGAAATATGGAGGTATATCAGAGTGATACTTAAACTTTAAAAAAATCTCTTTATAGATATATTCTAAAATCCATATCTGTTCTGTTTGGATGACTTATATACAAATATTCTTGTTTCCTTTTTATTTTTATTGAACCGCCTTTTTATCAGCAGCGTGTTTTCATGGTTAATGGATATACCTACATTCGAATTTTAAGCTTATATTTTTCAAAATAACTACTTTAATATCTTACCATATTTAGTAGAAGGACAACACAAGCACATACTCTGACGTAACGCGCAAATCTGTGTTCCAGGTACTGCAAAACAAACATAAATAGCATTAATATGTAAAGTATGTTGTCTAATTAACTTGCAGTCGTTTCGGAGGACTATGAGCGATTACTTGCTTGAAATTGATTCTTGAGTATTACTATTATAAATTGCTGCTTGTACGATATTTCACTGTAAGTTGTATGACCGTTTCTTTACACCCTTTCTTATGCTGTCACAAACTCTGCCTTTGAAGTTATTTGAAAAATTGATTTTTGTTCTTGTATGTATCAAGTTTGTATATTCTATCAACATTACGCATTTCTTTATCACATGTTAGCACTTCTCTTCATACAGAGATTACTCCCTTCATATTTTCTATCGTAACCTCTGTTACATTTAGACTACTTTCTCAGCTAGAAATGAAGTATTCCGATTGGTTGCATCAGACGGTAGTCGTGCAATCAGCGCCGTTGTTTCAAACTGAGCAGGGGGCGGGATAGCGCAGTGGTTAGCGCGTTCGGCTTCGGATCAAGAGGTCCGGGGTTCGAATCCCGCAAGGGGCACGGCAACTTTGTCTGCAGTAGAGAACTGTTCTACACGCAGTAAGGTTTGGGTGCAATGCTACACTGAAGTTCAGCGTAGTACCACCCATTGTTCGCTAGTTCCAGATGCTCGCAGGTTTCACCGCAATGCATAGCCACATGGCATTGAGGGCTTTCTCCCTGTCGTAATACTAGCAGCCGCGATATAAGTGAAATACTCTTGAAAGCGGCGTTAAACACCAACTCACCTCAAACTGAGCATTCCGTAACTGTCGAAATGAAAAGAGTTGCTTCATCTGCACGAAACACATTGTTTACGGGACATAATTCCGTCGCAGATGTAAAACTAATACATGTTCGATTCGATGAAGATAAAGACGTCAACAAAGGGAGTAACCTCTGTGGGAAGAGAATGGTCGGGAGCCATACTTTCCGGAAATACTCACACATGTATGGGGTAGTATACGTATTACAACAACTAAGTGATCAACTCAATGTTTTAGTATATGCATGTATCAACTTCCCAGTGCAAGGCATAACTATTGCCAGTCTCAAGTACTGACTGATTTAGGCCTTTGCAGTATTTCCTTAAGATCTCTGTGCTTGGAAATCAGGGCCCACTATGCATTTCTGGTGCGGCGATTCATTTTCATGTCACAACAAAGCGAGGGAACTACTGCAAGGCTTAAATCAGCCAGTAATGCAGACTAGCAAGAGTTATGCCTTGCGTTTGGAAGTTGGTATCGTATGGGTTGTGATATGATCTAAATATTTCGAGATTGAAAACCAGAATAGTTGTAACGTTTTAGTCAAGTAGAACAAATAAAGTCACTTACCTCATAAAGACTAGTCAAAGAAATATTGTTTAAAACCGGAAGGAGCAGATGATTGATGATAGCAGCTGCAGGAATGATTGCAATCGTTGCAATCCAGAAACTTGTGTTCACGTTATACATTTCAGCTGATGTTCCAAGAATCGTTACAACTGACAAATAATTAACACACAAGCTCATTACAATTGAAAGAATCTCTCTGCGTCTACCAGTTTGTATTTCATCTGTGTCGTCCTTTCCCCGTAGCCCTCGGATTGTGTAGAATAGTTTAATGGCGGCTGCAATAATGAGAATACCCGCGAAGAGGAGAATATCCTGCCATGAGAATCTTCCAACCAATTCTCCGGGACACATGTCACAGACGTCCTTGCAAATATTAGCCGCCATCTTGGATTTGAGATCTATGACATCATTTGAAGAAAATCACCATTCTGCCGTTGTGTTGGGCTTACACTGTCTCTACGTTCCGTAACTTGTCCCATTTAGTGTCCAGTTGTTTATGTTGACGTTATAAAGTGTAAATGTAGAATATAGACATGACTGATTGATAACAACACGTACGTCGTGTCCAGATAGCACACATATACTGTTATCAATGTGTATGATAACGGGCTGATAATTTGTTAGCAATAACCAGTAAACTACTATCGTTCAAATTGAACTTGAATAAGCGTTGCGGATTAAGATTAAAGTGCGAGTAATATCGCCGACTCTCCGCCATCTTGCTTTTTTTTGCATTACGTGATATAAAAAATGCTGTATTTTCACTTAAAATTTTTTTAAATAATAAAACATATGTTGATAGAATATATAAACAAAGTAACAAATACTGTATACAATCAACATTGTCTTCTTGTGTCGTAGAGAAGATTTCCAGACTCATAGCCCATTTGAATGGCTGCACTTCTCATTGTTTTTATTTTGGAATGAATGTGCGCTAGCCTTTATCAAATTTTCAAATATAAAGTCATAAAACATTAATTTACTTCAGTAAGATGTTTCATTTGGATTATGCAATACGTATGTATCAATAAAATACATGTGTATCAGGAATGTCCTCTGGAATTTCGTTGCCACCAAATGGCCGATAGAACTCGCACTTTAACAAAAAGCCTCCACTAAGGCTAACCTTCGCTTTGACGATTCTTTAACATTGCATTTTAATAGCTTATATTAACCAATTCAATATTGATGTAAGGAAACCTCGCAAAAGGATGTTAAAAGGCACTGTAGCACGTGTTTAGCATTTTATTTTTTCTCAAATTTGTCACTTCTTATTAAAGTTTGTACAATATATTGTTGGAGGGTAAACCATCTCATTCCACGCCCCGATAAGCTGTACACATAGAAAACCGTTATCGGTATTGGTAGAAAATGGTGCGATATACATAGAGCGACAGGTTGTGGAGCTCGTCAGAATGAGTGGTAGATTAATTAGTGGGTCATATGCGAGTCTGAGAGTTCAGCAAAATGGTTGACCATTCAATCAGTGTACCAAATTTAAACTCTACTTCGAGTGTTTAGATATCGCTACATCAGTCAGATCACTTGAACTACCGTATTCCTCTTAAAGGGGCCCGGGCCCTTATTAACATGTAAGGGCTCTTACCCCCGGCGTTTAATGGAGAAAATCCGAAAACCTCCTATTTATTTAGGAATGTATAAGTATCTTAAGAATATTGTAAGACGATCTTTAGATATTGTGATCGACGTCAGTATTGGAAGTAGACTACTTCTGAAGATGAAAGTTAGGTAATGATAAACACATTTCCTTGATAATATAAAGGACTTTGTTGAGATACACAACTTATAAGATAAGCTAGCAATGTAAGGGTTCTCAGAAGGTAATGATGTGCGAAAGAAACTATTGAAATGGAAGAAACAAGCTTTACATTATCATCCCACATAAATTCCCAGATAACACACAACTGGTGGACTACTGGTGGGCCACTAGTGCCTGCTCCAGTACCTGCTCCACGAGTAGCTATCTGCCACCAGCGGGTCCACCTGCCAGTCTGATTAAAATCGACGGTTTTCCGAGGAATAACGAATACAAAATAGTGCATCTACCGGGATACGAACTCATAATGTTCAGATGTTTCCTCGTTAAACCGACCTTGTGGCGAGGAATCTACAGAACCAGTTCGTATCCCGTAGATGCATTATTTTGCGAATTTTATTCCTCGGAACAAGGTCGATTTTAATTAGACTGGCCCACCTGCTACCATGCTGGTGGGCCACTTGCTATCAACCAGTGGCAAGCCACTAGCTACCTGCCACTAGTGGCCCACTAGAGGGTGTGTTATCTGGGTTACTCCCTTCAGATTCTTTTGATTCTCTATGGTAAAGTAGGAATAACTATTTTTAGTTACATCTGTTGGGAGAGAATGCAAACTTTACGGAACAAAAAAAATATGTCTATGTTCACTCACTCGTTTCAAATGTGACAGTCCAGTTCATTTATAGATACATTTATACCATATGGAAACTAATTAAAAAATTAAATGAATCCCGAAAAGTTGTATTTATGTTTTGTGTATTTATCGAAAGTCATATATACCCTTCAGGCCCTGGCATTTTTTGTCCAGCTAGTATTCTATTTTATATATTGCCCAATACATAAGAATTTGACTTAAAGGTATATCCATTGTGTTGTTTGGGGTCAAACGTTCTACATCGTGTTATTTTTTATCGAGAACTACTGACTTTTGCCGAAAATTGCCGTTTTGATGATAATCAACTCAGTATACCGGCGATATAAAGGTAAAAGTATCGATTTCTGATCGAAAACCGGACAATGCACATCGTGTGGCGCGCGTCAATTAGTCAAATGTAATTTTCGACACTTATTTACAACAGACAAAAATAAAACAAATTGGTTGGTGATGTTGAATAGGTCATATAACTACTGTGCATATACATAGGGCGTGTACTTTCAGTTTCTGCACACGTATAATGGTGTTGTTGAATTTTATTTGAAAAGTAGTAAATAGGATATATTTCAAGATATGGGATGAATATGCAAGTTGAGTGAAATTATTTCAACTGAAATCAGCACATATCATATGTTGGCACGTATTAAAGCGAAACAATGTTTTTTTTATGGTCAATTTGATGCATGCCTCTTTAAATATTCATTTTGTATAAATAAATCAAGAAAAGTTACTTTAAAATAACCCAACTTTTTTCCATAGAGAGTATTATTTTGAAATTGTGTTTTGAAGCTCGGATGCAGTTTTGCATTAAATACAACATTCGAATGACAATGAATACTTTTGATACTAATTTAAATGGACAAAATCCTTTTGATATGGTCCCTATTTGACGGATTCCCCTCAGCCTCATTCTCGAATGTGACGTCATATATAATGTTCTTAAACAACTTAATCACCACAGAAACCAAGCTACACATAATTTATTAGTTATTTTCCGTCAACAATTGCAATTTAATCATATTAATATTAAAATAATATAAATAAAGGTCGTACATAAGAGTTACTGGCGACATACAACAATTGATATGAAAGAATCTAATAAAAACTCAAATAAAGAAAATACTGCGTGACGAAAGTAGCATAAAACAAACTTCCGGTTAGTTAAGTGGGCGGGTATTCCCCACGCCTATTATCTGTGTAAACAGTCACAGCTTCACTTTCCTTGCCGACGAACTATTCAGGAATGTTTGTTAAATGTCACCAAATCGTCTGTAACAGCCATGTCGTTGAAAGAAAACATCTTCATCTGGAATGAAGCTGTCCTATTGTTTGATTCAGGAAAATACGATGAAGCGATTGCAAAATTTCGACAGGTGCCAGAGCAGTCGGCGAAAATCGTATTCAACATCGGATGTCTCCTGTTGTTGAAACAAAATTATCACAAGGCTTTGGCAGTGAGTATTAGACATATGTACATCGTCTATTTTAAAATTCGTTTCCCTTGCTTTATTTTATCATGAAAGAAATTGAAAATAATCACAATTTTGTATTTGTTTTAAAAAAAAAAAAATGAGTCCGAATGAGGAAATTAAAACTATCTTAATTAATTACGATGATCAGGAAATTTATCACATTAGAGTAATTTTTCGTGATATTTGTGGCGAGTTGACATCATCAATCAAAAGGAGAGGTCTCCGCTTGGCGCTTGCCGTCAGAATAACTTACTTTGTGTGAAACTTCCCAAGATCTGTAATATCATACAAACTTCACTTTCAACAAGCTTAATCGATCTCTATCCTGGATTATATTTTACCTGTTTTGAAAAAGTCAATACTTTGATAATTTTAACAATTTAGTCTTCCTGGCTGCCGACAACATTAATAAGTTGTCTTGGCGTTAATTGAAATATTCTGAGTCAACAGAACTTCCATAAATAGCTTAGGATATCCGTTTTTGGTATCGACCAATCAGCTTTCCGAAAATGGCATTCGCTCGCTGACTGTCTAAATTCCCGATGCACTCACTAAATGGGACAAGAAAGAGTCATCAATACATTACCCCTGACGAAGTGTCTCCAAATTATTTTAAATAAAGCTCATATGCAAAAATAGGTGAAATAGAGGATATTTGACATTCTTGTCAAATACGATGTATATCTCATCGAGTGAAATAGAAATGAAAATTTCCACGAGTGGTGCAGCCACGAGTGTAAATTTATTATTTCTACTTCACGAGATGAGATATACATGGCATTCGACAAGAAATGTCAAATGTTCTATTTATTAGATTGAACAAATTATGCATAGATCCATGATCGCCTTGCTTTACCACGATCATGTTATGATGTCATCTTATTGTTATGATGACGTCATTTGATTGAAAGTGTTCTTTCACTCAGTAGAATAACATGTTATTTCATTCAGTGAAAATACGGATTTTGTTTTAACCGATAAACGCCATTTTTCACCATTGAAAATCTAATAAGTGTATTTATTAATTTCAAAAGATTTGTTATTGTCAACATTGATATGTGTCTTAGGAGTCCGAAAACCAATCACTCAGGGTTAGTTAAATAAATTAATTTATTCAAGATTCAACATTTGTTACAGAAAAAATAACCCGCTGAACAATATGGTATTGATTTTTTTAATGAGTCAACTGAATGTGACATTAATTTTTTTTAGAATACTTTACAAAATATTTCAGCCAAATTTATGCTTTATTAATTACTTAAAACTTTTTTGTTCAGTGTTTCTCAGAGGCAGTGCTGAAAGACCCATATCTAGCTGTTGCTTATTTCCAGAGAGGATGTACAAATGTTCATCTTAGAAGGTAATTGGAATTTAGGAATGTAATGTAGAAATTCCTACCTCTGGTTGAATATATGACTTTGCTTCAACTAGGACTTGGACAGGTGTAAATATAATACCCAGGTACCCCAAACTTCCATTATCAGATACACTTTCAAATTGTTTATCACCAGATTAAATGTTTTAATAATTGTTTCAGCTGATAGGGTAAAGTAAGGAACCAGAAACTAAAACAAAGAGTTGTTTCAATCAAATTTCCTTATGAAAAACAGTATACTTATACTTATACTTCAATAATGTGATTGAATTTTCAGATAGTCATTGCAGTCTTTTAATTATGAAAGAATTACAAATTCAACTGTTTTATAAATATTCTGTCACAGGTCTGGTTAATGTGATGGGTACCAGGGGCCACTTAGTACCCACCCTTCCCGGGTATCCGGCTTTCCCATTCCGACCGTAGTATTAAAAAACGTTACATTGGACATAGAGCTTCAATCATTTTCACTAGAAAAATGAGTTATATATGTCACTTAGTACCCACCCTTCCCCAGTCTGATTAAAATCGACGGTTTTCCGTGGAATAAAAATTGCAAAATAGTGCATCTACCGGGATACGAACTCGTATCGTTCGTGGGTCTCCACGCCAAACCGTCTGAAAGCACCCCGTACACTAGCGTGTTCGGGCACGATTCAGCTAACCAATCAAAAGATGCCCAACAAATGCTTTCGGTGCGAGGAACTATAGGGGCAGATAACTCCAAACAGCTATCCTTTTGACTGTTCCGAATGCTTTCAAAACAGCAACTGTTTAAATACTATGATGTGATTGGTCAGCTATTTGACTGGGTTTTGGCTGCGCTAAACTGGTTCTGAACACACGCCTATACGGGGTGTTCTCAGACCTTGTGGCGAGGAATCTACAGAACCTGTTCGTATCCCGGCAGATGCAAAATTTTGCAAATTTTATTCCTCGGAACAAGGTTGATTTTAATCAGACTGCACCCTTCCCGGAAATCCGGCTTTCCCATTCCGACCGTAATATAAAAAAACGTTAGACATAGAGCTTCAATCATTTTCACTAGAATATTAGAATTTAGACTGTTGAATGGTTTAATATCTACAATTAATAACTTAATAAAACAGTGTGGAATCAAATTTTGAAATTTTACATATTAATCGTCATATCTGAGTATCTCTATTATTTATATGTCAAATTAAAATCTAAATCTCACGATGTAACATTAAGTTGTTCTTTCGTCTAAACAATGAATATGATTTTGAAGCTATTATGATAATCCTTATCATAAGAATTATCCTGTCTATTTCAGCTACACAGATGCAAAGTATGATTTTCAGTCTTCTTTGGAGAAGATGCGAGGAAGCGAAACAATCGACTACCGACAACTTGGTTTGTCACTCAAACTTTTTGCCAGTCAGGTAACGTTAATAAGTTTTGAAATTTAGTTTAAAAAAAATTATATATATATTTATTATTTTTTAGGCATTAAAATCTACCTAAATCTAACAAAACTAGTCCTCTCTCAAATTTGACCGAATGGGGGCGGTTCAAGTGTAGTTAGCGCAGAATGAAGTGCAGTTTTAATTACACTGACTTTTGGACTAAGAGGTCAATGGTTTGAATCCTGTTATTGTCTTGGCAAGTCCGTTGTAGAGATATTCATTCTCTCTTCACAGAGATTGTTCAAGTCCTTTCTTCCCACCTAACCTCTGTTACAAGTGGAGAATGTTCTTGGTTAGAAATATAGAATTCTGATTCACTGCAATCAGTGACAATGTTTCAAAATAAGCATTTGGTTTGTTCCTGTATCTGTTGATAAAGCTGGATGCACAAATGTTTCTCATGAGACAGAATTTAGTCTGAGTAGTACAACGACTTTTCAATGAATAGAAATAAGGATTGTATTTGTAGAGAAAATTTTCACTGTTATGAGGTTATATGAGAGACATGACATGTCAGGGATATCTTGTATATATGCAGTAAGCTTCCCTACCTCCATTCAACACTTGTTTATCTCATAGAGTGAGGTAGAAAGGTTATATTTTCACGAGTGAACATATATAACTTTTCTACCTCACGTGATGGGATAATCATGGTATTTGTCAAGAAAAGACAAATTTTCTATTTATTAAATGACCAAATCCTTGCATGTTCACAGAAATCGACTTGCATTTACGTTAAGTCGGCTCCTGAATGACTCTGTCGCCTCGGCAACAATATGACGTCATGAACGTGACGTGACGTCGGAGCAATGTTTTATGATGTCAGGTCATTGTTATATCAGTCACTAGTGACTGATAACACGTTCCATTGTTATTTTCACCAGTGACTGATAACACGATTTATTTTCTTTGATAGATCCTGGTATTTCACCTGCAATCATATAATAAATGTAGAGATTAGGGCTGTAACGATTCATCGATACCTACGATACAATCGTAGCCTGGGATATCGTGATTATTGTATCGTGAGGTTCCTGTATCGTGATACACTAAAAATAGATTTCACTTACTTAAAAATGAAAAGAGAACCTAAGTGAACACTATAAAACTAGCTAGTGTTGTGCAGTAACAGTAACTACAGTAAGCATGAAGCAATCTGATTCATAAATAACTGTTTTTAGAAAAAAAAACTGTTTTAATCTTTGATTTTTGATCATCTCATAACACAAAATTTCCACCATCTTGAAAATTTCACAAAATTTGCATGAAATTTTACTTTAAACAATGTATCGTGATACATTCTGTATCGTCAGTCTGTATCGTGATACATATCGTATCGTGAGATTTCCCATGATACTCAGCCCTAGTAGAGATAAATATTCAAACTAAACTGATTTAATGTTGACCATTCTCCCCAGGTGCTGATGAATCTGGCCCTTGTCTACAACCACACTGGAGACAGAAATGAAGCAGTACACAGCGTTCAGAGAGCGTCCAGGATGGTCAAAGACTCTCAACATGAGACAGCTATTGTCAAAGCTTTGGGATCACTACCAGTATGTAATTTTCCACTTAATGCATATTATATTATGTAAGTGTATACTATGTTTACACCACAATTGCATGAATGTTTGTATTTCCTCATCCTCGGTTACCCAGGGTTTTTATTTGCTCAGTTTCCCTCCGCTATATCACCCATGGGAAACTCTATCAGAGAAATCTCTATTAAAATTACCCGCCCTTGACCGGCGTGACTAAGTCAGTAACCAAAGAAAATGCTCAATGGGATAAGACGGAAATGGTCAAGGGAGATAACCGGTGACGGATGGCTAACATAATGACCTCGCGTGCTTTGCAACGAAGTGATATGAATTGTCATTGGCTCGCAGGTCCACACTGCGTAGCGGTTTGATTGGCTCACATCGGCCAAGGGCGGGTAATTTGAGTACAGATTTCTCTGATGAAGTTTCCCAGGGGTGATATAGTGGAGAGTAACGGAGCATATATAAAACCCTTGGTAACCGAGGATGGTATTTCCTGTGCGGGGGATATACTGATATTCAGGTATGAGTGTCGTGACATAATATGCATATAATGTTCTATGTATTTCTGAAGTCTGGAAATTACACTAAAATCTAATTTCCCCACCGTCGTCTGTACCTACACTAAAATCTAATTTTCCCATCTACCTACACTAAAATTTAATTTCCCCACCGTTGTCTGTAGCTACACTAAAATCTAGCTTTCAGCATAAGCTGGCTACCCATCGTCCCCATTTTTAGAACGCAACGTCATAGATGAAGCGCATTAAAGGCGTTGTCGATATTAGTTATACAGTGTATTGACAGGGTGTACGGGACTGCAGGATCCTTGTATGTTCCGTAATTTCCTGAGGCGCAGCACACTGTGAGTTTAACGCTCTATATCAAGGGAGATAACTCTGCGACTAAAAAATCATCTATTTTAAATGTATTATTATCTAAAGAATAATAGAGGGTCACATGTTTTTATTGAATCAGTTTATTGATGCAAACAAAATAAAAAATTGTATATAGGTTAAAATCACCATACTTATGTTTGTTATAGTATATTTCGATTTTGAAATTCCAAGTCGAGCAACCGTTTAACTTCCACATTCCATCTGAGGTCAAGGTCATCCGTAAGACCTGTTTAGTTAGTCACATGACATGTCTTGACGGATCGTACGGTTGGTACACCCCGGCAAATCCACCTTAACGGTTTCATATGCATTGGCTCTTGACCAATCAGATTTCAACAAATTTAATATTAAGGGAAATAAGATTATGTACTGCCTTGGACTCTAATTCGTTGACGCTTGCTTCTTAAACAAAGTGTGACGACATAACATTTTTTATGACATCACATCACGATGATACAGTGACATTTTACCTTTAGCATCATATGAAAAATATTCGATATGACCATGTAGGCAACAAAATAAGATATCATATGAGTGGCCAAGTCATATTTAATAGTTTACAGGTCGGTTAAGCAAATTATTGAGAAAAAAAAATCACATGTGTCTATTTATTGTGTGCACAAAACTAAAGTATCTCATGGCATAATTGCCTTAATAGTGGAATTCCGGATGAAGAGTTTCAAGAATATTCACGCAAGAGTGTTATATGCTTAATATGACATGGAAATAGATGTAGGTCATGAAATGTGTGGGTACGATTCCTGTAAGCAATTTGCTTAAGAATTTGTACTATTGTTTATAGTGTGATCCCAAATATTCCCAAATACAATGTTGTAAACATTTGTGCACTATCAAATGTCATGTATTTCTAATTTATTCGTTTGTTTGTTGTTTGTTTTATTTGTTTGTTTGTTTATTATGTCCCCCGCAAACCTTTGCAGGAGACATAATGTTTTCGCCTACGTCTGTAATTCCGTAATTCCGAAATGCTTTCGTTTCCGGGCCATATCTCAAAAACTGTTCAATATTTTTTTTACGAAACTTGGTTTGTCATTTAACCTAGTGGTGGAGTGGTGCCTTTTGCCAGTTTGGTTATTCTGATTTAAAAAAATGTTCTAGTTTCCATGGAAACACTTTGAACTTAGTACTACATATAGTACATATAGGGATAAGAAACCTTTTCCGACCTCCATCTAAAAATTTAGTCAGTATTATTTAATGAGACCTGAGTATGTGTTTAGCCTTTTGTACTTAAATCATCCTGAATTTCTTCTGGTTTCCATGGAAACAATTTTAAGAAAAGAGCAACAATTTGAACTAAGAGGCTACATGGAAACAAGTTCATTTATTCTAATAGATTAACCTTTTTGAATTGTCCTTTTTGGGTTGTCTCTGGCATAAGTGAATATAATATTAAGATGACAAGATTGGATTGAAAGTTGGAGCGGGGGACATCACAGTGCATCACATGCACATATTTCTAGTTTTATCTTGTTTAAATTTGATACCATTCTAAACATTTCTATCGTAAGGTAACTGATTGATTTTACAGAAATTGTAATATTAAGGATTTACTGTGTATTTATTGCAGAATATAAATGTGAAATTAATGGAAATACCACTCAAAGATTCCATCTTCCGTCCACCCAAATCTGCTGTTGCCAATCTCAAGAAAAAAGACTTCCTTGGAAAAGCAACGGTTTGTACACACTTTTGTGTTTGACATTTAACTTCATCAACTAGCCATATTTTATAAGGGATAATACTTAAAAATAAGAGTATCTTGATGACCATGTATGGTGAATTAATAACTTTTGTTTGTTGAATGAGCATTCTGAGTGACCAATTTGTAGGACTCAAATCTTTAATGATTTAAACATATTTTTCTGCAAGTATGTTTGACGGAACCCCCAAGGTGAACTCCAACATTTTCAATGAGTGATCCCCCCATCACTTGCTCTTTTAAAATCCCTTGATCTCCAACTGTCTTGATCTTTCACTATCTCTAAAATTTCTAATCTAAATATCTGTATAACTCATATATCACTTCAGTGGTAGGATCCAGGAGAGGGGGGGTGGTGGCATGGTGAGATGGAGGGGGAAAAAGTGTTGCCCCCCCTCCCTCTTTTCCATTGGTGCATCCCTCCCTTTCAAAATTCCTGGATCCTCCACTGTCCGTTTGTAAGTTTACTGAGAGCGAACATTAACACATGCCTATTATTGAAAGTTAATTGCATAACATAGATTTCTAGGTAGCTGCATGAATTTTTTCTTGCAAACTCCAATTCTCTTGCTCAGGTGTACTTCTGATTCATTTGTACCTTGGATTCTCATACTTGGACTCCACAACTTCCAAACGCAATGCATAACTCTTGCCAGTCTACATTACTGGCTGATTTAACCCTTACGGTATTTCCCTCGCTTTCTTGTGTCGAGGCAGTGAATAGCTGCACTGGAAATGCATAGCGGGCCTGGATTTCTAAACACAGATTTCTTAAGGAAATACTGCAAGGCCTAAATCAGCCAGTAATGGAGACTGGCAAGAGTTAGGTCTTGCATTGGGAAGTTGGGACTCCATAGCTCATGTTATAGTGAGAGAAAACATTGTAGCTTTTTGAGGAGTACAACTTTTATACCCTAGAGCTACCAACCCACTGTCACCCTACCCAGACCTACATTATGTTAAAGGGGCAGTAGCACGTTTTTTCGCTCAAATAAGTTGATGAAATGTATTTGAAAAATAATGTCACCAATAGTAAAATACCCTTCTCTCTTCGGAAAATCAAGTTAAAAAATTATAGTACATGGTTCCGCAAAGCCATAGGAAACGTTTTTTGTAATTTGAAATAATAATAATGTGTTCGCAATAAAATGGCCTCCATGCAATTTTTGCTTTATACAAAACACTGTTATTACCACTACGGATAATTGGTTTGTGTAATAAGATCTTTTACCCTCTAAAGTAAATATAAATGACATAAACTATCATTATAAATGGGAAATTTTCAAAAATAAAATTTTCAAAAAACGTGCTACTGCCCCTTTAACTTGCGAAATCAAATTTGTAAGAATTAGCACTTGTATTCATCAACTTGACCCTAGAATTGCAGATAGAAAGGAGTCTTTGCTGAATCAGGCGAAACAACTTTATTTAGTTGGTTTATGGATTCCAATGATTTTGACCAATGGGGAAAAAATGCTACTGAGAATCCTGCCAACTAAAAGATTACCAAATTTGCCTTCCAATTAAAAATTGTGCCAGATAGCACTGTTGAACTAAAAGTATAAGTGAAAATTATTAGTTCAATTTTGTGTCTGTTTTGCTAACCTAAAAAAATTCTTCTACACTAGCAAGTTTTTTTTATTGCCTTCTTGCCGTTAGGCATATTGCCCTCAAAATCTGTCAATCATTTTATAATATTGCCTTGCTTATATATTCAAAACCATGACTGTAAATTTTGTGTCAATCTGTTTCAAAGAATATCATTACTTAAAGTTTAGTTACATAATCACAATAGATTTAGGTCCCATATCTCAATCCCATATTCTAATTCCATATTCCAATTCCAACAGAGCTTACTCCCTTCAGATTTCCAATCCTAACCTCTGTTCTACATTGTCTGAATTCGAGGGTTCCAGCAAAATCCCCTAGCGGGGAAAACAGGAACTTCATACTTTATCCCTGCTTCTTTGCCAATAAAAACTTATCTTTCTGCAGGCTTTATAAACCTTTTTACTTCAAAGATCTAGGCATTTGACTCTTAAGGGTCTTGCTAATTAGCATATATTGAATATGTCTGATGTAAATAACACAAATGAACTATTTGTGATATTTGTCTCTGATTTGATCTTCTTTATTTATCGCCATGTTTATGATTGTTTTCACAAAATCAAATAGTGTATTTCCAGGAAAACTCATTAAACGAGAAAATGTTTATCTGTCATTCACTTTTACAACAACATCGCTTATTCCACAACTAGATTCAATTCCAACCAATCAGGACACTTCATTTTTGCTCTCGGATTCAGGCGATGTGGAAAGAGGTTAGGATTGGAAGTCTGAATGGAGAAGAAGAATGGGAAGAGAATGATTTAACAGATGAATATCTTAAAGTTTGTCTTTCTTCTTTTGTCTTCTGTTTTGGTTTAAATTGTGTGATTATCTTTTTAAATTTGTCGTTTGTATTACAGGTTGTGTCATCTGTTGCTAAGAATGACAATTTTGTTGGTTTCGAGGGAGCCAGAAAGGTAAGTTTCCTCCAAATGTACGGGTTTGGTCAAAAACTTTTATCCTTAGGCAACTAAAAAGTATATATAATAGAACACCGATATAGCAAACACGAATATCGCGAACAAAAGTCCCGTCAAAGCCCTATATACCGGTAATATGTCAAACGCAACTAGAAAACGGTGGATATATCGAACTGAATTCTTTGGTCCCTTGAAGTTTGTTAAATCCGTGTTTTACAGTAGTAGGTTTACAGATTATCCAACCATGATTTTGACCAATTTTGAATAAATAAATGCTACACTTGCTCTCAATTACAATTGTAGCCAGAACCTCCAAAACTAAAAAGATAAGTAAAAATTTATGATTTTTCCTTTTCACTTTTATCCCTGTTGTTTACATGAACGTTTATTATCTACACTGTTGTAAAGATTAATTTTTATCGTCGTTATTTGCCAAACAAATTCTGTTAACCATTTATTAATTTTGCATTTTGCATAATTTTAAATCTAAAAAATCTGGATGGAAAACTCCTTTATTGTGAACAGACACTACAGTTGGAAATATACATGCAAACTACTTTAATATGAGGAGAGAGGGTAAATATAACTACATGAATCCACAGCAAGGTAAATATTTGTCACTCCAAAAACTCAAAACACTTGACCCATTATCCTTGAAGTCATTTCATTGGCTAGTTATTGTCCCCCGCTGTCGTGAAGCATATATATTAAGCTCCTTACATCTGTACGTCCTGTTTCTTGTTAGCACACTATCTCATGAATCTTTGCACCTAGAATCTCAGTTTGGCTCCTGTCTTCATTAGGGGAATACACAGACACCAGTCGATTTAAGTGACCTTGACCTCATGACCAGTTTTTAAATTGTTTTGGCACAATATCTCATGAACCCTTGCCCCCAGAATCTTCAAATGTTGCATCACATTTTGATCCAGAAGTAGCAAGACTGCAGTTGTTTTTTATTTTTATTAAGGATTCAGTCCTTTGGGCATAATCCTTATTGTTATTCGCGTGTTTATTATTATTATTTCACGAATTTTGTGGACAAGATTCAGCCAAAACAGCTGAATTAAATGCAACCACATTTTACATGCTGAGTGGAAAAGAACTGCGAAGCTTTTGGGCTCAATCGGTTCAGCCATTAGAGCTGCAGTTCGAATCTAAATGTCCATTTTTAGCTCATCTAGCTTCATCTTCTTCTCCAGTTCCAAAAGGTCTAGAGAGCTGAAAAGTTGTGTACAGACTCCTTGGCCAATGGGGATTCTAAATTGTAGATTTCGTGACCCTGCGACCTCAATTGGGGTCACAGAGGTCATGATCGCAAAAGCTATTTTCATCTTGAGATTTTATGTGCTCTTCAAAGGGAGGTAATTAAACAACAGTGATGAATTAATTGTTCAAGTGTGTCTTTATTTGAAGGGGATTTTATATCTTATATATATATATATTATATATTTTATGGCCTCAGAGATAGGTCAGAGGGGTAAGGAACTATTTCATCTCCTCCATTTAAAGTGCTTCCTATTTGTTGTACCTCTCACCTTAAAGTTAACATTTTGAATTAGTTAATGTATAAAGCCTGATGAGCTTCAGAGCCAGTGGCTCTATTTTTAACATTTAACATTTAATTTTCAAAATGCACTTAGAGACTTGCAACCTTTTTAGTTCATCAGGCCTGAAAGGCCCGATGGGCTTATGGCATGGCATGGCGTCCGGCGTCCGTCCGTCCGTCCATCCGTCCGTCCATCCGTCCGTAAACTTTTCGCTTTTTCGACTTCTTCTCCAGAACCAATAACTCCACAGAGCTGAAATTTTATATGCAGACTCCTTGGCCAATGGGGATTCTAAATTGTAGATTTCGTGACCCTGTGACCCCAAATGGGGTCACAGGGGTCACATCCTTAAAAACCTATTTTCATCTTCTTCTCCAGTTCCAAAAGGTCTAGAGAGCTGAAAAGTTGTGTGCAGACTCCTTGGCCAATGGGGATTCTAAATTGTAGATTTCGTGACCCCATGAGCCCAAATGGGGTCACCGGGGTCACATTCTTAAAAACCTATTTTCATCTTCTTCTCCAGTTCCAAAAGGTCTAGAGAGCTGAAAAGTTGTGTGGAGACTCCTTGGCCAATGGGGATTTTGGATTGTAGATTTCGTGACCCCATGACCCCAAATGGGGTCACAGGGGTCACATGTTTAAAAACCTATTTTCATCTTCTTCTCCAGTTCCAAAAGGTCTAGAGAGCTGAAAAGTTGTGTGCAGACTCCTTGCCCAATGGGGATTCTAAATTGTAGATTTCGTGACCCCATGACCCCAAATGGGGTCACAGGGGTCACATGTTTTAAAACCTATTTTCATCTTCTTCTCCAGTTCCAAAAGGTCTAGAGAGCTGAAAAGTTGTGTGCAGACTTCTTGGCCAATGGGGATTCTAAATTGTAGATTTCGTGACCCTGTCACCCCAAATGGGGTCACCGGGGTCACATCCTTAAAAACCTATTTTCATCTTCTTCTCCAGTTCCAAAAGGTCTAGAGAGCTGAAAAGTTGTGTGCAGACTCCTTGGCCAATGGGGATTCTAAATTGTAGATTTCGTGACCCCCTGACCCCAAATGGGGTCACCGGGGTCACATCCTTAAAAACCTATTTTCATCTTCTTCTCCAGTTCCAAAAGGTCTAGAGAGCTGAAAAGTTGTGTGCAGACTGCTTGGCCAATGGGGATTCTAAATTGTAGATTTTGTGACCCCGTGACCCCAAATGGGGTCACCGGGGTCACATCCTGAAGAACCTATTTTCATCTTCTTCTCCAGTTCCAAAAGGTCTAGAGAGCTGAAAAGTTGTGTGCAGACTCCTTGGCCAATGGGGATTCTAAATTGTAGATTTCGTGACCCTGTCACCCCAAATGGGGTCACAGGGGTCACAGGGGTCACATCCTTAAAAACCTATTTTCATCTACTCCAGAACAAATGTACCTCAAAGGCTGTAATATTGTGTGCAGACTCTGTCAATGGGGATTCTAAATCTTAGATTTGGAGACCCTGTGGTGCCTCAAATAAGGGACTCAAGCCATGACCTTAAAATCTATTTCTGTCTTCATCATTAAACAATATAAACCCTGATGAGCTACAGAGCCCATGGCTCTATTTTTTAAAAGATGTCATTACCAAACTCGTAATCCTTTTTTCACAATGACCTTTCAATGAAAAAAGGCTGGTTTCTTAGTAAGTATGACATATTTCAAGGGGGCCGAACTCTAAAACCCAAATCGATAACTGCGCCAATTTTTCAGGACTTCAAGACAAGTTAACAGTGTACAGGAAAATCAAGGTTAGAGAGAAGGCAGAGAAATCATCTTGAAGAAAAAATTAAAAAAAAAGAAAAACAACTCCAAAAAGTGTTGTTTTTGCTCGTAGAGACTCGAAACCTAGTTCAAAAGATTTGCAATCTCAGAGCACACAAAAACTACACCTACGTTGAAATCGTAGATTCAGCGGTTACGGAGCAATATTCACTTTTGTAAATTAAAAAAAAAATTCAGCAAATTTCCCCACCCAATGCAGCTTTAAGACACATTTCAAAGCTCCTGACGGTGCTGCCAATGCTTTGGGCTGAATCATTTTATCGTCGTTTGCGACTATATTTTTATTTAAATTTCTAATGGTTACTTTTAGACTACAGTTTTTAAAATATTGAAAGCACGATATCTCATGTGCCCTGGTGCCCAGAATTGTTTTTAGTCATTATGAGTCTAATCAGTCTAACACAATCAGAGTATTAAAAGGAGGGTTCTATCAGGGTATTTTTTGTGGAAACGAAATTCGAGAGGATGTTCTCGTTTACACAAATATGATTAAAACTTGATTACTTGATTAAAACACAGTAAAATTAAAATATGTTAATGAAGGTAATATTTTGATGACCTTATATTCACAACTTGATAAAGACAAGCGCATATTTGTTGAAAAATAAAAACAACGAAAACTGGCGCCGCGAGTGGGAAAAACTTCGCTATGGACTAAAGACATATTGTTTATTAGTTTTGTTATATGTTATGTGTTACTATCTGAATTTTCTATCATTGTATATGTTTAATTTTCAAAAAGTGTAAAATTGGGTTAAATATAGCGTGTTTTCATTTCACGTAATGCCAAGAATCCAATATGGCGGATGCTGCCGACAGATCGGTGATAGAACTTTCCCTTTAAGTAATCTTACCTGTTGCATTATCCTGATGAAGAAGGATTGTTTGATTAATGTTTGGGGCTTGGTTATCTGCGACAGAAAACAAGTCAACATGGTGTAAGGTTTGGGGGAAGTTGCTGTCAAGAGTATTAATTTACAGCCGACTCTTGATTTGCCACAATGACACAAAGTGATGAATTGGTAATACAGTCTGATTAAAAATTGATCTTGTTTTGAGGAATACGATTTTGAAAATAATGCATTTATCCGGGATACAAACAGGTTCGGTAGATTCTGAGGTCTGAGAACACCCTATATAGACGCGTGTTCTAAACCAGTTTAGTTTTTAATTATCGCTCTTTTGAAAGCATTCTGAATCATAGGTTAAAGCCTTTGTCGGACGTTCTGTCATTGGCTACCTGAATCGCATCAGAATATGTGATACTACAGTGTGTTTGTTAAGGAAATATCAGAACGATGTAAGTTCATATCCTGGTAGATGCAACGTTTTGCAACTTTTGTACCTCGGAAAACTTTTGATTTTAATCAGACTGATTGGTAATACTGTTTCAATTTCTGAATTTCAGTGCAGTTCAAGCCCAAACTCACCTTCACCAACTAAAAAACAAAACCAGCTCACTGTAGATGATATCAAGGTCAACCGTGGATCCTTGACCCCTCCCCCTGCTCCCAGTCGTCCCCCGTCGATCTTACCTCGGCCAGCGAATCTTCAGTCCATTCCGAAAAGGCCTCCTCAAATAAATGGTATAAAGTCAACTGATATTCAGAGGTCAAGGTCAAGTGAAATTTTGACACCAAGGTCATCAGACATTTCAAGTACAATGGTGTCAGAACTTGCCAATCACCTACAGCAAATGCCAAAAAGGCCACCACCCCAATCAAATGTGTCAAGGTCAAGTGGTATTCAGAGGTCAAGGTCAAGTGAGATTTTGACACCAATGTCAAATAATAAAAACTCCCATGATTCAACTTCATCAGACATTTCCAGGCAAATGGAGCCACAACCAGCAAATAACTATCAACATATGCCCAAAAGGCCACCACCCCGATTAAATGTGTCAAGGTCAAGTGATATTCAGCGGTCAAGGTCAAGTGAAATTTTAACACCAAGAACTGAGTCAATAGCATCAAAATCTTCAAGGACATCAGAAGTTTCAAGGAGATCAGAAGTTTCAAGGACATCAGAAGTTTCAAGGCCACCACCTCCAAATTATCCACCACCAGTGTTGAAAAAGACAAGTGAAGGGTCAAAGGTTAAAGTAAAACCTCCAAGACCTCCTAAGCCTGTTATACAAAAGAGATTATAGGTGCAATTAAGATCTAATGTAATGCCATCCCTCTATTGTATTTATATCTGCTACCCTACTACAATACCCTGGTTCCCTTTGCTGTAGTCTGGTTACACATCGCTGTATGAAGCAATTCATTTTTCAAACCAATGAGGGGGCGGGATAGCGCAGTGGTTAGCGCGTTCGGCTTTGGATCATAAGGTCTGGGGTTCGAATCCCGCCAGGGGCATGGCAACTTTGTCTGCAGTAGAGAACTGTTCTACACGCAGTAAGGTGCAATGCTACAGTGAATTGCAGCGAACGTTCAATATTTTCTCACGAAACTTGGTATGTGGTTAGACCTAGTGGTGGAGTGGTGCCTTTTGCTATTTTGGTTATTCTGAATTTTTTATTTTTCTGGTTTCCATGGCAACAATTTGAACTTAGTGCATATTGAGGGTAGGGACCTTTTCCGGCCTCTATCTCCAAAACCGTTCAATAATTTCTCACCAAACTTGGTATTTGCTTAGACCTAGTGATAGAGTGGTGCCTTTTGCTACTTAGGTTATTCTTATTTTTAAAATTTGTTTCTGGTTTCCATGGAAACAGTTTGAACTTAGTGCTTGAGGGGGTAGTGACCTTTTCCGGCCTCTTTCTCAAAATCTATGCAGTATTTATTCATGAAACTTGGTGTGTAGTTAGAGCTAGTGTTGGAGTGGTGCCTTTTGCTACTTAGGTTATTCTGATTTTTTAAATTTATTTCTGGTTTCCATGGAAACAGTTTGAACTTAGTGCTTGAGGGGGTAGTGACCTTTTCCGGCCTCTTTCTCAAAATCTATGCAGTATTTATTCATGAAACTTGGTGTGTAGTTAGAGCTAGTGTTGGAGTGGTGCCTTTTGCTACTTAGGTTATTCTGATTTTTAAAATTTATTTCTGGTTTCCATGGAAACAGTTTGAACTTAGTGCTTGAAGGGGTAGTGACCTTTTCCGGCCTGTTTCTCAAAATCTATGCAATATTTATTCAAGAAACTTGGTGTGTGGTTAGACCTAGTGTTGGAGTGGTGGTTATTCTGATTTTTACATTTTTTCTGGTTTTCATGGAAACAGTTTGAACTTAGTGCATATAGGGATAAGGAACCTTTTCAGACCTCTATCTCAAAATCATTAGTGAAAAATAATGTCAAGAGGACTGAATTGGAAACTGGATTGAAAAATGGAGCGGGGGACATCACAGTGCATCACATGCACATATTTCTAGTTATATGACATATTCAACATGATCCACCTGTATTTGTTATTTTGTCAGTTTTTAAAATAAGATTCCAAAATTACGCTTGACTCATTGGCGCGCGCCACATGTGGTGCATTGTCCGGTTTTCGATCAGAAATCACTACTTTTACCTTCATATCGTCAATATGCTAAGTATACTATCACCAAAATAGTAGTTTTCGGTAACAGTCGGTACTTCTCGATAAAGTAACACCATTTATAACGTTTGGAATATGTGACCCTCAACAACACAATGGATGTACCTTTAACGCTGGAATATAAGTTCTTTCATTGGCTGGTTATTTATAGCCCTATAAGTCTTATGAAGCTCAGGGATATCAGGGTGTCAGAGATACAAATACACTGATGGAGTAGGAAGCTGCAGTGCAAGTTCCTTTATTTTTGATCGAAACATTCCAATTGATAATGACATCAGAAATAAATGAACTGTGATGAATCCAGTTTAATATCATCAATTAGTGTTCCTTTATACCCATGATCATTTATGGTTATTTCCTTGTGATTCTGATACATATTTCAATTCGAGATGAAACCTTCCCTTTGATTACTTGGTTATACCCTTTTAGTTTAATCAAATACGGAGGTCGTGGGTTAGAAATCAGTACAGTCAGATCCTGTTTATCCGGACAATATGGTTACAGTTGAAAATCGTCCAGATATCAAGTTGTGTGGTTAAGCGAATCATCATTTTCATAGAAATGCATAGAGAGGATTTGAAATGCTACCCTGCCAATAAGCAGGTTTCCAGATATACAGGGTCTGGTTAAACGAGGTCTGACTGTACATGGTATTTTGGCACAAACGGCGAGGTTTACACTACGTCCGAATAAATCGCATTGCGTTGACGCATGCGATTTGGGGGTTTACACTACACGTGTTGTACATGCGATTTTAATGCGAATATCATGAGTCCGATTTTTCCATATGTTATAATGTATGTACATGTATATGTATGTACATATTATGTAATTACTGTAGCTAGGTGTATGTACAATGGGTGTATGTACAGGTTGTATGTCTAGAATCTGATGTATGTATGTACAAATGTATGTATGTACCTGCCGATGTATGTATGTATGTATGTATGTATGTACAGATGTCTGTTGGCAGTATTTTTGTATGAATGCTTTGCCTACACGTTGTGGGAAATACTCCTTCAGATGATGAAAATATGACGTCATATAGGGAATTCCAATGCGAATGTGAATGAGATGCGAATAAAATAGAACAGGTTCTATTTAATTCGAATCGCATGAAAAAAACAGACGTAGTGTGTGACAACTCATTGAAAATAACGTGTTGCGTTCTTGTGCGATTATTTTTAACACATCGCTTCCAAAAAACGGACGTAGTGTAAACCCCGCCTACCGAAGCCAAATAAAATGTTATTAAAATTACTCTGTCACTGTAAATGATGAAAGATAAGGTAAATGGTGGAGTGATCTCATCACTATTGTTATTAGTTCTGTTACTTCCTTAGAAATTGATCTGAGATTTAATCATCTAACTTTAAACATGAGTATGATTTTAATTCAATATGATGGAATTTTAATTGGAGAAAGATAATTGATAGTAACTAATATATTTATTTACTGACTAATTGGCAGTCATATATCTCATATCTCGACAATGTCAACCAGTGGACGTCTTTTCAACAAATTGACTAAATCTAGAAAAACTTCACGAAGCTGTGCCAAGTCATATAGGTCTATAAAGCCTATCCTTTGTGTTTTAGTTTCCGGGTTTATTTCTCCACCTGTTTATTGTTTCATAGATGTTTATGTTTTATCCTATTTATTACCGATTTTACTATGTTGCCAAATGCTCAAATGCAATTGAGAGTCCATTGTAAAAGTGCCATGTACCCAAGCTCCACTTTTTGGCCAGCATATACAATTAAGTGTTTACTATGAGTATTCATTAGTTTAGATTTTGTTGATTTTTAGCAATATTTACTTTTATCATTATTCATTTCATTTTGACTCACAATTTAAATTAATGGTTTTTATCACATTGTATTTGTTTGCATCTTTAAGTTATTAGAAAATTATATAAATACTTTTAATAATTTATGATTGTAAATTATTATGAAATTGTATTGTCAGCTCATATAACTTTAAACCTTTCTCTTTTAACAATTTTAAAAAATTGAATTTGTTAAAAGAATTTTGCTATTTATTTATTTAATTCTTTGTGTACTTTAAAAAAACAGCCTTAACCCTTTTATTTAAATCTTACTAATTCCATTTGATTATCTTTGAAATAGCCTATGCATTATGAATTATGCAAATGTAAAAACTGGTCAGTCATAAATGTGATACATATCTGTTGTTATACCTTATATTCTATTATTCCTGTTATAATTGTTAATATTGTAATTAAAGTGATTGTGTCATATCGGCAATATATTATATGAAAAATTGCAAAATATCCTCATGTTTTACTAAAAAATGTATCTAAACAACAATTAAAACTTTTCTTGAGCTAAATATTGCCAACTTTCATCTTGAAAGAGCACTCTCTGAATCCACTCTTCTGTGCTGGATCACTGCAAATGTGACAGTCAGTGATACACGTGATGGAGACTGACAATATTTATGCCTTGCGCGGGGAAGTTGGTCAAAGGCATGCATGGTGCATGCATAAATGTGTGACTTACCAAAATGACACAATTACTTTAATGCAAATACTGTTATCATTACTAGCTAGTCATTCCAATATAATTATTTCCTGCACATTATTGTGGATATTTCTTCAATCTTTCTTTTTAATATGAATCCAATGACTTTTCATTTTGGAATATTTTTTCTTAATTTATGAACTTTTGAATCTTGTACTTTATTTTAAATTACATCTATTTGGATTTTAATTTTATCTTAGTGGAAAGGTTTGTAGTTTTTAAAAGGAGACTTAATTATATATATAAGAATATTAAGTGGATTGATATCTCTTTGGAATTTGTTGATTTATGATTTTGAAAAATGATGTATTGTTTTAATGTGTAATATCGTGTGTGCCTTTCATTGCATCACACTAGTTAAAGGGGCAGTAGCACGTTTTTTCAAATTTCCCATTTATAGTGATAGTTAATATCATTTATATTTACTTTAAAGGGTAAAACATCTTATCTACACAAACCAATTATCCGTAGTGGTAAAAACGGTGTTGCGTCTAAAGCAAAAATTGCATGGCAGCCATTTTATTGTGAACACAATTTATTATTTTGAACGACAAAAACGATTCCCATGGCTCCATGTACACTTATTTGTTAACTTGATTTTCTGAAGAGAGAAAAGTGTTTTACTATTGGTGACATTATAATTCAAATATATTTCATCGACCTACTTCAGAGGAAAAAAACGTGCTACTGCCCCTTTAAAGTAGATGTAATGTTATACATTCCGTCATTACAGACTTCAGGGATGTATTATAACATTACATCTAGTTTTAACTGGATTATCAGCTTTTTCTAACTTTTAATGTTAACATTTTGACTACAAATTATCTCCCTTTAACTACCAGTGGATATTGAATGTTGAAAAAGTCTTGTTGTGCACGTTCATGCGCAAAGCTTGTGTTATTGAATCTCCTACTATGCTGTAACAAGTTCATAAGGAAGAAAAATCTACTCATAAACCCTCCACATGTTGTCAAATTTAATGACAAACTGAAACAATATCAACAAAATATCATATTTGTATTATTAAATTTAGAGCCTGGTAATTTTTAATTTTCACTAGACATAAAGTTTCTTTCTTTTTTGTTGTTTTAGAGATTTTTTCCCCACATTTCTGTAAATGAATAATTTATTCAATTTGATTATTAAATTTCTTATTTAAAATTTGATTGACAGTTAAAAAGTCTTAACTGTAAATACTCTGTGCCAAAACTTTTAATATGTATTTTGGTAAAAATAAGTTTAAAATAATATGTTAAAGAAGAAAATGTTTTATGATGATAGACATGAATGGAATAAACATTTATCTGTTTTCTTCTATTGTTTTATTTCTCAATTGTGTTAAATTCCTCTTATATTTGACTATCTGAAAAATCAGTTTTAAATTGTGATATCTGTGTTATATAATGAATAGAATGGACAATCTGACTTTTGAATCAGTTCCCTAGGAAAAAAACCCACAAAGCAATCGTAGAGTAACAATCAATGTTAAGGATGTTCGGTCCTCAACTTTATAGTATTAAACTTTTTTTCTCACCAATATTTTTTAGATCAAGATCAAGGTATATGATTGAAAAATCAGCATTAAAAAATAGAGGGTAGTTTGGTTTTTTTTCGAGATGCCTGGAAAATAGTGGGGTGAAGTACAATTTTGACATGGGAGTCTATGGGAAAATGAGAAAAAAACTGCTAAAAACTTTAAAATACTACATTTCTAGTATTAAGCTTTTTTTTTTAGCTCATCTGGCCTGAAAGGCCCTATGGGCTTATGACATAGGCATGATATGACATGGGCTTATGTCCGTCCATCCATCCGTCCGTCTGTAAACTTTTCGCATTTTCATCTTATTCTCCAGAACCACTTCGTCTAGGGAGCTGAAATTGTGTGTGCAGACTCCTTGGCCAATTGGGATTCTAAATTGGAGATTTCGTGACCCCTTGACCCCAAAAGTGGTCACAGGGGTCACATCCTTAAAAACATATTTCCATCTTCTTCTCCAGTTCCAAAAGGTTTAGAGAGCTGAAAAGTTGTGTGCAGACTCCTTGGCCAATGAGGATTAAAAATTTTAGATTTCATGACCCAGTGACCCCAAATGGGGTCGGAGGGGTCACATCCTTAAAATCTTATTTTCATCTTCTTCTCCAGTTCCAAAAGGTCTAGAGAGCTGAAAAGTTGTGTGAAGACTGCTTGGCCAATGAGGATTCTAAATTGTAGATTTTGTGACCCCGTGACCCAAAATGGGGTCACAGGGGTCACATCCTTAAAAAATTATTTTCAGCTTCTTCTCAAATTCCAAAAGATCTAGAGAGCTGAAAAGTTGTATGCAGACTCCTTGGCCAATGATGATTCTAAATTGGAGATTTCGTGACCCCGTGACCACAAATGGGGTCACAGGGGTCACATCCTTAAAAACCTATTTAAATCTTCTTCTCAAGTTCCAAAAGGTCTAGAGAGCTGAAAAGTTGTGTGCAGACTCCTTGGCCAATGGGGATTCAAAATTGACCCTTGACCCCAAATATGATCACAGAGGTCATGACCGCAGAAACTATTTTCATCTTGAGATTTGATGTGCTCTACAAAGGAAGGTAATTAAACAACAGTGATGAATTAAATGTTCAAGTGTGTCTTTATTTGAAGGGGATTTTATATCTGGCCTCAGAGATAGGTCAGAGGGGTAAGGACCTATTTCATCTCCTCCATTTAAAGTGCTTCCTATTTGTTGTACCTTGAAGTTGACATTTTGAATGTGTTAATGTATAAAGCCTGATGAGCTACAGAGCAAGTGGCTCTATTTTTTCCTTTTTCGATATGTTACAATGTTCATGTTTCCCTACCGAAATCGATAAAAAAAATAAAATATATATATATGGTAGTGTGTTTTTTATAAAGCTTTAAAAGTATGTAGATGATGTAGAATATCATGAAGTAAATAAAGATGACAAAAAATCTTTACTTAAACATATTTAATTTTTGAAGTTGAACAGGAAGGAGCGAACATCTTTAAGACAGGTTACAATTGATTTTAGTGCTACCATAAGTAGGACTATGTGCTGTAGTCCCTAAACTATTAACATTTCTTACTTCTTCTGCACCCAAAAGCTAAAAAATTCCTTGGGAGGTACCTTTCACCTTGGAGCAACAAAGCTTGTACATTTGGTCTTGACCCAATCAAAGATTGGTATGTCAGGCATTATATTTTAACCCCTTAATCAACCTCTTCTCCAAAACAATTTGACAAAGGAAGCTTAACATTTTAGAATAACATTTTTGTTACATGGAAACTACTGTTTGTTCAGTTGGTGTTGATCCATCCTCAAATATGGGCGTGTCCACATTAAACCCTTCTTTTAAATTCTCTCCAGGAGTAATGCTTGGAAGCTCGAATTTCGAGACTATTTTCTTTGTTGGAAAGATACTGAGAATTGTTTCGTAATTTCATGTCTGTCACACCATCAATAAAGAAAATAGAGGCATTCTTATTGTAATTAATGTCGAATGAATGCACCTAAATTTGCGTGTATTAAATAACAAAGAATCTCCGTAAGTTTACAAACGAAGTCTATAAACTATTTAACTGATATTTTTGATCGCATATTGATGAACCCACAGCGGAGTGTATTGCTGAAAAAACAGTTCCTAGGTACAATACTTCGATACGATGACCTGATACGAATATGAAACTGTTTTTTTCCCAGGAATACAAGCCCCTGTGGATAAACCAATCACTGGTTCTAATCGATATGGTATCAAAATTATGCATAACGTAATATTTATGTGACCCCTTCAGGTGTTTATACTTTGTATAGTTTTAAATCTTTCTAAACTCAAATCTGACAATATATATTATTATTAAACATAATATTTCAAAAACTTTCAAACAAGTTTTTACCTTTATCTGCATAAATTCAAATTCAGCGGGCTCATGGAGTAAACGTTCAGCAGTAATAGACGGATGTTATGCTGAATATTGAGGGGGCGGGATAGTGCAGTGGTTAGAGCGTGCGGCTTTCGGATCAAGAGGTCCGGGGTTCGATTCCCGCCAGGGGCAGGGCAACTTTGTCTGCAGTAGAGAACTGTTCTACACGCAGTAAGGTTTGGGTGCAATTCTACACCCATGGTTCGCTAGTTCCAGCCGATGCTCGCAGGTTTCACAGCAATGCATAACCACATGGCATTGCGGGTTTTCTCCCTGCCATAATACTAGCTATATAAGCGATATAAGTGAAATACTCTTGAAAACGGCGTTAAACCCCAATTCACCTCACCTCACATGAATATTGATTGTCTTTCCGTCGATTTCCTTGTAAGGCAGGAACATTTTAATATATTACATCACTATATTTCCATATTGAAAGTTATTATCTCTAAATATAGCAAACACAAGATAACTTTGCGATCATGATAACAACGATGGGATGATAACATGGGTACTGGATCTAGAAATTGCCAATGTTTCTAATTTAACATGGATCGAACGATGTTTGATATTCAGGAGTCTTTAACGTATCAGTAATAACAGACTTTCAACAGTGACAACAGCTTCAACATTTGAATTCTGTAAGTTACACGAAAGAGAAAACTTAGTTTTCAAATCACCATGATTACTTTAGAGCTAAATGAGAAGAAACAGAAAGGGGGGACGTTTTGTTAATAATGTGATTACATCTATACATGACGACTGTTCCTTATATCAAGTTTCATTGAGCTAGGCCTTACAATTTTTTAGTCCAAGTCCGGAAATGAAATTTTAAGTCATGTTTTCATGGAAACGGATAAAAATAAAATTCCAAATAAGGTGACAAGACAAAAAGCACATCTACACATGATGATTGTTTCCCACATCCAGTTTCATTGAGCTACGACTTTTTTTTAATTCTGTTCCGGAAATGAAACCCTGACGGACGGACGAACGGAGGTCATTTCTTTAAATCACGAAAACCTTGTGGCGGTGGATAATAAATCTCTTGCTCACACAGGAAAAATTCTTCTTGTTCTTTCACGAACACCAACTTTGAATGTTTTTGTCCTTTGTCCCGTGTAGATTAAACCGTTCATTCTAATACCAAGGGTTACAGTATTGATTAGATATGCCCATAGCATTTCCCGGACCAGATCTCCCAGCCAGATTCCTCCTCGATGTCCTGGATTCTCGGTCTCTCGGCGGTCAGGTGACAGAAGCCCGAGCCCTGGTGGTAGTTCACTGTTGTGCACCCTTTGGTGACCCGACACAGTCCCACACAGTTCAACAGAGACACTGCTGTCTTGGTGGAGATCCTTGGTCTTGAGGATATTCCTTCTGGGACGATTCGTTCATAGTAATTTGCTGCAGGTCCATCTAAAACAGCCATGAATCAAACATGTGTTTACACTATCTTTTCAGGAGAATACGACAAGAATACGAGTAACCTTTATACATTTGGCAGATCTCGACCAAATTATAACATTATCAATAACGAAAATAATGAAATCATTTTTATTTACTTTTGATACCCTCCATCTCACTCGGAATTTAATATAATTTCATTGAACATCGGGAAACCAACTGCAAAACTGCCTTGAGGGGAAGAATGTAACCTCACAATAGAATTGAACAAAATTGTTTCCAATGATTAAGCGCTAGTACATGAATAATATGCTACTGAGCAGTGGATTACTGAACAATGGGTTAATGAATAATATGTTGCTGAACAATGTGTTGCTAAGCAATTGTAATTTGTATGCTGTTGCGAATGTTGGTTATATATGCTGTTATGTGTGGAAATACTGCCTATGGTTATCAATACATCGTGTCTGTCGATTTAACTTACTCTTGTGTATGAAATATGTTTGAAAAACAGCCTTCCAAAACATATTATTTTGCTAGTTTAATCGCAAAATTAAAGAAAAACCATAAAACCTTACCACCTGGTACCAAAAGTCACCAAGTTACGGGTTGGCGGACAGGCCTTATCTCATACATTGCCTGCTCGTTAATGATCTCTGAAAAATATTTAAATTTTTTCAAGTGAACTTACAGAACTGCCAATCACACACAGACTTCCACGTAGATAAGATAACAAGATAGTTGACATCAAACGACCTGAAGACGGTGGACGCCATGAAGGTATTCTCCCCGATATAATACCCGGTCCCGATGCTCAGCGTCTTGTTTGTCCAGTTCAGCCACATCGGTCTGTACTCGTTGCAGTCGAGGAAGGGGTGCCTAACTGAATTTATTCGTCTACAACCGCTGCATGGTTCCAGTACACATTTATCATTTTCCCAACCACCCAGTATGATATGGGCACGATCTGTATCCTTGAATCTTAGAGTTGAGTAGAGCATTATGAGGCAATCGTGACAACCTTTGACCCGGAAGTGAAGCCATGAAATGTCCCTCACATCAACACCGTCATCGTGTGTATTGTGCTTGAGTCCAGTCACATTTGTCCTCACTCTTATCGTATCGCCACAGATGTATGTAGGGAAGACTGAAAATACACATGTTGCACACTTTATATAATACTTCATGATGTGCCTGGGTAACGTCAAACCATTGAATATACAGCCGTTTACGTATGATGTGTGACGTAATTGTTTGCAGAGAAGATGGCTGCAACACTTTGCTGGGTAAAGTTGATTTTCTTTACACTCAACAGACATATAAATATAACCTAATATCTTTCCTTAGTGAATTTATGATTTTTTATTGACTGACTATCGATATGTTTTCCCTTATGTACCCTGTCTTTCTCACGGTGTACACATTTCACGTACCAGACTGCCATAATAACAGTTCTTAGCCAATAGTAGGTGTCACATATTAGTCAAATGGCGTTATCAATTGACGCCTGTGATGCTTGAAACTTTAAACAATTCGATAGGCTGTTTAATGGTCCTTTATTACAAACTTGTTTTCGGCTAAGTTATTGCCTTTTTTTAAAGCAAATTTCATATCACATTACTTCCAAGCTCTATGAAACTAACATTGATTCGTTTAAGACATTTTGGGCATTTTAAAATGTTACACAACTTCTATAATACGGATGAGGCTATTTGTTTACGTTTAGGGTCAAGTTCGTTCAAACTACATCAGCTTACATCCGCCATCGGCTGTCAAAGTAAATCTTAATAATATAATTATACAAATTTTATTGACATTTCGGAACCATGACATGTACCACCTTGTCCAGTGTTATCCATCGCCGAAAGGCTCGGGGGAAACTGATGCTGGTATATCAAACCGTATTACCCACGAGATAAACACACTTATTATATCAAATAGATTAACATGTATCTTCTGTGTCTGTATCGAACTTTAAGCAACGTTTTTTGACTGCTCTCTGTGAAATTCAAACAATTTCAATGAACCCATTTTTTGTTATTTCACCATACCGTCTATGTCACTTGGTGAAAAGAAACTATTTATTACCTTTTAATATTTGTATATACCATCTTTAATATATATTTATTAATATTATTTCGTTTGTAAAGAAATACTTTGATATTTGTAAATATCTTGTATACAAATGTACCATCTTTAACAAAAGTTTAATCCTTTGTAAATATCATTATTTCACATAGTGTGTATTACGACGGTTGGTCTATTGGTGACTACATTACAAGTAACAAAACAAGTTTTATATTCCATGTGAACTTTAAAGTATTATACCCAGATGCTTTCATGGTAATTAGAAGCTATGTTTTTATTTACTTAAATGTCGTATCACATGCTTTTAACCAGACTTATTTCATTGAAAAATAACTCATTTAATTATTTTGTATATAATAAGTCTCAATTAGACACACTTTATGTTTTGAGTGGTTTGAATTTTATTTGCAGCGAATGAGCACGCGGTGACCGCTATTTTTATAACAGAAATGGATTTAACATATGTTTACCATCTACAGTGAAATATTAACAATTTCTTGAGATTTTTTAAATTGGTTAAAAATGGAGCTTTAGCCATGCGAGCCCCATTTCCTATGGAGTGGCCATTTTATGGTGTTCACATTAAAATAGTCTCTCTTAGGTACTTCAAGCGATCTGACAGATGAAGCCATACCTACACAGTGGTGTAGTGGTTAGCATGCTCGACTCTCACGCCATCGGCCTGGGTTCGAATCCCGATGGAGACACCAAACATTTGTGACGGGAGGTACTGACCTATATGGTCGCACGGAGCGCTAAGTAGTGGCACCGAAAGTACAATTCCTTAAGGATAATAATTGTACCGTCATTGAACAGTGCATGCACTGGATATTAGGCGTTAAAATGTACATTATTATTATTCGTTACCTCAGAGTAGAGTTTCAAATATGGCAGAATGATGAAATTAGCAACCTTCTAGATGTCTGAAATATTGAGCGATTTTCAAAATCTACCTCTCACACCACTGAACTCACAAAATTGTCGTTTTATACAAAGAAACATTTTCTTAAAATATGGATAACTGTTTTCTATGAATATCGCTGATCGGGTCGTGTAATGAGATGTTTAACCTTCCAACGATATGTCGCACTAAACTAAATTTTAATACTTTTGATCACGATAAATGGGTTCAGTGCTAAAATGCGCATGTTACCTTTATATATGCTTTATTTATTTATTGGTTTACACTACGCTTACGGCCCCCACGTTCACCGCATTTGTCTAATGCTTGGTATACACTATACTCAAGGTCCCCACTTTTGTCTCACGCATGGTTTACATTACGCTCATGGTAACCACGTTCACCGCATTTGTCAAATGCTTGGTTTACACTACGTTCACGGTCCCAACTTTTCTCTCATGCTTGGTTTACACTACGCTTATGGTCCTCACGTTCACCGCGTTGTGTAATGCTTGGTTTACACTATGATCACGGTCCCCACATTTGTCAAATGCTTGGTTTACACTACGTTCACGGTCCCAACTTTTCTCTCATGCTTGGTTTACACTACGCTTATGGTCCTCACGTTCACCGCGTTGTGTAATGCTTGGTTTACACTATGATCACGGTCCCCACATTCACCGCGTTTGTGTAATGCTTGGTTTACACTACGCTCACGGTCCCCACGTGTGTCTAATGTTTGGTTTACACTCTGCTCACGGTCCACACTTTTTTCTAAAGCTTTGTTTACACTACGCTCACGGTTCCCACGTTCACCACATTAGTCTTATTCTTGGTATACACTACGCTCACGGTCCCCACTTTTGTCTCACACTTGGTTTACAGTATGCTCACGGTCCCCACGTTCACCACGTTTGTGTAATGCTTGGTTTACACTATGCTCACGGTCCCCACGTTCACCGCGTTTGTGTAATGCTTGGTTTACATTACGCTCACGGTCCTCATGTGTTTCTAATGCTTGGTTTACACTACGCTCACGGTCCCCACGTTCACCGCGTTTGTCGTTTGTCTAATGCTTGGTTTACACTAAGCTCGCGGTCCCCACGTTCGCCATGCTGTCTCATGCTTGGTAAACACTACGCTCACGGTCCCCATTTTTGTCTCATGCTTTGTTTACACTACGTTTACAGTCTTCACGTTCATCGCGTTTGTCTAATGCTTGGTTTACACTACGCTCAGTCCCCAAGTTCACCAGGTTTGTGTAATGCTTGGTTTTCACTATGCTGACCGTCCCCACGTTCACCGCGTTTGTGTAATGCTTGGTTTACACTACGCTCACTGTCCCCACGTTCGCCACGTTTGTGTAATGCTTGGTTTACACTATGCTCACGGTCCAATCGTTCGCCATACTGTCTCATTCATGGTTTACACAATGGTCACAGTTCACCGAGTTTGTGTAATGCTTGGTTTACACTACATTTACGGTCCTCATGTTCATCGCGTTTTTCTAATGCTTGGTTTACACTATGCACACTATCCCCACGTTCACCGCGTTTGTGTAATACTTATTTTTTACACTACGCACACGGTCCCCACGATCACCGCGTTTGTCTCATGCTTGGTTTATCATTACGCCCACGGTCCCCATGTGTGTCTAATGCTTGGTTTACCCTACGCTCACGGTCCCCACGTGTGTCTCATGCTTGATTTACACTACGCTCATGGTCCCCACGTGTGTCTCATGCTTGGTTTACAATACGCTCACGGTCCCCACCCGTGTCTCATGCTTGGTTTACACTATGCTCACGGTCCCCACGTGTGTCTCATGCTTGGTTTACACTACACTCACGGTCCCCACGTGTGTCTCATGCTTGGTTTACACTACGCTCCCGGTCCCCACGTGTGTCTCATGATTGGTTTACACTACGCTCACAGTCCCCACGTGTGTCTCATGCTTGGTTTACATTACGCTCACGGTCCTCATGTGTGTCTAATGCTTGGTTTACACTACGCTCACGGTCCCCACTCGTGTCTCATGCTTGGTTTACACTACGCTCACAGTCCCCACGTGTGTCTAATGCTTGGTTTACCCTACGCTCACGGTCCCCACGTGTGTCTCATGCTTTGTTTACACTACGCTCACGGTCCCCACGTGTGTCTCATGCTTGGTTTACACTACGCTCACGGTCCCCACGTGTGTCTCATGCTTGGTTTACACTACGCTCACGGTCCCCACGTGTGTCTCATGATTGGTTTACACTACGCTCACGGTCCCCACGTGTGTCTCATGCTTGGTTTACATTACGCTCACGGTCCTCATGTGTGTCTAATGCTTGGTTTACACTACGCTCACGGTCCCCACTCGTGTCTCATGCTTGGTTTACACTACGCTCACAGTCCCCACGTGTGTCTAATGCTTGGTTTACACTACGCTCACGGTCCCCACGTGTGTCTCATGCTTTGTTTACACTACGCTCACGGTCCCCACGTGTGTCTCATGCTTGGTTTACACTACGCTCACGGTCCGCACGTGTGTCTCATGCTTGGTTTACACTACGCTCACGGTCCCCATGTGTGTCTCAGTGAAAGATCCTGTTGAATATGCGAAAAAACGATTGTAAAATTGCCCTTTTTATTCCAAAATAGCTTAATTTAAATTAATCTCCCGTAACAGTGTCATTAATTTTCAAAATATAGACTTGCTATGTATTCCCGTATGTAATGAAATTGTGTCTGAAAGGATTCGGAGTTTAATCGTTGAAATCTGTCAAAATTAGCGCAATTCGGTGACAATGGTATTACTATTAATGCCGATAACTCTTTAAATCATTTTGTGATCCCAAAATTTTCTTTCATTTTTGTATAAAAGACACGATAATAAAAATAGCGAATTCCAAAATATTTGTTTTCATCGTCCCATCTCTACTTAAAATGGAAAGGAAATAACACTTACCTTCCAACAAGAGTAACAGAGAAACACGCATGATGGAAGTCTGAAGAAGAAAATATGAAACATATTTGTCCATTGCAAATAAACCAAGTGTTGTAGATTTCATCATTCATCATGTAAACTAACGAAGAAAAGAAAGTATAACACCCACTTCTTTTCGATTAATTCAATATTTTAAAGACATGATATGCATATGATTTTGGCACAATGCAATAACACCTTTCGAAACTAGTTTGAATTACTTAATTTTACTGGTTAATTTTTTAATTACAATATCCAGGGGAAAGACAGGGGTAAGAAATGACCAACATGACCCATACCATGTTTAGAATGTTGTAAATGTGTGCAGAACGAGGCACATTTATTGATTTTCACATTGAGTATGTGTTATATGTTGATGAACAGTTTTTTTTGGATAAAATGAATTTGGGGGGATTTTAAAGTTTTAAAAAAAACCCAATAAGAACTATTCTTTGACTGATTTGGTTTTTGGACTAATTTCAACACTATTCACTTTTTGAACTCGAGAAATATGGAATTATATATATGCTAACTGCAACTCACTGTTATACTTTCGTTTGCACGTCAGTTTCATTGAAAAACATATGCTTCGTCACTATAGTACAGTTCAAGACACAAATAATCAAAAATACATTGTGTGCTAAAATCTCTATTCCCATTGACCAAGGAGTTTGTACAAAATATCTCTCAATAGTAACTGGTTCTAGAGAAGAAGTCGAAAAAGAGAAAAGTTTACAGACGGACGGACGCCAGGCGCCATTCCATTCCATAAGCCAATCGGACCTTTCAGGCCCGTTTTTTCCGTAATTCAAACGTAATTCAAACACGCCGCTCTCAATCGCTCGGAGATAGAAAGCGCCTCTCATTGGTCAATTATGACGTCAATTTACCACGCCCCCTCAATCCCGAAAAACAAGCGCACGTTACCAGTTTGGCCAAGGCGAGACACTTACATTCCGAATAATTTGCTCAGTTATTGTCTGAGAAACGGAAATATTGAGAGAAATAAATCATTAGGTATTTTGATTATTAGTTCGATGAATGGTACACACATTTGACAAGCAATTATTTTTGTTGGACCGGAAAATGAATGCGGAAGTATTGCAAATGTGAAATGACGAACATACAATGATCATTGTGCCGATTGATCATAAATAAATGTATCCGATCCTCTCAATTTTGTCTAAATAAAATATAAAATATAAATATTAAAAAATAATATGTTTATAAACATAATGTCCGTTAATTGTCAGGGTTTTTTGTGTGTTTTTTTGGTGTTAATCTCACTCTCAGTGCCCCTGAAACATAGTACTGTTGAATTTGATAATTGAATCGACTGTAACAGAAAATGATGTTTCACTAAATCGTAAATATGTACTATTTTGGATTAAAATGGCCAGTCATTAATATATTGGCATGAGCATTGTTTCAAAGAGATTTTAATTTCAAAATATGACGTGTCCCAACTGTATTTTCTGGTTCATATTTATCTTTATATTTTCTTCAAAAGTCCTGCTCAAGAATAAAAATAAATGATTCAAACATGATAAAAGTTGTGGAAAACGTACCGCTGAAGAATAAAGGATGATAAAATAAATAAGTGTCATGGACCTATTTTCTGAGTAATTTGATGCTGAAGTTGAATATTTATTAAAAGTATTGGCAAAGGGACATCCTTACTGGAACATTTAAATATTAGAACATAATTCATTTATATAAGGTTTTAGAGCAGATACAAAATGTTTTACCTTAAACATAAACTATTTCACACAACCATAATACCATTACCTTTCTTTATTAGTATCCAAAGGTAATTTGATTTTCAATGTTTCCCACAACACATGAAAAGTATTGTCAAAGGGGGATAACTCTCTCCTGGAAATTAATTTTTTTATGAGATAATTAATTTATATAAGGTTGTAGAGCAGATGATATTTTACCATGAGACATAAACTATGTCACACAACCATAATACCACTACCATTCTTTATTATTATCAAAAGGTAATTTGATTTTTAATGTTTCTCACAACACACTGTTGATGAAAAATGGACCTAAGCTATTAAATTCTGAGAGCGAAAATCTGACAATTGGAGATGTGGTTGGCAATTGTTACGAACGTAAAACGCTGATTTTTCATATGCATGTCGAATAAATACCTTAAATAATATCACTCACAACGAAAGAATTTCTAACCCATAAATGATACGCATGTCCGATATAAACACATCAAACTGGCAAAACATAATTTATAATATCCTCACACGTCATAATTGACCAATGAGAGGCGCTTTCTATCTCCGAGCGATTGAGAGCGGCGTGTTTGAATTACGGAAAAAACGATAAATTCCCGATGTCGTCCACTGTTAAATATTAATAATAGTAGTATGTACAAAAAGGAGGATAGGCTACTTGTGAGGGTCAGTGGTCAAATGTGAAATGAAGTTAGAGAAATTCAATGGGACACACACAGAGGCAAAATACATTTATTTGTGAGAAAAGCAAAGGTTAGAATAGAGATTTTGAATTTTTAAAATAATTTCAAAACACTGATTCAATACCTGTGATTTGCATGCCAGATAACATTGATTGCAATACTCAGATAATGAAACTGACAGTTGTTAAACATTTCTCCATGTGTATTTTGAAAAAATACATAGAGGATATTTCTCGTCGAATACCATGTATTTCTCGTCGAGTGAAGTAGAAAAGCATTTTTATAGATAGATATAATATTTCTACTTCACGAGATGAGATATACTTGGTATTATTACAATGAAAGGAGCTCCCATGCTCCCCTTGCTTTATCACGGTCTTCTTATGACGTCATCCGATCGAAAGTGTTCTTTCACCCAGTAGAATAACATGTTATTTCACTCAGTGAAAATAAGGCTTTTATTTTAACCGATAAATGCCGTATTTCACCACAGAACATATAATAAATGTTGTATAACCATATAAGCATCCCGAAGATGTGCATTAAAGGATAGATGCAATGACAAATGGTAAAATTCGGATTCATTAAAATGGGACCATGTCAATTTGACAACTGCTCAATTTTAAATTTCTGAAATCGGTCCATAAATTACTTATATACAGGTTTTTTTAAAATCGCCTCATTTAGCCCCGGCGACCAGAATGAAAGTCTGCGGGGTGTGGCCCCTTAAGAGATGACTTCTGTGACGTCACTGGAGTAATGTCATTATCGGCGATGGTCATAATTCAACGTAATTTCGCAACATTTTGATTGTTAATTTCTCTAACAAATCTTCAATCAAACAACTTAAATTTTTCATATATCTAATGTTTAGATATCCAACTAGTAATTTCCACAGATGACAATTACATAATTATTCCATAAACATGTGGTTTTGGCGATTTAACACACCTCATAAATTCAACTAGCGGCAATGATAATCATCATTAATTAATTAATTAGGCCCCACGGACCGGGTCACAGACGACCCGTCGTTTGTGGTTAATCAGTCACGCCTCAATGAATCATTTCAAAACGTTTCGTGACGGTAATCGCGGTATTGTTAAAGTTGGTAAATTAAAATCGTCTTAATAATCAATTTCCTCGATTTAATGCTGAATTGATTCCGATATAAAATATACGTAGAGGTAATCATCTGTCATTCTTGAGAAAAATGCATTTCACCAGATCTTTAAGACGAGTAACAGAAGCTGAAGCCATCGTTTGAGTATCATTATTGCACTATTATTATTTATTTATATACTATATTATCTAACTATCCACTCAACCAGTATCCACTTAACCCGGATAAAATACATCCATGTTCATGTGAGGTGAAAGAATGAGGGAAATTACCAACAATGTGAATGTCATTAATAGAAGCAGACTTTAACATGAAAAACACTGTGGCACGCCGTTGTTACTGAAATAAAGTGTTCACGTGAAAAATGGCTAAATAATAATCCTCAATCAATAAAAATACTTTAAAACAATAATGTACACGGTATGGTCAATTTCTCTTCAAGCGGGTTTTCATAAGGTGTTCAAACTGGCCACTCGAAGTTACATTTTAGCTGAAGTAATCTGACTGATGGAACGATACCTAAACACTCAGAGTAGAGTTTTAAATATAACACCATGATAGAATAGGCAACCATCTGAACTCTCAGATGAGCTCTACAAATCAACCTCTCACACTTTCGAAACTTTCCAAAATATTTCGAATTTTTTGTCGTACCATATATTTTATGAATAGAGATGGCCCCTTTCTATGCACACAGCTTACCAGGTTGTGTAATGAATTGTTTTACCCTCTACCTAACAGTATACATAAAGTAGATAAAATTCAATGATAAATGGCAACTTTTACAAAATGTTATATGCATAAACATGTGGCAGTGCCTTCAACACATTATTGATAATTAATGCTGTGTGAACCCTCAAAATCGAATGATACCTACATGTACGAATCTACCTCTCACACATACATGAAAGATATCAATAAAGTTGTTGCTTCGGATACGGCGCACCATGTTCTACCACGTTGTCTATAGATAAGCTTACGGCTGATCGGGTCGTGGTATTGAAATATGTTATCCTCTAACATAACAATATGTTGTATTAACTTTCATAATAAATAGCAAATTTGAGAAAATATTATATGCATAAAACGTGCTGCAGGGCCTTTAAAACACAATAAATGGTTAAATGGGACAAAGTTGACAGATGTTCTACTCCTTCAGACTATGTGTACAGAGTATCAAAATGTTACAGGATAGCTGTGACATCTGTCCGTATTTATTCGAAAATAACACGTCATTTTATAAACAGAACATATCATAGGACAAAGGGAGTCCCTCAGAGACCGAGTGCTTGTACATAAACATCATACAAAATTCATTTTTAGCTCATCAGGCCTGAAAGGCCCGATGGGCTTATGGCATGGCATGGCGTCCGGCGTCCGTCCGTCCGTCCGTCCATCCGTCCGTAAACTTTTCGCTTTTTCGACTTCTTCTCCAGAACCAATAACTCCACAGAGCTGAAATTTTATGTGCAGACTCCTTGGCAAATGGGGATTCTAAATTGTAGATTTCGTGACCCCATGACCCAAAATGGGTTCACAGGGGTCACATCCTTAAAAACCTATTTTCATCTTCTTCTCCAGTTCCAAAAGGTCTAGAGAGCTGAAAAGTTGTATGCAGACTCCTTGGCCAATAGGGATTCTAAATTGTAGATTTCGTGACCCCATGACCCCAAATGGGGTCACAGGGGTCACATGTTTAAAAACCTATTTTCATTTTCTTCTCCAGTTCCAACAGGTCTAGAGAGCTGAAAAGTTGTGTGCAGACTCCTTGGCCAATGGAGATTCTAAATTGTAGATTTCGTGACCCCATGACCCCAAATGGGGTCACAGGGGTCACATCCTTAAAAACCTATTTTCATCTTCTTCTCCAGTTCCAAAAGGTCTAGAGAGCTGAAAAGTTGTGTGCAGACTCCTTGGCCAATGGGGATTCTAAATTTTAGATTTCATGACCCCATGACCCTAAATGGGGTCACAGGGGTCACATCCTTAAAAACCTATTTTCACCTTCTTCTCCAGTTCCAAAAGGTCTAGAGAGCTGAAAAGTTGTTTGCAGACTCCTTGGCCAATGGGGATTCTCAATTGTAGATTTCGTGACCCCATGACCCCAAATGGGGTCACAGGGGTCACATCCTTAAAACCTATTTTCATCTTCTTCTCCAGTTCCAAAAGGTCTAGAGAGCTGAAAAGTTGTGTGCAGACTCCTTGGCTAATGGGGATTCTAAATTGTAGATTTCGTGACCCCATGACCCCTAATGGGGTCATGCTTCAAAACCAATATTATTTTGCTTGTTCACAATGTATTACTTGAGATAACTTAGATATTTAACCTTAGATAATAAATCAATAAAATCCAGATGAGCTACAGAGCCCATGGCTCTATTTTTATATTTTATAAAATGGACTCCAACGATAGACAAATATTTAGACAAATACTGATTCTTTAGTTATGTTCTCCAAGACCCCAGCACATAAGTACACATACTAATAGTCTCCGTCAAATGAAAAATGCTCAGGTAAAATGAAATTTGTATGTTATTGTTTCCTTTACTATTGATACTTTTTTTGTGTGACCTATACAATATTGTGACTTTTTTACCTGTGACTTTTTTCCTTGGCAAATGTGTGACTTTTTTTACTGTGACCTTTTTTACTGTTACTTTTTTTCTCCGAAATCAAATTCGTAATCAAAACGAACTCATTCGAAACATTCACTCACATTTCATTCAGCGTTTCTCATTTGTTGTTAGTATATTCATACAGTGTATGTGACATCTTGTCATATAAAACATTGCTTAAATTTATTTTCCAATTAAAACGTTTTATATATTTTGTAATGTAATTTATGCAAACAATATTCACCGCTCCTACATGATTTAAGAATAGTTATTTCATGATCAAATGAATGAACTGGAATGATCAACAAACTCAGTGAAAATTACGTGAAGACTACTGCAGCGTACACGCACATGAAAAACATATTTCAAAATTCACAAAGTCAATGCAAATGCTGCCTCCATGTATGCAAAACTCCAATATGTATCGTTATCGTATATAACGTCATAATTTTGAAATATGTATATTTCTATTCCACGTTTAGTCCTGCCAGGACTCGTCAGTCCCGCTAATTTTCTATATAAGTTAGTTTAATGTTCAAGAAAAATTGTGATATATGATAAGTAACCATGATTAATTTCAAATCGAAATGAAAAGGGCGTTTTCTAATTTTATACTGTTATTTGGGTAAAATCGATAAAATGTTCGTGTAGAATGCTGCATTTGTTTTGAATGTAATACTACATTTTTGAGAAGTTTGTCCTGAATTTAAAAATCTTAATTACACTTAATGCATTAACACCTTTTTTTATGCCAGATATCTGTCACTTGGCTGGTTCAAATATATAAGAGGTGGCGCGTCAAGCTTATTCCCAACGTCCTGTCATTTGACGTAACTGATGACACTAAACTGGTCGTTAGTTGATTAAAGATACACGTATCGGCGACATTCAGTCTAGACATAGTTAGCCAATGGAAGTAAATATCATTACATTCTACCAATGAATTTAGGAATATGGTTAGAGCTTCGTTTTTCTGTTGTTACGTCGGTGATCGCAGCCAGTCATTCGCTATTATGTATGGATTAGCAGTTACATGCTGACAACAGGTTCGTTATTTAAAACATTGAAGATATCGCAAATTGTTATTTACATACGAACTTATTAGGCAACCATCACACTATCAAACAATTTGTTGATATTTGTGTCTTTGATATAGATATGGATACGTTGCAAAAGTCTCATTGTTTAGCAAAAGGATTAGCAAAAATTCTTGGCTCGTTTGTCGACCCAAGTTTATATATTTATGGAAACACATTTATAAAAGTGTTACTGACTGTGAAATATCTGTAGACATTAAGTTTTCTTTTAATGACTTATGACATTCTAAAACAACTATATATCTTAAAAAGAACTAAACAAGATTCATGATAGCAAGAGAGGAGATGCGGCAGAACTGAGAAAGTAGTTCCGTCAATGTTAACACGATCGACTTTGAAAAGGTTCACCCACGTGTGAAGGATTTTTTAATTAACAAGTAAATTTAGATCACATAACCGTGCTCTTGACCAATCAAAATTTGGAAATATATGTTAATTCCAAAGTTATTATTTTTGTTTAGTAACAACAGACCACTCCATTATGGCCACCTCCTTGCGACCATGCGCTTTTGATTGTGTGCAACACGCAACAAGTTAGAAACTCAGCTTGGCAAAATGACATTCACGTTGTCCGTGCAACATAATATGAAATGAACAACGTCCGTGCAGCAACGTTTTTTGATAGATAGTTGGGCATGGAATGAATATAGGTTATCGTGACTGGTATGGTCAATATCCTGGATTAGGAATGAACCTTGTATTTTGCGAGCCTTGGCTAATTCTACAATATGCTTTACACAAGTCATATGTACAGTGGAACATTTATGATGGACGTTCGGTAAATGAATATGTGACTAAAACTGTCTTGTGAGTAAAGTGTTTTCTCCTCTCTCCAACTGGTGATGAACATGCACATTGCATTGCTCTATTTCGGTTTCACTGATGACGATTGTAGACGGGACCCGTTGTGTTTCGGTTCAATAATTATTTTGAATAAATTATTATACAAATAAATAATTAAATAAAACATAATTATGAACAAATATAAATAAATTAATATGAAATATAACCTGAATATCTGCGATAACCTTCCCGAGTACCGCTCGATGATTCACTGATATTCACGAGGTCAAGGTCTTTATTTCAATTATTATTGTTCTGAAAATATTAAAAACATGATAAATGGATCCAAATGTACATCAGTCATTTGAATGAATTTTTCACAAAAAATAGATACTACAGATATTATTTATTTAAATCCCCAAACAAAACGTTTGCAAAATTACTTTCTAAATAAAAAAAGTTTCTTGAACATGATTATAATTTTTTAATTTCCCTATAATATCTTGTAAAGATCATGAGCTATGAACAATTCATCTTAATGACATTTCGTCAAGATGATGAGCTATGAACAATTTATTTTAATGTCTACATGAATCTATTCTAAGATGAAAACTCTCATTTGAGACAAAAAGTAGGCAGATTGCAAAATTATATTGCGAATAGTTTGTTTCCTCAAAATATTTGTTGTTTCCATTAAACGTGTTAGTTAAAATGTTATTCCGTTCTCATCAACAAAGTGTTGAACATTTAGTCATATTTAAAACACGATTTTATAAGGATTCTGATTCATCTAGATTACTTGAAATTGGGCACAGAAGCAAAATCCCCTACCGGAGGAAAGCGGAATCTCATAATGTATCCCTGCTTCTTAACCAATGAAAACTCATCTTTCAGTGGCCATGTCGACCGAGTGACTTCAAAGATCTAGGCATTTTACTCTTAAGGGTCCTGCTCATTAGCATATGTCCTTAGAATATGTCTGATGTAAATAACACACATGAACTCTTTGGTATTTGTCTCTGATTTGGTCTTCTCACAGGACAAAAAGTGTTGGAATCCGATTTCCGGATCCTTCCGAAAACTCCAAAAAATTGGCGGATCTGAAAGAATCAGGAGGAATCTGGAAGGATCCGGCAAGCGGATTCCACCATATTTTGTCCTGTGTCTGTATTTTTAGCATGTTTATGATCAATAGTTTTCATAAAACCTGCTCATTAGCATATGTCATTAGCATATGTCCTTCGAGTATGTCTGATGTAAATAACACAAATGAAGTATTTGGTATTTGTCTCTGATTTGGTCTTCTTTATTTATAAGTATGTTTATGATCAATAGTATTCATAAAATCAAATAGCATATTTCGAGGAAAACACTTTAAACGAGAACACGTTTGTCTTACGTTTATTTTATCATTATGATGTTTCAATGGCAAATATCACTTTTACAAAGGCGTCGCTGATTGCACAACTAGATGCAATTGCAACCAATCAGGACACTCCCTCTCTGTCCTCGATTTCAATAGTAAAACAACAGAGGTTATAATCGGAAATCTGAAGGGAGTAACCTCTGTGGGAAGAGAATGGTGGTCACATTGGAACTATAAGATATATTACAGAAAGCTTGAAACACACTTTATTTCAATGATAAATCCAAGTATTTCATTGCTTGTCATATAATATAAACATTTAATATTCGAGAGAATAGTGTTATATTAAGAAACGACATTTGTGTTTATAAAACTCAATGAAAAGCTTACAGCAGTACTGTAAAAACTAATAATTTCATGTAAAGGTCTAGTCGGGTCAATATATGGAAAAAAAACTCTCAACTCCAACAAATTTTAAAGAGTTTCTCAACTGATTCTGGTAGGGTTTAGTGTATTTTCAAACAAACTAAAAGTTTACCAAAGTTGGACCCCCGGAAAAGTTTTTTCAAGATGGCGTCCAAGATGGCCGCCAAAACCTCTTAATGATAAAAAATCTGCAACCATCAACTCGAATGTGATGATCTTGGTCTTGAAACGGTGTTTGTCTATAATACAACACAGAAATCAAATATGGCGTCAAAATGGCCGCTGACATCTCCAAATGTCCGTAAGTCCATTACTATTCACTCAAATTTGATGTTCTAGATGTCTATTTCAGAGTTTTGGGGGGCAAGGAACACATTAGGACCATTGCAAATAAAATTAGACCATTTTATTACAAGTAAATCTAACCTTGTCCAACATGGCACTACCATTTGACCTACGTTTCAGTCTAATTTTATCAAAAATGGGTCTAGATCTGTCCCCTGGGTGTACCTTGAACCCACGTGTCAACAGTTCTCCGCACGACCTGGACACTTCCGGAATATTCACCTAAGTGTATATCAATGTTCTTCCTGTTGGTACCATCCAAAATCCCGTGGGCTAGTGTTAACTCTGCAAATATACAATCTTTGTCCAAAAACTTGCTCTGTAGATTTCCCTATTTGTGTGCCGAATGACAGCATCCTGTGTTAGTGGAAACAAATGCTTCAGTTTAGTGTGCTCTCCTTGGTAGAATAAGTCTTGTTTAACAACGTTCACTTTGGTTAATGAGGTGTTGTGGTCATACATGACACACACAACTCTTTCTGTGAGAGCAACTGTTTCCACTCTGTCAATCGGCTGGTAGCGAATCCTGCTTTGGAAAATAAAAGCTTCTGTTACCTCTGGATAGGATACCTGGATAGGCATGCCAAGTCTGCCGTGACCTTTTCTTTCCTATAGCAACAAAATGGAAGTTGTGTCACGTCCTGTACATGAATGGATAAAAGGAAGAGCTAATGCACAAATGCCTGCAAACTTTTGATGAATAGCATTCACATTACATAATGTATAGTTCTTGTCGTTTCCAATGGACAAGCAAACGTTTTATCTTTGGTTGGTGTTTTTCAGTTCAGGTAATACCCCAAGAAGAACCACGAACACATCTGTATCCACTTTGCTGATAAGAATGCGCCTTGATTATAAAGCATCGTGTACATTGATAACTAGTCTGGTGTCCTTTTAATCTGACACAATTGTTGATTCACGACCATTGGCAAACACTGTTCTCCCTAATGGTTTGTACACTTCTTTACCTACCTCAAATGTGCTTGTTTTGACACTATATTTTAGTATTTGTTTGTTGTTTGAGTCTTTGAAATTCTGTGGTAGTTTGTTTTGTTTGGACACATTGCGTCTTGATCCTTTGTCTCTTTTGTCTGTGGTTGCAGACTTGAGACTTCTTTCTTGTTGTGGTCCCATACACTGTCTATCCTTGAAAAGTCAGTAAGTTGCCTTGTTACCCAGGTTAGAAATGTGCGATTACTGTACTATCCAAAGGATGACACATTACCTATTAGCAGTGAATGGACAATTGATGCTCCATCAAACACTTTAGCATCTACTTTAAGCGTATCCTGGAGGTTTTCACGCAGTTCAAAAGTTCAGATTTGCAAGTTGGAAGTCTGAAGTGTCCAAGTTGTTACAAAGCCGGTGGCCATGGGTGATTTTCGAAATTCAAAATTGTGTTCAATCAGCTTGGCGGAATTGGCATGCAATGAATATCTGAGCGAATAGGTTGTCATCATCTTTAATCATTAATGAATTGTTACTTTTCCTTGATCTTCACCTTACTGTGCTGTCTCTTGAAAAGTAGTACATGCTCTTGAACCTGCTTTGATGTGGTTAGACAATGGTATTATCGTTGAAATGACACTAGACGAGGTACATCATTTGCTCTAAGAAGTTTTATAAAGTAATATGTTTCACGTGGACTGTATCAGACTTATTAGTATATTCCGACCAGTGACAAAGGTACATGTATACATTAACATACAGTCATGACATATTTCTAAGGCTTTATTATGCTGAATGAATGGAACATATCATCCTGGGTAAGGCGCCACAGATTTATATAAGCTGAATCTTAAATTAAGTGTTTAAGAGGGTGGTCTAGTAAACCGACAATATATACATAATATTATGACGATAACGTTATTGTTGTTAATAGATGATTTCGGTGAGTAATATACACTCCCTTTTCCGAACAAATCAAGTATGTCAAGAGCAGGAACAGGAGGATGACACTCACAACTGAACGCTTTGAAACTCTATGAACAAAGATGGTTGTGCATGAGGTGAAAGTGGACTGCTGAAGGTCATGGGTATATAATGTTATAACAGCTCAGTGATATTCAAAGTTGTCGTGATGTGTCCTTTGCTCCTAAAACTGCGGATGGACACCTAGATCATCAAATTGAAACGTAGGTCAAATGATAGTGCCATGTTGGAGAAAGTTAGATTTACTTTACTTTTAATATAATTGCCTAATTTAATTTCTAATGTCCTAATGTGTTCCTTGCCCTCAAAAACTTTGAAATAGACATCTAGAACATCAAATTTGAGTGAATAGTAATGGACTTGATGACATTTGGAGATGTCAGCGGCCATGTTGACGACATATTGGATTTCTGTGTTGTATTATAGACAAACACCATTTTTTAAGGTCTTAATGTTTTCGTTGCCGCCCTAAACCTAAGGATAGACACCAAGATCATCATATTCGAGTTGATGGTTACATTGTTATGATCATTAAAATGTTCTGGCGGTCATCTTGGACGCCATCTTGAAAAATAACTTTCCCGGGGGTCCAACTTTGGTAGACTTTAAGTATGTTATGAAGTAGACTAAACCCTACCAGAATCAGTTTAGAAACCTTTTGTAGCAATTTTTGGGGGGTTAAACTGTATTTTGACCTGACTAGTCGGCTGTAATGATTTTGTTTAAAGAATGGCAGATTAGTATCTCTATATGCAGTATCCCCCTCCCTCCCTCCCTCTACCTTAATTTTATTGAGACAACTTTTATAACCCGGTTTGAGCATCTTACGCAGGTCGTCTCCCATTACCCCTACACAGCATAACCCCTACAGGTTATCATAACAAGTTAACGGCCCACCCCACTCCTAATCCTTAGATTTGTACTAAGCAACAACTTCCAAACGCAAATCATAACTCTTGCCAGTCTGCATTACTGGCTGATGTAAGTATTGCGGTATTTCAGTCTCTTTGTTGTGCCTAGATAGTGAATAGCTGCACCAGAAATGCATAGCGGGCCTGGATTTCTAAGTACAGATTTTTAAAGAAAATAATGCAAGGAGACTGGCAAGAGTTATGCCTTGCATTGGGAAATTGACTATGCAATGGAACGGTCTAGATTAAACAGAGACAATTGACAGTGTGAGCAAAACGATCTAATGAACTTATCGAGGACATTTCATGTTTCACATTCATATCTCTAATGAAATAATGAACATTTGGATTTCATCACATATTGACAAATTGCAATGTTTGTTACATTTCACAATTCACATTTCACATTGTAACTAGCCAAGCTTCAGGAGCTTCCTATAAACTGGACTGAATTCATTATGTCAGACAGGTAACGGTTGTGTTGTTTTAACTAATTGTAGGGGTCATGGAGCGTAGATGATATGGGCTGTAGGGGTAATGGGCTATAAAAAATCTATATCTACAGATCTACAGACACACTATAGATATGTAGATATTGTAAATCCTCTAAGATTGAGGACGAGACACACTTTCTAATAGACTGTAATTCATATTCTGATCTGAGAACCCCTTTTTTTGATCGTGTCTCCTCTAAACATCCTAATATCAGTAATTTGTCAATTCCAGACCAAATTAATGTACATTTATTATGCAGTGCGACGATCTATCTAATTCCGTAGCTGCACTCATTACCAACATGTTTAAACGTAGACTATTCACTCCCGCCTCTAGTGATATTTTAGTATAATATTTTATCACTCACTTTTAGAAAATGTATATACCAGTCTTTTATAAATATATATTTTAGCACTTCTAGTGCTTTTAACATTGTATGACATTTGGTGTCTAATAGGCCCAAGATGGCCGGGCGATTGAGTCATGTGTGATGTTTGTGTGAATGTGTACATGTATCGCTAGACACCTGAATAAATTATTTTTCTTCTTCTTCTTCTTCTTCTTCCGCTATAATCCTTACACAAAACAGGGAGGCGAGTGTATTGAAGCTTGAATGACCACCTGCTTTAATATTTCAACGGAACGACGCCTACAACGTTATCATTTGTTTAATATGTGTACATTTTATTAATGTTTTATGTATTTATTTATGTCAATTCTGTATACGTTTATGTGTAAATAGTCTCTTGTAATCCTTGAAGGATGGTTCATTTTATGTCTTACTTTTTAATGTTTTTATGCTTGTATATGAGGCGAGACTTTTGTCTGTCTGTCCGTGTTCTCGATAGCCGTCGTGAGTTAGAGTAATAAAGTTTCTAGTTGATTAACACTACAATTACATCAGTTTATGGTTTCCTTTATAACACTAATCCATTTGCTGTTTAACCATATTTGATATTGTATGTAAAACAACTGTGGGTATCAATCATGTAAAAGGGCATTTTCAAGTGATCAAACGAAGTATCAACAAGTTCACGATAGTGTCTTACGTACAGTATCAACTTCGTCTTCTTGACGAATAATTTAAATCGTAATATTGATTTGCATCAGGCCGTGGAATGGTTATCAATACACTATTCTGACATTCTGGTATACTTGTGCATGTCTTTTGCAAGAATAAATAGCATGTTCATCACGCTCATTGTTCGATAAACATTCTAGATTATCCTTGATTTTCGTGCTATCAAAATTGGTAATTTAATCATAAAGAATTGTAAAAGCAAGTATACACACACATACATGTCTAAAAACTAAATACAAGTGAGAGATTTATGCATATAACAACATAAACTAAACCTTCAAAAGGTTAATATACGTAACATCTGAATCTTTCATTTGCAGCCTCGAAAGGAATTGAGAAAGTAATAGTTGTATTTTTTTTTAATATTAAAAAATGAAACATGTTTTAAAGGTCGCACTGACACCTACAAAATTACATGTCTCCTCATAAATATTATTTGTCAAATAATTGAAAGGCATCTTAACCGGAAGCTGGACATCAACAGCCAATCTACCATGTCACGAATACACCACGATGTCAACACAGCTTCTATTCAAGATTTTGTTGATGTTATGCGATGATCAAGTGGGCAAATTATATGAAATGTGATTTAATATACGAAACACTTGTTTCCCAGCGATGCAAGGGAGGTAATAAATAGCATTTTTATGTCCGCTTCAGCATAAAGGCGAAACTTTCAAATTAATTTTGTTGAACATTCGTTTTAACCCCATTATTTAATACAAGGGCAAATTATATCAGTCACCGTTCACAGTGAAAATATAAGTTATTTTATATATACCACTATATCACTATCACCATATCACCATACCACCATATCACCATATCACCATATCACCATATCACCATATCACCATATCACTATATCACTATATCACAATATTACCATATCACCATATCCCTATATCACTATATCACCATATCACTATATCACCATATAACTATATACCTATATAACTTTATCACTATATCATCATATCACCACATCACTATATCACTATATCACTATATCACCATATAACCATATCACTATATCACTATATCACTATATCACAATATTACCATATCACCATATCCCTATATCACTATATCACTATATCACTATATCACTATATCACTATATCACTATATCACCATATCACCATATCACTATATCACTATATCACAATATTACCATATCACCATATCCCTATATCACTATATCACCATATCACTATATCACCATATAACTATCTAACTATATCACTATATCATCATATCACCACATCACTATATCACTATATCTCTATATCACCATATAACCATATCACTATATCACTATATCACCATATCACCATATCACTATATCACTATATCACCATATCACCATATCGCAATATCACCATATCACCAAATCCCTATATCACTATATCACTATATCACCATATCACCATATGACTATATCGCCATTTCACTATATCACCATATAACTATATACCTATATAACTATATCACTATATCATCATATCACCATATCACTTTATCACTATCACCATATCACTATATCACTATATCAATATATTACCATATCACCATATCACTATATCACCATATAACACTATCACCATATCAATATATCCCTATATCACCATATCACCATATAACCATTTCACCATTTCACCATTTCACCATATCACTATATCACCATATCACACTATCACTTTATCACTATATCACCATATATTTAAAGCACCATATCACTATATCGCTATATCACTATATCACCATATCACCATATCACAATATCACAATATCACTATATCACCATATCACCATATCACTATATCTCCATATCGCCATATCACTATATAATCATATCACCATATCACTATATCAATATATGACTAAATCATCATATCACCATATCACCATATCACCATGTCACCATATATTTAAAGCACCATATCACTTTATCACTATATCACCTTATCACCATATCACCATATCACCATATCACCATATCACCATATTACCATATCACAATATCAATATATCAATAAATCACTAAATCACCATATCATTATAGTACCTTATCACCATATCACCATATATCCATATCACCATATCAATGTATCACTAAATCACTATATCTCTATATAACTATATCACTATATCACTATATAACCATATCACCATAACACCATATCACCATGTCACTATATCACTATATCACCATATCACCATATCACCATATCACCATATCACCATATCACTTTATCCTATATCCCTATATCGCTTTACCACCATATCACCATATCACAATATCGGCATATACCTATATCACTATATCACTATATCCCTATATCACTATATTACTATATCACTAAATCACTATATCACCATATCACTATATCACCATATCACCATATCACCATATCACCATATCACCATAACACCATATCACTATATCACTATATCGCCATACCACCATATCACTATATCACCATATCACTATATCACTATATCACCATATCACCATATCACCATATCACCATATCACTTTATCACTATATCACTATATCACCATACCACCATATCACTATATCACTATAGCACTATATCAATATATCACCATATCACTAACTCACTATATCACTATATCACTATATTACTATATCACTATATCACTATATCACTATATCACAATATCACCATATCACAATATCAGCATATCACTATATCACTATATCCCTATATCACTATATCACTAAATCATTATATCACCATATCACTATATCACCATAACACCATATCACCATATCACTATATCACCATACCACCATATCACTATATCACCATATCACTATATCACTATATCACTATATCACCATATCACCATATCACCATATCACCATATCACCATATCACTATATCACTATATCACTATATCACTATATCACCATACCACCATATCACTATATCACCATTCACTATATCACTAAATCACCATATCTCTATATCACTATATCACTATATCAATATATCACCATATCACCATATCACCATATCACTAAATCACTAAATCACTATATCACTATATCACTATATCACTATATCACTATGTCACCACATCACAATATCACCATATCACTATATCACTATATCACTATATAACCATATCACCATAACACCATAACACCATATCACCATATCACCATACACCATATCACTAAATCACCATATCTCTATATCACTATATCACCATATCACCATATCACCATATCACCATATCACCATACCATCAACATTCGTACTCGTATTTATAGGATCGCATCGCTCCAATGAAATTGATATGAAGAAATGAGAAGTTTTTCGGCGTGTGCTCGTGGTTCTGTAGATTGAAATTAGTAAATGACTTTACGAATTGCAAAATGAAAACAAATTTCACCAAGGCTCGAGACAAAGCAAACTTATTTCATTTGGGACATGAACCTAATATGAAAGGGGAAGCTCGTTAGATATCCTATAATTATTACATTTGACACAACACCAGACCTAATGACTCTTAAGAAAAGACATATTTTCCTGAAATTGAAATAAAAGTACAACGGGCCTAATATACCTAAACAGCTGAAGATTGCAGCAAATTGGGCTTGAGCGATAATCTTACCGTCGAGGGTAGGAGTCGATCTGCATCTTGCGAACAGGACATGTTGTCAGTTGACAAGCTGTATCAATTCCTGAAGGCCAAAACGAAGTGATAGATTTTCCACGTCATCTTGCAACAATGAACAGAGATACCCTTAAGGAATTCAGTGATTCAATTAGGTTTAAATATTAATGTCACGTTCTCTCATGCGTAATTGAAAGTAATCCATTGACCGTGTGCTATTGGCTTCTAGTCATTTTAGCCTGGGGACCTTATCACTAAATGCGAAAATGGTATATATACACTACCGCCCGTGTTCAGTTGATTGGCCTCATCAAAGATGGTTCACCTGGTTCACAAAAGAAATACACCTATATTACAGACTACACCTATATTAAAGGGACAGAAGCACGTTTTTTGCACAATTTATTTTTTCAAATTTCCCATTTATAATAAGTTAGTGCCATTTACATTTACTTTAGAGGGTAAAACATCCTATTAAACAAACCAATTATCCGTATTAGTGATAACGGTGTTTTTATTGTGAACACATTTTATTATTTTGTACGACAAAAACGATTCCTAAGGCTTTATTGAGCCATTTCAAACACAGTTAGGTTAACATTAGGATAGTCATGTGATCGTAGTTTGGTGATACAAGTCTCCAATAGTTTACTATTTTACGAAAAGGCTTCAATAGTTTAGAAACCGAGACCAAGACTTGTTCCCGTCAGATTTAATGCGCTCGAACGCAGCCGCCTGAATCCCGAGAAAAGATGTGTAATACAAAAGCCTGTGCAAACCAAATGGCGACTTAATCACGTAACAGAGTTATATTTGGGATAACACTACCTTCAATAGTACAAATTCTTGTACTTTTTCGGGCCGAGTCCCATGCGGGGTTCGAACCCACGCGCTCAGAGTAAGGCAACTATCGCCAGCATAAACTGTACCAACAGCTTACCACACGACCTTTGTTTTACATTTTTGAATAGTTGATTCATCCGGCCTTAAGTGCAAAATTATATTACACTTTATTGATCACATTTATACGTACATATAGAAACCTCCAAGGGACTTAGTTGAAGGAAAAGTAGTTTGGCCATATTGCAATAAACATATTTTTCTACTTATTATGACAAAAGTATCTCTTAATTTGGAGCAAAATGTACGAATTAAGATATGACATCGTTAAAAACTGACAATGATGTCTTTATGAGGGGATAAACATGCATAGTAATGATTGTTTTATTTCTAACCTCAAATGTCTTAAGTTATTTAAAGGCGCTGTAGCACGTTGTGCTTACTGTAATAAAGTGTTCTCACAAAAAGGCAAATAAGCGTTACCAAGACTTAATAAGTCTCCTGAATCAAAAAAAAAAGAGTTGTAAGACGAATGTACATGATTTCGTTTAGCCATGCGAGTCCATTTCCGATTGAGCGGTCATTTTAATGTGTTCTCATAAAAATCGCCGCTCGATAGAAAGTAGTTCAGGTGATCTGACTGATGTAGCGATACCAAACAATCAAAGTAGACATTTCATCTGATGAAAGACTGAGTATGTACTCCGGAACGTCGTGTAATTTCACAATAAAAAGTTGTTATCCAGAAAATCTTCCATTTCTTAGAAATTTATATATGGTACAATGATGGAATGGTCACCCATCTTGCTGTCTGAGCATTGTATGTATAGGGGTAATGAGATGAGATGAGATGTTTTACCCTTAATGTTACAATATATTGTATTAACTTTAATAATAAATGGCAAATTTGAGAAAACATGATATGCAAAAAACATGCTACAGCGCTTTAATAGTAAATGGCAAAGTTGAGAACAAGTAATATGCAAAAACGTGCTACAGCGCCTTTAATTAGGAGATGTTCTAATTAGGCAATGCTTGATGTTGAGAATTGCAGACATATCTGATCGGAAACCTTTTTAGGGCCTTCAGTATCGTTTCTTGAAAATTCAACTTAGTATCATGAAAAGTTATGTTTCTTAACTTAATCAGTGCCAAGCTACGATATTGTTCAGCATCTTTATTTTGAAAATTCAACTTAAGTAAGTTGAATTTTTTAAATCTAAATTTAATTTTCAAAATATAAAGTTGAATTTTCAACTTAGTATCTTCAATTTCAAGGTAAGACCTTAATATTTCAAAATAAAAATATACTGAATTATAGTTTAGCGTAGTATAAAAAGGGTTGATTAGCCTGTGTAATATCAATCAACATACATTCAATGAAGTGTCATAATCTTATTAAAATTAGATAAAACGTGCATGTGGTTTAGGTAAATACGTATTATGTGAATTGCCTATTAATTTATCAATAAACTACGAAAACTAAGTACATGTATGCATGTTGGTTTTGATTTTCTAATTCGAAAAGTTGTTTTTTAAGTAAACTGTTTCATCCTTTTTTTCCCTTTAACATTTAATAAAATAATGTTTACAAAGTTACCTTTCACTAGGCTAGGAAAACGCCTGCTTATTTCACATTTTATTTAGCTAACAGGAGAGGGAATGCAACTGACAATTCGGAGAAGATCATGAAATACATACAGAGCATAAGTCGCCATTACTTTTGCACGTGATGAGGTGCGTTGTGGCGCGCAGTCCAGTAGCAAGGACACGTTTACTTAAACTTTGTCTTAAGTAGGAGAATGTCCTTTAAATTGGCCATTAGTTTTGCACGCGGAGCATGTTTTCGGCCTTACGGCCTCAAACATGGTCCACGTTCAAAACTAATGGTCAGTTTTCGGACATTCTCCTTACACGTAAACTCATTTTTAACTTGAATTCCGAAGAGGGAAGTTTTTTTTACCATTGGTGAAATTATTTTTCAAATATGTTTTATTGACTTAATATTTGAGCGAAAAAACGTGCTACTGCCCTTTCAAAGAAATGATGTGTTTGAATCTGTTTCTCCTTAGACTGAATTACTAACACGTTCAAAATATCGCTGTTTGATAACCTTACGATATTATCACACAATAATTACAAAATGACTTTGTTACACTAATTTCCGCGTTTCTGATTAGCCTAAAGCTCTCAAAAACCTGCTGCCATTTCTCGATGAATGCGGATAAATTTTGCCACATTACCTCGTGAATTCGTACCTTGTGACGTCACAATCCATTCGAAAAAATGGTCGGGTCAGTCGGTTCGTTCAACCTATCCTAACGTTTTGTTGCAATTATGAAATACATGTCATTTCGTCTTCCTACGCCGATAACTGGAATGTATTTATTTTTCGATTGAGACAATTAACGTCACCGTGAACACTTCATTTTGATAGATACAATTCTTCAAGCTTGATCATCACAGCGCTTCACTAACAGTAGCCATCTTTGAACGTCGCGTGATATGCTAATGATCTAAAAATGTGGAATCTAGAAAAAAAAACTGTTATTGTATGCACGTGAATGCTGGACAAAACGAAATTAAATGTTCTGCCGTTTTAGATCAAGGATTCCTCATTTGAGGATTTGAATCAGCCATGTATTGTTACTTGTAACAAACTGTTGTCTCCCGTGATAAATTGCAAATATATTATATTTTACATTTATTTATTTAATTATTTATTTTTTTACATTTTATTTATTTACATGTTTGTTTTTTCCAAATCGAAGCATAACAGCAATACATTTTGTATAAAATCCACGCGCTACGCTACGCGATTTTATAAAATTTATTGCTGTTATTGACGTGACGTCATAATGGCGTCAACAAGTCAGCACTGAAGTCACAGTGAAATGGATTGGCGGGAATCACAATGCTTCTGATTTAGTAAGTATTATGATTGAGTAGAAGCCTCAAGCGTATAACCAAAATGTCACATATTTTATTCAAACGATATTACATGGACAAGAGGACAGTATTCTCTCTATATTTAAGTAATAATAAATTCATATGGAAATTGTTGGATTGCACGAAGATAATTAGTGTTTGTCAGTTTTGTCATTTCTATAGATTCATGTAGTCCTTTTATAATCATGATATCAATATGAGTAAAACATGAAAAGAATGAGAGCATCTTATCTAACTGTCATGTGATAGAAATGTTACCTAAAAAGGAATTATATTTTAATCCATGATTAATAAATTTGACTGAAAGTCTCCAGAAGCCGATTAAACTAAATTGAAATCATGCCTATAAACAATTGTAGTTTTGGAATCTCCACGATTAGAATAGAGGCTTGTTTTATGACTTTCTACAGTAATGATACGTCAAAGAATTAAAGTCCAAGAAAGAAATGATGTCGCCAGTATTATTTATTAATTACATTTCTATTTCATCAATTCTTTCTGGCAAAACGAGATTTTGATAGGATATCATGAAAAATGTTCAATGGCTGTTAAACCACTTTCTCGTTTCATAAATACGAGATTGAATTTTGCTATTTTCTAATTATAAGTCATGCATAAGTTGCGTTAATAAATTTACACTGCTATTTCACAACGAATTAAAGTCAGAGAAAGAAATGTATGTCGACATCTTTATTTATCAATTAAATTTCCATTTTCATCGATTCTTTCTGGCCAAACAAGTACAAAATATATCAGTATCCCATTTGAATTAACATCGCATAAAAATAAACTTGATGTAATTACGTTTGCTGTTATGATTGTGCAAACGAATGTCAAGTATCATTATAGGTTATATGATTTCCATATATAAGTAACTACAAAGTAAGCTTCGAAGACGAATGTTCTGAACAATAGACAAATTTGAGGCAATTACTGACTGATTCTAATATAGGATAAAGTTGATAACTTTGTCTCGAGGGAGCCAATTACATTACCACTAATCACATTTCCATTATATTTCAATGAATAGGACGCTAATTCGATCTACCTCAAATAATGCTTTAATCAAGACTACGATTGTAAACTAGACTTCAATTAGATCACTGGCGTGTATCCAAAACTATTATCATTTACCATTACTACACAAATCCACTTTCATCTTTTGTCTCCAACTATTACCCTCAAAGGGTACGTACCTTTGACTTAAATTTTGAGTGGGAAACTATGTTTGCCAACTTTAACCAAAAAGTAATTCTATCCTAAAAGAGGTTTCTTAAATTGTTTCTTCTCAAGTGTTTCAATTCGCCACTTTTCCTGCTTTCCCCCCAAAAAATATTTTATATCATAAATAAAGCAATATGCGATATTGCTTTATTTATATTGTAATTTATATACAGACAGATATTAGATATTCTCAACGAAGTAAAAGGAGCTGTAGTATGATGTTTTCTCAAGTTTGCCATTTATTATTAAAGTTCATCCAGTATAATTTAACGTAGGAGGCTACAACATCTCATTACACCAGACGATAAGCCATATCAATAGAAAAGGGTTATCCCTATTGGAAGAAAATGGTACGATTTGTACAGAGACAATTTCGTTTAACTCTTCAGTGTATTTGTGTAGGTATCAAGCGATTTTGTGAGTTCAGACAGAATGTTGGACATGATTGACCATTTTATCATTTTGTCATGATTTAAACTCTAATCTGAGTGTTAAGGTACCGCTACATCAGTCAGATCACGTGAACTGCCTTCTAGCGGCCGTTTTGATGTAAACACAATAAATGGTCGCTCGAAGGAAAATGGTATCACATGGCGTAACCGAACCATGTACATTCATTTTAGAACTCTTCTTAATTATTCAGGAGTGTTATTTAGCCATTTCGAACACTTATTTACATTTTCGTAAGAGCACCTTATTTCAGGAAGACCAGCGTGCTACAGCGCCGTTAGGTTCAAAACTAAAATATGGCATGATGAAGGCCAAATTAACAGGTTTCACAACCAGAACATGACCATAAATAACCATTGTTGCACTTCAAATTTGATCAGTACAAGACATCGTGATTTATAACAACTGGCCTTTAAACCAAAGTCCCTTGATGACAATGTGCAGATGTTATTGAGATTTTATTTCAATGATGCATTTCATTTTCCCTCTTGAGTAGATGTATCGCATTTATATGTCTGGATGTATCTCTCTTCAGTCTACTTATAAGGGCATACTGCGTGCCGTCATTGGAATAGGTGAGTAGACTTTATACTATCGATGCAAAGGTAAAATTGTCATTGTATAAAGTCTCCCACAGGAGGATTTCAGCAAAATCTACACCACCAATAATTTAGTGATCATCATCTTATTTCTCGTAATGGGAATATTAATAGACGCTCCTTTTGACACAAGGCTCTTCTAAAATGCTTATACTGTTAAACTTCCATTTACGGCACTAAACTTCAGTGCAAGTGAGAAAGTTTGCACATAGAAGTTCTCGGGAATTTCCTCTTATAAGAGCCCAGAGATGAAACGGTGATGGAGATGAAGGTTGGGGTTGAAGATTCTACGTTTATGTCCATCTGCTGTGTTTGCCATGGTTTTTCCAAACACTGGAATGGACAAGGATCGATGATAATGTCATGTGACTACCTTGGATAAGAGCAGAATACCTATGGCTAGATAATCTTACCTGAGTGTCTTCTGATATCAAATACATCAACACGAGTTGATTAAAATTACAAATGGCTTGCCGAGGATATGTTTACTTCAATGAAGGAGTGTTGATGTTTGGTATCGACATGAGGGTGAGATTTTATTTGTCATTCAAAATCATTCTTCAACAATTATTTACAATAATAAGCATATCTGAAACACAAAAAAGCCATTTAGCTTCTTTAACATTGATTTAACATAAGATGACATCAACATGTTGGCATCTTTGCGTTGTTACGTCATCAACTTTGTGACGTCATATACTTATCAGCAGTGTTCTAAAAGATGTCAAAGCCTTGTGAAGTCATTAACTGATGATGGTATATGGTTAAAACGATTCGATTGTAGCCATTCTGCAAAGTAGACATAGCTTGATTTTACACGATTTCACACAAGCGATATCTACTGTGAAAGCCAGTTTTAAATAATAGATATTAGTGCGATATTTCAATGAAGATTATTAACATTTATATTGATAGCATCTACACAGACACGTCACACGCCTACAATAAGCAAGATGTAAATACATAGAACCCCACTTCTGATTCATAGTGATGAAGATGAAGGTTGGTGTTGAAGATATTCTATTTTACGTTTTTGTTTCTCCTACTGTTTCTGTCACGGTAGACCATACACCCATGGTTGTGTGATATACCAACCGTAGTTGTATTAGTGCGATGTTTTGGTGTAGATGCTAACACGTGCTTGATCTTATATAGATAACAGTGATGGCATCTCTTACAAAAAGGAAGTTGTCATTACATAGAAATTGGTTCTCATTCATGGAACCAAAGTCAAAAGACCCTAAAAGAAGACATCAGGAAATGGTTTAATCTTATTCACATGAAGTATCCTTTCAAATACATGTACATCAACTGATTCAAGAATTTATTTCAATTATATTCTCGCCGCTAATGGCTGCAATACTGCCGAAGCGGCGTTAAACAATAACTCACTCACTCAATTATATTTCTCATATATATAAAGTTTATACTTCATTTCAAGATATTTAAAGTGACAAAAGAGGATGTAATCTCAGTTATATAAACATTGAAACTTTATGAAACGCTCCGATGTTTAATGTTTAAAAATGTCAAACATCAAAGTTTAAACTTTAAATAGATCTGATACCAACGTCTGGATTGCCACATAAAACACCTCAAACGTTTGAAGTTTTTCGTTATTGTTTTCATGTTATATTTCCATCTTCATAAAACGCTTAAAGCAAGATTTAATACGAGGCACTAGAAGGTTATAGTTTGAATTTATGCAATGCCTCCCCAAAAAATCGTTTGATGTTTTTCTGTTTGAGCTAAACGGAATATTTATGAGAAAGGAGTTGCATTTCAATTGAAGTGAAATATTGTCCACAAATACTCTTAGCAAATATCTTAAGGCAAACTTGTGAAGAGGTTCACGTGTCCATCTTTTATTTTTTTTCCAGATATGTTTGTCTGTGATACTTCATTTACTAACTGAAACTGAATGTTTTTCTGTTGTTGACGTTCTGCAGATTGTTACCATTGGCTCTCATTGGTTTCTTACAAGCTGAGAGGCGAGGCGAGGCGAGTTGGGGTTTAACGCCGCTTTCAAGAGTATTTCACTTATATCGCGGCTGCTAGTATTATGGCAGGGAGAAAGTCCGCAACGCCATGTGGCTATTCATTGCGGTGAAACCTGCGAGCATCGGCTGGAACTAGCGAACCATGGGTGGTACTACTCTGAAATTCAGTGTAGCATTGCACCCAAACATTACTGCATGTAGAACAGGTCTCTACTGCAGACAAAGTTGCCGTGCCCCTGGCGGGATTCGAACCCCGGACCTATTGATCCAAAACCGAACGCGCTAACCACTGCGCTACCCCCTACAAGCTGAGAAGTATTTGGCCTCTGTTTAGCAGGTCTTAATGTTCTTATACTTTTCACATATCCCCCTTGGGTCAATTTGGGGGCTTTTAATAAGAAAACGGATACGTCGGTTGGTCCTGAGGCCTCCCTCCTCAACAAATTTGGCCTTACATTGATAAGGTTTTCTTTCATTTTCTAAATTCAAAGTTCTGTCTACACTGACAAATTTGGTTTCAAACGAAGTGATGCTTCTCACTTAATCATTTCAATTTCATTTGAAATATGGAATGTGGATAAATTGAGTACGAATTTTGAAAGAGTGTTATAATGATAAAGTGATATAATGATATAGACATTTGCATTGAACCATCACTCTCTGGTTGACCGTGGGTGAGATGCATGGCGACACCAGATACCATCAAGCTTCTTATGGAGGACATATACAGAACTTACCATTGATTGGACTAATTTCTCAATTATTTATCCGGATTTAACCTCATATATGTCAATGCTTGTGAACATATCTAAAGACCCACCCTTCCCCTAGCCGAAGCTATATGTGAAATCAATGAGATGCGTTGGTGTGCGTTGGTTCAATAAACACAGACTTACTGTATGTACACATGTGTAGAAGGAATATGGTGTTGGGAGTAAATGCATGAGTGAGTGAGTTATTGTTTAACGCGCTTCTGCAGTATTGCAGCCATTAGCGGCGATAAAAAGGCCAAGGGATGCCTGAAGAGACTAAATCTTTTCCAACATGACATCGTCCCACCTGATAATAATAGATTTTTTTAAAACAAAATCAGAACATCAATGAATGTCTCTATACCTCAATAATACAACTAACTAAATCTTAAGTACATACATTGACTGCGGGCAGAACCGAAACTACACTGTTAATATGTTTGACAATGGCTCTATCAATTCGAGTATATTCTAGTCCAAAACCATAGACAGTAGTCATCAAAGTCACTTTTCAGATCTAATGTGTTGGGAGTTCCTGTTATAGCCTTTAGTCTATTATATAAATTATACTAATGATTCTCGAATTAAAGAGGCAACTTCAGTGCAATATAAATTAGAAGAAGCACTACCGGTATGTACATCTTCAACTGGTATACTGAAAAGAGAACAAACATTATTGACATTGTGAATACATTTGGTTGTTTATGAAACCTATGCAACACTTTTACAAATTGTGTAGGGGCCTCCAGGTCCCAAAGCCCCAGGAAGTAACACGAGTTTAGGCATGCTATCAGTGAAATAGGAGTTAAGTTTAAGCGGCTAAATGGATATTTTACACATAATTCTTTCTAAGAAAACACATGTAACCGGGGACATTTTTTCTAGCTGCTCTACAGCTGTACCACTTGCATGGCTTACTTCCCCTGTCAAGTATGTTAGTTCAAAACATTGACTAGCTCTATGGGATACATTTGAACGAGTATGAACTTTCATGTAGGAAACGGGGACACACACCGATTGTGTGTTTGTGCTTTTCTGCATGCAAACGGGGACAGTGTGTATCATTTACACCATGGATCCGGGGACACGTATGTAACAGGTATTTATCTCTAGAAACGGGGACATTTGGGTTTACTTTTGTATACAAAACAAAGATACATGTGTGTTTAAGAAGTTATTGCAATCTGACGGTCATACTCAACCTGAAAATCCATTTTAATAATAATAATAATATAATAATAAATTTATAGAGCGCCTAATATCCACCATGGAGATGCTCAGTGGCGCTATGACAGTAATTGAAAATTAATAGGAAGCAGAGAACAGATAGGTCTTCAGAAGAGATTTAAAAGTTTCTTTAGATGAGGTGTTTCTAATGTCACTAGGGAGGGAGTTCCACAGTTCAGGACTTGCGTAACTGAAGGCTCGATCAGACAGTTTATTTGGAGATCTGTGTTGTGTTAACAGAGAGTCAGACGATGATCTGAGGGTTCGCTGGGGTACATACACAGAAATAAGTTGCTTCAGATATTCAGGAAAGTTGTCATTGTAGAGACAGTCATGAGTAAGAATGAGGATTTTGTAGGAGATTCTAGCAGGGACTGGCAACCAGTGTAGAGACTGTAGTACTGGGGTGATATGGTCATAACGAGAAGTGCGGGTGAGACATCTGGCAGCAGAGTTTTGAATTCTTTGCAGTTTTTGAAGTGACTTGGAGGAGAGGTTGGCATATAGAGAGTTGCAGTAGTCTAGTTTAGTAGTGACAAGGCAGTGCATCAGAAGTTTACAGGTGTCAAGGTCAAGGTAGTGACGGACTCTACTGATATTGTGGATGTTGAAGAAGCAGGCTCGACTGATGGCAGTGATGTGAGCATCCATGGACATGGCGGAGTCGAACATGACACCTAGGTTCCTGACACTCTTGGATGGTTCGACGCTGGTGTCACCGATGTCAAGAGAAGGTGAGATGGAACTGGTCTTCGAGCCAATAAGTAGGAACTCGGTCTTCTCCTCGTTCAGCATCAGGAAGTTGGTAGTCATCCACGACTTAAGCTCCTGTATACACAGTTCAAGAGTGTTGATGTTGATGGTTAAGTCTCCTGATTCAAAGGCAATGTAGAGCTGTGTGTCATCTGCATAGATGTGGAAACTGATGAAATACTTTCTGATAATGTCACCAATTGGGAGAATGTAGACAGTGAACAAGAGAGGCCCGAGAACTGACCCTTGAGGAACACCGTATAACAAGGGTGACTTTGATGATTGTACATCACCAACTTTGACAGATTGTGTGCGTCCTTGTAAGTATGAGGAGATCCACTGAAGAGCAGTTCCTCTTACCCCGATACGGTGTTCAAGTCGATGGAGGAGCAAGTTATGATCTATGGTGTCAAATGCGCTGGAAAGGTCAAGCAGTACTAGCGCTGTCATCTTTTTCTGGCCCATACTGACTAAGATGTCGTTGTGGATTCTCACCAAGGCTGTCTCCGTACTGTGGGAAACCTTGTAGGCCGACTGGAAGGACTCTGAAAGGTTATTCTTCTCAAGATGTAACTTTAATTTCCTGGCTACTACCTTCTCTAAACATTTAGATATGAATGAGAGGTTGGAAATTGGGCGGAAATTTTTCAAAATTTTACTACGATAAGTGTGTGTGTGTAAGTTTTCATTTTTCGAGACTGTTGTGTTTTGTCATAGTGTATCTGAATAGGATCTTAAAATTTCTCTCAACTAGACAAATTAAATTTTCTAATGTATGAACCTGGATTCCAACATGAAACCCTTCGCGTGGTAGTCAGCGCTTCTAGGCATTAGACCACAAGACGCTGTTAGAAACCTTAGGATTGTTTGTAAGTAAAAATCCAGTGTTCTATTCATGACTTTAACGCACGGAAGGCAAGGACAGTCAGAGTTTTAGGTGTCAATCGCACCGCTTCGCGTGGAAGTTTTGCGCTGCGCGTGAGTGGAATACTCCATTTCATGAGGGTCGCAGCTACTTGTACCATATCTGGGCTCGTTGATTATTTTTAACGAATCCACAGCTCCATTACAAATTATTGCAATCGGACGGTCATACTCAGCCTGAGAATCCATTTTACTACAGTAAGTGCGCATGTGTAAGTTTTCACAAGCAAACGGGGCCAGTCTGAATCATTTACACCATAGAACCGGGGACACTAATTGTGTATTAATATTGTCTCTATGGAAACAAACTGGGTGTGAATAAGTGTTTTCACTTTGGCTATATTTGAGGAAATATGCGTAAGTGTGTATCAATTGCTGTCAAACTGTCATCCAGACATGAGAATCTATTCTCCTATGATATGTGTGCAGCTGTAGTTTCAAACATGCAAACAGGGACAATGTCTGTTTTTTTAAAACATTTAACACACTTCCCTAAGCAAACGTAGGTCATTGTGTGCAGTTTATCACGCACGTTTTGAGGGCGCAACAGGAGGCGCAGCAGCAGGACCTGACCAATCGGCTCGTCAGTCAGAGGCAGACTATGCCAAAGCGTCCGCTTACCAACTTCCGTCAGGGCCAAGGTCGCGGCAGAGGCCAACCTTTGCTAAGAAGGCCAAAACGGACTTTTGTTGGGGAGGTCGTGGCCGCTTATCCACAGGTCAGTCCCCCAAGTCCCCCCGCTTGCACTGGAGGTCGTACCCCCCAGAAAGGGAAGCAGAGGAAGTGACCATTGGTCACCCCCTCTTCTTCCTCCTCCACTCGTTACGGTGTCGGAGGGTTCGTTCGGGGGTCGACTTCGGGACTACGTCAGCAACTGGGTTCAGTTGGGGTTAGACCCATTTGTTTGTCGGATTCTGGGTTCCGCATTCCCGTCTCATCCCCTCCGCCTCTTACCTGTACTCCAACGGAGCGTCCTTAGCAAGGGACCGGCTCCAATTGATGTTGAAACAGGTGGAGATTTTAATCTCCAAAGGGGCGGTGCAGGAGGTCCTGACCCCGCATCTTACGCCAAGGTTTTACTCCCCGGTATTCGTAATACCCAAAAGGAATTCGAAAAAATGGCGGCTCATTCATGATTTGAAGGTAATCAACTGCTCTTACCTCGTTCGGCCGCCATATTTTCGACTATTGACGCTTCCCTCTGTGATGCGATCTCTGGAGTGCTCAGACTGCATGGTGTCTCTCGATCTCCAGGATGCGTACCTGCACGTTCCGATTCACTATCGGGATCGCAGGTACCTCCGTTTCATTCTGGACGGGAGACACTTTCAGTGGACCGTTCTACCATTCGTGATCTCGTCCGCCCCCTGGTTATTCACACGGGTGACTCAGCCTATCGTCCAATTCCTGCACCAGTGCGACATTCAGTTCCTAATGTATTTGGACAATGGGCTCGCTCACGACCGTTCTCCTGTCGTGCTCGAGGCGCAGCTCAGGTTCACGATAAACCTGTTCCGTCGTCTTGGGTGGTTAGTGAACTTAGAGAAGTCGGACTTGGTTCCGGCGACTCGCCTGAATTTCCTTGGGGCCATCCTAGACACTCAGCTGTTCCGCAGGTTCGTCACGAGGGAGCGGATGGTTCGTTACGATCTTCTGATGGATTGCGCGCTCGACGCGTCGCTCTCCCTTCCTCAGTGGCAAAGAGTGTTGGGGTTACTAACATCTGCTCTAGATCTGACCAGCAGGGGGAGGCTGTTCCTTCGCCCGTTACAGGTGTTCCTGAACCCCCACATCAGGGAGACGCGTTGCCGTCATGCCATAGCTTTAACCCAAGATCTTCATCGTTTCCTGGCTTGGTGGCGGGTGGACGAGAGTGTGTTCTCCGGAGTTCCACTTCGCCCTCGTCCCCCCTCAGCTCACCTGTATTTGGACGCCTCCACCCAGGAGTGGGGGGCGCATATTGGTCACGAGCAGGTCGCGTGGGTCTGGTCTCAGTCGGACCAGAAGCAGCACATCAACATCCTCGAGTTGGACGCAGTTCGTCTAGCTATTCAGCACTGGCAGACACGTTTTCGAGGTCAGTGTCTGCTAGTCCACACGGACAGTTCAGCAGCTGCTTGGTCGATCAACAAGCAGGGGTCAACCAGGGCAGAGTCTCTGCTACGCGTGTCGCTCCAGCTGTTCGAGCTGGTGGACGAGGTGGACCTGGACATTCGAGCAGTCCACATTCCAGGTGCCAAAAACATCTTGGCGGATGCACTGTCGCGACCAGATGCCCCTCCTCCGACTGATTTCTGAGATCCATGCCTTGCAAACGGACGCTTTGAGGTCAGGTAGGGAGGTTCAACCTTTCTTGGTTTAGCACCCGACTTTGTCTGCCAAAACCAGGCGGCTGATGAAGCGGGCCGTACTTTCTCTATTACGGCCTTGGGTTCTGATTCAGATGAGGTGGATCTCTCTCTGTGTCCGGTGAGAGCCCTGAGGGTGTACGTTCAAAGTACCCGCAGGTTGAGAGATGGCAGGCGTCGTCTGTTTTTACCTCATTCGCCGAGAAGTAATAAGGAGCTAGATAAGAGAGCGTTGGGGGTGTAACTGAGGTCGGCGGTCATCGATGCGTACAAGGACACAGACCTGCCACCCCATTCGTGGTCCAACCCTCATGAGATCCAGGCAGTGTCAGCCACGATGGCTTACCACTGCAACATCGCGGTTTCGGATGTCATGGCGGGGTGTTTTTGGCGTTCGTCAGAGGTCTTCGCCAACCATTACCTATGGAATGTCTCCACAGCTGATCTGGAGGGCATCTAGACTGGGGCCACAAGTGTTCGCTCGGGCCAGACCAAGAAGGGTTCAACCCTCTTAGAAGCTTTCAGGTTCATTGTAAATAACTTATTTATTCCTAGCTCCTTGTCTGTTGTTGGTTTTTTCCTTAGCTTCGCTTACGCCCCCTCCCTGTTGGGGTTGGGGGGTGATGTGTTGATCTGAAGTTGAGTTGCTGGGTGGTCTCTTCGATCCGTTCAGCGGTAGAGATAGTACCTCCCGGGCTGTACCTTGTCCTCATCACTGGATGGAGGACTCGTAGGTTAGCTTACACTCAGGGCTGGCTGCTGGTCCCGTCTCTACCAAATATCTACTGACCCGCCTCCTTGCGGTAGGATTCTAGGCATAGTAGGTCTGGTCAACAGATAGGTATTTAAATAATAGTACGTTTTTTATTAAACGTAATTATTAATACTTACCTGTTGACCAGACCTACGCTCTAGGCCCTCCCATCCTCCCCTCTTGGTCTGTCTTGCCCTCTGGGACTCTCGGAGAGTGGCTTATTCCGGTAGTGACGTCACGAGACCAGACAGACTTACCTGCCCTTGGATAGGGATTTTACGCATCCCTGACTCCACTTTCAAGTTCGTCTGTGTTCGTCTGTTGAAATAGCATTACCTATAGGAGGTAAGGCATAGTAGGTCTGGTCAACAGGTGAGTATAAATAATTACGTTTAATCAAAAACGTACTATTTTTATGCATTGAAGGGACGTGTTTTCTTTATTTAGATGTTATACATACAAAAATGTCAAATGTCCTGATTTACGTCTAAATCATATCACCCGACTTGCATATGTATCCCCTAAAGCCAAATATTTGACAATTACTTGCTTTCAATGAAGAAGCCGAATGCATGGGCCCTAATTAAAGTATACCAGTTATATGTTCCATTTAACAGTACCAACCAATATCTGCCCCTCTGTCTGGAGTGTGAATTGAAGAAATGTTTTATTGATTATCTATTCATATTCTATAGATGTTAATAACATGTGTTACAGGGCTGTACAGCGATAATTTGAAACTTTAAGGCAATATTTAATATTTAATTTATTATAATGGTAACTTCTGTCAAATAACCAACAGAACTAATTGTTCAGTATGAATGGAATACACGTTTCATTGATTATTGTTCACACACTAAATAGTCTATAGACATGGAGGACTTATGTGAAAGGGTTATAACGTAATTAAATGAAACTTAAATGCAGTATATATACACAGAAAGTATGCTGCTACAAAGACAATTTAAATATGGATAACTGTTTTATAGTTACATATGATAATTATTTGTATGTATAAAATAGTTTCAAAATGTTGGCAGTCCAAGGACTAATTGATCCATAAGCTTGTTAGTCCTAAGCAAATCTTTCCAGTTCTCAAAACTAGAGCTGACAAGTGTGAGGTAGGTAGACTAGCATTATTGGCATAACTGTGAACATACATGTATATGTATACACTAAAAACAAAGTCACAACGCTTTCGTTTCCATATATCGATGGTCACCTTCGTCTACTTATGCATACATAGAATAAAAGCTACAGGGAATGATAGCTACACTGATTGTTGCGATAGGATACGTTTACCTGAACACAAGTAAACTGTTCCAATTAGGGTGTATAAGTGTGCCTAGTACGGTGGAAACATATTCACACAACAGAAGAGATAAGTGGATTAAGGAGCAATCTTAGCTAATCCTGGACGTCGACACTTTAAAGAATAAGGATAACTCATATTAGAATCGGGGACACACATGAATACTGTGTTTATAATGTGAATAATTTATACAGTGAAATAAGCAGCGAATAACAACAATTAAGTTTCCCATTTATCACTGAAATTGTGACTGAAATAACACTAGGTGTTATATATCTCCAACATTTGTCGCCTGGGGAATCAATATTTCTTAAGTTTGACAATAATGGTTAAGTTACGAATGAGTATGTCAGTATGAATTGAAAGAAAATTTCATTGAGTGTCTATTACTATACTATAGATGTTGAGAACATATGTTACAGGGCTGTACAGTAATTGCATGACACCTGAAGCCAATATTTAATATAATATCATAACGTTTAAGTTATTGTCATATTTTAAAAATATTGAATTCGTTCGTGTGAATTAAACGAACATTTTATTGAGTATTTAGTTCATATTCTAAATAGTCTATAGACCTATAGGGACATATCTTAAATTGATATGACTGTATTAAATGAACTGGAAGGCATTATAATTTATATATAATGATCACAGGAGTCAGAAAGTGACAGCAACTATTGAGACTCAGAAGTTGTCCTTCGCCGTTTCAACAACAAGTAAGTAAACCGCTATGAGATATTTTAAATATTGGTACGTATTACGTATGGTAATTATTTTAAAGTTCTCTATATAATGTTTCTGATTATCTGACATTTGTGAAGATAGATAGATAGATTTACAGGCCCGATGTCATTAACAATTTAAAGTAGAGTAGAAAAAAGCAAGCGGTGAAAAAGAGGTGTTGCTGTTAAATTTTCTCGACGTGTCAATTACAGAGCAACGTTTAATTTCAAATGACAGTATAACTACTTCGTAACCTGTTTGTGATTTGCAAATAGATACACGTGTATCTTATATTAAGGAGAAGGTGAATGCGAATATATAAAACAATAAGAAATACATAAGAAAACAATATTTTCGGGATAACAACTCCTTCATCAGGGAAGGTGATATTCTACCTGATGAAGGACTTTGTGAGAACTATTTCTATACAGAAAAGCAGACATCGTTTTCTAACTTCACAGTCATATAGACGCTACTATAATCCGTGTAATCCTTCACAGTTTACATGACTTAATTAACGTTTATGCACTCATTACAAAACGTGTAGGCTAACATCAGTCCCAATCGTACATTTACTTTGATCACTGAAGAAAACTGAGACACAATAAGCCTTACTATAGTATATAGCATGCCAGTAAATGTGTATCGTCTACAATCACCATTTTATGAGAAAGCATGATATTCGATGTGGAAAAAGGGAAATATATCAGAAGATGTCCGAATGCTACAATGTGTTCTAAATGTATTGTAAAAACCCGGTTTTCAATAAGCATATCGCAATACGTATCGATTTCATCTTTGAACCGGTTTATACCGGTAAACCGTGTTTATTGCGCACCTCTAGTGGTGATAGATGTTTCATGTGGAATCAGATTTCTTGGCAAAGTTTTGGGCAAATGTTAGTCGTTTATGAGAGATGAGGTGAGGTGAGTTTAATGCCCCTTTCAAGAGTATTTCACTTACATCGCGGCTGCTAGTATTATGGCAGTGAGAAAACCCGCAACGACATGTTGATATGCATTGTTGTGAAACCTGCGATAATCAGTTGGAACTAGCGAACCATGGGTGGTGCTCCGCTGAAATTCAGTGTAGCTTTGCACCCAAACATTACTGCGTGTAAAACGGTTCTCTACCGCAGACAAAGTTGCCGTGCCCCTGGCGGGATTCGAACTCCAGACCTTTGATCCGAAGCTGAAAGCGCTAACCACTGCGCTACCCGCCCCTCGTTAATGGGACTTTTACCCATGACTTTACAATCTGATGAAGAGGGTTTTATAGTGTTAAGTTTTATAGAAGACTTCACTTTGTATGATTTGAGGAATAATCCCCTAATTGATTCCGGTGAACAACAGTAAAAAATGTAGTCCCGATTTCCGTTACGCTCTCGCTCGCATCTACATAAAATATGATATTTACTCAATCATTATCACAATGTTTGTCGTCATCAATGTCCTGAATCAAGATATCAAGAAGCACTACTGAAGAAGCAAACACTGACGCTGTTGACCTCGACGGAGGTCGTCATTCCTTGACCGGCTGTTTTCATACCACCGTAATTGCTGAACGTTTCTACATGCAAGTTTTCTTTGTTGAACTTCATACGCGTATATCTAGACGTTGATTAAATCAAACACTGATCATGCATGCCGATTCTAAACACAATCATTTATAAACTTTGTTATTTAACTCCTAAAACACGGAATTTGTGTTGACAAAAACACGGCCGTTGTAAACAAAAGGGAGATAACTCTTCCTGGACTAAATTGAAGCAAAATATTATTGTGATCTAATTATAAAATATTCGAGATCGGAACCCGAATTCTCTATTTTTAATTTTGCACATCTATTTTTGAAATGATGCAAGTTAAATAGTCAAAAATACGTTCAGGAAAAAGATATGATGAACTGAAAAACTGAAGTGGCGAGAGCGTTCGACTGTCCTAGGTCAGCTGATGGCGAAAGTAGTACAGCATTATGACGTCACTATCGTTGAATAACTTGTTGTGGTTACACAACACTCGTTGAATAACTTTCAACTATTTACACAACACTTGTTTCAAATAACCAAAATTATCTCATAACGATATTCAGAACACGTATGTAATAATAGAAACTTATTTATTACTGCACTTTGAAAACATTAACCACTTAAAAATCCCTTGGCGCTACAGAAGTCGGCCTTCCCTCACGTTGCTGGATTCACACTGCTATCCTCGCATTTTCCATGTACACGGGCACGTGTGTATCGGCGCGAAATACCAACAAATGCTATTCCCTTATGATGTGTATAAGTGTTTATGATATTAAAAGTACTGTCCGGGCCTAGGTTTAATAGGGCGAAAAAAGGAATATGGCAAGGTTCTGTTAACCGGGGATTTCCCCGGTTGAGTGTGTGTCCCTGGTTGAAGGGTGTGTATAGATACAACTGTCCCCGGTTGCCACCTTTAACAAATACACATACACACACATACTAGCGTAAGAGTCATTAAGGCGACAGTCGTAACAGAGCGCCATTAAGGCGACAGTTGTATGATTTGGTGTGTATTTTGAAAATTATGACATTATGCCTAATGTTAACATTAAATAGGTTTTGTAAGGTTTAACTACCATTTAGCAAATGTTATAGTCATAAAACTATTATACAAAGAGTACACACATTCGCCCTAATGTCCTTACACACATAATGACTGAATTGTCATTAGAGCGACAGTCATTTAATCCTACTTACAGGGAAATAGACATCAGAACGACGGTACTGGCATTTTTCAGATAATAAATATTGCGAACAATAAACAAACCTATTTCAGTTTTGATAAATCAAATCAATTAAAATTAACATTATAAAACTCATCATAAAACACTTTTTAAAAAAAAACCACAGACATTATGTTTATTATCGCATTACGTGTTGGTTTTATTTTGAATTGACACGTTTTATACATACGTGTCACTTTATGACGAATGGTTTATTTTGAATCTTCTTTGTTACTATATGAGAAATGATAGATATTATAACACTTGAAAGTACATGTATGCCATAAGACTTCTGCGAAAGTGACATATTGCAAAGTTGCTTGAGTAATTATGTTTTAATGTTATTTTTCTGAATGGGGTAGTTTGTCAGATAGTCTTAACGACGTGTACGTGTAGATGTGGAGTCATTCATGCCAAGACTCTATATGTTGTGTATGCAAGTCAATAAAATCATACAGTGAGTCGCATAATAATCACCATGTATTTCTAAGTGTGAGAATAAGTGTATATTGTTCTTACCGTCTTAGTAATAAGTGCAGCTGTCACGTTAGGAATCACTGTTTCTATATAAAATAAAATTAGTAAGAAATTAGTCTCATGTTATATGTTACAGTATAAAGATTGTTGGCATGAGTCATTAAGTCACAGAGGAATCAACTGTGGAAACTTGTGGTTTATTTGGGCCGCTTCATCAAGCAAGAAAATACATGAAACTTATGCGTAAGAAAGTGATATTGATAAAAGAGTACGAATTACGGAAATGTGTCTAGTTTTCTGACATACACTACATGACATTGTATCTTGAATTTCGACCATAGGTATCATACATGATTCGTTTATTAATGTTATGGACAGAAATCATTAGACAGCAAATCATGAAGTAAATTTCCTCCTTGATTTTGAACCATCTTCTCTAAAGTTATTATAATCGAGACAAACATTTAGTCAACTGGACTAGTCAGTCCAATAGTCCAAATAAGGAAATAAGAAATATTATGTCATTATCAACAGTTCCATCTGATCTACAGTCCCAGGACTGGAACATTGACACAATATAGATCTAGTACTTAAATGTTTACACAATAGGACAAAAACGAGATGTTACCGAGTACATGACCATTTATTACCGTGTATATATATTGTTATATAAATATACTTGCAGCTTGCTGTCTAAATAAACTATTTCTGGCTGTAATGTTAAACTTTGAATATATATTTGTGTTTCAGATTCATGCCGTTATTCACGTAATACTCTTGAAACACGGCCCACACTCTACCAAAGAACAAAGTGCATGTTATGCAGTTTATAAAATAGTTTCAAAATGTTGCCAGTCCAAGGACGGGTTGATCCGTAAGCTTGTAAGTCCTAAACAAATCTTTCCAGTCCCCAAAACTAGAGCTGACAAGTGTGAGGTAGGTAGACTGGCATTAATGGCATAACTGGTAACAAACATGTATATATAACCACTAAACAAACAAAGTCACAGCGCTTTCGTTTCCATATATCGACGGCCACCTTCGTCTACTAATATCTACATAGAATAAAAGCTACAGGGAATGATAGCTACACTGTTTGTTGTGACAGTGATACGTTTACCTGCACACAAGCGAACTGTTCCAATTAGGGTGTATTAGTGTGCCTAGTACGGTTGAAACATATTCACACAACCAAAGAGATAAGTGGATTAAGGAGCAATCTTAGCTAATCCTGGACGTTGACTGAGACACTTTAAAGAAAAAGGATAATAAATTACATTAGAATCGGGGACACACACGAATACTGTGTGTGTGTAATGTTCACATTGCAAACGGTGACAGTGTACATACCTGTAGATCTTGTGTTTATAATGTGAATAATTTTATTAGTGAAATAAGCCGCGAATGACAACAATCAGGTTTCCCATTTAGCACTTAGATATGTGACTTTAAATAAAAATAGATGTTATATAGCTCCAACATGTGTCGCCTGGGGAATCAATAGTTCTTAAGTTTGACAATAATGGTTAAGTTACGAATGAGTACGTCAGTTTGAATTGAAAGAAAATTTCATTGATTATCTATTTATATACTATAGATGTTGAGAACATATGTTACAGGGCTACACAGTAATTGTATGACACCTGAATTCGTGTGAATTAAATAATCATTTTATTGAGTATTTAGTTCATATACTAAATAGTCTATAGATCTTAGGGACACATCTTAAATTGATATGACTTTATTACATTTAACTTAAAGGCATTATAATTTATATATAATGATCACATGAGTCAGAATGTCACAGCAACTATTGAGACTCAGAAGTTGTCCTTCGCCGTTTCAACAACAACGTACATGTAAGTAAACCGCTAAACAGATAATTTAAATATTGATAACTGTACTTATTACGTATGGTAATTATTTTAAAGTTCTCTATATAATGTTTCTGATTATCTGACATTTGTGACGATAGGTTTTATCTCAAATGGACAATTACAGGCCTGATGTCATTAACAATTTACAGTAGAGTAGATAGAAAAAAGCAAGCAGTGAAAAATAGGTTTTTCTGTTAAATGTTCACCAGACGTGTCAATTACAGAGCAACGTTTAATTTCAAATGACATTACAACATATCGTAGCCTGTTTGTTATGCACGTGTATCTTATATTAAGGAGAAGGGGAATGCGAATATATAAAACCATGAGAAATGCATAAGAAAACAAGTTTTTCGGGATGACAACTCCTTCATCAGGGGAGATGATATTCCACCTCATAAGGGACTTTGTGAAAACTATTTCCATACAGAAAAAACATCAAAATGTTAAGCAGACATCATTTTCTAACTTGACAGTGATATATACACTGCTACCAAGTTATAATTCGTGTAATCATCATTATTAAACGTGTAGGAGTACATTTACGTTGATAACTGAAGAAAACTGCGACACGATAAGCCTTACTATAGTATATACCATGCCAGTAAATGTGTATCGTCTACAATCACCATTTTATAAGAAAGCATGATATTCGATGTGGAAAAGGGAAATATATCTGAAGATTTCCGAATGTTACAATGTGTTCTAAATGTATTGTAAAAACCGGTTTCATTAAGCATATATATTGCAATAGGTATCGATTAAATCTTTGAACCGGTTAATACCGGTAAACCAGTTATATTGCCCACCTCTGATATCTTACATATAAACTAAACTGGAATTTTAGAATACATGTTATATGTTCTGTTCGTGGGCTCAACCATCATTATCAACCTACTAGCCATATAACGTGATACTCCAAACGACCTTTCTAAACCGTATCACATCTAGGAGGGTTTACAGTCAATTGTAAACCCTGTTAGGGGGAATTACAATGATAGTAAACCCTGATATATTTGCTAAGATGATGGCTTGAAAGTAACAATCTGAAGAAACTGAAGAAAAATGTCTCACATATATGACAGATTATGAACAGCAAATGTTTTGAAGAAACTGCGATGGTAACTGTGGTAGGTGAGCTAGCGCTTTAGTCTACTGCGCAAACGAGGCAGACGAGATCCCACGGTACAGAATCAACTTATATAGCGCGGTTGTAAACAGGGATTTCAGGTTCAAAACAAGGACTTTATTAACGACTCTATTTATCAGGGATCCTCAGTATAACGCGATAACAAAGCCTGTTTCACACTTAAAAACGGACTCATTCTTTACTGATAGTCTCAGTTAATATCAGAGTCCACAACCGTACCATATCCTCGCCGACGTTATCATGGTTCTCCTTATAATAACATGCATGCTAACTAGCATATGGCCGTTAATTTAGTTGATTCATTTGATAGCCTTTTGTCATTAATTGCTGAAAAAGGGGATGAAATTTCAAGAATCAGTTACTTCGATATTTTGCACGATAAAAGATGTTTTGATGTGCGATTTATTCAGGTATAAATGTAGGGGTGCAACACTAATGTTACTATCATCGGTTTTCACACACAGCAATTTAAACAACTAAATTATAGAAGCGACCTTGCCAAATTAAACTCTCAAAATTGAAGAATTGGAACATTCTTATTTTACAATTCAACAGAAGAAAAGATTTAAACAAACATTTTGATAATGTGTGCTCAAGTCGCACATTAGGGCGACAGTGATTGTGTCGCCCAAACGTCACTGTCGCCCTAATGACGTCCTGTGATGATTGAGTGTCGCCCTAAGGACATGTTCGCTGTAACAAAGGGAGAGACAACATTTAATATGGATGCAAATACATATCAATAAACAAAACATATTTGGTGTTTTTTTTATAAATTCTGAAATTATTAACAAGCATACAATCATATGCATGCATTTGGATTTTTGTTTACTCATTTAAGATAATAGTAAGTTGTTTGTAAAGTCAGATGTAGGAATCATTATATGTATCAATAACCATATATACTTTGAACTTATATGTAGAATGCTTGAACAATAATAGTTTCAAATGGGGAATTTGACATTTGTTTGGTGTTTGTCTTATAGCTTTAAACATCATTTTTGTATATTCATAGTTCTCAAAGCATGGATATGGTATGTATAATGATATAGTTAATATAATATTAGGTTATTGTTAATATTTGTGATTTTTTCAAAAAATAAATTGTATATCTAAAGTGACACTCTCACACACTCAAACATGCAGAACAAGCACACTAATATATTGTAACTTTAATTAAAGTCACTTATGTTATCACATTTATATACTTGCAAGTAAAGTAATTGATGTTGTGGGGGCTTAATGCTGTACATAGTAAGGGAAATATAATGGTAGGTGTTAGTTTCCTTAGGATTTTTTTCTTCTCATGTGGTGTGTTCATATAATGTTCTAGTACTACACATTGCTAATCAATAATTGTCTTGATATTTTATGATGTTATGATTAATATTCATCCCATGTCAATGGCATAGTTAATGAGTGTTGTGACATATATATAAGAGTCAGTTCTGCATTAAGTCTTGAGGAATGGCTACTGGGTGTAGCCTCCATGATGTACTTTGCTCATCTGGTCTCCTCTTTTCCAGAACTAGATCTATAACTTTTATTCATACCCTGGTGTACATTCCAGTTTCTTTCCTCAATTCATATCCTTGTTGAGGTATGACCTGATTTTTTTCATACTTGGGGGGAGATCAGTCTGAATGTTTTTACCTGTGTTATAGAGGTGATGACTTGCCCTAAAGCATTCGTCCCTATCTCTCATAGACACGAATGAAGCTATAATTGTTGTCGCTATTTCCAGGTCTGAGTCTGTATCTTGGTTTAGAAATTCTTTGCACAGATTTAAATTGGATAGTGTCCACTGTGAGCTGTAAATCACGTTTCATCACTTCCCTGAGACATTCTTCTGGATTTTCGTCAAGGATTTCCTCGATACCATGAAAGACGAGATTTATTTTTTGTCATGTACATGTAGGTCTTTCATTATGTGATATCTTTTGATATTGCTAATCTCGAGCTAGATGTCTACCTTCAAACGTCTGTTCTGTTCATTGATGTCATTAATTTTGTCACTATTGAATTCAGAGTAAGTTTCTATTCCATCAACACGAGTCGTTAGAGTAGCCGCGTCACCCCCGATTTTGTCAATGGCCAACTGTAGTCGGTCGGTCACTGCGTCAGATGATAGAATTAGCTGTTCAATCTCTTCTAGATCAACTTGCGATGTTTCAGACGACCTCAGAGAACTTGTAGGGCCATCTCGTTGTTGTCGTTGATTTGATTTGTGATTAGTTATTACTGAGGCAAGTGGAAGAGTCCATTATTCTAACATAGGTTGGAGGAACCAAATACACAAACCAGTGAAGCGTAGATTTGTGTTGATAGCAGTGTAGGTAAACTGGAATTTTGGCACATTGGGCACTTTCAGGATCGATTGGTCGCAATGTGTTTCTTTGAATACAGTACATTATCCAAATTACTGATTGATAAAAAGCTGTGAATATTTTATTGATAGAATAAAAACAAGAATAAAGAAGAAAATGATGGAATAGTCAACCATCTAGCTGTCCGAACTTTCAAAATTGCATGAGACCTACAAATCTACCTCTCCCACTGAGGAGTTCCACAAAACTGTTGCATTATAGGTCATTCCATTTTCCTCTATGTCCATATGAGTATGTGTTCTCGTTGGTATATTGAACTATTTAAATGAATACGGATCCATACTGCGCTCAACAAACTGTCACTGTTTAACTTTTAACTGTCCTAATCAAGCGAAAGATGCAATTCATGTGCCATTTTACTGCTCCGTTTACGGCACCATTACGAAACATTAAACATTCTTAATACTTAATTTTGATACTCCATGTTATGAATAAGTATTTAACAAACGCCTTGAATTGTTATATGATTGAAGCTATCATACTTTTTCTAATCCTTTTTAGAAATGTTTTACAATGAATTATGTACATGACCTATCCCAAAACATGTAATTTTCAAAAAGTACGACCATCAAGTAGTCATGATGTACACGATGAAACTGCCTACATTATGGGCTGTGGCAAAATCCAACAAACTGTACTGTCCATATCCAAATGTTCACCATACTTTATCGACTTGGGAATTGTTTGTTTATAATATATCTGTCCAGAGTAGGCTACTGTTAGTCACGTCTCCAGCTGGGAGGATACCACGTTGCAGTCGAGCAGGTGGATATTCCGACTGCTGCTAATTTGCATATCATTTGCGTCATGTTATCATATCCCCGTGTACTGTTATGGACATATGTTCCTTTTAATTACATCATTGCATCAAACTGAGGTGACCTAAAGGAAATACACACCTACATTTGTGTATCGTTGTCAACCAAAGTATTTTGTTGGATGAAGTAATAATTAACTCTATGAAGTGTTGACAAATAAATCTCATTTAAGTGTGTAGTAACGGTTACATATTTAGGTCGTTGTTCACAGCACAACTGTCATTCGAAGACGCCACAGCTTGCATTACGAGTTATTAGAGAAAAAGGATATGGCGTATCAAAATATGCAAAATGAATATGGATCACCTTCTACTCATATACAATCATCGAATCTTGTCAGTGTGTATATTTCAACTTGAGACATATCAGTTTATAAAGAAGTTAATTCATCATATATAGGTATCGGTATTTAAACCACCATTTACATTACACAGTATATGTGCATAGATGTTTATGCATGGAGTGAATATCACGAGAGACTGATAAAACTTGTTTGCTATCTGCAAGGCGTGACACAGATTACTTGGATGTTTTTTTCCCATTTAGTTCGAAAACCGTAGAATAAATCCTGCCTAGTGTTTCTCAAATGGTCAGAACTCCTTAATAAATTTAATGTAAACGTTTGCATGACATATGGCCGAAGTAAACGAAGATTCTACAAAAAGGGGAATCAAGTCCAATTTTATAAACAAATATTACATAAAGTACAGTGTACAGTGTACATGGGACAAGTGAAACCGAATAGTGCGAAATGAATGATTTTCACAAATGAGTAGTAGAGTCATACTTGCTCGCACAGGCTCTTGTCAAACAAAGCATACTGCGATTGAGCAATAAAAATAAATATTCTTATGCAAAAGTATTAATATATGCATGGTTAAATTCAGGTCAGGTCAGGTCTTATTCATTGTAACTCACACTGTGCACTGAAAATGGTGTAGAACAGTTGCCTAAAGAAAACTCATGGGAGAAAAAAAATGACTAATGTTTACCCGATAGGATAGGGTTTTCAAATATACGGTGTACATTTAAAAACAAAGCTTTAAATAATGTATATCATGTAGGATGTAGTAGCCCCGCCAATCAATGAAGACGCTCTTGCAATAAACATCAACATTATTCATTGACAATAATGACGACGAGGGCTTGTCAACGTATTGATTATCTATCAGTATTATATTATAACAAGCACAACGTTCTTTAAAAGCACAATAGACAGCAATATATGTTAACATTCAAAACTGAAAGCATCAGCGATTTTTGTACCACCACGATTGGGCGCCTAACTTTCATGAATAGGTGTGATCAATAAGAGGGTTACTGGCAAGGTACTAGGCGACGATACACAACTATCACCTATGCTATAGAATATCATACCACGGTCACAATCCAGATAATATAACAGTTTTCTTGTCTGGTATTTTAGGAGATCGATGTCATCATTAAGGATAGTTCGTCATTTGTCATATCCTCCTCCAGGTACAGATACTGTAAGTACTCTCTCCTCTTGCCATTTTGGATTTTTTTAACTTTTTCAAATTTTCTGACCCCATGTACCTTTGCGGAAACACCACTCCGAAGATATTTGAACCTAAGAGCTGAAACTCAACAAATATATAGCTGAAACATATATAAATAACAAGTTAAATTAGTTTTTGTGCGAACACCTAATACTAGGTAACTACTAACTACTATTAAAAAAAACCTACGAATCTAATTGAATATTTTTTCCGGAAGTAAAACATGACTATTGTCTTTAGGAATCAATAGTAAAATCGCTCTCGTACAGTCATTTTCGGTCATAATAAAGAAAAACTTCAACATGAGTCCACTCAGAGACTTGAAACTTTTTGTTAAAGATGCGCAAGGACAATACGAGCAAAGAAGTAAACATGACAAAGTTGTAGCTCTCGTGGTTTAGCCGCCATTTTGATTTTATTTACATTTGTCTGATTTTGTCACTTTAAATGTGGGTCTAAATAATCCCAGAGACATACTAGACACTCGTAACTTGTTTAAAAACATTCATAATAACTAGACAAGCATGACGAAGTCGTAGGTCAGCTGGTTTTGACGCCATATTTAAATTTTAACGTTTTCAAATATTTTGACCCTATGCACTTTTGCGGAAACACCACGCCGAAGATATTTGCATCTGAGAGCTGAACTTAGATTTATAAGCAGCTGAAGCATTGGTAAACCACACGTTTCATTTCTTATTAGCGAACTACTATTTGTTTTTTCACAATTACCTTTCAAAGTATGATAACTTTGAATATTTACCTAGGTTCTAAAAAACATCCAATTTTGTTATTTCTCCAAAGATATACACTTTACTAAACGATGAGAGGTAAAACCTGTTCGAAATTTATATGATATTTATAGTCGATTTAAAAGATTTAGCAAGTGTAAAGAATCATGATAAGACACGAATAACCGGACAACAGTATCCACACTGTCTGCTTCATCGAGGCCTTACTGGAAATCTTTAAAATTCTTATTTCTCCAAAGATACACATGTTATTAAGCTTTAAGTCATGCCAGTTCGAGTGGAAATGTATTCTACGCGAACTGAGAGATACATACCGGAAGGAATTCATATGATATTTACACACTAGTTGAATTAGATGATTTTCAAGTGTACAGACTCATGCTTAAACTCGAATAACCGGACAACAGTATTGGCAATGTCTGGTTCATCGTGGCCTTACTGGAAACCTTTAAAATTCAAATTTTCCACAGATATACATCTTACTATTTACTAAACCATACCAGTTCGAGTTATAATTTTATATTCAAAATTTCTTGCTGTCTTTTGGACTTAAACATCTAATTTACTCACCACCTTTTAAAACATATTGTTAGGGAGACGCCCCGAGCAGTAAAAAGTTGGCTTTCTCCCTATATACTGTTGGAATTTTCAAATAAAACTTTCAGCCAATGATATGCGTTGTCTTTGTATCTTTGCAATGACCTTTGAACAAAGCTGTAGCAAATAATGGACCACGTGACATTGGGGGTAATCCGAAATAATTGGCACAAACTAATGTGGATTTTGATTATCAATATTTGTCATATTGACAGAAATTTTCCATACTTTCTCACTAGAATCATTAATAAACTTGTAATCTGCGATTCAAATCAATTTCACACGAAACAGGGCGCTTTTATATTAATTTAGTACATAAATTTTTCATTCCGAAATCGGAAACTACGTTTCGTGCGGTTAAGAGTTTTACTGGTTATGCTTGATTCGGGCACGGCGACTCACCACACGTACGCCGCAGAAAATGGCGAAACCGGCGGACGCCTATATGGCATACTCCGAATGCTTCGTTTTTAAATGACAGGCGGAGGTGGCGTAAAAGGGTTTACAAATGCGACATTTAATAACTATAGCTTCTATTACTTTGCATTTGTAAACTACATACTTTGACTAACTGATTTATTTTTAAATAATACTGGGTCTTTAACACAATGCATTGCACGCTAATAGAATGTCAATCCAGGTTTTGTGGTATTAATTTGAAACCAAAAAAATGTTTTATTATATAAATGACATGTTTATAAATTGAAGCTAGTGTGAGGGATGCTGACGTTACTGTATGTACGACGATACACTTGTTTCAATTTAAAGAGCCATCAAGGATGTTAGTGTTTCAAATTAAAAAAAATGGAAAATAAACTTATAACGTCAATCGCCAGAGAAATATTTTATTACACAACATGACATGTGATAAATAATTTTCATATCACGACAATGTAATGAAATTTGGTTTAAAAAAGAAGTACACTTCAAGTAGCGCGCGCTAAGGGTATCTGACGTCATGTAAACAGAATCCCCTTTATAGTGTAAAACGTACTTCAAAACAGCAATTGCTTCCGAAGCGTGAAGGCTCGTCTCTAGTGCAAGTCGCCATAACAACCAATGTGCTGCACGCGCTGCACGTGCTTCTCTTGCTAGTTACCTATGTCACACATTACTGAATGTGACGACTACTTTACAAACTATGTTTCTAAATGTCCTGAGAAATATACAAATTAAGGCCTGTTTAATGTACTTCTTATTGAGATAAGACTAGCAAATTATGAAAAAGTTTTACTCTCATTAGTTATACAATTCAACCAAAATACCTAGTAGGGTAAAACAAGTATTCCAATTTCTGTAGCAAATACATAATTAAATGAAATGGTAAATAAATATCCCCCAAAAATAATATATTTCAATTTCTTTCATTGCTCATAAACTTTGTTATTCTTTCGTGTCTTTGTATACAGTGTGTGAGTTAGCCACAATGCTTTGCGCTTGAAAATAATAGACTGGATCTATATTTAGACTGGAAAACACCTTTACTAATTGGTGCAATTTCTCGGCTTATTTTGGGTCGAACAAATTAGGGAAAAATTAAGTGTATATATTTCACGGAGATAGATTTTTGGCAATTTCCTTTATGTTCTTCAACATCCTTGATGGTTCTTTAAGCCTAGTTCCAGGACTCTGTACACCGGTCACGTGGTCGGTGTATACGCCGTTGAAACAAATCAACATAGCAACTGACCTACATTTACTGAATTGTGCAGATGTCGACTTAGTGAAAGCAATGTTATAAAGTTGGTCTCCACAAACTTAAATCAATAACAATGTCGTATTTGTCCACTGTTCAAATATTGATATGATAACAGACGGTGTTGTGTATATAACAGACTCCCGTTACATTTTGTCCTTAGAACAAGTCCGAATTCCTTCGGTGATACTTTTTCGGGAATAATACACCCGAGGTGTCTGTGATACTTGATTGTAAAAAAGGGATATTGAATTAAATATACAAAGTTTGGGATGCAAAGGGTAATTCTAAGGAGATAAAATACATCGTAAAAATGTTTACAAGTTTCAAAACAATTAGAATACCAGTCTATGAATTTCTAACAAATAACACTAGACAGAAAGACAAATACATAACATTCAAATCCTATGCAAATAGTTAATTAGGCTTTAATTTGTTACAGAATAAACGTAAAATAAGATATCTTGACATGTTACGATGATGTACCTTGCGGTATTTCCCTCGCTTTGTTGTGTCTAGATAGTGAATCGCTGCACCAGAAATGCAAAGTGGGTCTGGATTTCTAAGTACATCTTTCTTAAAGAAATACTACAAGGCCTAAATCAGCCATTAATGGAGACTGGCAAGAGTTATGCTTTGCATTGGGAAGTTAGTCACTGGGCGAAGTTAGTACTGGTTGGTTAGGTGCATTCTGAACGTTGCTACATTGTACAACATTCAGTGATCGTATAGACCCCTTTTCGCGCGCTCATTTAAATACGACCTTGACCTCATTAGCATAACAGCTGATCGAGGTGGAGGCAAAACATGGCGGCGAGCGAAGCGGCAACTCGTAAGCATTTTGTTACAAATGAGCGGTAATATCAACGGCTGATATGTTTCTAATGTAAGAGAATGATATCCTTTGTGATTATAGAATAATAAAAACTTGAGGTTGAAGGCTGTCAATCAGTAAAATCCTTTGCAATCAGATTTTCAGTCTGCAAAACAACGTAAACATTGAAATAGTCATGGTTGACTTTGAGTGGTCCAACTGGAGAGAGATTGGGCGCCACACATTTTCACAGAGATCATTCTGGAGATGATAGTCCAGATGCGTGTAAATGATAAATCAGAGCATCAGTTTACTTTACAACGTTATGTTCTGCAGACTTCAGATCGTTCTAGGTCGATTATTTGGCCAGGGGTGTGATGTGCAATTTCTTCACTATTTCACATTGTTGTTTTTATTTAACCTTAGTAACGGTAGTTTCCTAATTTTACTGAACAAAAATGTATAATTCCTTAATTTCATTTAAATATATATAAATAAAATATTTCATTGACTTGTTGAATTACAGTTGTTTAATTTGTCAGATCACGTTTGAAAACATGAGAATTTTACATATAATTAACATACTATAAATCCAGGAAAATAGTGTTTAGGATACTAAAACCAACTGCAGCAATTTATAAGCATCCAAGAGACAAACTAAAAATACAAACCAGCTGAATAAAATCCCATTTTCCCCATCATAACACCCAAAAAGGTTAGATTTAATCTTGTATTCTATATCTGTGAAGGTATGGGATATATCAAATAAGAGAGATTTTGTGTTTGATTTGTACATGTTAGGTGTACATGGTAGGGAATTTAATGGAGCATGTTAAGATATATCATTTGAATACATATTTCCAAATCCTTGTCAATCAATCAATTAAAGCATAAAGGCCGACAAGGCGACATTTCAGTTTTTCAGAGTGATACATGTGTGTATAAGCCCAGAATAAAGTATTATACAATCAGTTATTTAATAATGAATAGGAAAGTAATATGGTATTATTGCTGTAGGAATGAATCTCTTAGATTTATTGATTTGTTTTTATGTATATTCATGTTGTTTTGCATAACTTATTGATTGTCATTTGGCATAGCAAATTTATGAACAGTTGGAAGTTTGAGTAACATTTGTATTGTAAGTACAAGCACCCTAAAGTTTGATAACATTTACCTACTAGTATAAAATGAAATTCATTTTCAAAAATTTTTTTTTTGGGCATACAATACATAACCTATTTGCTCTGGGTTGGCATATATAAAAAGTTTGAAAAATATGTCCAAAGTGATTATTTATTTGTTTTATTATCATAAACTTTAAAGGGTTCACTACATACAAAACTGGTTGAAAAAAAATCAACAGAAAGCCAGAATAGGAATTAACAAATTATGGTAGTCTTTGGTAGATGCATTCATCAAATACACTCACATGATCACTTTTGGCATGATTTTGGGGATATTTACCCTTTTATTATATCAACATATTCCATAAAAAAATTCTTCTCTGAAAAGAAATAAAATAACAAACAAACCCATACGGTTGATTAGACAGTTATTAAAAATTATCTTTATTATTTTAAAATTGTAAAAATCTCATTTTCTCCAGGGTGATCCCTGTAACACCTGGGACTCTCTCATCATGCATATCTTAACTTCATTGCATTGTGCATGTGTATAAATGGTTATAGTTTGGACAGCATCTGGATTGTCAATTGAGCATATTTATAAATAGAGGGGTTTGAAGTTGTGAATTACATTTACATTGTAAATACAATCATTTTAAATTTAAACTTTAACCTAAAAACATGGAATAAAATTTATGGTTGGGTTGGTTACTATATAAGGTGTGAAAAACATGTCCAAAGTGAGTATTATTTTTTTTAAATTAACACTTCAAAGGGCTCCCTACAAACAAAACTGGTAATAAATTCAACATTTATTCAGAACAGGCAATTTGTTAATTACAGAAAATAAAACTATTCATTCATCAAATATATGGATCAATATATGGATCACCTTTGACATGAATTTAATGGATATTTACCCATTATTAAATCTTAATATTCCCTTCAAATATTTCCATTGGTAGAGATTTAAAATGTGTCAATTAGACAGTTATTAAAAAAAATCATTATGTTAAAATGTCCCTCATTATTTTCACTTAAAATCTCACTATGTAAGGCAAACTAGGGATTTCTCTCACAGCCTTCTTCCATAGTCTAACACTAACAAATTATGTATACTTTAAATATCACCATTTCATTAAATATTTAAAAAGGGACATAGGAAATGAGATTTTGTTGAGGCTCCTTTTTCTTTTCAGAGTGTAAGTGTACACTCATTGGTTATCATCACCTAGTACCTTAATATCCGAGGCTTTCTTAATGCCATATGAGAGAATGTTTACCAATGGAATAGTTATTATTAATTAAATTTTATTGCTTTAAGAATATGTGTTACCTTTCATTAATTATTATCTATCTCCTAGCATGTATTTTCTTTTCACTTTTCACCTTTCCCCCTAAATATTCATTTTTTTTTTTAAATAATGAGTTGGCCTCAAATTTAGTAAAATTAGATTGGTATTAACCTTATTATGCAATGCCTTTCATTAATTAAAATCTGGCTTTTATTTTGTGTTTAATTTAGTATTTTCCTTTCACATTTCCCCTAAATATTCATAGCTTTTTAATTATGATTTGGCTATTTCTCAGTGTAACCAAATTATGTCATGTGGCAATATTTAAAATCAATGTTGTTGATGAAATACAATTTTGGTAAAGTGAGAACTACAGTAGTAACTATCAGTCGTTGATTTTGAGTTTTTGTTGAAAAAACAGTGATTTTTTTCATAAATGACAGTATATGCTAGTCCACCGATCTACTTGTAAAATTAACATATTCAACTCAGTCTAGTAGAAATCTACCCTGATCATGGGGCCGATACCAGTTGGATTTTATGTTCAAAAGATATATCTTCATGCCAGAAGATTGTGTATTAACATGGATAATTTATATTTCATTAAAAAGGACAGACTTATACAAGCTGCACATGTATTCTTCATGTCAAACGATGTATCAATGTTTGTAAACAAGACACGAGGGTCGCGTCACATGTCAATCCACAACTCGTCTAAAAATTATTTTACACACCACTTCAAATATGGTTTATTTACGACCAAAACTCACAAATAATGCCATTTATATGGCTGATTTACTTTAAAATATTTAAAAACTACGCGCTGCAAATGTTGAAGCGAGTGGAGGCAGGCTATGGAGCTTCCGGTCTTTCTGCCTCCACTGAATATTCATGAGCTGGACGTCGCGTGACGTTTCCCGCGAAAAGGGGTCTATATACATACACACCATTGGATATTAATGCATATGGTTTCATACTCAAGCGAGAAAATATATGCCGGGTATTAAAATGTCCTTAATGGTCATGGTTTTTCTATGTATATAATTTTCATCAAGCTAAAATTGTGAGTTTATAACAATAACTAACTCGAGACAGATAATACGTACATCCTTACAACGCGTTGATTATTCATATGATAATGTAATGTTAAGATATTTAGCCCAAACCCATACCAATACCCATACCCATTGTGATACTATGTTTTTCACATATGTCCACCTAGGTCTCTGGCTTCAAACCAAGGTTCCGAATGGATGTTTGCCCTTGAGGAGGAGCTTATATAGGTTACTAAAAGGAGTGTCGATCAAACATGCAAAACGCATATTACCATACTACGAGTACCGGGATCGCTTACGAATTGCAATCACTGAAGCTTGTTGTTGAGTTGTTCCTCCATTAGATGTCGGCGGCGGGAATTATCGAAGCATGGCGGTTCACTGGAGTTGTCTAATTTAAGCTATAAGGGCTTGTAAGGAATGAAGGATCGAATCTCAAGGACAATTTGTTGTAGAAAACATTGGAAAGTATGTATGATACATAATTTCATGCAAAAATACATTTATCAATTTCACAATTTCGGTCAGCCCTTAGATACAGACGTTTTTCACATCGCCTCCAACTAAAACTGTTCGATTACCAAGTATCAACCAATCCAGATCAAGTGGATAACGATATGTACCCATCCACAACCTTATTTAATGTGAATTATGCAGATATGTAAATGTTATCAAAATGTGTTTACGTTTGCATACATGTTAACTTGAACTCTTGTTACACGGTCGCCTAAAATATAAGCTATTTACTTATCATTGCACTATTGTAGTTTTTTTACAAGATTTTGGACAGTCAAGGACTTATGATGCAATGGTAATTGACGCAATAAAATAATTAATATATAGATATGACTGTCACGGTGTAACCAGAGATGTAAATAGAGAATGATTGATGTAAGAAATTACATGCGTTTCAACTTAACAGCAGTCATTGCTGAATCAACCACTAATTTAAATAGAGAACAGCTTTCATTGATACTAGTACAATCATTCGTATATAGAATAAACAGAACAAACAGAACTGGAAATAAACACTTCCTTGTGGAACGCCAGTATGTATGATAAGTTTTTTTAAACCGCGTTTTTAATTCTTACAAACTGTGATCTGTTCAAGAGAAATGATGATATCCATTTAATGAAGTTTGCATCAACGGTTAGTTGAGTTTTTCAATCGGAATATGAGTTTGCATGGTATTAATATTAATCACTGAGGAGAAATCCAAAAACAGAATCTGTGCATATGCAGTTGGAGTCTCGAGATGTTCCAGAATTGTGTGTAGAAGACAAACTGTGGCATCCTCAACACCCCGTCTTGGTCTGTAGGCGAATTGAGGAGGATCGAGTTGAGCTTGAACTTGACTCAATAGATCCTGGAGAGAAATATTTTCGAAACACTTCATGATTACTGACGTCAGTGCAACAGGTCTATAATCGGTCATTTCTTTTGACATTTCGATGAGATAAATCATCATCACAGACATTCGAAATCGACTTTTTCCGGCAGAAATATTTTGTGTGTGACTTGATTTAGTTAGTTTGCTTATATATATATATATATATATATATATATATATATATATATATATATATATTATAATATCAGTAGAATTCAAGTTAATAGTCCAGAACAGCAGTTACATATATGAATAGTCATGTAAATTTGTAGGCCTACACATAAAATCCAATTTACAAACAATCAGGACTGTGCGAACACATGTTGTGCATTCCGAGTAATAAAGCGGACTTTAGTTTGTATTCAAAGTAGGAGAACTATATCTTATTCGTTTTGTAAAAATCAAAGGAAAACGTTACTTCTTTATTGAACATGTGTAACGGGTTCAGAATTTTTTAATTTGTTAAGTTTTCTGATATTTCTGATATGTATCGACTACATATTTCTGGTGTATAGTTTGTGTCCTATATCTAGCAACAAAAACATCATTAAAAAGCATTTGGTTTCATAATTATAATGCCAAATACATGCCTACAAGAATATGTATTGTAAAGAGAACTTTACATATAGAACTACTTTTGTGAACGAGGTAAAGTATTACTAACGTAAAGTACTACGGTTGTACAATATACATGTACCCGGTATAGACCTTGCCCCCGGCATTGTTATGAGTATTATATACAATAAACATCTACTCGGTACAAACCTTCTAAACGACCTTTAAAGGAATAGAATGTACAACATACATACATGTAGGCCCAAAACAAGCCTTCCCAACGACGTGTATGGTCCTCAAACCGGATCTCAATCAGGATGCAGTGTAAAGACACTGAATATACAGTAAGTTAGATGAATTTTACAATATACCAGATGAGTCTGTTGACCACGAGATACCATATAGCAATGAAGAAAGATGAAACTCTAGTGCACTGAATGTCTATTAAATTCCAGTTCTGTATTAATATTTCAGACGACAATGTCTTTCATCGCCAGACGGTCAATACTCAATGGTTCGTTAGTAGTAGTGATCATCGTCTTTATCGTATTTATGGTGAGTATCATCTAAAACACTACACTATCGATATAATCAACGTCATTCACCTGAGGAGACCATTAATGGTCGAAAGCATGCTTGTGGATCTGATTAAATCATCCTAATTTCTACGAACATTTTATTTCTTCTATATGAGATCTGGGAGTTAGAAGATGTTTTAAACATATATGTATAAACAAAAACAAAACTTTTGATTTTTATTCATCTATCACTTGAGCTATGGAGAAGTTTCAAAACGGTCGATAACACCATAGCAGCGCACGGAGTGTTCCCCTTCACGTTTCGATTTACTCGTCAGGGAGAATGATTACATTGTCTATGACGTCATGTTATCATGACCCCCCTGGTGTTATTGTTACACGCTCTCTGTTTAGTGATGGGCAGTGTTTTTGAATAAATAATTCTTCCATTAATTTGCGCATCATAGGATCATCAGTTGAATTTTGATAGAAGGGAAAGAAGGTGAATTTTATATTTTATATTTCCAATGGGAACAAATGGGAACCTATCTCACTCTCTTTCTTGGATTTCTAGATATCAAACTTGACGACATATAAAGACATAATTCTAAGAACAAGAATATAAGTTCCTGGTACGAGCCCCCAATTTATTAGTCATGTCACTTCGCTCTAGAACCCAAAGCATGACAATCTAACATGCACTTGCATATCAATAACTACTTACATTTCATATCAAGGAATGAAGAAACTAGCTCGAGTTGGCATTGAATGCCCTAAAGAACCAAATAAACAAGACTTTGTCATGGAACACTGTCAAAGCATATTCGGTTGTAGCAGTGATGTATAGTTTCTTTAATGGATAACTGTATCTGTATATTAATTCAAGAGACTTTACTTATAATTTATTCACAGTTGACATCAATATCACTGACACATGTCACAGCCCAACCGTTATTATTACCATTTCAGATTCAGAATCGAAACCGATTTAATCAACATAAGCTTACATTTGATGCCATTAAAAACAAACTGATCACGACCCCCACATCGATGCCGGATCTTGCAAAGAATCTCCAGGATCCTGCAAATAATGATCCGGCTCTTGCAAAGAATCTACCGGGACCTTCAAGTCCTGATAAAGTCGGACCTAGTAATCCAGTTCTTGACACACTGAGGAGGAACGGAATGGTAGGTTTCAACAAATGTTATTCACATAAACCTATTTATTACAATAGTTGCGAGCTGTAATTATAGATATTAGCCATTAAATTCGGAGTGAAGTTAAAAGGACTTTTACAAAACAAGCTGTGTTACCTAAGCAAGTCCCAGTGTTGCAAACCTTTGTGTGAATTTTGTGTGAAAGTTGTATAGCACATTTTCGATGATACTAATGTGTTGATATTGTAATTGTCAGCGAAAGGCCACTGTTAAGTCATATGACTGCAGTATACGGCTACGCCTCGCCACTTGTTTTATTGTTATAAATGCTTACATGTTATTCCTTGTTTTGATTATTGTATTTATAGGTGATCTTGCCTGAACATACTATGTTTATTCCTAATACAGGATATTGACCATCTTAAAACACACTCTCATGGAAACACTTATTAATTAAATAGAAACGAGCTGCAATTATAAATATTAGCCATTAAATTCGGAGTGAAGTTCATAGGACTTTTACAAAACAAGCTTTGTTAACTGAGCAAGCCAGGGTGTAAGAAACGATTGTGTTGTTTTTGTGAGTGGTATAGTACAATTTCGATGATAATAATGTGTTGATATTGTAATTCTCAACGAAAAGCCACTGTAAAGTCATATGACTGCCGTATTCTGTTACCTCTCGTCCACTTGTTTTATTATTATAAATGCTTACATCTTATTCATTGTTTGGATTATTGTATTTATAGGTGATCTTGCCTGAAAAGGAAGCAATGAAAAGCATGAGTGCAGAGGCACTGTTTCAAACATATCACAGGTTGGTGTCAACAGAGATATTTATCTTTTAGCTATATATTTAAGTTTTCAATCAGCATTACACCAAAGGAAATTGTTTCATAACGTAACAACTTTTGGAAGAATTGTGTCATCAATCTTATTGTTACTTGAACATATTTACTTTGTCAACATTCATAAATGATACCAATCGCTATGTTTTTATTTTTATTTCAAGTACAGCATGAAATAAAAGACGGATCTATGTTATACAATAAATCTAACCTCTCGATTCACGCGCACCACTGATGATAATTGATAATGACAATGATAAAAGGGATCTAATACACTTTTAAACCATCATTAATTTTACAGGTCTGCCTTCAGACATGTTCATAAACAAAGTACGTGTATGTTTGCAAGTATCTAGTCGTTATGGCATCGTGATTGTCAGTGCTATCTCTTCATTACGCTATAACATTTCAGGGATTGCTGAGTTAACCTTTTTCTAAATAATATGTTCCAGTTACCTTGACAACATTGACATCTTATGCAGCCGGAAGTTGCGGATGGGGAGGATGGGAGATGGAGGATGGGAAGTGTGTGACGACGAACCATACAGACCATCAGATAAATGTGTGGCCTACTCATTTGGGTGTGTATTGTGTGAATTTCAGGATTCAGTAGAAGATTCTCTTTCTGACTTATAGCTGTGTGTATGATGAGTTACCAAGTGTCTATCTGAGAAGCCTTATCGACTTGTATATACCACCACGCACACTCAGATCTGTCCACAACCTTCGATTGTCGCTCCCCATCACTAAAACAGTCACAGGAGATCGATCCTTCTCGGCAGCAGCTCCCCAACTGTGGAATGAACTACCCCTTGCCTTGAGAGCTCTTCCTGACAAAATCACTTTTAAGCCTATGTTAAAGACCCACCTCTTTCAGCTAGAATTTGGTTACCAGTCCTAAACTATTTCTCTCTCTTTTGTCTCCTGTCAAAGCACCACTACACAACTCGTTTGATGGAAGTTAGACGCTATATAAGTATATTACTAGGTCTTCAAGGCAAAGTTGGAAGTTGGAGTAATGTCCGCTTGAAGTAGGTCCCGTGTAACATGTCTCTCAACTTTGAAAGATCAATTTGCAAAAAATAACATGAACTATGTTTGCAATCTGATGATTACATCTACTTAGGTGGTAATTAAAGCACAATATTTTCTATTTTACACCTTAGAATGAACATATTAACCGTAATCATGAGAAACATAATGTCGGCGATTTTTCCATTTTCATGGACCAAATTTGAAAGTACGAGATGCTTCTTAACACTGTCGTCTGAAAATCCAGAACTAAATTGCCTATTATTATTATGAGGTCTTCAAGGCGTATGTCTAGAAGACCTATTGTTACTATCGTGTTCTTTTTTTATTATTTGACTATGTTTTGTCCTGCTTAATCGCTTGACCGATTCGCATGACCTTAACTGGCCCTGTAAGTCGGCCGATTTCAGATTTTATTCTTACGCGAGTCACCCTTTGAAGTCCAAATCTCAAACCTTGATATATCGACAACATTCCCCATCGATTAAGGCTATAGTGGTTTTCAGCAATTTAAATAGATTTCCGCAATTTCACCCGCATTTTTTAAAACTTTTTGTACAATTTCATTGTTTAAATTGTTTTGAAACATCCTCTCCCTCAATAATACGAGTACAGCTATTTGTGATAATTATAACTTCTTTTGAAGATGAATAAATTTGGTAAGGCCGAATTTTGAATTTCATCCTAAACGTTTTGTTATTTGCCCTTGATAATGATAATAAACCTGCTAATTTCGGCATCATGTTCAAAGTGTCATACTTATTGTAATGTGATCTAGATATGTTACTTAACATTTCTGTTGAAGATCTGTATCATGTAAAAATGAATGATTTCGCCATGATGTAAACTTTTTGAGAGATATTTTCTTAGGATGTTTTCCATCTAAAACAACTGAAGATACTTACATGTTTAATACCTCATTTTAAAGCAGATCTGTACTTTAATTAAGGACAATACCTTTCAGGTATGCTTCTGTCATGTATACGTCTGACTGGTCATAGAACGTTGTCATTTTAAAAAAATCGCCATTTACATAAAAGTTCAACGGATCATGAGTGCTTTACTAATTATACCCCCGCTACGAAGAAAGCGGGGGTATATAGCGGTAATTCCGTCCGTCAATACAATACCTTTCAAGTATGCTTCTGTCATGTATACGTCTGACTGGTCATAGAACGTTGTCATTTTAAAATGACAATCGCCATTTACATAAAAGTTCAACGGATCATGAGTGCTTTACTAATTATACCCCCGCTATATATTTTATTCCGTCCGGTCAATTTTCTCAAAAACCGTGGAAGGTACATCAACCAAACTTTGTACAGTTGTTAACCATGTTCTTCCGATCGCGCACAGACAATTTTCAATTTTCCGAGATTTATATGTTTTGTTGTTTCCATGGAAACGTCACTTTTTGGACTTAGTTTTATTGTGTCCAATGGGGACAAGTTTTCTCGGATACCGATATGAAATTTTGGTTGTGAGTACTCATGACCATACTCTTTATTGAGTTCGAAAACCAGTTCCGAAATATTATTTTTTATGGAGTTATGGCCCTTGAATCCAAAATTTAACTTACTACCAAAAGAACTGTGATGCTCCAATGGGGACAAGTTTTCTCGGAAACTATTCCATCTAGGTGAATGAAATTTAATATGGAGGTAGTCCAGATGATACTCTTCATCAAGTTCGAAAACCAGTTCCGAAATATTATATTTTACGGAGTTATGGCCCTTGAATCCGAAATTGAACGTTGTACCAAAAGAGCTGTGATGCACCCATTGGGACAGTTTTCTTGGCAACTATTACATCTAGGTGAATGAAATTTTACATGTAGGTAGTCCAGATGATACTCTTCATCAAGTTCAAAGTCCAGTTCAGAAATATTATTTTTTACGGAGTTATGAAGCCCTTAAATCTGAAATTGAACTTGGTGTTCATTACCGGTGTGATGCTCTAATGGGAAATATTAAGTTACCTGAAAAATATTACATCTGGGTGAATGAAATTTTGTAACAACAGTCAGTTCCTAAAATTATTTTGGACAATATTATGATGCTTAAAGCTGTTTTATAAACATAGTAACCTTCACATCTATAATTCTCAATGGACGGAAAGCGGATGGCGGGGGTATGTGAGCCATGCTCACTTTTTTCTTGTTACGTTAATGTGACTTTATGGACATATGCCTATGCAAAATCGCAAGACCAACAACTTTTACGTTGACCCTTTTATCAAAATGATGATAGTTATCTTCAAACATCGCAAACGTCGTCTGGGGGTCCGGAAATATGCATTTTTAGTATTTTCCTGAATATTCAGAAGAATATAGCGCATTAATTAATTGTGTAAGCAAGCACTTTCCATGCTAAACCTAATTGTGAACATATGAATCGTTTTGTATTAAACATTTAACATATAATGTAGAGGGTCAATTAAATGCGAGTTTTCCATTTTCAGAGGGGTATTTTCTTTAGAGAGTTTTTCTTTGAAAATTACAGAAGAGATCCACATGATTGATATATCATTTTATAAAAGAGACACTGAGTTTTTATTACTGTTTTTATAATGTCAAGCTTTAGATATATATTCTGGATGGCAAACTATTATTGATTGATTTTAATGAATCGTTTTTCTTCCAGAATAAACAACGATTTTTCCTTTGACGATGAAATATCGAGAGTATACAACTGTTCAGTGATCTCATTTGATCCAAGGTTTGTGAAAATCACACATCCAGTACATGTCAACTTCTTTGCTTTGAGTTTTCGAAAATGAAAATAGCCCAAATGTCAATACCATGCACGGGCCAATCTGAACCTTTGATTTGCTATTTCAAGAAACTGACACTGTATTAAAACACCCACCCAAGCACACCCAAACATAGACACAAGGTTTATGTAAACTTTCATATTTTATCTTTTCTTATGTTTTTTTTTAAAAGAAAGTATATGTGAATACATCGCTATCTTGCCATATCTTGCCTTAAATTATATCTAATTATCACGAATTTTTTTCATTTTATAACTTTGGTCACGTCCGATTGATAGCACTTTTTCAGAAATCCGAGGCTACCTTGCAGTTCCTGTTGTGTATTAAACCGAATTTGAACATTCGTTACAGAAATTCACAATCAGTTCATCAATAAAATATTTACATATTTAAAAGATACAAAACTGTTACAAAATCTTTCAGGTTTCACTTTAATCATTTCATAAATTAGACACGTTTCTATTGTTATGAACACATAGGCTTTTAGTTGATATATTTTCCCGAATTAAATACTAATAATAATAATATTTGATCATAACAAAAACGTTTCATATGCAGTGAATCAGTGAAAGCAGTGAAATTAGTGAAATCAGTGAAATCAGTGAAATAATTAAACATGTAGTTAGAATTTTAACCAAATTGATTAATAAATAATGTACAAGGAGTTTCACATCCCTATCCTTTTATAATGGAGTTCAAGTAAAACGTTAAATGTCTCTTAAAACACTATTTACAGTGAATCGAACTTTTATTGTTTCCAGTTATAAATCTCTTCAATTTCAATGTATAATGCCTAACGAGTAACCTCCCTTTGCTGTAATTTCAAAACAAAAATACTATATATCCCTGTATATTCAATTTAAAATGAAAGTAGAAATTGATCACCTCCAAACGCCTGTAACTCATTGGCTATGAACATTATCAATTTAATTATGGTTTGTTAAGTACACAAAGGTATAGAAAACCAACTAATATCTTGAATTCGATTGTTTATAAATGTCCCGATGAAAAAAATTCTATTTGCGATCGAATTTATCACTGACTTATACAGACCATAGCCTTGTCTTACTCACCTACAATAATTATTTAAGTTGTCTCCCCTTGAAGTTAATATTCAAATAATTTTTAAAAAAGCAATTGTGTATGACGTCATCGAAGCTAGAGACGTGGCCCGTTTATGGCTTTGTTTACCCGCCGTAAAACTGAAATTATTGCACTTGAATGGGTGCCGTATGACTTTTGTTTATGCATTGTATTAAAACATCATTTGACTCGAATGAGTATCTCTGTGTGTTTCACATTTAGATATATTGCATGTTTTCATGATAAGTTTATGTTGCAGCATGAAACAAGAGAGTTACCAGAGAAGTCCGCGGGTGTATTTCCTGAAGATGGGAATTGCAGGGCAAAACTCTGAAAACAAAGGACCGTGGCAACTAGAGACATTAGGCTTCTTTTTGAATAAATTCAACCATGAGAACGTGAGTTCAAAGTTTTTTCCATCGACACTTCCATTTTGCAAACCAATGAAGCAGGTAGACATATATTTTCTTACCGGATTGAGTAAAGATATATCAGATATGTTGAGTAAGATGATTACAGTTTTTGAAAATTATCAAAAACCTGTATTTTGTCTGGTTGACGGAATTATTTTCTTCTATAAATGACTTGTTAATGTAACTGCTATTCTAGCCACACACTTACCTATTTGAATTCACAAGTCAATAAAACATTGTTTCGCCGATATTTCCGAGACCATACTTACAGTACTAAATGTGCAAGGTGAGATAGATGTCGTGACGTTATGACATCGTGACGTCATTAACCATGATGTTATTTATTGACATACAATCATTGCTATGGAAATGAACCATTTGTCACGTTTTATTACTTTCCTCTCACTTAGTGTTTTTTATTGAGAATTAAAGAATTTGTGTTTGTTATGGAAATGTCGCACAAACTCAGTGTTTATTTTGTTATGAAGAGAGGTTAAGGGACTCATTATTCAGTTGTCGAGAGAGATAATGTAGTGTTTAAAAGGTGTCTCCTATGAATATCTGCATTGCCATTTTACATTAGGGCTATCATTTCAAAATTGTCACATACAACATTTTGAAACATTTCAAATTCTTATTAGGATAAATAATACATTCTGTAAGCTAAGGATAACTTAATGTATGTATTTGTAATTGACTATGATATTCTTTTTCAGAGAATCATCGACGTACTGAAGATGGATGTTGAAAGTTCTGAATGGCCCTCTTTGCCTGAGATGGTAAAGTCAGGACATCTTCGTAAAGTTAAACAACTACTCTTGGAATACCACGGGAGATCTACAAATAAATCTAAACTAATCTCTGAATTAAGCACATTGAAAGATATCTATGACTTAGGTTTCCGAAAATTCTATGTTCATAAAAACTTTGCTTGTACATTTAAAACACTTAATTTTCCAATCGAAAGAACAGAATGTTATGAAGTGCATTATGTTAATGTCAACTTACGTTGAAAGTTAGGTTTGGTGCTAATTTCGACAGTGCTTCGTATAAATATGAAAAGTGAAATCCATTCTTGGTTGTTTGTTCAACGAAATGGAAAGTCGAGAATTAACTTTCTAGCTAACTTTCCCGACATTTCGGTATTTTTTCCTGTATTTTACATAAAATCCACCAACATACACAGTGCACACGTGCACTTGAAAATATATGATACGATCCCAGGAACTCATTTTAAAGAACCCCCTTTTAGAAATATTGTTTCTACTAATATTTCTAGGGTTGAAAATTGTTCATAAATTGTTCACGTTTATGCACACTTCGAATCACAGAAGAGATATATGTTTCCATGGACTTTACTACATTTACACATGAACAGTACATGCACAATATATAATAGCATTGCCCATTCATTCATGTTTGCTCATGCCGACTAATATGTACTCCTGATGACATATGTCTGCTCATTGCACACTAATATTTGCTCCTGCTGACAAATGTCTGCTCATTGCACACTAATATTTGCTCCTGCTGACTAATGTCTGCTCATTGCTCACTAATATTTGCTCCTGCTGACAAATGTCTGCTCATTGCACACTAATATTTTCTCCTGCTGACAAATGTCTGCTCATTGCACACATATATTTGCTTCTGCTGACAAATATCTGCTCATTGCACACTAATATTTGCTCCTGCTGACAAATGTCTGCTCATTGCACACTAATATTTGCTCCTGCTGACTAATGTCTGCTCATTGCACACTAATTTTTGCTCCTGCTGACAAATGTCTGCTCATTGCACACTAATATTTGCTCCTGCTGACTAATGTCTGCTCATTGCACACTAATATTTGCTCCTGCTGACAAATGTCTGCTCATTGCACACTAATATTTGCTCCTACTGACAAATGTCTGCTCATTGCACACTAATATTTGCTCCTGCTGACAAATGTCTGCTCATTGCACACTAATATTTGCTCCTGCTGACAAATGTCTGCTCATTGCACACTAATATTTGCTCCTGCTGACAAATGTCTGCTCATTGCACACTTATATTTGCTCCTGCTGACAAATGTCTGCTCATTGCACACTAATATTTGCTCCTGCTGACAAATGTCTGCTCATTGCACACTAATATTTGCTCCTGCTGACTAATGTCTGCTCATTGCACACTAATTTTTGCTCCTGCTGACAAATGTCTGCTCATTGCACACTAATATTTGCTCCTGCTGACTAATGTCTGCTCATTGCACACTAATATTTGCTCCTGCTGACAAATGTCTGCTCATTGCACACTAATATTTGCTCCTACTGACAAATGTCTGCTCATTGCACACTAATATTTGCTCCTGCTGACAAATGTCTGCTCATTGCACACTTATATTTGCTCCTGCTGACTAATGTCTGCTCATTGCACACTAATTTCTGATCCCGCTCACTATTATTTGCTTCTGCTGACAAATGTCTGCTCATTGCACACTAATATGTGCTCCTGCTGACAAATGTCTGCTCATTGCACACTAATATTTGCTCCTGCTGACAAATGTCTGCTCATTGCACACTAATATTTGCTCCTGCTGACAAATGTCTACTCATTGCTTACTAATATTTGCTCCTGCTGACAAATGTCTGCTCATTGCTCACTAATATTTGCTCCTGCTGACAAATGTCTGCTCATTGCACACTAATATTTTCTCCTGCTGACAAATGTCTGCTCATTGCACACATATATTTGCTTCTGCTGACAAATATCTGCTCATTGCACACTAATATTTGCTCCTGCTGACACAAGTCTGCTCATTGCACACTAATATTTGCTCCTGCTGACTAATGTCTGCTCATTGCACACTAATTTTTGCTCCTGCTGACAAATGTCTGCTCATTGCACACTAATATTTGCTCCTGCTGACTAATGTCTGCTCATTGCACACTAATATTTGCTCCTGCTGACAAATGTCTGCTCATTGCACACTAATATTTGCTCCTACTGACAAATGTCTGCTCATTGCACACTAATATTTGCTCCTGCTGACAAATGTCTGCTCATTGCACACTTATATTTGCTCCTGCTGACTAATGTCTGCTCATTGCACACTAATTTCTGATCCCGCTCACTATTATTTGCTTCTGCTGACAAATGTCTGCTCATTGCACACTAATATGTGCTCCTGCTGACAAATATCTGCTCATTGCACACTAAGATTTGCTCCTGCTGACAAATGTCTGCTCATTGCACACTAATATTTGCTCCTGCTGACAAATGTCTGCTCATTGCACACTAATATTTGCTCCTGCTGACAAATGTCTGCTCATTGCACACTAATATTTGCTCCTGCTGACAAATGTCTGCTCATTGCACACTAATATTTGCTCCTGCTGACAAATGTCTGCTCATTGCACACTAATATTTGCTCCTGCTGACAAATGTCTGCTTATTGCACACTAATATGTGCTCCTGCTGACTAATGTCTGGTCATTGCACACTAATATTTTCTCCTGCTGACTAATGTCTGCTCATTGCACACTAATATTAAATGTTGCTCCTGCTGACAAATGTCTGCTCATTGCACACTAATATTTGCTCATGCTGACAAATGTCTAATCATTGCACACTAATATTTGCTCCTGCTGACAAATGTCTGCTCATTGCACACTAATATTTGCTCCTGCTGACAAATGTCTGCTCATTGCACACTAATATTTGCTCCTGCTGACAAATGTCTGCTCATTGCACACTAATTTATGATCCCGCTCACTATTATTTGCTCCTGCTGACAAATATCTGCTCATTGCACACTAATATTTGCTCCTGCTGACTAATGTCTGCTCATTGCACACTAATTTCTGATCCCGCTCACTAATATTTGCTCCTGCTGACAAATGTCTGCTCATTGCACGCTAATATTTGCTCCTGCTGACTAATGTCTGCTCATTGCACACTAATATTTGCTCCTGCTGACAAATGTCTGCTCATTGCACACTAATATTTGCTCCTACTGACAAATGTCTGCTCATTGCACACTAATATGTGCTCCTGCTGACAAATGTCTGCTCATTGCACACTTATATTTGCTCCTGCTGACTAATGTCTGCTCATTGCACACTAATATTTGCTCCTGCTGACAAATGTCTGCTCATTGCACACTAATATTTGCTCCTACTGACAAATGTCTGCTCATTGCACACTAATATTTGCTCCTGCTGACAAATGTCTGCTCATTGCACACTTATATTTGCTCCTGCTGACTAATGTCTGCTCATTGCACACTAATTTCTGATCCCGCTCACTATTATTTGCTTCTGCTGACAAATGTCTGCTCATTGCACACTAATATGTGCTCCTGCTGACAAATATCTGCTCATTGCACACTAAGATTTGCTCCTGCTGACAAATGTCTGCTCATTGCACACTAACATTTGCTCCTGCTGACAAAAGTCTGCTCATTGCACACTAATATTTGCTCCTGCTGACAAATGTCTGCTCATTGCACACTAATATTTGCTCCTGCTGACAAATGTCTGCTTATTGCACACTAATATTTGCTCCTGCTGACAAATGTCTGCTCATTGCACACTAATATTTGCTCCTGCTGACAAATGTCTGCTTATTGCACACTAATATGTGCTCCTGCTGACTAATGTCTGGTCATTGCACACTAATATTTTCTCCTGCTGACTAATGTCTGCTCATTGCACACTAATATTAAATTTTGCTCCTGCTGACAAATGTCTGCTCATTGCACACTAATATTTGCTCATGCTGACAAATGTCTTATCATTGCACACTAATATTTGCTCCTGCTGACAAATGTCTGCTCATTGCACACTAATATTTGCTCCTGCTGACAAATGTCTGCTCATTGCACACTAATATTTGCTCCTGCTGACAAATGTCTGCTCATAGCACACTAATTTCTGATCCCGCTCACTATTATTTGCTCCTGCTGACAAATATCTGCTCATTGCACACTAATATTTGCTCCTGCTGACTAATGTCTGCTCATTGCACACTAATTTCTGATCCCGCTCACTATTATTTGCACCTGCTGACAAATGTCTGCTCATTGCACGCTAATATTTGCTCCTGCTGACTAATGTCTGCTCATTGCACACTAATATTTGCTCCTGCTGACAAATGTCTGCTCATTGCACACTAATATTTGCTCCTACTGACAAATGTCTGCTCATTGCACACTAATATGTGCTCCTGCTGACAAATGTCTGCTCATTGCACACTTATATTTGCTCCTGCTGACTAATGTCTGCTCATTGCACACTAATATTTGCTCCTGCTGACAAATGTCTGCTCATTGCACACTAATATTTGCTCCTACTGACAAATGTCTGCTCATTGCACACTAATATTTGCTCCTGCTGACAAATGTCTGCTCATTGCACACTTATATTTGCTCCTGCTGACTAATGTCTGCTCATTGCACACTAATTTCTGATCCCGCTCACTATTATTTGCTTCTGCTGACAAATGTCTGCTCATTGCACACTAATATTTGCTCCTACTGACAAATGTCTGCTCATTGCACACTAATATTTGCTCCTGCTGACAAATGTCTGCTCATTGCACACTTATATTTGCTCCTGCTGACTAATGTCTGCTCATTGCACACTAATTTCTGATCCCGCTCACTATTATTTGCTTCTGCTGACAAATGTCTGCTCATTGCACACTAATATGTGCTCCTGCTGACAAATATCTGCTCATTGCACAGTAAGATTTGCTCCTGCTGACAAATGTCTGCTCATTGCACACTAATATTTGCTCCTGCTGACAAAAGTCTGCTCATTGCACACTAATATTTGCTCCTGCTGACAAATGTCTGCTCATTGCACACTAATATTTGCTCCTGCTGACAAATGTCTGCTTATTGCACACTAATATTTGCTCCTGCTGACAAATGTCTGCTCATTGCACACTAATATTTGCTCCTGCTGACAAATGTCTGCTTATTGCACACTAATATGTGCTCCTGCTGACTAATGTCTGGTCATTGCACACTAATATTTTCTCCTGCTGACTAATGTCTGCTCATTGCACACTAATATTAAATGTTGCTCCTGCTGACAAATGTCTGCTCATTGCACACTAATATTTGCTCATGCTGACAAATGTCTTATCATTGCACACTAATATTTGCTCCTGCTGACAAATGTCTGCTCATTGCACACTAATATTTGCTCCTGCTGACAAATGTCTGCTCATTGCACACTAATATTTGCTCCTGTTGACAAATGTCTGCTCATTGCACACTAATTTCTGATCCCGCTCACTATTATTTGCTCCTGCTGACAAATATCTGCTCATTGCACACTAATATTTGCTCCTGCTGACTAATGTCTGCTCATTGCACACTAATTTCTGATCCCGCTCACTATTATTTGCACCTGCTGACAAATGTCTGCTCATTGCACGCTAATATTTGCTCCTGCTGACTAATGTCTGCTCATTGCACACTAATATTTGCTCCTGCTGACAAATGTCTGCTCATTGCACACTAATATTTGCTCCTGCTGACTAATGTCTGCTCATTGCACACTAATTTTTGCTCCTGCTGACAAATGTCTGCTCATTGCACACTAATATTTGCTCCTGCTGACTAATGTCTGCTCATTGCACACTAATATTTGCTCCTGCTGACAAATGTCTGCTCATTGCACACTAATATTTGCTCCTACTGACAAATGTCTGCTCATTGCACACTAATATTTGCTCCTGCTGACAAATGTCTGCTCATTGCACACTTATATTTGCTCCTGCTGACTAATGTCTGCTCATTGCACACTAATTTCTGATCCCGCTCACTATTATTTGCTTCTGCTGACAAATGTCTGCTCATTGCACACTAATATGTGCTCCTGCTGACAAATGTCTGCTCATTGCACACTAATATTTGCTCCTGCTGACAAATGTCTGCTCATTGCACACTAATATTTGCTCCTGCTGACAAATGTCTACTCATTGCTTACTAATATTTGCTCCTGCTGACAAATGTCTGCTCATTGCTCACTAATATTTGCTCCTGCTGACAAATGTCTGCTCATTGCACACTAATATTTTCTCCTGCTGACAAATGTCTGCTCATTGCACACATATATTTGCTTCTGCTGACAAATATCTGCTCATTGCACACTAATATTTGCTCCTGCTGACACAAGTCTGCTCATTGCACACTAATATTTGCTCCTGCTGACTAATGTCTGCTCATTGCACACTAATTTTTGCTCCTGCTGACAAATGTCTGCTCATTGCACACTAATATTTGCTCCTGCTGACTAATGTCTGCTCATTGCACACTAATATTTGCTCCTGCTGACAAATGTCTGCTCATTGCACACTAATATTTGCTCCTGCTGACAAATGTCTGCTCATTGCACACTAATATTTGCTCCTGCTGACAAATGTCTGCTCATTGCACACTTATATTTGCTCCTGCTGACTAATGTCTGCTCATTGCACACTAATTTCTGATCCCGCTCACTATTATTTGCTTCTGCTGACAAATGTCTGCTCATTGCACACTAATATGTGCTCCTGCTGACAAATATCTGCTCATTGCACACTAATATTTGCTCCTGCTGACAAATGTCTGCTCATTGCACACTAATATTTGCTCCTGCTGACAAAAGTCTGCTCATTGCACACTAATATTTGCTCCTGCTGACAAATGTCTGCTCATTGCACACTAATATTTGCTCCTGCTGACAAATGTCTGCTCATTGCACACTAATATTTGCTCCTGCTGACAAATGTCTGCTCATTGCACACTAATATTTGCTCCTGCTGACAAATGTCTGCTTATTGCACACTAATATGTGCTCCTGCTGACTAATGTCTGGTCATTGCACACTAATATTTTCTCCTGCTGACTAATGTCTGCTCATTGCACACTAATATTAAATGTTGCTCCTGCTGACAAATGTCTGCTCATTGCACACTAATATTTGCTCATGCTGACAAATGTCTAATCATTGCACACTAATATTTGCTCCTGCTGACAAATGTCTGCTCATTGCACACTAATATTTGCTCCTGCTGACAAATGTCTGCTCATTGCACACTAATATTTGCTCCTGTTGACAAATGTCTGCTCATTGCACACTAATTTCTGATCCCGCTCACTATTATTTGCTCCTGCTGACAAATATCTGCTCATTGCACACTAATATTTGCTCCTGCTGACTAATGTCTGCTCATTGCACACTAATTTCTGATCCCGCTCACTATTATTTGCACCTGCTGACAAATGTCTGCTCATTGCACGCTAATATTTGCTCCTGCTGACTAATGTCTGCTCATTGCACACTAATATTTGCTCCTGCTGACAAATGTCTGCTCATTGCACACTAATATTTGCTCCTACTGACAAATGTCTGCTCATTGCACACTAATATGTTCTCCTGCTGACAAATGTCTGCTCATTGCACACTTATATTTGCTCCTGCTGACTAATGTCTGCTCATTGCACACTAATTTCTGATCCCGCTCACTATTATTTGCTTCTGCTGACAAATATCTGCTCATTGCACACTAATATTTGCTCCTGCTGACTAATGTCTGCTCATTGCACACTAATTTCTGATCCCGCTCACTATTATTTGCACCTGCTGACAAATGTCTGCTCATTGCACACTAATATTTGCTCCTGCTGACAAATGTCTGCTTATTGCACACTAATATGTGCTCCTGCTGACTAATGTCTGGTCATTGCACACTAATATTTTCTCCTGCTGACTAATGTCTGCTCATTGCACACTAATATTAAATGTTGCTCCTGCTGACAAATGTCTGCTCATTGCACACTAATATTTGCTCATGCTGACAAATGTCTAATCATTGCACACTAATATTTGCTCCTGCTGACAAATGTCTGCTCATTGCACACTAATATTTGCTCCTGCTGACAAATGTCTGCTCATTGCACACTAATATTTGCTCCTGTTGACAAATGTCTGCTCATTGCACACTAATTTCTGATCCCGCTCACTATTATTTGCTCCTGCTGACAAATATCTGCTCATTGCACACTAATATTTGCTCCTGCTGACTAATGTCTGCTCATTGCACACTAATTTCTGATCCCGCTCACTATTATTTGCACCTGCTGACAAATGTCTGCTCATTGCACGCTAATATTTGCTCCTGCTGACTAATGTCTGCTCATTGCACACTAATATTTGCTCCTGCTGACAAATGTCTGCTCATTGCACACTAATATTTGCTCCTACTGACAAATGTCTGCTCATTGCACACTAATATGTGCTCCTGCTGACAAATGTCTGCTCATTGCACACTTATATTTGCTCCTGCTGACTAATGTCTGCTCATTGCACACTAATTTCTGATCCCGCTCACTATTATTTGCTTCTGCTGACAAATGTCTGCTCACTTCACACTAATATTTGCTCCTGCTGACAAATGTCTGCTCATTGCACACTAATATTTGCTCCTGCTGACTAATGTCTGCTCATTGCACACTAATATGTGCTCCTGCTGACAAATATCTGCTCATTGCACACTAATATGTGCTCCTGCTGACAAATGTCTACTCATTGCACACTAATATTTGCTCCTACTGACAAATGTCTGCTCATTGCACACTAATATTTGCTCCTGCTGACAAATGTCTGCTCATTGCACACTTATATTTGCTCCTGCTGACTAATGTCTGCTCATTGCACACTAATTTCTGATCCCGCTCACTATTATTTGCTTCTGCTGACAAATGTCTGCTCATTGCACACTAATATTTGCTCCTGCTGACTAATGTCTGCTCATTGCACACTAATATTTGCTCCTGCTGACAAATGTCTGCTCATTGCACACTAATATTTGCTCCTACTGACAAATGTCTGCTCATTGCACACTAATATTTGCTCCTGCTGACAAATGTCTGCTCATTGCACACTTATATTTGCTCCTGCTGACTAATGTCTGCTCATTGCACACTAATTTCTGATCCCGCTCACTATTATTTGCTTCTGCTGACAAATGTCTGCTCACTTCACACTAATATTTGCTCCTGCTGACAAATGTCTGCTCATTGCACACTAATATTTGCTCCTGCTGACAAATGTCTGCTCATTGCACACTAATATTTGCTCCTGCTGACTAATGTCTGCTCATTGCACACTAATATGTGCTCCTGCTGACAAATATCTGCTCATTGCACACTAATATGTGCTCCTGCTGACAAATGTCTACTCATTGCACACTAATATTTGCTCCTACTGACAAATGTCTGCTCATTGCACACTAATATTTGCTCCTGCTGACAAATGTCTGCTCATTGCACACTTATATTTGCTCCTGCTGACTAATGTCTGCTCATTGCACACTAATTTCTGATCCCGCTCACTATTATTTGCTTCTGCTGACAAACATTCGGCAAAATTCGTGAACAGCAATTTCGAATTTACAAATTATTTACGAATTGTGACGAATTATGTACGAAGTGTACGAAATAATTAAGAAAATTTGCGAATACACTAGAAATTTTCGTCCTTAATTCGTGACATTCGTAAATGATTCGTAGATAATTCCTACGCAATTTGGGTCGAGACCACCACAACTATCAACCACGAATTTCCATGAACTATTTACGAACTTTTTACGAACTACTCGGATCAGTTATGAATAATTTACTAAGCAACTTGATTTGATAGTTGATTCGTGAACAGTTTTGGAAAAATCAAAATTTGTTCACGAATGCCACGAATTGGAGGAATGTTGCCGAATCAACTACGAATTATTTACGAGTTCAAAAAATGAATTACGAATTGTCGACGAATGATCACGAATGTGAACATTTTCTCTTTAGTGGTGATTCGTGACAATTCGACTCGTAGGGCTGGGGCATAATAACTGTGCATTACATGCTATACTCTTATGTAGGTCCAAAAATAGATGTACAATATGCCCATCAGATCAGATCCAACCAAACACACTTACCTCTCTGTGTGCGGATCTGACCACTGTTCAGCCAGGGTTACGTCTTGTGACCCCTTTCCTTTCAAAATTTGACGAATCATATTCACTGATTTCCTTAGGTCGTAGTTGTTTGTCTGGAGTAAAATTTAATGAGACATTGCAGATAAGGGGTCAGATCCCGAAGGAGGGCTTGGAAGGATAGACATATTTGCATATGTGGATGCGTTAAAATATCATGGCTTAGAAAACTACTCTGTGTTGAATATAAAAGGAAGTGGAAGAATATTTTCATTCAAGATTGACCTCACTATTTAGATACAATACAGAGATACAATAAAAAACATTTGCCAAATATAGTCATAATACTAAACCATGCACTTATGAAGACTTTCTCAGGGAATCTTTGTTATATAATAGAAACATAACTGTTGCAAACAAGTCTTTAAAAAATAGAAAGTTCCATGGACATGACATTGTTAATATTTCCTGCTTGTTGAATGATAATGGTGATTTTATGACACTTTAACACTCTTGTCTTCTCTCGGATTTCATGGAATTTTAAAAGCAATTGATAAATACCGTAAAATACCTGGCATTCAAAAAATATCAGAAGTTAGGATAAAAAAAGCTATTCTTGTCGATTAATTGATAACTATGAAAGACATTGAGAAATGGGAAGAAGATACTTTGATCAATGTTAACTGGCTTAATATATTTATCAAACCATTTAAAACTACACCAGACAAAACATTAAGATGGAAGCAGATCAGACTGCATCACATAATTTTACCTGTGAATACCTAGTTAATTAAAGAATATGAGGCTTGTTGCAAGTTATTTATGCATTTTCCGTCGGGCTGAGCCTGAATCTATTGTTCATCTTTTTTTGTAATTGTAGAGAAATAGAGAACTTTTGGCAAAACTTTTCACAACTGCTGGAATTGAACTGTGGACACACATGTATTATCCATCTTCAATGTGAATAATTATTGATCCTTTTTTGTGTCTTCACCCATCTTTCATACAGATGCCCCCAATTTAACCAATTTCAAGAAAGATTTAAAGTATTATTATTATTATATTGAAAAAAATAGATACTGGAATAAGTAATGTACATATAAGTCTAATGTATTTGATAAAAAATGGGCAATGTAAGTTACACTTGGTACGGATTATTTAATATTATATAGAGAATATGAGTGTATGAGAGAGTGAATAATATGTCTTAACATAGTTAGATTAAGACTGAATAAATCAGTAAACTTAATTTAGTAGGCTACACTTCCAAACACTCGTTTCATCTCATTCATTTTTAATCCGATCAAGGAATCGTTTGTCATTCTAAAGTTACATTCTAACCTTTCAGGAGAAAGGAACAGAGAATAAATCTTCTTAACATTAAAATAACAAAAATGAGGTTCGACCCACTGACATTAAAACGCTAAAAGGATGCAAATTGTGACTTACAGATTTGAAGGGAAATCCATGAAAACGTCACAAATTGACATATGATTAATGTTAGTCATTATCTCCGGATACCTAAAATAAATAAAATTTAAATAATAAAAAAATAAATTTAATATTTCAGATTGAGTAAATACCCACTATCTTGGGAGCACCTTTAGTCGATTTGACTGTGTGACTTTAAAGGTCTGGACGTTCTGACATACTCATGTGTCATATTTCCAAGTTTGCGTGTATGTGCATATGCACATTGGCTTTTACTATTACAGTTAAATTTTATAAAGGAGTAAATACTTATTTCAGAAGTAAAATTTTGCATTTTAATGTTTTTTTAAAAATCTGTCAATAACGTTATTTGATCTTTATAGAACAGTTTGAAATAGTCCGAAAATAAATCATTGCCAATCCGATGTCTAATGTGCGTATCAATAATCTCTAGTAGGAACTGCGTTGTGCTGGTGCATTTACTTTCACACAGGAACATATTCAAGGGGTGACTTTCGTTGATGTTTTGATTGTCACGATGGGTTGCGTGGTTGTCGTCAGTGTAATTTACAAATAAGTGTGGATCCCTTGAATTAGAATCCTTTTTCCTTTAAAGGGGCAGTAGCACGTTTTTTGCCTCAAATAAGTTGATGAAATGTGTTTAAAAAATGATGTCACATATACCCAAATCACACTATGTACGATTATAGTACGATAACATTACGATTCTATCGTACTGGTATCGTACTCACGTTTTAAAGATCTACTATATCAATACGGAGTATGTGCGAGAAATGCACGAGGTGTGTAAAATCAATGTACGAAAGAAACACGATTTTAACACGATCAGAATAAAAACGAATTATCATTTGTGCACTCAGGAAGTGTGAAATCTTTCTTCTCTTCTTCATCAGAGTCAACGTTTAGAAAGGTCATAATAGTCAAGAAAATGAGGGTATTGTTGGGGTTTCAAGTCAGAAGTATTTCTGTTCTTCACAGACTTTGATCAAACTCACTGGCTACAGTTGACATAGGTGTTCCAGTCCTTGTCTGAGGACCTTGGAAACTGCGTCTGTTGAATGGGGCTGCTGTTGTGCATCCACATCTGACCTGGTGGTATACAGGGAAACGGTGGATTTGAATCTGCAATTTGTGAGCCAGATATCTGTCTTGTTGCATCTGTGATCCAAAGCTGCTTGGTTGAGACAGTGGTTGAGATAGCGTTCAGAATCCGGAGATAGCGTTCCGAATCCGCTTGATGATTGAGTCAGAGATTCGGCTCTGCTGGGCTGCTGATAAAGCTATGGTGTCGAAACCATCTTGGGACCTCTCTTCTGGTAGTCCAATGCCAGCTGCAGCGACTCATGCAAAAATTCCGTTCGTAATTCAGGGATCATGTTCCGCATCATAATTGTCAGGTAATCTCCATGCTGCTGACATTCATCCGCATGCGAGCTCAGGAAGTGTGAAATTTTTCTTCTCTTCTTCATTAGAGTCAACTTCTTGGCACTCAGGTCACCATGTTCCTGGTAATCATCTTCAGACACTTTTACCTGCACATCATCATCATTACCGCCGGTAGAATAAGAGACGCCGTATCGAGCGTCACGTGCCTTGCGCAGATTTACCCCACACCTGTACTCTATCGGGTCCATGTGTCGACTAAGAATAATAATATAATAATATTGCATTGCAGTTTCTTACATGGGCTTATAATAAAAGATCATATTTACAGATGATAGTTACATGTACTGTACCTGTGGAGAAGAATGCTCTGGAAGCGGGAATCGACTCTTCCGGTCGGCGGGTGGACGTGAACTGCCCAAACCCACATGTGGTATAGCCGGTTCGACGTCGACAGAGGGCGGTAGAGTAGGACTTCTTGGTTCATCGCTTGTCTGTTGAACTTGAGCAGTAAAGTTACAATAGGTATGCTCAGGTTGAGAATTATCATCAGCAACGTTACGTTTCGCGCGTCTCCCTCGCTTACCAGTCATCGTGTTCAATGCAATGCGGTCAACTGAACAGCGCACGTGACGAAAACAGTTTTGGTGGGAAACGTTCTGATTGGTGCAAATTCTGTTCCATGTCGTGTAACGATTGTATCCCGATTGTATAGTGAACTTGTTGACTTCGTGTACTGTTCGAGCTGCCATCGTGGTGCTAAAGTTTAGCACTTTATGGGTTAATTGAATTACTAGAGTACGGCAATAGAACGATCGCAAGACGGACAGTTTATCGATAGTGTTGTGATTGTGATGTTATCGTGTCCAGAGGCTGAAGCACGATCAACACAATCACAACACAGTCACTACACGTTCAAAACACAATCACTACACGATCGACAGGCCCACAATACGATTTTCTGAAACTAGGAACATGTTTCTAATTTGGACGAATCGTGTTGGGCAAGGAGCACGATCAGCTCAATCACTATACGATGACAACACAATAACCTCACAGTAACAACACAGTAACAACACGATGACTACACGACGCAATCGTACAGCGATTGGGCTTACTAGTAAAGCACCCTCCTCTCTTCAGAAATTCGCGTTAAAGAATTAGTGTACATGGTTCCGTAAAGCCAATCGTTTTTGTCATTCAAAATAATATAAAGTGTTCATAATAAAATGGCCACCATGAAATTTTTGTTTCATGTGCAACACCGTTTTTACAACTACGGATAATTGGTTTGTGTAATAAGATGCTTTACCCTCTAAAGTAAATATAAATGACATAAACTATCATTATAAATGGGACATTTGAAAAAATGAATGCTACTGCCCCTTTAACTAAGTGACTTGATAAAAGATAGAATCCTCTTATAATTTTCTAAATTAACGTCTGTCAATCAAAGTTTTCGCCAACTCCAGTTCATCACAACATCACAGCACCAAAAACTACCGTTACTGTCATTTCAAAAGGAATATCGTGTACCGAGTTGTCATATCGTGTGTCATATGCATATCATTAACGTCATTCAACACGTGTTAAGAGACAGCTTGTACATCAGTTTGGAATCTCATTATGTGCAGAGTTGACAGGAAATGTTTCATGCCAAATGAAATATCATTATTCATAAGACTACTGTTTTAAATATGGTATCGGTTAGTATCATTTCAGGGAAAGAACCGGCATCATTACTGTGGCTATGCATTGCGATGAAACCTATAACTCACGGAAACTAGCAAACCAAAAGTGTTATTGCACAGACAGTTAGTAAAGTATGATACTTAAACTTTAAACTTGCCAAAAGTAGAGCGGTTCGGTACAGTACAAGAGGAGGGACATCCTTAATATGGGAAATGACTGCCTTAACAAGGGTAGTTGTTGATACTTCGTTGTGGTTTGGGGGTACCATGGTTTCCAAAAGGTGAAGTTGAAAAACAATAAAAGCCTTTAAAAAGGCAAGTTTGAGGGGCAACCGAGTAGATCTTGTGAATGAGGTGGTGATTTATGGTGAATATTGGTGTTTGATTGACAGACGGTTGGACAATGCATGAGAGTTGCCTTGGTGTTTGCTGGTCTAGTTGGAAAGTGTCAGTACCGTTTTTTTCCACTTGCTATTTTTGTTATTTTTAGGATAACTATATTAGATGGCTTTAAGATATTGATTGGTGAATGAAGAACAGTTTTGATATGCCTAATGCTATGTAGTTTTGAAGACATCGAGAGCAGCATATTCACAATTATCCACTTATTTCTTCTCAGTAAATGTGCTAGTTTTGACGGTTTATGATGACATTTTAACATGAACATTAAAGGGGCATTAGCACGTTTTTTCGCTCAAATAAGTCGATGAAATATATTTGAAAAATAATGTCGTCAATAGTAAAAGACCATTCTCTCTTCGGAAAATCAAGTTTAAAATGATTGTACTTGGTTCGATAATGCCATGGGAATCGTTTTTGTAATGCGAAATGATTAAATTGTGTTCACAATAAAATGGCCGCCATGCAATTTTTGCTTTATACGCAACACAGTTATTACCACTACGGATAATTGGTTTGTGTATTTAGATGTTTTACCCTCTAAAGTTAATATAAATGACATAAACTATCAATATAAATTGGAAATTAGAAAAAATAAAATTTAAAAAAAACATGCTACTGCCCCTTTAATGTGTAGTTTATAAAGGTATTAGGATCAATAGCAGCATACCCATTTCAGTATGAGGGGTATGTAATGATTGCAATGATTGCAAATACCAGGTTGTTAAACGTCAACGTAGACATAAATGTCAAGGTCAGAGTCATCACTATGAAATGAGCACATACATGGAGGTCCACATTAAAGCCAAGACAAGGCCTGTAAAATTCATAAGCACATGTGTAATGTCTATGGTGAGGATCTTACAATATTGGTCTTTTCACCAACTTACAACATTCAGTTATGACAGTCAAAAGCTAGTCGAAGTTTATAGGGAGGATCCACACAATATCAATGCGCTTCTTGTGACTGGGAATGGCAACAGGATTCATCATTATTATCCTTACCTTAACATTGAAAGCACACAGCATCTCCAGAACAAAAGAAAGTAAAAAAGTTCTACTCAAAAGTTCATGGCCACAGTTTTCTGAAATTCCATTGACGTAACAATGACAAATTTTAAAGCACCAAAGAAGATAATGACCAAGGCGGAGCTAATGCTTATACTTAAGAATCAACTAACAAGAAACGAGTTTGGATCCTAACCCTGGTTCTGTATTTCCTCAACATGAGTCCTCTGTTCATAAGATTTTGTTATCTGAAAGTTTAACGGTTCTTTGTGCTCCATCGTCATAACAGTATGATTTCTAAATATTGTCATATATGAACAGAAAAAACCCTAACTTTCATGTTTGTCTGAAAGCTACGATATTTTCCTCATGTACATTAGTTGTATATTCTTCAAGGCATAGGCACATTTAAGGCGGCCAGTGGTAAATGGCTTTCTATTTTATCAAATAGTTTAGGATGTGCATAACCATTAATATATTTGTGTTGTTCTATAATGTTATTTATTTAAATAAAAATATGATTTATATACATTCACGAACAAAATATTTGTCATCATACAAAATACAATATATTTCAATTAACGAGTAATAAATACAACCAAAACAGGGCTACATCATGTCCAACTAATTTGTATTTTTTTAAATCAGTATATGTTGATACCACATGCGAATTTTTGCTTGTTTTATGACGTTCAACAGTAATGATGAGTTAATAAATTTCAATTCAAGAAGGTTATTTATGTATTGAACAGAGAATGTCTTTGGAAAAACACAAACATGATTCTAAATCTAATCTTAAGGGAATGGAGTTCCATGGGACTGAGCAGAGACAGAAACTCCATGTCCGGCTTGTTTTGTATTTTGGATGATGACAGGTTGCTATTCCAGTCTATTCTGACCAAAGACTTCATGTCATTGGGATACACATCGAGTCTGAACCATTCGTTGCCGTATAGGTGAGAGCATGTACCTGTATTGCAAGATACTACACCGACGGGCAAAAGAAAGTATATTGCTCAATTGTATTTATCATGTGTATAATATTCAAAGTCAAATATCTCGAGTTTTCGACGTCGTATTCAGAAACGGACTAGTTTGGGAAAGAAGTCCAAAACATTAAATCAGTCAAAGAATACCTCTACGCGGTTCGATTTTTTTAAAATTAAAATTTAAATTTAAACTTTTAAAATCCCCCCAAATTAACTTTTTGACAAAACACAACTGTTCATCGACATATAACTCATACTCTGTGTGAAAAGTAATAAATGTACTTCATTCTGCACACATTTACAACATTTTGAACCTGGTAGGAGTCATGTTGGTGTAAATTTCATTTCTTACCCCTGTCTACTTTAAATAATGATATTTTAGTCAACAAATAAAACAGTTACCAATTAAGTCATTCAAACTACTGCCGAAAGGTGTCAAATGCATCTCTTTCTTTAAAATATTGAATTAATCGAAAACAAGTGAGTGTTATACTTTCTTTTGCCCGTCAGTTTAGTATCCTTACAAAAACAAACCAGAACATTCTAGTGATGCTCAAAGAGACATTCTGGTAATGCTGAAAGGGACATTCTGATAATGCTCAAGGGGTGCTCTACCAACTGAGTGAAAACGAGATTCATTCTTGCATTATTGATGTGTATCACCAGGGACTCTCTAATCAGACGGACCCGTAACTCCAAGAATCTCTCTCTGAGCTGTCATCGTAATGGTGACTTAAAGGGGCAGTAGCACACGTTTTTTCGCTGAAATAAGTCGATGAAATGTATTTGAAAAATAATGTCACCAATAGTAAAAAAGAACTCTCTCTTCGGAAAATCAAGATAACAATGAGTGTACACGGTTCCGGATCCGCAAAGCGAAGGGAATCGTTTTTGTCATTCAAAATATTAAATTGTGTTCACAATAAATTGGCCGCCATGCAATTTTTGCTTTATACGCAACACCATTATTACCACAACGAATGATTGGTTGGTTTTATAATATGTTTTACCCTCTGAAGTAAATATAAATTACGTCGCTATAAATGGTATATTTGAAAAAATAAAATTTGCAAAAAACATGCTACTGCCCCTTTAAAACCATAATTAGCAATGTAACCAACAGTTCAGTAGTGTACGAGAAAACGCTGATGCCTAAACAAATACTGTAAAAATATGTTTTATGTAAGAAGAACATTTTAGAAAAAAATTAATTGAACGAAATATGAATAATTTCCTAGTGCTATTGTAACAAATTGATATGTTTGAGGAATTTATTCAATATATTAATCGCTCGTACTTCACAGTTAAAATGATTACGTCAGCATCTCCATGGAAACGTTGCACTCTCGTTAATAAGGAAAGTGTGTGTCTTCTAACTTCTAAATGCAGTTTTAAGGAGATATTATGAGTAAGAAATATAATGCTCAAGCACTTGGTACATCATTTGAAAACATGTGCGTCTACTCAAACACAAATGGGATTTCAAAATAATAAATAAATTAAAGACTTCATTTCAAAACACATAGAGTAGCAAATGCGGTTTCAATTTCAGCATATCTGCTTAAAGGGATGTTGCTATATGTTCATTGGAAACAAGCAGGTATGCTATATTTGGCGAAATGGTAGTGATATGCAAGGTATATTAACTTATTTGAACTTATATCAGTACATGTGGATTTTGGTATGCATGAACGCCAAATAGGATATCATGACCTTTTTTAAATTGCTCTTTAACCACTTCATCTTTTCATAAATACGAGATTGAATTGGACATTGTTTGCTTTTTTATATTTATTAGTCATGCATACATTGTGTTTATTAATTAACACTGTTATTACACAACGAATTAAAGTCGAAAAAACAAATTATGTCGCCATCATTATTCAGCAATAAAATGTCCATTTTAATCAATTCTTTCGGGCCAAAAAAGTTTTGGTTTACAAAATATATCGGTTTGTGGTTTATTTTGCATAAAGTAAAGTTGATTTAATGTTGTTTGTCGTGATGATTATGCACAGACAGAGTATGCAATCTAATGTCAAGTATCAAGTATGTTTTATCATTCTCATACATAAGTAAGTACAGAATAACCTTCGAAGACGAATGTTCTGGACAATAGACAAGCTTGAGGCAATTACTGACCGTTTCAAATATAGGATAAAGTTGTTAACTTTGTCTCGAATGAGACAATTACATTACTACTCATCACATTTCCATTATATTTCAATGAGTAAGAAACTAATTTGATTTACGTCAAATAATGCTTTCATCAAGACCATGATTGCAAACTAGACATCGATTAGATCACTGGCGTGTGTTCAAAACTATTTGCATTATTACAAAAATCAATGTCCACTTTCATCTTTTGTCTCGAAACATTAACGTTAAAGTGTACGTACCTTTGACTTTGACTAATTTTGAGTGGGAAACTCATGGACACTGGACATTATTTTGTTGCCAACTTCAACCAAAAAGTAATTCTCTCCCAAACGAGGTTTCTCAAATTATTTCTTCCCATCTAGCCCCTGTTCCTATCTAAATGTGATATATAGTTAACTTCATTGTATATGCAGTGGGTACTCTAAATTTCCCATGCATCGAAGTTAAGTTCAGAACAACCAAAGTATGGCCAGATCCAGGCGATACTTACAGGTTTCACGGCCTCAACATTACCATTAATAACAATTGTTGCACTTCAAATTTGATCAGTGCAAGTGATCGTGATGTATAACAACTGATCTGAGAACCAAAATCCCTTTATGTCACTGTACAGATGTAATTGAGATTTCATTTCAATGATGCATTTCACTTTCCCTCTTGAGTAGATGTATCTTATTTATATGTATGGATGTATCTTCCTTCAGTCTACTTATAAAAGCATAATGAGCGCAGCCATTGTAATAGGCGTGTTTCCAAATATGTTATCGATGCAAAGGTAAAACTTTAATTGTATAAGGTCCCCTACAGGAGGATTTGAGCTTAAGATACATGTACACTACCGATAAGTTATGGACGATCAAGTCATTTCTCGTAATAGCAATTTGTTTGGCAAAAAAATGTTTCTTGCAAATGTCCTCTTATAGGAGGCTGGATGAAAATGGAGAAGAAGGTTGGTGTTGAAGATATTATATTCTTCGTTTTTGTACAACTACTGTTTCTGCCACGCAAGACCATACACCCATGCTTGTGCGATGTTTGTATTAGTGCGATGTTTTGGTGTAGATGCCAACACGTGCTTGACCTCATATCGATAACAGTGATGGCATCTACACCGAAACTTCATACTCCTACATAAGGAAGTTGTCAATACATACAAATTGCTTCTCATTCATGGAACCAAGTTCAAAAGACCTTGAAAGAAGATACGAGGAAACGGTTTAATCCTCAGGCACATGAAATATCCTTTCACACGCATGTACATCAAATGATTCACAACTTGATTTCAATTATATTTCTCATAAATGTTATATGCAAGTCAGTCATTAAAGACTTTTCTAGATCCTTAAAGTGACAAGCGAGGTTGTAATCTCACTTGTAGAAAAACAAACTTAATGAAACACTCCAATATTTAATGTTTGAAGATGTCAAACATTGAAGTCAAAATTAAAAAAAGATCCTCTGATATTAGCGTCTTGATTGTCACATAAAACACCTCAAACGTTTGAAGTTTTTGTTATTGTATTCATGTAAATATTTCCATCTTCATAAAATGCTTAAAGCAAGATTGATGCTTAATACGAGGCATTAAGCAGTTATATTTTGAATCAATAAAATGCCAAAAAGGGTTCGTTTGATGTGTTTCTATTTGAGATATTTATGAGAAGGGAGTTGTATTTCAATTGAAGTGAAATATTTATTTTGCAAATTCCCCACAAATATTCTGATAAGTTTTTAAGGAGTTTTATGGTCCATCCTTTAATTTTTTCCAAATGGTTTTATCTAGATATTTCATTTACTAACCGAAACTTGTTCTGTTGTTGACGTATTGCAGATTTTTAACCATTTGGCTCTCATTGGCTTCTAACAAGATGAGATGTCTCTGTCCCCGGTTAAGCAGATCTTAATGTTCTCATGCTTTTCAAATAACACACTTGGCTATAGTGTGCGGCTTTTAATAAGAAAACGGCCACTTCAGAAATATTGTCCAATATATCAACATGTTCTGTTTGGAAATAAGAAGACCATCATCATATATCGTGTCATAAAACACAAATCATATATCTCGAGCGTCGCTTTATCGTAGAATAAAACATAGCAGAGTTCATAAAACACTCAGAGCTGTGCCCTTTGTGTATTCTGCTCTCTGCTATGTGTTATTCAACGATAAAGCACGCTAAGTTGTCTTCTATGTATGTCTTAAGTAGGATTGTTCTCTCTCTAGAAATGCATTATGTTCTCTGACCTTGGCCATTTCCGTCTTGTAACGTCCTCATTTAACATGTGACAACCAGACCAGATGTAATTCACAAATGCTACAATGGAGCACAATAGTAATGATTTATAAACGTTTACCTTATTTAGTTGAAATATTTCAAGTCTTCATGCGTTTAAATCTTATTGAAATATTCTTAACTTTATTTGGTTCACAAAAAATAAAGAGTAACAGTATTAAGCCATAAGTGCTGAACATTATATTTGCCTTTTACTTTCCACAATTTTCTTCTGTCAACTAGGAAGAATATTACAATAACGTGTTACATGATATTTTCTGGTGAGTTACATTGTAATCATTTTAAGAAAGAGTTTAGTGTGTCAAGGCATGACGTAAAGTTTACGACATTTTTTCTGCCTTTCTTCTCTATTCTCATATACTTGACTTCCATGATTACGAGAATATTTCTGAAGGATAACACCCTTGTGAGATTATTCAAAGGGGACACATTTCACACGATTTGAGCGAGAAAATCAATTAATATACATATTTGTGAAAATTGTGAAAATCTAATTTTGAACTAAATCGATGATTAATTGTTACTGATCCGCTAGATATAATAAGTGATAATATATTATCATACATTTTTTTGTAAAAAAGATTAAAAAGTAAGTAATTATTTCCTAAAATTATTCAAGGTGTCAGATGAATTTCAATCTTTCATTTTTATATAACTATTTCCCAGTCAAGGGAGTGGCATTACGTTCACAGAACACACTTATTGATGTTAAATCATGTAACCTAATATTTCAACTTTAGGAATTGGCGACAGGTGCAGTAATTAAAGAGCAATTTAGTCTTGGAAGCTGAGGGAAACATTGGGAATTAATTGCAATGCTCAGTCCCCAGACAACATCGAGGCTTCTTTCCTTATGCGATTTCACTGAACTGAAAAAAACATTAAACATTTGGAAAAGCAACATATAATATGAAAGCAGCATATTAAAAAGATGTATGTCTTTATTCGTTTTTGGATTAAAACAAATCGTTCTTCAACAACTTACTCAAATTGTTTCGATATGCATCATATACTAATGATCATAAAGGTTGCCACCCTTAGATATGTCATAAACATTGTTCAATAAATAAGTTCGTAATAATGGCACTGGTTTAATAACTAATATGTAGATTTGAACAGTTTGTAATAAGAATATGACATAGATGGGAAAATGTATTTTAGGAAAATAACAAAATTTTCAATTTGGTCATGATGACATGCCACCTCCTCAAGTGTCGCAGATAGGTAAGATGACATGTGTCCTATCATATGTTCGGACAAGGTCTCACTTGTTGTAATCTGAACATACAATTCGTGTTTATGGGCTGTCTAGATATACATTCTAGGCAGAAGAAATCCAAAGTCCTTGAAACAGTTATGCACAACTATCCCCTCCACAGGCAATTGCTACAACATAGGTATAGAGTCTAATTTGGTATCCAGAGACGAAGTGGTTAAAGACATGTCAGTCTAATGCTCGAGCTCCAAAAGCGAATCTACTTTCTCTGATGTCCCATCGGTATATAGCCAAAGAGATGGTTATGCCTCGTTGGTGCGAGGAGTTATTTGGTTGACAGTAAATAAATATAGTAGACGGTTCATTGTTCTAATAGATTGTCATGTCTGGTTAAGTAAAAGATTAGCAAGGTTAACTGAATTAAAGTGTTGAATGGATTATCTTAATAGGGCCTAAGGTTCTGTGTTATGCTTGTCAAAAGATTAACAGTCTGCTAATAAATACTGACATAATACTGAATGTAATGTTTAAAGTATATATTGAATATGGGAAGATGAATACTACTTGGATATTTCTACAGAATATGAGAACATCTAATGAGTTCAACTAAATTTTCCTTTTTGCATATTTCTAAATTTAATAGTGTTAATTTCTAGCCTTTGATAGTCCACTCAATGGGGGCATGCTGTCAACCAGAGTGTTGTCAAATTATATGGTCACAACCTTCCAGATCTGGACAAACACTTACCCATTGTAGAAGGAGGGTAAATCTGTCTCTCAATTCTGTCTTATACTCGCTCTATGGGCTTTTGGAGTTTTTGACAGGTGGTCAATGCCTGGCAGTACGACATCGTTTATTTATCTTGTAACACTGGGTGGTGCATGGTTATCTTGTAAAATAAATTTGCAGCCATATATCTGGCGAGCATGGGGAATCAACGTCTACTCCAAAACCTGGCAATAGGTTCTTTGAATTATCTTTCTGATCAGTAACGATTCTATTTGAATCGAAGTAAAAGTATCTGTTTTTATTTCAAGAAGTGTACTTTGCATACAAGTCGTGGAATCTGAGAATATTCCATAATATGAGTTTTAACAATATGTTCCTGGGGCGGTATTTATCAAACAACTTAAGTCTGTAAATAAACTTAAGTTTTAAAAAAAACTTAGTTTTTGTTATTTTTGGACTTAAGTTTCTTAAAAAAACTTAAGTCAAATTTATCAATTAACTTAGACCTAAGTTTTAGCATTTTTAGACTTAAATATTAAGACTGCTGCCATGCAGGCTTAAATAACAAAAATTAACTTAAGTCAATTGTTGAAAGAAAACAAAATGGCTGCACGGCGTCTGCCTAGAAACTTTAATGAGAGAGAAGATGTGTTGAACAATCTCAATGATGATGAACTAGTAGCCAGATACCGGTTTGACAGAGCGTCAATCGTGTTCATTTGTGGTCTAGTAGATCAACTGTTGTGTCCGACCACAAACAGAAGCCAGGCAGTGACGACTATTCAAAAAGTACTCACACTTTTGCGGTACCTGGCAACAGGTAAATTTCAGCTGTGCAACTCAGACGACCATGGTCTTAGTCAGCCGACAATTTCGAGAATTATTTCTCAAACCTTAGATGTGTTCTCCTTAGCACAGATTGTGAGACAGTTTATTCAGTTTCCCACTACACGAGACGCGATTGTGAGGCATCAGCGTCGTTTCTTCCACACTGCCCAGTTTCCTGGCATTGTTGGAGTCATCGACGGCACGCATGTACAGGTTACTGCTCCCTCTGTGAATGAGAATGAATTCGTGAATAGACACCATTATCACAGTATCAACACGCAGGTAGTGTTTGATAGTGATGATAAGATCATCGACGTTGTTGCCCGCTGGCCCGGAAGTACACATGATAGCCGAATTCTTACCAACAGTGGCTTATTTCGCTATTTCGAGACGCAGAGATAGCCTGTAAGATGTCATCTACTCGGTGATAGCGGCTATCCTTGCAAGCGATGGCTTCTGACTCCCTTTTTGCGACCACAACCCGGATCACAGTCAAGTTACAACAGGCAAGTAGACGTTGCTATTTTCAAGGAACACAAATTAGAGTGATGCCCCTTTCGAAATGATCAAAATCCTTCGCTGCAATCAGAAACGAAATTTGAACGGGCGTGTTGTTATGAAAGGTCCTACGTATTTTAAAATTTAAGTTCATAAACTATGAAATATTCATATCATACCTATTTCTAAGGATACATGCTATTTATTATCTAAATTATTTTAACTACTGTAAACAAGAAACGTTCATTATAATGATAATTTTATTAGTGCTAAATTATCACCGTGAAGCGACCATAAAATCCACATACCCTGGGATAGTTTTTAAAATCATAATGCAATTAGCCTTTGTTGTTAGAAGATTTGTTTACAGTCAGTCATCCTATTTTCTTGAATAAAGATAAAGAGATATATCATACTTGTCTAGACATAGCTCATTTTATATGTAAAATAATTATCCACCCTTAAAGATGAAGTAGGCATGTGCAAAGAATAAGTAAATTAATTAATAATTTCCCTTCTGGTCACACAAGAAGACTAGAAGCTGTGTAGAGAGGGGGATCGGGCAGTTGAAAAGGCGCTTTCATGTGCTCCATGGGGAAGTGAGACTTTCACCAGCTAAAGCATGCAAGGTAACAGAAAACAAACCTTTTTCTTGTCTATTTGTTTAATCAGAAGTAATGAGCTTATTAACAATCCTATCTGAAAATAAAAATAACAGTCATCTATTGAAAGGGATAATATTTTCCTTAATATTTTAATAATAAACACTAAGATAAGACACTTTCATAACAGTTCCAATTTATATTTTAGTGAATAATTATTTCATTAGATTAAACACCTCACAATGAAATCATGAAATTCATTTTTACATAACAGAGCATTGGATCAATTGTTTTTCAAACCTCTCAGTTACACTGTCACAGACCAGTAATTTCAAGCAGGCATAATACATAAACCAATCCATTCATTCATTGCACATATACATAATGATATCTACAAACGTTGCATACAAGCAGATATAATAATGAAATATGTGTAATATGAATTCTTTTTTAAAGAGAAGGATCGCCCTATTTTATTGTAAATTTTCTGGATGCACCTATCACAGAAATGTCTATAATTCCAACCTCCCCGAAATATTCATTTGAATTAATAATATGGATTGTAAATTCCAAGTAAGATCATGTTTTGATTCCATAAATAGAAATAATCTTAGGCCATGAAATGTGATGATATATATATATATATATATTAGGATAAAATTAGAAATAACAATATCATTTCTTATGATTATGGTAACTCATTCATGTAGCAATTAGCAAGTTCGGATCCAAAATGTCAAATAATATAATAAATGTTTCAGGTTGTCACGGCTTGTGCTGTACTGCACAACATTTCTAAGGATCGAAATGTGCCCATGCCGGATGGGGCTCCAGTGGGTCCAGGGGGTCAGGGTCAACTTGATGGGGGCCCAGTACCAGCACAAGCAGTGGTTGGACTCCGATACAGAGAACAATTTGCTAACAACCATTTTCACTGTAAGTAATCATTTTAATAACAATTAATTACCATTCTAGTTTTGATAAATAGAGAATCTCACCCAAGTGTATTCTGATATCAAATATAACAACATACGTTAATAAAAGGTTGAATTATCCGAGGCTTGGAACACAGTTTTGGATGATAATTAATAGTATATTGAATCACTTTTAAGAAATAAACATTGCGTAAAACTGACAATTTAGAAAATATAAATTATTTAGTAAGTTTCGGTTAAACACACACAAATGATTACTTCATCACAACTACAAAACTTAAAACTGCAATTGATTTTATGACTTTGACAATGTAGTATCATGAGAAACATTTCAACTTTAACATAATTATGTCATTACTTCATTCTTCAATGTTTGAAATTTTCATTTTGTAATATTTTCTCTTCAACTGTAAACATTCGATCTCCAATTCTATTTTTTCCTTCAGGAGAAGCTCCAACTCGAGAGAGTGACTTGTTTCTGCAGCTGTTGCTGATGCTGTCAACGGCGTCGACACTGTGTCTGTGGCTGTGGCTGGATATGACAGTGTCCGAGTTAGTGTTGGGCGAAAGCTAAAATAGAAAATAATTATTTTGTATATTTAGTACTTAATACGAAACAAAGTGCTACTGCCCCTTTAACCTAGGTTTTGAATTCTGTAAATAGCACTTCGTCATTGAAAGTAAATTAAGGAAGGAAGGAAGAGAATTATTAATTATTATAGAATAATATATAATTATTTATGATTGATGAAAATAAAAATTTTAAAGATTTTTTTAGTTGGATGTATCAACAAAAAAGTTCTCATTTCATTATCAGGAAATTGTATCATGATTATATCATTGTATCGGATTGAACAAATACATTTGTGTATTAGTCCAGTCAATTTAAGTTTTAACCTTGAACTCTCTGCAAAAGAAATGATTTTAGTTGAAACATAACACTAATGTATCCCTAAACAACATACAAAAAGTCTAGAAAAATCTAAGTGGGGGAAATATGTAAATTTTGACTTTAGAAATATAAATATTTTGTTCAATTCGGCCTTCGTTATTGGGCCTCCATAGTGCGAAAGGGAGATAACTCGGGACGTTTACGGCGACTTTCACGTAGCTGAACGTAACATATCTGACGTTGTGATTGTGAATGAATCATCAATATTCGGTAAGTATTTATAATTTCCAATCTAAAACGTTTCACAAACATGAACTAAGTCGACAGGGATATTATATACTGCACCATATATTGTCAAATAAACCTGTTCCTCTTCAATGATCACGTCACTACACAACGGCAATCTGTTGATATGATGGAGTTAATTTTGTTGTTTATAAACACGATTTTGAATAGAAATAGTTAACTATGACGATATTTGATTCCTATTATATGTAAATTGGTCGATATCTGATTTAAATACGCACATATATTGGGGGTGATTATTTTCAATAACAAAATCTATGGAAGCCCATTTCCGCCAAAATGCATGTACATGTTAACTATCAATTTCAGTTTGGTAAAAGTCACCCTTTTCATAGAATTTCACAGAAATAGTGAAATAAAACATAGAATAAAGTATAGATTCATTTAAGAAACATATTTCATGACAATATGAGGCAATTATTTCTCTTATTTTTCAGTGGCTGCTTGTCATTTTGAATGACTTATCTCAGAAGAAGAAGAGGTTAATGACGTCACTTAAATTGATGCTTGTTCCAACGGTAGGGGAATTTTAAGGATATATCCAATTAAAAATCCTGTTTCATTGATACACATATGTTTAAAACAAATACAAATTAATTGTATAATTATCATACTATTAATGTATATAATAGTTACACGCTTTATATATTGAATTAATTTTACTTTCAGACATGTTCAAGAAACAATGGAGCCATGCGCCATATGCAAACTTGACATTGATGGAAAACCTATGGTTGTTTTGAGGAACAAAGGCTGCAATGGAATACATAAAGCAAGCTTTGCTCGTCGTGATTCACTGCACGTTCAGGCTGGACAAGAGGTACACCAAGACTGTAGAAAGACATATACCAATCCGAATGTGATCCGACAGAGTCTTTGTCAACAATCTAGTGGAACAGATTCAGCTGAAAGATTAACGCGATCGAAAATATCAAGCTTTGGTTTTTCTGAACATTGTTTGTTTTGTGGACATTCTGCGCATCTTTCAGGAAGGAAGAGGTCCTGCGACGTCCATCCTGTCAGGACTTTGGAATTCAAAACCACCATCCAGAAGATATGCCAGGAACGTGGAGATGAATGGGCGCAAGATGTTCAAGGAAGACTTGAGTCAGTCAACGATCTTCCTGCTGCAGATGCACTGTACCATCAGACATGTAATGTCAACTTTCGCACTGGACGCCAAGTACCAAAGGATTGGAGTATGGGCACAGACAAGAGGCAGAAAGTCTCCCCAGTAACACCAGGAAACTCCATTCGCCATGAGACCTTCATCAAAGTCACGGAATATGTGAAAGACAATGAAAGTGAACAGATCACAGTCGGTCACCTTGTTAACTACATGGAGCAGTTAATTGGGGATGGAGCATATTGTCATAACTATATGAAACACAAACTACAGGAACACTTTGGGGATTCTATCATCATAACAGAAATGAATGGCAAATCAAACGTGGTCACTTTCAGAACAACAGCAGAAACAATTCTCCAGGATTACTATAGAGAACCACGTGAAAATGACACTACTACAGAAAAGCTTAAGTTAATCAAGACAGCAGCCAAGCTTATATTGACTGACATCAAGGATATGAACACCTCAAATGAATGTTATCCATCATCAGAGGAGATGTCATCCATTCAACAAAATGTCGACTTCATTCCAAACTCCTTGAAAACTCTCCTAGTGTCCATGATATCAGAGAAGGATGCTGCAGCAAAGATTGCTTCCATTGGTCAGGCTATAATTCAAGCATCGAGACCAAGACTCATATTGACTCCACTCCAGATTGGACTCGGTGTACAGCTCAATCATCACTTCATGTCAAAGTTCCTCATTGATACTTTACATGCCCTTGGCTTTTGTTCCTCCTACAGTGAAGTTCAGCGTTTTGAAACCAGTGCTGCTGCTCATCAAGGAACTGCTATTCCACAATTCCAGCAAGGGAGCTTCCTCCAATATGTAGCAGATAATGTAGATCATAACGTCCGAACATTGGATGGCCACAGCACGTTTCACGGAATGGGAATAATTGCATGTACAACTCCAGCAGATGTCTCTTCGACCAAGGTACCCCGGATCAGGGCAACATCTGAATATCTTTGTGTGCTGGGACGCATAAACATCAAGTACTACAAGTTACAGGATAACTTTCTGTCAGCACTTAAATTCAATCAGTTGTGCGATGTTCAAGCAGAAGATTCATACTCGGTTCTCATCAAGGGAAGTCGTCTATCACATTCCTCCCAATGATTGACATGAATCCCAGTGACCTAAGCTGCATTTACTCTACGCTGACATTCATCTCTGAACAAGCATCTCACTATGGTTCTAAACCTGTCATCACATTTGACCAGCCTCTGTACTGGAAGGCCCTTACAATCATCAGCAATGAACCTCATCAAAGTTACCTGAAGAAGATAATTCTTCGACTGGGAGGATTCCATACAGAAATGAGTTTTCTGGGATGCATTGGCTACGTAATGGGTGGGACAGGGTTACAAGAGACACTCGAAACCGTGTATGCTTCAAACGCTACTGTTTTATATGCTCAGTGGAAAGGCAGTTGCACGTGCAGTTCGGGGACACTTCCTTGTCAACAGAGTTCTCAATTACCTTCTTGTCAACAAGGCTGCAGACTCTGGTTCGCCAGCTGAAAGTGAAGTACTTGATGGATCTTCCACAAGCACAACCACATTGTCTGAAGATCTCCGTGATGCTACCTCCTTATTTGAAAGTATCCTAACTGAAGACATATCTCCCACAGACATCGAAGACAGTCCATCTTTGACTCACATACGGGAACAGCTTTGCAAGACTAAGCAGTCACTTCTTCATTCTCGGACAGCAGCGCTTTGGCTCCTTTATATGGACATGGTTGACATTTTGAAGAAGTTCTTGACAGGAGAACGTACCGGCAATTGGAATCTTCATCTACAAGCAGTTATGGAAATGTTGCCATTTTTTGCTGCATGTGGCCATAACATGTATGCCAAGTCTGCCTATATCTATTTGCAAACAATGCAGCGACTCCACCAGGATCATCCAGATGTTTACCATGCTTTCATGTCAGGACATCATGTCATCCGCAGAAGCGACAGGTACTGGGCTGGTTTATCTTCTGACTTAATCATTGAACAGGTTCTGATGAGGAGTTTGAAGTCCACTGGAGGTATGAGAAGAGGGCACGGTATGGGGGAATCACAGAGATCTCAATGGTTGCTGTCTAGACCAGCATGTGTTGATGTCAATAATGCAATGCTGTCTCTCACCCACATTGGATACCACACAAGTGACCAACACAAAGATACGACCCAGTCTAGGAAAGCCAGAGATGATAAAGACTCCTCTACCATCCTCTCCTTCCTTGAGGAAAGATCACCCTTTAATGATGATCCATCTTTACGCAACATTGCAACAGGTGTTACAGCTGACGACTCTGTCAACATTGAGCATTCACAAGAAATAGGACAGAAGATTGTGCAGTCCATGTGTGGTGAACATGTTGGGAACTACAGTTTAAAGAAATTCAACCGGGCAGTCTCAATGAATACAAAGGTAGCAGTGAAAGCAGATACAGATGTACACATTGACCACCAGCTACTTTTCCAGCGTCTCATAACAGCAGCGGATACATTCTAGGACAACGATTCAGACCTCTTCAGCTACGAGTTATCAAGCTTCCCTTCCTCTCTCTTTGACACATCTGGATTAATGCGAGAAGCTCAGAAATCTGTAATGGCTGAAGCAATATGGAAGAAACACTGCAAAGATTCTCCACAACAGAACACTGAAGATGACTCTTATCACTATGTCTTGGATGGAGGTAGTCTTCTTCAACGCATTCCATGGACCACTGGCTCAACATTCTCATCCTTTTGCAAGATCTACATAGAATACGTCATGAGAAAATACACAGATGCTACCATAGTATTTGATGGGTACATGTCAGGACCTTCCACAAAAGACACTGCACACTTACGACGGACTAAAGGTATCTGTGGTCCGAAAGTAAATTTTACTGAAGACATGGTGTTGACATCGAAGAAAGAACAGTTTCTCTCAAACAACGAGAACAAACAATCATTTATTGATCTACTGAGTTCAAAGTTTGTGAAAACTGGCTACAAGGTTGTCAAGGCGTGTGATGATGCCGATCTTCTGATTGTACAAACTGCAGTGCAGAGCGCCATAATCAAACCAACAATCCTAATAGGGGAAGATACAGATCTCCTAGTTCTACTCCTTTTTCACGCTGATCCTAAAGCTTCTACTCTGATCTTCAAATCTGAGAAAACAAAGAAAGTGTCAAGGGTATGGAACATCAACAGCCTCAAGGAAAGTATCGGAATCAACATCTGTCAAATATTGCCGGCAATTCATGCTTTGACAGGATGTGATGCTACCTCTAGACTGTTTGGAATAGGTAAAGCTGTTGGACTGCAGAAAATATCTTCTTCACAATTGACTATCAAGTATGCACAGACTTTTTGTTGCAAGTCCACTCGAGAGAACATTATCAACGCAGCTGAAAGACTTGTTGTCCATCTCTATGGTGGCACTGAGAATGAGAGTCTTGATGAACTGAAGTTTAGAAAATTTTGTGAGAAGGCTACCACATCTATTGTTCCTGTAAATGTGCATTCTCTCCCGCCTACATCAGATGCTGCGTCGTACCACGCCCTACGAGTCCACTATCAAGTGTGTCAGTGGACAGCAACAGATACTGACATGCATCCTCATCAATGGGGCTGGATTACAGAGAAAGGTAGACTGATGCCTGTGAGAAGCAGTAAACCACCAGCTCCAGAACAACTTCTTCGTGTCATCAGATGTAGCTGTAAACGAGACTGTGAATCCAAACGCTGTTCTTGTAGGAAACACGGACTAAATAACAAATAACGTAATTATGAATGATCTATTGTAAAAAAAACTATCAAACCAACGGACATGTTTATTTGACAAATGAAAAATATTTTGATGGGCACATTTTGGGGGGTCAATTTGAAATAATAAAAAACACATGTTCCCAACCTTAGATTTTTCTAGACTTTTTTTTCTTCAAAGATACATACTTATACTTTAAAAAAAAACACAAATCATTTCTTTTGCAAGGAGTTCATGGTTGACTTTATATTTCGGTTAAATTGACTGGACTATATCCTCAGAGCTTCAGTTTCAATTTTTTTAAGTAGTTCACATTAATTGAAATTAAAATGATGCTATTTATCTATGAATTAAATGAATAATACATTTTCCCACATCTGTCTCATTTCAATGTAAGTGTCAGAGAAATAGTTGTATGTTTTTATTACTTATCAAGATTGTGTGTACCTACTACTACTACTACTACTACTACTACTACTACTACTACTACTACTACCTATGTAAAATTTGAGTCTTCTTTCCAAGAACTTGCACATATCACTTTTATACAGCTAATTCTATATGATATCAAAATTAAGGAAACATTCATTCATTCAGAATAAATTGCTGTCTATGAAGGAAATGGAGTATATATAGTTTCCTACTTCTGATTCATTTAAATGTCACTGGCATAGAAATAGTTCTTTGTAATATATTAATTGTGAAGATTGTGAATATTGTTAAAAAATGTAATTTCAATTCACTATGTTTATATTGATTTTACCTTGAAATATGTCTCTTTTCAAGAAATTGTGTATATCACTCTTATGTGCCTGTAGCTAATGTCAATGTTAATGAAATAAACTTTATTCTCTTGAAGAATATGTTGCAAATTATTCATTGTTTCTGAAATTCTTACCTGTCACTTGTGTCATCCATGCAATGCAGCTTGATTAGAGTTGAATCACATCCATCTGGTATACCGGTCAGGGTGACATTGTCTCTCCCCACTACTTCAATGACAGCATCAGTCACAGGACTCAGTGGGATGAGTGGTGGTCCGCCTCCTGATAGAAAAAAAACATTTTATGTTTTAGCCACACTATTAGCAGACACTAGTTTAGAGGGATGGTTCTATCAGGTTTTTGTTGAATTCAATCAAATTGAGTATTCCAGTTTTGAAATACATTCATGAAAATTCTATATTAAACCAACCGGAGTGTTATAATCATGTATTTGTAAAACAAAGTAGAATTAATTGGAAATAGGATAGAACCTTCCCTTATACAACTTACTAAACCTCTTATTCTAACGGAAAATTTTATCATTTATTTTTATCATTTTTATTTCTTTAAATCAAATCGAGGGTGTGGGTTCGAATCCCGCATGGGACTTGGCCCGAACAAGTACAAGAATTAGTACTATTGAAGGTAGTGTTATCCCAAATGTAACCTTGTTACTAAGCACTACTAAAGTATTTTTTGGTTCAATTACTGAACTAGTGTAAGCTTGACACCAAGCATGTATTAAGTATGAGTGCTTAATTATTGGTTAAATCACCAATATTGATAAAAGCAGGTCCATACTTTGAAAATGCCTGACAATAATGAAATCATTTATGATTATAACTAAAAATATGCATCAAATAAATGTTTCATCTCAGGAAATAAATTAATAAGACATTGTTCTATTATTTTACATCTTTAATATCGCACCTGTTGCTGCTGTTTGGGAGGAGAAGGTTGAATATGACTTCTTGCTTGCGGCTTTCATATTTTTCCATTTTTTCTCCACTTCTTCCTTCGTCCGCGTTGTGGATGCAGATGCATTAATGTCCTCTGCAATTTTCTGAATAAAATGGGATGTCATTAATTGCTGAATATAAATCTATGGATCTGGTATTATGATACTTTTAAATTTATATGAAATAGCTCTTTTAACTATAGTTTAAAAACAGTTAGTTTCAAAATCTTTATACAGTCTGATCACCTTATATGCAATATAAAATAATATCAGTCTTTCTGAATATTTCCAATTATGATGCTCTTGGAAGTTATCATAAAACAATGTCATTATTTCAATCTGCATTGATGAGTTTGAATATCACAATGTGGAAAACCTACTTTTTCTCTTTGACAAAAAGGGGACATTCATAGATGGCTTTTCTTGAAATTTAATATCAAATAAACAATTAAATGTAAAGCATGTGCATGGCCTCTTTACGTGTGGTACAACAATCTCGATCGAGTACTGAAATTATTTGGAATTTTCTTAGTTGATATCTGAATCCAAACTAAAATCTACCACCTACTTGTGACTTGTATTTATTAAGGAGGCCGTAATATTTACGTTGAAAATAAACAACTTCTCACCAAACTGCACGACATGAAACTGTATGTTTATTGATAATTGCTGCTTTAGGGCCCTTACAAAATCGAAACAAGCCCTGAATCCGTATTCTAAATCGAACACGCCAAGGGAGGTGACTCTAATTACTCCTTGACAGCGAAAGACTTGATTAATCGACAATTAAAATTGGTTTTGTGATATATTTGAGATGAGACTAATTGTGAATGCTAACTACTTTCTTAATGATTATCTATTAACATGCTTACAGTAGAGACAGTTATATGAAAATAGATATCTTGGTCATGGAAAAGCCGTAAATAATACGATGTTGATGATTATGTCTTACATTATAGTCTGTTGAGATTCTAATGCAATTATGAGAAAATGTTAATCGATATGTATATGTATATATTGACAAGGTTTTACTGGATAAATTATGTCATGAATAAAAAAAGCCTCACTATGCGTCAATCAAAGGAAAGCAAGTCTAGTTTAGAAGTGTAAACAAAAACACCGCTCACCTGCCAAGCCTCTTGACGCTTGGCCGATGTAACACTGGGCCCAAATTTTCCTTCTAGGACATTCTTCTTGGCGTTTACGAGCTCGGCCAGAAGCAGGCACTTGTCCTTACTCCAGTTTGGCCTCCTCTTCTTTATTGTTGACACCTGTGTCGGCTCCTTTTGTTCCATCATCTTTGATGTGTTGTCGTCTGCAGTGTTTACAAGGGGAAATCCCTCTAACAGGAAGTCATACGTCACGGGATTCCCCTAACAACGATGTGCGCGCACAGCATGAAATAGACTTAGTTTTTTCTCGTAGACTGAGCTAAGTTTTTGACTAAGTCGCTTTGTGAATACTGACTTAAGTTTTTGGCTTGGCTAAGTCAAAAAATATAAACTTAAGTAAAAACTTAAGTTTTGACTTAGTTGTTTGATAAATACCGCCCCTGGGGTTTACGAATGTCATAACGATTATCGTTTCTGTGACCATACAACCAAAATTCGCAAAATATTTGTAAAGGTATATTACTTGATGTTGTTATGTGTAGTTTATGCCTTATTTCGTTTTAGTTTACGGCTTGTCTTTGAAACAGAAAATAACCTGATAGATCTTCCAAATTGATACAGTATTATAATGATTTTAAATATAAAAAGAACAGTTTTCTATCTAACATTCTTAGAAGAAACTTTTTTAAAGATGCATAACAGGCCACTCATGCAACGACGTTGTTATAATATTAGATATTGAAAACACTTTTCTACCACACACATCAAAACAAATAAACATGAATTTCAAACAATCATATTCATGTATGTCCAACTATGGATGTATTTCCGTCGTGTTACAGTCAGATAATAATAATAATAATAAAGTACATTTGTTTTGCGCACAATCCAGACAGTTAGGCTGCTCAAGGCGCTACAAGAGAGTCATTCACAGGGGAAAAGTTATATACAAGGTAGGTGAAAATTAGATGCATTTGGAGAACAGGTAGGTTTTGAGTCTAGATTTGAATAATTCGAAGGTTGGAGATAGCTTCAGGTCAGGTGGGAGAGCATTCCACAGCACTGGGACATTGTGTGAGAAGGTTCTGGAGACGAAGGATTTGAGTGTGTAACTTGGAAGTACTAGCAGGTTGCTGTCACTGGAGCGGTGTTGTCGAGCTGGTACATTTGGTGTAATTCCTTGAGGTAGTCAGGGCTGGTGTTTTCAAAACATCTGTAAGCAATGCAGAGCAACTTGTAGTCTATCCTTGCTTTGATAGGAAGCCAGTGGAGCTCTATAAGCACGGGTGTTATGTGCATATGTTACCTTGTCCTGGTAACAATCCTTGCCGCTGTATTTTGGATCATTTGGAGTCGTGACATATGTTTCTCACTGATTCCCTGGAGCAGACTATTACAGTAGTCCAGTCTAGATGTTATGAGACCATGGACCAGGGTCTTTGTTGCATCAGTTGTCAAAAGATGTCGTATATTTCCAATGACTCGAAGGTTGTAGAAACATGTTCTGCTGATATTGGAAACTTGTTTTTCCATGGAGAGCTGTGAGTCAAGATGGACACCAAGGTTCTTGACGTGGTCAGATATTTGGATGGTAGATCCAGCTATTAGAATGGATGATTCCTCCACCTTGGCTAACTGTTTGCTTGTGCCTATCAACATCACCTCGGTCTTGTTTCCATTTAGTTTCAGCATGTTTGCTGACATCCAGGACTTGATTGAAGAAGTACATTCTGTGACTCTCTCGAATGATTCCTTCAATTTATTGATCTTGAACTTGTCCATCATCTGTTTGTCGTCAGCATTACCATGGTGGAGAAGATTGAAGTGATTGATGATGTTAGCAAGACTGGTGACATAGAGCGTGAAAAGAACCGGGCCGAGCACAGACCCCTGTGGCACTCCAAACTGCAGAGCTATAGACTCGGATCGTTCCTTCTCTATCATGACAGACTGGTGACGGTCCTTCAGGTAGGATGAGAACCAGTTGAGACAGGTACCAGCGACACCAACCGATACTGAGAGACGATTCAAGAGGATATCGTGATCGATGGTGTCGAATGCAGATGACAAGTCCAGCATGATTATAGTTGAAATGTTGCCCTCATCTACTGCAGACATGAGGTCGTCTAGAACACGAAGCAGGGCTGTTTCAGTGCTAAAGTTGCGACGGTAAGCACTCTGAAATTTATCCAAGATGGAGTTGACCGAGAGATGCACCTTAAGTCTCTGGTTGACACACCTCTCAAGGATTTTAGACAAGAATGTCAAATTTGAAACCGGCCTGAAATTCTTTAACTGGTTTGGATCAAGGTCTGATTTCTTCAGGTGAGGTCTAACTACAGATTGTTTGAAGTGTCCAGGGAAGGTTCCGGATTCCAGACTATTATTGACTTCATCTGTAATGACTGGTAGAAGCAGATCGATGAGTTTAGAAAAGAGTGAAGTAGGAATAGAATCCAAAACACAGGTGGTTGTTTTCGAGGCGGCAATGACATCAGAAACTTCATCCAAGGTAAGTGGTTGAAAATCTGTCATTTTATCACCAGAAAATCCGGTGAATTCAATATGCCCATGCGAGGCAGCTGGTTCATTCTTCAAGACATCGCTGATCCTGTCAATTTTGGAGACAAAGAAGGAGTTGAATGATTCAGCCAGGGCTTTTGAATCCTCATACTGTGAAAATATGTGTTTGGAATCCTTACCAAGGAGTGAATTAATGAACCTATGCATTTTCCTTGGATCCCGTTGTGTCGTTTGAAGGATGTGAAGGCAGTGTTTGCGTTTAACTTGAGAGATAACTTTTGTTGTTTAATTTCTCGCTCTGCATTAAAGCTGTCTGTGGACTTCGAGACGAGACTTGCGCCATTGTCGTTCGGCTTTCCTGCGTTGTGTTTTGGAGATTTTTTTATCTTCTCGTTAAACCACGAGGTTCCCTGATGGATAGAAAGCTTATTTTCCATAAGTGGAGCATGCTTATCTAAGAGACCTTCTAGAGTTGTGTTGTAGAGTTTAACAAGACTATCAACATCAGAAGATGGTTTGCATAGCAGGTCTGAAGTTTGAAGATCAAACCAAACATACGTACCTCTCAGTGTGAATATATGAAGACTGTTTAGCAAGGGTTTTGTCTTTTGACATTTTTTGTGACCTTTTCCCTTCCATAAAGTCTACCAATCACAATCAACGATGTCCCTAGCTCGTAGTTGTTTGGAGTAAAATGGCATATATGAACGCTCGTCATTGCATGAATATTATATTAATATATATTACAGCGTGAATAAAGCATGAATGCACTGATAAAGGCTTCATAGCATTAGTGATTGAAACCCTTTGTAATAAAAAAAATCCAGATCAAAGTGAATGGCTGCAAAATTTAGAAAAATCTCTTGCGTTAATTTGAAGTTTGATATAAATAGTTCATTTCAAATCTGACATTGTACGTGGTATTCACATTTTAACAAAAATTAAAGTCATAAGAAAATTATGTATCATTGCAATTGATGTATAATCTTCTCAATAGATTATCTTTGTAGTTGAATATGTCATGTTAAAGATGTTAAATGGCGTAAATGAAGTTTGTTCGACGCACTATATCTGGTTATTCAGACGCAAAAAACTCCTTGAGCGACAGTAATGGTGTCTTTTTACATTGATTTAAAATATGAAGAAAAACGGGAGAAAAAGATTCAATTTCTTTGAATATAATTAATTTAATTCACAGAATCAGCTTAGTATGAATCACCCACATAGGACTTTTTCTTTTTTTGGGGGCGAAACATTAAAATTAATTCGCATGAAATTAATTTGGAATTTGAACACTGTCCGGTCAGTTTGCATGTTCATATACACAATGTAGATGAACATGAAACTTATAAAATAGTTACGAAATAGTATTTTATATAAAATAAGCAATTGCAGTAATTAGATATTTAATTTAAATAGTAAATTAAAATACTTAATTTGTGTTACAACATATGTATAGCACTATTTGTACTTTATATCATCTTGTTATAACGAAACACAGCTATTGTAAATACTGTTCTTTTCACTTCATAATGTTCTCAGCTCTTTTTCACTTCACATACACCTGGAAATATGACAGAAATAAGGTGGTTAATTATTGCGATTGATCACACAAAAGATCAAATCAGTGAAAAATGGTTATACCAACGAATCAGCATTATGACATCTTGTTCAATGTTTTATGGATGTACTTTCATGCAAAAATTTTATTCATCCAGTAAGAGATATAGTTCTATATATATAGTTGATATATTTCTTTCATAGAGTCGGTAGTCAACCCGAACCAGTTGTCTTCTGACATCACGAGTTTAATGTTACAATTATCCAATATCGGGAGAAAATACATTTTGTCACCGCAAATTACTTTGAATGAAACATGAACTCTGAACACAGCACTTCCATTAAACTGGCGGGGTAATGTCGCAGAACAATGTCGCATAACTGTGACGTCATCCTGTTTATTATGTAATGGAATTGTGATGGAATCAGATATATGACGTCGTAACATTTTGAGTCATTGCTTTATGATGTAAAACAAAGTGACGAGACATAATGCAAACTCTACATGTTCCTTGCAAAAAATGTCTCCTGAGAAATATTTCCTGATCTCACACAAGCAATATCTCTTGTGGAACACAGTTTATGATGTTAAGTTTGATATTGATAGATTTTGACTGCATTAATCAGTTAACCTAGTTGACTAGCTCAGTGACGTTCATTTTATGTTATTCAGTTTAAATTCGATTAAGGAATGGTTTGACAATTTTGAAGTTACATTCTAACCATTCGGGAGCAATGGAGACAGCATCACTTTCTGATTAACATTAACATGACAAAATGAGGGGTTCGGCCCATTGACAATAAAACAGGATGGAAATTATTAATGACATAACGTCACAATTTGACATATGATTAACACAGTTAGACAGAGCTTCTTGGCTCCTAAAATAAATGAAATTGTAAATGAAGGTTTAACATTTATCAATCTAAATAAACTAATGCTTCTCTTGCTAATGACTTCTTTGCAATGTCTTTGAAGCAAAAGAATCCCCCCCCCCCCCCCCCCATTATTGAAGAGATAAAGGCAAATTCTTTCTTTCTACCGGTGATTAATGCATATCAAATGCCAAATTGAATAGTGAAGAAGGAATTACTAGAGAATGTATGAAAACAAGATAAACAACTTCATTGAACTGTGGTTCTATAAAATGGAAAAGATAAAACTAGTTTTTGGTTATATTTCCGTTAATTAATTTGTGTTACTATTTTTGAAAACAATTTATTATGAATAACCTTCTATAGAAACTTCATTATCTATCATTTGTTTTGTTCATGTACAGTCAACTCGCGATAATCCGGCCTCCGATAATCCGAATCTCGCAGTGTCCGAACGGTAGCAAGCTGTAACCAAACTAATCTCTATATAAACTCATTAAATGTGGATTCATTAATCCGTTGCTTCCGTTTCCGAATCCGAACGCTAATTAGCTGTAACGGATTAGTTAATTACAGCTATTTCTGTTTCATTAATCCGACAATTCATCAAAGCGTTCGGCTAATCCCCTAGACAAGCGAGCACCACACTGATTGAATCAGTAAACATCAATGACAGTGGATTGACAAGGGAGTTGAACGTGTCAGTAGTTTGTGATTGTAATAAATTGAGATGTCTAACTTTTTGTGTCGGGAGTTTGTGATTGTAATAAATTGAAATATCTCATTTTGTGTGATAGTTAATGATTTTGGCTATTCTCGCGGTTGGCTTTTCCGCTTCAAATCTCGCCATGCTATGACAAAACAAGTTTACCAGGGTGAAGCAGCTAGCGCTGATAAGACAGCTGTAATTCGTGGTCGAGTGGATCTAAAGTCTGTTTTACAAGATTATGAACAAGAAGATATCTTCAACACTGACGAGACAGGTTTATTTTATATTTATATTTGTGACGAGAAGAATTTAGAAACTTTGATCACTATGCGTGGGTCGTTCAAGCCATTGAGTACGCAATCTGTAATCGGCAAATTCTTCAAACCTGAGTGAGTTAGTTCAATGTTTTTAACATGTACGTCTACAATTTTGTGCAATGATTGTTTTAATAATATAAGAATGTATCCCAGTTGTTATGTGTATGAAATAAAACTCATTTGATACTCTAAATACGTTGTCTTCTGTGTGTAGATTCAAAGGGGAGTAACTCCATCTTGTTTGGTTCATTTCAGCAGTCCGAACGTTTCACTATCCGAACGTTTTTGATGAAAAACGGAAGTGTTCGGATTATCGAGGTCTGACTGTACATGTTAATCATTGGGTTGATTGTTTTAGGAATAATGATAAGAAGAATGATATAAACAGTAGTCCATATGTCCATGCATGAGCATTCTCAAAATGCATAATTTGCATTATCACCAGGATGAAAATACACCAATAAATGTTCCACACGACCGCATATGTATATAACACATGTGTTCAGGTACTCATTTAACCAGCCAGGTGGACTTGTGCAATTGGATGACTTTCCGAGAAATACAACACAGTACGAAACCAATATGTCACACAGTTAGGATGTCTCCACCGGGGTTTAAATCCGACTTTTTGTGCGAGAAGCTTCGCCACTCACCACTGTGCTTTTTGAACGTGGTGGAACAGCGATTTAATTATCATTTCTCAAATAGTTACCGCACAGATATGTTCTTTGTACCTAAGTCACACAATACAAACCCAACTATAGTATGTAACATAATTATTCATGTAAATACTTTTCAAATCAACATTTCCGCTGGCCTTAATTAACAAAACTGCAAAAATAACACCCTTGAAAGTTCAAGACGTTCTGACATACCCATGTGTCATATTTCTAAGCCTGCGTGTATATGCATATGCACTCGTGCTTTCTTTAACTAAAATTTAATTTTAGAAAAGAATAAATGGTTTCTGTGATTTGGGACGCGAGAGAGCTTGGATTTAAATGTTAATCTGAGAGTAATGCAGATATTTTGTTCTTAATCTGAAAATAACTTTATTTGATCTTTATTGCACAGTTTGAAAATAATTCATGAGATCACGAACTGTTAAGCTTTACTGTCAATTCGCCTATCAAAAATCACTAGTAGGAACTGCGTTGTGTTGTTGCATTTTACTTTCACACAGGGACATACTTTGGGGGCGGGGTTTTTTTGGTTGCCAAGGGGTTTACTTTGGCCTTGTCGAACGAATTTACAAATCCAATGAATTGGAATTTTCATTTCCCATACCATGTTTACTTTTTAAGTACATGATTTGATAAAAGATAGAATCAACTTTTACATGCAAAAATTTACATCTGGCTTTCAACTCCAGTTCATCACAACCACAATTACTGGCATTTCAAAAGGTTCCTATTTTAAACATTGCATATCGTGTATCGTTAACGCGATTGAAACTCTTTAAAGTGACAGCTTTTACATCAGTTAAGATTCTCATTTTGTTCAGAATTGACAAGAAAACTGTTTAAGTAAAATTAAACATCAATATTCTCAAGTCTTTGAAGTTAGGTGATTTAGGTTTTAACATCACGTTCAAGATTATATCGGATAGTACACTCAACCGTAAAAAAAAGTCACCACATATTCATCAATGTGAAAAAACGAAATACTGCTGTCTAAGAAAGACAACTCTATAATTTTTTTTATTTTTTTTTTATAGGGACATGATTTGTAAAGAGGCATCAATAATTTAATACATTAGAGTATAACATTATTTTGGGTATCATAAGTAATATGCATTATTTGTTAATGTATTCATGTATAATTGAAGTTACACTCAACACAAATGGTTAACTTAGCATTCAGATATCTGACTGAACGGTGTTTCGCTAAAGTTAACATGCGGTTTTATGTGGAATAAAAACGTAATGTTCAGCAAATCGTTATTTGAACCCTTAGACGAGTCTTGACTTTTGTTATGAAATATATACACGTATTTCCTTAAAGGGCAGGTTCTATTGGGGTATTTTTTCTTGTGGAAACGAAATTCGAAAGGACATTCCTGTTCAGACATATTTGTTATTAATACATGCTTATTACATAATACAGGTGAAACATATTATTGAGGGTGATATTTTTATGACTTTATAATTGAAAATTTCTAGTGCACACAAGTCAAAAATAAAAACAATGAGAACTGAAAATTCCATCAATACATATGCTTTAATTTATCTAACGAACTAAAAATGACTGAAAATATAGCGTTTTTAATTTCACGTACTGCCAACTAAGCAGGATGGTGGGCAGTCTGCAATAGAACTTACAGTTTAGGTTCTTCACAAATCGTCACAAGTACGCCAATGAAAGTGAAAGCTACGACACTCCTATATGCGATGCAAATACCACCAAATACGACTTCACTCGGATAGAATTCACAATGACATATGAAGATTTGAATGTGTCATATTTCGTATGAACTTCATGGCATTACAAACCTCATGTCAATCAAGTCATGTTTGTGAGGTGTAGACGCTGCTTCCACTCTTGTACTGATTTCTTGAATTTTCTGTTGACATTTTATTATAAATCAGTGCTGCAATCCAAAATTCGGCGTCGGACCTTTAGAATATTTGTTGGATGAGCGTCAAGAGAATTACTTGCCCTCGCATCGCCCACACCCCTTATCGCCAACACCTCGAAAACATTAAATGCAATGGTCCCTTTCTCACCGCTATTGTGTATTGTGTAATGATACAATGTAAGTCTATAAGCCATCAATGAATCTGTTCATTTCTAAAATTAATGACGAGAGAAGATGGACCTTTGAACTAATTCGAGGTTTTCATTGAGTTATATGACCTTTGAGTATATATATTTTGACTGGTTATACATGATTGTTGTAACATACATTGATCTTTGAACAGTCTCAAAGTCAGAAGCAGATTTAACATACCACCAATGGACGGTCTGTCGCCATCAGTACAATGAAATATGCAGCCTGAATATTGAATATTGAAACAAATTCTTTTTTTAAGGCCTTACATATTTAAAAACACTCTTGATGGCGCAGGATGGCTTGGCTATTGATCCCTATGAATCGGTACAGTCTTGTGTATGCAGAGACAGTTTAAACATTTGTTCCAGTGTTTACATGTCATATTATTGGTTTTAACATTTCCAGGCTTGGTAAGACGTTGGGGAATCTTTGTCACTCATGAGTTGTCAAGTGTAAAAAGTCGTTTAGTGAAACTAAAAAAAGAATATTGAAACATGTTGTGTTAAATCCCCTTCACTCTGATCCGAAAAATCATTTGAAAAATCAAAGTGATCTCTAAAGATTTAAATTTTCTTAGACAAATGATGAGTTTTCTATGTTTGTGGCAGTTTTGAATACATTTATCTCATTAATGTCATTCAAACTATGTATTTGAAGTCGTTGACGTCACATCTCTTGATATGTTATGTCAAGATTTGCGAGAAAGCTACATCGAAATGTTCAATTATTTCTCCAGTGGTCTCTTACTTAATTTGATAGCTTTGACACTTGACGGTTTATTTGAAACATTGATCCATAAAATGGCTTCGCAACATGACAATGATTGATGAATGAAGAACATATAATTCTTTGTGCATAAAGGTCAAGGCGTGTTTGTTTCCATATCCAGTATTTGTAATAAATTGTGACTTGTTCTTTAAACCAACTTCATCAGCCAAATTAATGTCCTTGAATAAAATGAAGATAAAAAGGTGTTTTCCTTTCCGAGGCACTATTTAATTTTTGAGATGATAAGTTATCATATTGCATATACACAGTTAAGAACACGTGGTGTCTCGTGGAATACACATACCAAGTTAAACGTCAACGTCAATTTCAAAGCAAATGTGAACGTCACTATCAATGTCAACGTCTTCATCTTTCTCATCGTTTTCATCAATGTCAATGCGAATGTCAGTGTCAACGTCAATACTACAATATGGACAACGCTACATATCATTACCAGAGTGCAGATAATTAAAGGGGCATTAGCACTTTTTTTCTTCAAATTTCCTATTTATAATGATAGTTTATGACATGTATATTTACTTTAGAGGGTAAAACATCGTATTGCACAAACCAATTACCTGTAGTGGTAATAACGGTTTTTTGGTATAAAGCAAAAATTGCATGGCAGCCATTTTATTGTGAACACATTTTATTATTTTGAATGACAAAAACGATTCCTATGACTTTACGGAACCATGTACACTCATTTTAACTTGATTATTCGAAGAAAAAGGGTATTTTACTATTGGTGACATTATTTTTCAAATACATTTCATCGACTTATTTAAACCAAAAAACGTGCTACTGCCGCTTTAAGACTTGTACGAATCGAATGGTCGACCAGACGCCAGCAGACACCCAGTAAACAAGCAGTTGTCATCAAGGTGACATGATCCCCCGCCACAACCTAATACCTCAAAATAATATCAAGATCAGCAAAATCTACTGGGCCTGAATTTTCCCTTAAAAGGAGGGTTCTATCGGGGTGTTTTTTTTATAGAAACGAAATTCGAGAGGATATTCTTGTTTACACAAATATGATATAAATACATGATTACAATACAGTAGAATTAAAATATATTAAGGAAGTTAATATTTTGATGACTTTATATTTCCCAACTTGATAAAGACAAGCGCATAGTTGTTGAAAAATAAAAACAATGAGAACTGAAGCCATTCATCGATAGAGCAGTTATAGAACTTTCCCTTTAAAGAACCATTGGTGTAAGATAATGATGAGCATCCAATGAACAGTTTTTTAGTACTGATTCCCCTGACAAGCTTAACATGTCGACAAACTCAATGTTCTGCTGTGACCTTGAGAATAATGTCAAGGTCACAACATTTCTTCTACCCTGAGTTTGGGTCTGACAACCAATTTAACTTACCGACCATGTTTTTTTTTAAAAACTTACCGACCATGTTTTTTAAAATGTATTAATCTTTATATTCTCTTTAACCGTGCGTAGATTCTAATGTGAGTACAATGTTAAGAAAATATTTGCCAGTTCAGCTAATAGATCGAAGATTTGTATCCAGCCTCAGTGGGGTACAAGAGTTTGAGAACCCCAGCGACTGACCAATCAGAAGCTAGAATTTACTCTGAGGTAAGAATATAATGTATACAACAGTATTGTTTACATCGAAATACAATTTGTTTCTTAAATGCAATGACGTCGTTTTTTTAAATGATAAGAAACATTATGATTATCTTAGCAACATCACAGCATACTATAGTCCAAATCCATTTGCGTTTTAATTAGACAGACAGATTGATGTTTTGTGTACAAAAGTTCATCTACACATCTGTGCGGTCTGAAAACTTATAATACAAGAACAGTTTGATGCAGAGAAGGCGATTAACTAACCAAAGTCATCACAGTAAAAAAAATGGTGGAATCTGCCTCGCTGCCTCCTTCTAGATCCGCCAAGGATCCGGCAAACGGATTTCATCACTTTTTGTCCTGTTCATTAGAACTCCTGACCTTTAAAGTCAAAATGTTAAAGGATCAATGATGCATTAACCACAATGGCTCTTGAATCACATTTATTTTAGTCATGCTTTGAATTCAATAATAATTGAAATATATCAAAGATGCACGTTGCCATGTTCTTTACTTCTTTTTGATAGAATGTACTCATTAAAATGTCAATACACAATAGAGAGAAAGGGATAATGATATCAATAGTGAAAGCTAAGATCTAAAAGTGGGATTTGAGGATTATTAAAACAACAAATCATTTATCAAAAGCACGTTGTAAACAACACTTTATTTGTCATGCCATTACTGCACAACGGTTAATTACCTTAATAAAGATAGATTAACTGCAAAATAACATGTGCGAGGATATATTATGTAAGTAATAAAAAAGCAAATTTTGGATGATAAATGATAGTTTCCTCGTCTTTTCACTCGTATCATGTTCTGATGGACAAATTTTACCATTGAGTTCACTGTTATCACATGCACATTTCTATGCAAAGAACATTTTAATATAAGATCCTAAAATTTCATGTCACTCGGTCGCAATTTTTTTAACAATTCGAAACCAAAATAAATATAAAATACATGAGTTCAATATTCACCTCTGTCATAACATTTCAAATTTCTTAAAAAATTTAAATTCAAACTACGAAATCAGAAAAGAATCACATGTTTTTTATTGCAAATAAAGGGACACTCTGAAGGGTGATCTTTGCAATTCATTTAGTTGTTTCCCTCAGGTTCAATGAAGAATGGAAGCTATCCCATGAAATAATTGCAACTGTCACCTTCACTTAAAGCTGAAAGATCAAGATACACAACCGGTGACTGCCTTTGTGTTTATGGAATAAAAACAACATAATAAATGCGTTCTGTTCGGGACTTACAATTAGAAAAACGGAGAAAATGAAAAAAAAGTGTAACCAAATCCATCTTGACAAAAAAGTGACTCTCATTATAAGTAGAAATAATTACTGACATCTAATGAAAGAATGAACATAAAATATATTGAAATTTGACAAATGACTTTGAAACTCATTGAACGCTCATGCTTTCTCAAGGACTCGCAAAAGAGAGCAAGTGAAACATGATCTCATTCTTAAACGAGTAAAACACACCAGAATGTCCTTGATAGGCAGCTTTTATGTTAACGTAATATGTAGTTGAAATACACTTGGGGTGCTGAAATTAAATGTTTAACAATCGATGTTGGCCCGAAACGTTGTCTTTAACTTTTCATTATAAGATGTAGACATATAATCAGTAAACGATCTTGCTGACATAATTACCATTTTCGGACTTACATTTATTGCAGCACCACTGTTTTAAAAATGCAAAAATGCCCCTTTTGACTCTCCTATCTCGTCCAGAGGAGGAGATTCAAACAACCATTTCTTATTAATGGACCATTTACCTATAACATTTTAAAAAAGTATTCCATGCAGACGACATCAAATGTTATATTGCAATAAATTTTATACATGTATATACTTTTGCAATAGTAATATCATAGTATCAGCATTACAAATATTAATTTTCAGTGCGTTGTGTTAATCTTGAGAAATGTTATAGATCCTGCATCTGAGAAGCAAATATTTCATAAAATGTCCCAAACATTAGTCCCAAACCGGAAAGCCTCTCCATGTAAAGAGTTAACGACTTGTTGTTGGGGAGTAAGGCATTAATTTTCGGATGAAACGTATTTTGCAAAATACCGTAAACAATTATTCAAATCAAATATCCTTCACTGAACATGACATCAAATGAGGTTAATGAAGTTTTTTCTAACGTCCTTCACAGGAGGGAAGCAACCTGATGTTAATTATAAGAAATACATAATTTAGTTACTCAATAAAACAATACATGTACATGTATTTGTATGTATTCCTGTTCAATCTTTCGATTCATGAACTGATATATTATTGTCATATCTTCTAGTGAGGTGAAGCATCGATTTACACAAATATTTACACATATTCTGCTATATGCTATAATTTTACATTGATCGCATTTTTGTCTTATGATATGAATATATATAGATCTTATGAAAATATTAATTATATGAATGTTCGTAAACAGTGAATAGACCCTCATATGTTTGAAGTGATATTTTATTAACATGTTGAAGATTAATAATATGTGGAATTTTGATTAATAAAAGATGTAATCAACATACATAACCTTTTTGAACTTTCATCAATTCTGTAGGACGCCATAAAACGAACCATAAAGCAATTTTGACTCCCCTTTCTTCAGAAGATTTCGGACAATTTCGGAGAATTATTGATGATGATGTTATAATTTTTAGTTGGCTTCTGAAGAGATGATGCAATTGTTTAATCGTAATAATGATAATGATAATAATACAAATACTTTATTGCCTTTTCAGGAATTTGCTTTACATCAAGATCTAAAAATGAGTATACAAATATGTCACATCATTCTATTTACATCTAAATTTACTCGCGGATTGAACAATTCTTTATGGTTGAAATGATAAAAAAACGTTAACATCTCGACAAATAGTATCACATCGTTACCACTTTCTTTTTATTCTTTAATGTTATGTTAATCTCAATACTGTGCAGATGCTCTAGAAGTTATGATTACCATAACACAAACTTTTTTTTATTTTGTTTAATTTGACACTGGTGCTGTGAAACCCAGTTAACTGTTTTCTGGAAGGGTGTCCATATGCTCTTGTTCCCTGTCCTCAGTACGATATAAAGGATGGATTCCATGGAAACGTTGTAATCTGCCAGTGTCCTGTTATCTTCCATCTGCTCACTAGCAATGATCAAACATTACTCATCAGTGGGAATTCCTTCTTTGACTTCGATTTTCGTTTTCACATTATCAATAGTGACAGCGGATTCGACATTTAGGGTTATCGTTTTCCCTGTGAAGGTCTTGACGAATATCTGAGGATGAATATCATGCAGGTTTGTACAGAATATCTTATCTGACACACTATGGTTAAATGTGAAGCAATCTCAAGTGGAATTGGAATACAAGTGTTTTCTGGATAACACCTTCTTTATTGTGAAGCTACTATTGTGGAGCACGGTGGTGTAGTGGTTAGCGTGTCTGCCTCTCACGCCAACGTTCGAATCCCAGTGGAGACACAAAACATTTGTGACTTGGGTTGAAAGCCGTGTTGTGTCCTTGGGCACATTGCACTCTATCCAGCCAGGTGTACAATGGGTACCTGGTTATACGGTTATACTGGTTTAACATGGGAAAAAAATTCAAAATGCAGCTAGAGACTTTGCAACTTTTTTAAAAAGATGCGCAATGACAATACGGACAGAAAAGTAAAGCACAACGAATTCGTAGGTCACGTTGTTTAGCCGCCATTTTGAATTTTGTCACTTTTTAAAATTGTCCGACCCCATGTACCTTTGACAATCTTCTTCTCTGAAGATGCTTGCACCACGATGCTGACACTTACATCTCTCTACATCATCTGAGGCATTGTATATAAAATTGAATTTTGTAGAAGGGTTATCGGAATAATTTTTTCACAATGACCTTTCAAAGTTGGCCAAAGTTGGCCGTTTCGTCACGAGGGACCTACTTCAAGGGGACATTAATCCAACTTCCCGATCTCATAATTGCATGAATTTTTCAGGGCTATTAGATCAATATATTGTCTTTAGAAATCTCATACATTACAATGAATGAGAACGCATTGTGAAAACATTCACGAACGTTGGCTGCAATATTTACTGTAACATAAATTGCCACTTTTGTATGATAAATGATATTTTCTCTATGCTCCATTCGTGTTATGATCTGATGGACACATTTTAGCGAAAAATTTAATTTGTAAATTGGAAATGTATATTATGATATAAAAAGAAAATAAATGTCGACGTGGTGAATAACCCTTTGCTTCAAATAAATACATGGCACGGGGTCCTGTGCACAGCTCAGTCGACCGCTATCAGTTAAGTTCAGCAACAATGGAAGCGGCTTGCCGCATGGGTGGGTTACCTGCTTCATTGCTGAATTAACTGAGAGTTTGAAGGGTGATTCCCTGCCCCAATCTGAGACATGAGTAAAAAGACTTATAGTGTCACCCTGGGTAAGTGACTTTATTCAACGTGTGATCTGTCCACCCAGCAGTAAGTGGGTACCTGGTTTTAGATGTGAGGAGATGACCTTTAAGTGCTTTGCAGTAGCTTAGGTAAGACCAGGGTAATAATGTTGGAAGCGCCCTGAGTCCACAACGTGGAGATTGGTGCGCTATATAAAAAATATCCAATTTTATTATCATTATTATTATTATGAAATCAAAAGCCAAAAACCATTAAAAAGGGCACCGAAATTGACCATTGAGTTCACTTTCATCACAAAAACGTCTATGGATACAACATTATGCCACAACGCCTGCACATCTATCATAACGTTTCGTGATCATATACCACTTTTTAACAATTCTTAACCAAATAAATATCAAATACATTAGTTCCATAATCACCTATTACATAAATGTTATTCTTTCAAATTCCTTTAAAAAAATACGTTTTAAATTCAAAATTCGAAAATGGTTAAAGCATCACGGTTTCATTGCAAAATAAATGGACTGTCTGAAGATTGCAATTCATTTAGGTTTTTCCCTCAGGTTCAATGAAGAATGAAAACTATCCCATTAAATAATTGCAACTGTCACTTGCACTTAAAGCTGAAAGATCAAGATACATAACCGGTGACTGCCTTTGTGTTTATGGAATAAAAAAAAACCATAATAAATGGGTTCAGTTCAGGACCTGAAATGAGAAAACTTGAGAACAGTAAGAAAAAAGGGTAACCAAATCCATCTTGGTAACTAACCTTAAGTTGACAAATAGACTCTAATGTTCATGTGACTTTACGTTTCAGTAGAAAAAAATACTGACTAGAAAAAAATACTGACGTCTAAAAACGATAAGATATATTGAAATTTGACAAATAACTCAGGATATTACTGGAACACAACTGCAACTGCGGTTTTGTTTCAGGTTCTATGTTGAATATTCTTAATATGTTTGAAGACATATGTTTGAAATACGAAATCGTAAAAGCATCACATATTTTCATTGCAAAGGAAAGAGACTGTCTGGATGGTGAACTTGGCCATTCATTTTACTTTTTTCCTTCTGGAAGAATGAGAACTGCATTCTTAAATAATTGCAACTGTCACTTCACTTAACGATTAAAGATCAAGATATATAACCGTTGCCTTTGCGTTTACCAAAAAAATACAATGTATTCTAACACTTTAAAGCCAAATAAATAGAAAGAATAATAAAAGAAATACGGCAATCCATCATTTGAAATTCACTTTAAATGTCTTGTTATAACCAATATTCATTAAATCGTATTTCCAGGAAAAGATGACAATTTAAACTATATGACAAACTTAACTGCACACATTTTTGTAATGTTAGATAGCTGAGATGAGGTCCAACTAGAAGCTGTTTGTATGCTGATCAATTAATCAGCTTCTTACCGGGTCTTTACAATGCTTCTGCATTCAACATTTTATGCAAACTTGATAATTAGGAGATATACATATATTACCATTATGAAATCCATCGGCATATACCATAATTACCATAGCTCTAAATGGGTAATTTAGAACTATAATTCCGTTATATGCCACTGTATGTTTATCTTCATTCTACATTGTCAACATTTAGTATTGAACACTATTAAGACACGTTGAGTCTGTAGTGATTTGTCATCCGACACCTTGCATAAATTAACGGCCCAACATTTATGTGGTAATCTCGATTGAGAAAAACATCGAAACTTTGCGAATGCATTAAAGAGAGCTCACTCTATTTTGTAGACGTTTTGCAACCGACATCAACATTCGGGATGATTATTTGTTTAGTGCCTTTTTAATCACAACAAACGCTCATTTCAAAACACATCCGTGCATGCAACTATTTGCTGAATTAACACATTCGCTATCGTTGATTGGCGACAAGTGTATTCTTGTGCAAGCATTGAAAAATCAAATTGTAACGTATCTTATTTTTCATAGTAGCTAAGCAAATACGACTACCTCGCAAAGATATGGTAAAATGTAGTGTAGTATATGTTCACGAATACTGTTTAACTTTGTCAATTTAGAGTGTGATGTATTTGGCCTTATGTACAGGTATAAAGCTTTTCGATACAATGTTATACAGTGGACAAATATGGAATCAAGTAAAAACATGCATTTTATGACGTTACACAACAAAATCACAAAGTGTTTGCTCAAAATGTCTATGTAGACTGTACTAGCTAAGCTATGATAGATATGCATATGCATCTCTCATGCACAACATCGACAACGTGCTTCCATGCCTTCGTGGTAGCACGTGGCCCTGTGCATAGCTCACTCGACCACTTTCAGTGAAGTTCATTGCTGAACTTCACTGATAGTGGGTGGGTGGGTTACCCGCTACACTGCTGGATAAACTGAGAGTTTAGGGGTTACTCCCTGCCCCACACTGAGACATAAGTTGAGAGACTTGTGATGTCACCCTGGGTAAGTGACTTAGTTCGAAGTGCGCCTCTGTCCACCCAGCAGTAAATGGTGTGATACGATGGTAGTCTGAATTTGAATCTTGAGCGCCTGACAGGCGACCGGTTGTATTCTCCTCGTTGACCAGGGGTTATATGTCGACCAGCGCTTTGGGCATGCAATGTGCATGGATATATGCGCTATATAAATGGACTATTATGTCTCACATTATAAGAAATGTCAAATTGTGTGTTTGCTCTTGAAAATAAACACATCAAAACGATATTAATTTTTTTATGAATGAAGCGAGCTCGTGTTCATTTTCCAGTGCATACAAACAGATTGACATTCAGTTCTTATAATGTGAGACATAAAAGTCACAGGACTATGAAAGCGAACGAATTGTGTATATATTTATAAAGTATTGCACTAGCGAGGCAGCTCACATTCTGTAATTAAGCAACATAGGGGCGTGAAATGTTTTGAACTGATAGTTCATTCGTTTATACTTCGTAATAGTTTCATGCTGAATGAAGCTGAATAAAACCTCCCAACGTAGGGACATACAAGCAGAGTCACCTGTAAATTGAATATTTCATAGCGGACCGCCATTTGCTGTTGTCTCTTCATAAAATGTTGTAGACAACAGGCGGAACAGAATGTTTTACCAAATTTGCTCATTCCAGAATATGTACAGTAATAGCAGTAATGTACAGCAAGTTCGTGGTGAGTGAGTGGTTTCCCATCCTTATTGACTCACTGAGTTCAACAATAAGACATATGACGATCCTTTAAGAAGAATGTTTGATATTTGTTTTAATAATTGAGGTACTTATATCCTATTCGATTTCCTTTTCATGTTATTCAAAACAGCGAAAAGAGTTGTTAGCGCGATTTTATGAACATTGAAACATTCATACATGAAATATTAATTAAAGCGTAATCAAGAAACTTGGCCCGGCAAAATGTTTACATGACCTCGAAATGGTATATATACTTACGTGTAGGACGATTTTCCAGGAGTTCACGGGTTATACACCTTGATATTGAGAGTTCTTCTGACCCAGTGTGATTAAAACTCGACCTTGTTCCGAGGAATAAACTATGCAAAATAATGTATCTATCGGGATACGAACAGATTCTGTAGATTCCTCGCAACAAGGTCTGAGAACACCCCGTATAGGCGTGTGTTCCGAACCAGTTTAGTGCAGTCAAAGCCCAGTCAAATAGCTGACCAATCACATCATAGTTTTTAAACGGTCGCCGTTTTGAAAGCATTCGGAACAGAAGAAAGGATAGCTGTTCCTAACTTCTCGAGCTTTTGTCGGAGGTCCTGTGATTGGTTAACTGAATTGCGTCAAAACACATGAGTCTACGGTCTGTTATCAGACGGTTTTGCGAGGAAACCTCCGAACGATATGAGTTCGTATACCGGTAGATGCACTATTTTGCAACTGTCTTCTGACCGTGCTTTCAACCAACCAACGTTCGGAAATCCGCGTAAACTTGAAATTGCGAAATTGTTTACAATTATCGAACAGGTTTGCTGAGTGATATTCATCTAATAGAACCGTAATATTCCGGTGTGATCTGAACCTTTATGACATCCATGATGTAAGTATGATTACTCTAGTAACGGTTGGCAATCGATATTGAAAACTATAATGCAATATGTGTTACTTTACTTTAAGGGCTACTTTGTACTCAGAGGACTAAAGCATATTTCAATTCGTAAATGGAATCACACACACGATTGGTGTGTGTCATATCATTTATAAACTTTTAGGGTCACGGAAAAGAAACCATGACAATACTTTAAAGGCGCTGTAGCAAGTTTATACAATACATTGTCACATTAGAACAGTGAACACATTAAAATGGCCATGTACGTTCGTTTGAGAACTCTTTCTATTGATTCAAGATATTTATTTAGTAATTTATAACACTTATTTGCCACTTCAGATAGCACTTCAGAAAGCATAATGTTCTACTGCGCTTTTAAGTTAATTTCACCAAATTTACATTTCTAAGACTACAAGCATACTTCTGGGATTTTGAAGTTCTCACTGGGCATAATTATATGAACAAAATGAAATAATTATATGCTGTTTACATGTTCAATATACAACCAACTCATTTTTAAATTGATTATTTCACTTTCCTAAGTCCACTTCTCCATGATATAAATGTACATTAATGCACATCTTTCACCATTATACATTTTACAGCGTCATGCATTGTACATTCCGGAGCAATTCCGAAATTAATTTAAATTTTGAAATATTTGTTTTCTCTCAGTGGATTAATAATGGTGACGATTTCAATCACATGAAATGACTACACGTTGTAAATTCTGTCTGGAAAGACAGTATAGTCTTAGCGAATATGTATGTGCTTTTCAGCTGTGTCCAAACGTTTGTTCATCGAGTGTTATATTGTTAAAGGAAGGCCGAAATGAATTATTTTCTATTGAATTCTTAACTGCAATTCGTTCATTAGACTATTTTGTGAAAAACGAGACCCCAAAAAAATCCATTTGTTGTTCCTGTATTAAACTAGAGCGACTTAAAAACACCGAAAAACATCGTCTGCTTTTCACCGTGACCAACAAACCAAAAATGGGGCGGGGCTTAGAGAGTTGGAAGATACCGGAAGTGACGTACGTGAAGGGACGGGGTGTAACATTCGCTTACTATTTACAATGGCAAACACTGGGGAATCGGTCAGTTAATCTGTTATATCTACGCTTTGCAATAATGCCACATCGCTGTTCTGCTGTAAACTGTTCGAGTAATGTTAGTTATCAAGTTTCCCTTTACAAATGTATCAAAATATCGTTATATATATCAAATATAATTGATATAACTAGTGAGAGACGGTGGATTCATAGACGTTCGTAGACATAGGATAAATCAATGCTAATGATATATAAGATGACAAAATGAAACCAAGATATGATAATATGAACGAAGTATAGTTGAGACAACGAAATCAGATAGTCGGTGTTGTTGTTATTTTTTGTCAGAGAATGTTTGTGTTAAAAATAAAACAACAAACGTGAGATAAGCACGCCCGCGAAGTAGGCCCTATTGTAAGCCATCGACAATAAAAGCACTTCACAACATCCTGTTTTTAAACGTCATTAATCAACCGACAACCTAATTTACTAACTGTACATTACAACAATCAAAGTAACTCACCACATATTTTAAAACATCAACAGAATGTCATTAGCAACGATAATAATACGTCTACGAATCCACCTACGAAAACATCGCATCCCAATGTTACATTTTACGATTTAGTTATCACTTATTACACATTAAAACACTCAGAATCTAATAGATAACAAGATAATGTTTTCAATAAATTGTGTGGTTAATCAAATATAATCAGATAAACATCGTATTAAATTGACAATTCATCAAGAGTGTGAATTAATGTATGAAACTTACCTTATAAACGTATCCAAAAGGACAATATGAATATCCAAATGCACATTAGACACACAATGTAAACCTATAATTCCATCAATGACAGTACTTGGAAACAGAAGATGGTCGAATAATAACCTCTTTCAGCAAAAGTCTTTTTGCAAATGGCAAAATAGAAAACCAAATAGTTATGACGGTTTTACACTAAAAATAATTTCATTGGCTGACAACATCTAGACTAAATGTCGCGTTAATGGTTATTTCGTATTTCCTTTGTGTCACCAAGACAGGACGTTTGACAATAAACATGTATGACATGCTGGTCACCGACTTGCCATTTGTTATATAATTGAATCGGTCCAGTAAACTTGTTATCTGTAAAAACATTATTACACTCCTTCCTTCTCACATACTCAGCTTCTTAATTGCGTAAACTAATTTGCTGTAACAACACTACTCCACTTTGATCTGGAAGAAACATCTATATGGTCCGCTAAACTGAGAATTGTGTGTTGATGTGCAGAAGTGACACATACAAGATATCAGACTATTAATTAAACCATTTCGTTTTCATTAACTAGATGTGCGTTAAAATGCTTCTGGTAACATAATTCTTTTATTCGATACAATAGAGCATTCTTCATAAAAGTGAAGTGAAAATAGTTTGCATTGCGTTACATCATATATAGAATATTTTAATTGACAAACTTAAAATACAGTAATCTTTTATATTAAATACACAATGTTATTTATAAATCTGCAATGTTGTCTCGCTTGTTTGAACAGTCAATCGTTCAGTGTATATGAAATTATACCTACCATATATATTTATTTATACATACAAAACAAAATTAACATGCCGATTATTCAACATAATTTGATCAATTGATGCTACTTAACCTCTCTTCACCGGATTCCCGCGATAATCTTCTTCCCTTGTTTGAGTGTCACTTGAACTGTCATACTTTCCCTTCTAGTTCCGCGATTAATTGCTACAAACATACTATACAAAAGCGCAGAATGCACTCTAATTAAGCACGCCCCAGTTGTTGTAACCATATGAAATCGCTAGTTGAATAGTTAAGTAATCCGTTTATCGAAAATTGGGGTTATTTTGATGAGCAGTTTAAATAGGGGAAAAACGCGTTAAATTATGATTAGCGGCCATGATGAGGCTCCTCTACGTATGTCACAACACGATACGCTTCAGCGACCACCCCGCCCACTTTCATTCTGGCCGCCGGGGCTTAATAAGGCACTTTTTTAAAAAGCCGTATATAAGTAATTGATGGGTCGATTTCAGAAATTTAAAATCGAGCAATTGTCAAATTGAAACCCCTTTTCAACGAATGCGAATGTGACCATATGTCATTTCATCTAATTTAAAGCATGTACATATGTATTTTGGAAGATCATAACAGTGCTCTGTTGATGCTTCTGTTTCAGATAAGACAAATAAATGTGCTTAAGAAGAGATGGGACCCAGAAATCGAACTCGCTTACGGCAACATTTTGCGACAACAATTTATTTTTGTGAATAAGTCTCAAAATATATGGATTACGTTGTGTTGGGCATAGGTTTATCTGTACACTAACGGGGAGCGCTTATATTTACCGTAACGCCTTTATAACGGTCATTTTACGACATGCCGCATAGCGTTACCGTCACCTATATTCGCGGTAAATATGTTACTACGTGTGTTATTCGAATTACATGCGTATCTCAAGTTAGTGACGAATTTAAATAGCCTGGTAAAATCAACTGATAGTAATTCTTTCATCGTGCACTCTTAGATTGATAATATATTTAATAATGATTACACAGTAGGCCGTCAAAGTTACACTTGAAATCATCAAAACTGCCGTGACGTCAGGTTTTTACGTTTATGTAGGTAATTTAAAATGTGACGTTAAAGTGGTGAAAAACTTTCGGTGACCCCTATTAATTTCTGAATTCGTTTGTTCAGTTTACTGCGCACATCATATTAAAGTATTAGCAATATCTAAACTATGTGTGTTAGTGACAAATCCTGTTGAATATGCGAAACACGATGATAAACATTTAAAAAGTGCTTAATTTAATTTTGTTTCCCTTTCCAGCGTCATAAAATTTCAAAATATAGTTTTGCTATACATCCCCGAATGTGACTGAAATGTATCTGAAAGGATTCGGAGTTTATTCGTTGACAGCGAGCGCTTAATTACAATACACCAAATCAGTCAAAAATGACGTAATTTGCCGACGGGTGTATTATTATTAATGCCGATAACTCTTTAAATCGTCCGTTGACCCCCAAATTTCCTTACATTTTTGGATAAAAGACATGATTAACTTGCTATTTTGAAAAAAATAAACGGATTCTAAAATATTTGATTTCATCGTCCAATCTCTCCTTAAAGATTAATTTAGTCATGTATCAGTTACATTACAGTTTAATTAATGTTTAACCTTAAAGATGTGTTTCATAAAATGTTATTAGGCTTTGATACGTTCCATGTGTGCTGTTTACAGTGCAAATAAATTTACTCGGCTAGCATATTCATCCCCCAATCACCAAATATATCATAATTACTAGTTTTCAATTAAAATAGAGTAACATCATAATGCATGTGCAGAAAACGAAACTAAACGTACAATTTACATGCACAGTAGTATATGACCTATTAAAAATGATCAACCCAATTTTTTCAGTTTGTCTGTTATAAATTAAAGATTCCAAAATTAGGTTTGACCCATTGGCGCGCGTCAATTGCGATTCTTCGTCCGTTTTTTTATTATCAGAAATCAATACTTTTCCCTTCATATCAACAATATACTAAGTCGACTTTCATCAAAATGGTGGTTTTTGGTAACAGTTGGTACGTCTCGATAAGTTAACACCATTTATAACGGTTGAAATATGTGATCCCCAACAACAGAATGGATGTACCTTTAAAATGTATCTTTACATGGTGACTCGTTTAAGAACTATCAAATATGGAAGTTAACTCACTTACAATAAAATTCCTAGATAACATGTTACAAGTTTCCAAGTTCGAAACCAATATATACTTACCCACTAATTGCTTTGAGTTAAATAACTTATATATTTCAAATCATCTGCATACAGATATATAATATCCCTATGACATACTGTAGAAAAGACAAAAACGACAACATCTCCAAACAGTTTGTCATGTTCATTAAAATGATGTTAAAGCGTTACATGTTTCTGTATTTCATTTACATGTTTGTTGATGTCAATATGATGCAGATACTCTAGTAGCAATGAACATATTGAAACAAAACACCATGTATTTATCAAACATGAGTGTATCTGTCTTTCAGCTACTAGTTGTGATAATTGGGCTGTTCACACACCCTTGGCCTCAGTACCAGATGTAGGGTCGATTCCGTGGAGATGTTGTAATCTGCCAATGTCATACCATCTTTCAGCTGCTTACCGGCAAAGATCAACCGTTGCTGATCAGGTGGGATTCCTTCTTTGTCTTCGATTTTCGCCTTTACATTATCAACACTGTCAGCGGATTCAACATCTAGCGTAATGGTTATCCCTGTCAAGGTCTTGACGAATATCTGAGGATAGGTATCATAATGTGTACAAACCCATATTTCAAGATTCATGCAATTAATTCATTATTACATTATAATACTGTTAACGTATTATCTTATAAGTAGTGGATGACTGCAAACTATTAGTGTGATATGTTTTGACATTATATGTACAATTTCATTGTTCAAAATAGCTTGTCAGGTCTTTTAAGAAAAAACGCTCTTCTGGATAACAACTCCTTTATTGATAAGATACACGGCGTTTCGGAGTATCTGCTTACTCCTTTATCATATACTCTGAAAGGACGTGTAACTTAAAAGCAAAGAACTTGTTTTACAGTAAATCTTGTTTTACGACCTCACCGCTCTCCTCCTCCCTCCCCCTCAAAGTAACAAGGAGCGACAACCACAAGTTTGTTTCCTGACGATGAAAGAAAGCTTTCTCGTGATTAAAGTTAGTGGGGTCAGAAATACTCAAAGTTTACTTCTTTATTATCATGTGTGCGATTGCTATTATCATATTCAAATATGCTTACATGTAGATTTCAAGCATTTTGAAATTAGAGCTTAAAAATGATTTATCTATTGATAATTTGTTGTCCCACTCTCTTGCTTTGTAACAGAAAGGCACTCGTATGGATAACCAAGTATATATCTTTAAGATGTTTACATTTATGACAATTCCTAAATTTGTTACACAACAAGACTATTGGAGACAGTGTAACATGGACAAGGATATGCTCTACTGTTGATATTAAATTAGTAAGAACATGCTTAAAATGAAAATTCATCTGAACAAGAGGCTGTGCCTGTAACCTAGATAGTAAAATAAACATTCCAATAGCTGCTGCTGTTTGTAACCAAATCGAAAGGGGTAAATTTTTTTCGGATGATGACATCGAATGATGATGACTCCATATTATACTTTTTCTTTGCTGGGAACATTGTTACCAATTTCAGGTTTAAAAATACGAAATATATCATAAGTAAATCAGTGATAGACAGAAGCTATTATAAAACGTACGAGACGAACTTTAATACGAAATCGGCGCAGAATACGAAATACTGGAAACAGTATTCAAACATTATTCAGCTTTAAAAAAAAGTACTTCCCGACATTGTACTAAAATATTACAAAAAGTATATAACTTACTTGCATTGAAAGCGCCTGCCCAAAAAGCAACAGCAAAACACAGGTTTTCAACAACATTATTCTGTGGATGCTTCGGAGAGAATGTATTGAAACTGTATACCGCAGTATACATATCAGAAAGAGAAATATATATCCAGATGTGATTCTAAAAAAAGTGTTTGTAAATATTAAATATTCACGTACGTGAACCAATATTGGATTAGCCATAGATAAATTTGGTATTTGATCTGATATCTAATCTCATATTAAGAATGATATTGTTATGGTCGTAGATTAATAATGAAAGTTTGATTAAATTTATAGAGCTTCAATTCACACGAATGCGGACAGCTGTTTCCACTTCGAAAACATTTGTTTTGGTTATATATTTGAATTTGTATTTTTATATATTATGTTTATTATATATTATTATCTTGGAGGAATATGTTTTATGTTAACAATAATTCCATAATATCTTTTCATTTCAATGAGGTATGTTTAAATCATCGACAGAATGCGATATAACAATTTTTTTAAATTTCTAATATTGATTGAAATTTAAAATTAGGTCCTGAAGATTGCATTGTCGTGCATGTAGGCCTCTTTTGTGTATGTATATGTATAAATCAGTTTTCACAATTCTCTGATCTGCATTTAAAAAATGTCACCGAAATGCGACAATCTTATGAGAATTCTTAACATGTTTAAAATGGTATAAACTGTGTCTTTAAGAAACAAAGCTCTATTACACTCTGTCGCTCCGATTAAACAAGATGCCTTTAGTGCATTCTTGATTCTGATTGGTTTTAAAAATTTGCCAATGTTAATAATTGATATTTGAACATTTTAGTTGGGGCGATTCATTGTGAAATGATACATATTGGTCATTTAGATTGGACCAACTCTTTTTAAGGATTCAGCCTGATTAATTGTTATAGTTTTACCGATTCTGTGAACTGTAATGCATGTAATATAACCAAACTTTGCAAGCTTATAGCCCTCACTGTTGAGTATCATGCAGAAGCTATTAGGCTGAATCAGATCAGGGATTAAAGGATCAGTTCAATGACAAAATCAAAATTTAACATAGGAACAAAATTAAAAATGCACTTAGAGACATTTTTGTAAGATGGACAATATCTATGCGATCAAATATATGAAAGTTCTTCCCACAGTTACCGACCCTATGCACATTTTACTTGCATTTAAGACCTGCAATTATCACATGATGCAGCTAAAGCATTGAAAAATAGAATCTGCATTTTTCATACGTCAATTCGTGTTACTTTTGTCTCAGTGAGCACTCATTGAGTTAATCAATTGCAAAATTCAAGGGGCTTTAAGTAAAAAAATCTTAGCGCCTAATTTCAGGGATCTGTTTTTAGGCGAGTAGGGCGAGAATCATGAATCATTAATAAAAGTGCTCCCAAACATTAATTTCTGGTCACATTATAATGGTCACTTACGGCAACACATACGTACGGATAGAGAGTTAAATAAATGATTAGCAAAGAAACAAGTCAAAATATTGAATTTCGTCTGAGACCTGAAATTATCTGCCTTTGAGTATGGTCCTCTTTCAAATGCTCATTTGTTTTCTTCATGGTCAAAGTGCATAACACAGCCACAAATACACTTATGTCAAAGTTATTTATTGCAATCTTTTTCAAAATGTTTGCACAACAATTCTGTTTCAGTCTCACAGGACAAAAAGTGGTGGAACCCGATTTCCGGATCCTTCCTGATTTTCTCAAAAAATGGCGCATTCCGGAGAATCCAGAAGAATCCGGAAGCATCCGGCAAGCCGATTCCACCACTTTCTGTCCTGTGTGTAGCTATTCCTGAAATGTTTGTAGCTCTAAGACCTTCTTCTGTTCATTCTTAAAACATACACTATGGTCAAAGTTAAGGCTTATTCTTAAGGCAAGAATTAGGCCCGAGATCATTTTCATATAAATGTAAATAGTTACAGCTCAATTTGCACATTTATTTACATACATAATTGACATTTTATGATTTTAAGACTTTTCGAGGATTATTTTCTTAGGAGAATTATTGTTCCTAAACCATTAAAACTACATAATGCGCTATAGCTTTATCTAAATGTAGGGTCTGATGCTACATGGTCACGTTCGTTAAAAAGGGGATTTCAATTTGACAAATATCGGACTTTAAATTTCTAGAATCGCCCCATGAATTAATTATACAGATTTTTAGTTACACTACCTATTTATTGCAGACAAACGATCCACTGACGTCACTGAAGCGTGTGTGCCGGGTTTGACGTCACTCCCAATGCTTGGATACCCATGCATATGATATTTTAACATGATATTTCAACGTGTTTAACCACATTTTAAACTGTCGATTTAACATACTAATCTTTATCAAAACAACTCAAATCTTCGATTTATTGAATGCTTAGATATCCAACTGATGACGATTGCTTAGTTTGTTTTTTTTTACTTATTTACTTTATTACACTGTTTTACTTATCGAATCAACATGTGATTTGGGGTCTTTAAAACTCCCATAAACTGATGTTTAATTGTTGTGATAATATACGGGTGAAAGCTATTGCCTGTCAAAGTCTATGTGTTACATGTGTCAACATTTTTCGTTTCTTATAAATCGTTATGTTCATCAAAGTTAAAAAAACCTGATTAAATAATTAAGAAATAGTTTACATAGTCGTATCCACAATCTTTAGGACAACAACTTTTGTGTTGCACCCTATCATAAAAAATTTCATAGTTTAGATTCAATCAACATCACCCTGGGGTCCAAAAATGTCAGGAGAGTTCAAAGGATGTAACTTTTCCCCTGATGTGAATGTCTCCAAAGGAAACACCTTAAAGATAAAATAACCTCACTGTTTTATTCGATGTTTATTCGTTTATTCATATAGACAATACTTTCAAGTAAACAAAACACTAAATATTATTTTCGAAGTGTCACCTACTTAGCAAGATATGGCGGTTCAAAGTGAGTAAAATTGGCTTGCTAAGCATTTTCCGATATTTCATCGCTGGATTTAGATCTGTTTTTTTCCCAATCGAGTGGACTTATTCAAACATTGACATTGGTTGAGGACATCTGAATTGAGATATGGGATATTTCAAATATTTACCAAGATTAGTACTTAGTCTAGGTATACAGTAAAAGGAGAACAGGTATTCAGTTTCACTCAGATTAAGATTAGGTAATTTACAAAAAGGAAACATCTTAAAACATTGTTATATCTAACAGTCTCTAAACTAAGTTTAAATTTACCATGAAACTTAGATTCTAAGGAAAAGAAAGCATCATTTCATGATTATATGTTTTTATGTTTTTAGGAAAACCTGCTGATTCATTTTCCTTACATTTATATTGCAAGTAGGTTTTACTTAACTGTTTAAAACGCATCGATACATATATGGAATATGTATCTTTCCCATTTTTGAATGAATGAAATTAAACTAAAAAATGTTTATCAATGGCCGTGTGTTCTTTTTAACATCGGTACAATTCCGAATGTGCAAGAGGAGGTGTGACAGGATGACATGATGGGATTTGATACAGGATGTTACATAACAATCAGATGGGGCCTAAGGTTAAACGACAATCCTTTGATGCCATGAGTAGGGTGACACGATTGATGTTGTGTTAACGAACTTATAGTAAATTGTTAGTGTATTGCTTGCAATGTGTCAAACATACTATTGGTCAAAGCAAACAGCCAATGAAATTTCCAAAGTACAGAAAATCCATAGAAGTAAGAAACAGATATGTCCATAATGATTAATGACAACGGATTACCATGGAATGAGAAAGAAAGGTTTTGTTGTATTTCTGTTTCTTAAAATTGTTAAGTAATTTTCATTTTGTCCAGTACTTGATGAGAGTTAAACAATTCCCATAGTCATACATCGTAAGTTTCACTTTCTAGAATCAAAATACTTTAAGATAGTATTATACCTATCTGCTTCCATTTCATTTCAAATTTTAAATAATGGAATAGATACTCATGAGACATAGAAACGAGATGTGTTGGTACTAGCAAGATGATCCCGAATGTACATCCGCTAGTTCTTCATACAAATCTTCGTTATCACTAGACTAACTTGTTCAAAGCAAGATCTTATTGTTAGAATCATAGTCTGACATAGCGGAAAATGCTCAGTGATAGACAAACACACGAAGTTACGCTATAGAATTAACACTTCAAAATGATACAAAGAAAAGACAATGGCGGTAGATTTACGTTTTGATCCACTCGGCATTATCGGAGATTAAACAATCTAAACACATGTGTACAAGAGCAAAAGATAATTAAAACCCAGAGCAGAATATGCCGACATTGTTTCCAATAACTTTGATCACTTTGAGGCTGTTTAAACAAGTGAAATCAGCGAAAAATACGTCACGGCTAAAATTGTTAGGGCGCGACTCCTGAGTAACACGTCACACCTCCGCTAGCAGCTGATTGGCTAAAGAAACGTTTGGTGGCTGTGTTAGTGAATTATTTTTTAAAAACGTGTTTTCTTCTATTTTGGGGTTGATATTTTATCCAATACTTTTGTGTCTTTATTCTTTACTGCTGTCAGAATCATTTCCGCGAGTCCTACCCCCTGAGGTTAGAATATCTTTAAACATCTTCATGAAACTTTCAGAAATGATTGATTATGTTATGTATCTAACAGTAAACGAATGATATATGTGGCCTTATCCATTTATCATTATCTATGACTATATTTATCTTTATTTTAATATTCACGACTTATGCAAATCTGATAGGTTTCGGTACAATTGTACATACCTATCGATATTATTATGATATAGTTTGCCAAGTTCACTATTGTTCTGACCGGACCCCCATTTCAGAAAAAAATAAAATATCTACCCAGAATTCTCTCTACTCAGATACTCAGATATAGCAACACAGAAAAAAAAGTCTGCCATTAAATACTCATGGCCATGTTACAATATTGATAAAAAAAAATGCGTTTGTTATATTTCCGTGAATCTTCGTTATGCCACATTTGCAAATGTAAGTGTTTAACATCTTTGGCACTTCATAAAAATACTTTCAAATTCAGATCACTCGTTTATAAATTTAACAGGCCGGTTAGATTTTATTAAACATAATATTTAACATTATATTGCCTTTGCTTGTTATCCATGTCGATTTATTTTAATTGAATTGAAAATATGTTTATAAGTAGAAAATAAGTACAAACATATGTAAATAAGGGAATATTCCCATGTACTATTTGTGGAAGAAATTCTTAATTCTAGACCTAGCTGATGTAGATTGTAATCAAGTCTGATAACCTTATAAGCTGATCACTATTGTGAAATCAATAGTGTTTACATAAGGAGAGGCATAAGAAAGTATAATTGATGAAATGAAACATGCTAAGATGACTGAGACTACTCTTATGAATTGCCCCTCTGAAATAACCTACGCTGAACAGTCAGGGACACGTCGGCTTTCCGTCCTTGATTTTCGACGGCATGCCGTCTTAAACACGATAAGATAGCTTAACCATTCATTCAAGCATATAGAAAACACAGCATCAGACAAAGCTTAATATTTTGCAAACAATAAATGCCCCCTTCCCTCTGACGATCTGAACTACAAACAGATAGGTAATCTATTTCAGACCAGAGAAAATGACAAAAACATTGAAAAGCAGAGTGAGGAGTGGTAGTGATTTTATCGAAATATCTTAATATCTGTGCCAAGGATTTAACTCAAAGAGTGCATACTCAAAGATAAGATATTATAGCATATGGATATGCAAAAACATGTATATCATTTATTTTATTAAGAGAATCATTTCTTTTAGTAAATGGGGATATTTTGGCATATGTTGTGATATCAGACGGCATGCCGTCTAATAAAAACATAATTCTGGACGGCATGCCATCTTTAAATAATTTAGACGGCAAGCCGTCTTTATTGTCAGAAGGGAGACATCATTATTTGAAATTTACATATAAAAGATGGCATGCCGTCTGAAAAATATTGTCTTACAAAGATGGCATGCCGTCTTAAACATATTGTCTTATAAAGACGGCATGCCGTCTAAAACATATTGTCTTGTAAAGACGGCATGCCATCTAATATATACATGTATTGTCTTATAAAGACGGCATACCGTTTAATATCCTTTGTCTTAGAAAGACGGCATGCCGTCGAAAGAAAGGCCTGTGACATTGCATGGTTCGAAATCTGAAATATTGTGTTTAGACTCTTTGGCCATTGGAATTATAAATTGTAGATTTGTTGATTCTGTGACCCCAAGCAAGGACCACAGGTAAAACAATCATCATAAGTCGTCTTCTTCGTCGACAGCTTGGCATATGGGGATTATAAGTTGTAGATCTGGTGTTGCCCCCCAAATAAGTGTACAGTCGTCTTGGCAAATATGGCCGGCGATGGGTTATAAATTGTCGATTTGGAAAATGTAAGTTTTCAACCTCATTTTATTATTATTTAAGGTCTGATCAGTTATAGAGCCAAGTATGTTTGGACAGTATGTCAGCAAACAGCTACATTTTCGTTTTACAAGTTTTGATTATATTTTAGTTTTGGTAATTGTAAACTATCTTAACATTGTTTATATGGTGTGGTGAACCAAGTTCTCCACAATCGAATATGTAGATATTCATATTCAAGTGGGGATGTCATAATGTTTTTACATCTTTTTCCGAGGAAAAGTAAAGGAAACATAATTTTACTGGCACGAGTGTTGTAAAACAACATGAATGACATCCCTGAGAGTGGGTTAATATCTTTATTTATATATGTTAATTATCTAAACCACTGAAGGCCTTCATTACAAAAAACCATCAATGATCAATGGTGAATTTTATTCGTGTCTACACAATGGAAACATCTCTTACACTGTTGCTATTGACTATCAAAACGCTAATGATGCAGGCTATTTTGAAACAACATAATTTAAACTCAGAAAGATCACTGTTGTTATGTAATTACTCGATTTCCACAGACAAAAATGTTAATATTTCGATGTAAAATTTTAATACTGTTACAATCTTCCTCATTTGACATCAAACTTTTGTATAAGATGGCAGATGAATTGGCACTTTCACACTGATCAGAAATACGTTCGGGGAAATGTGGGATCGAACCGGCAATCTGATGGTTTCTGGGCGAGTGAACTAACACTGCAACCATATGACATGAGAAGGACATTTCTAAGCAATTGAAACGAGTATTACATTTTATTTCATCACAACGGTTATAGGTTTGCACAGTAGTTTTATTTTTGTAACTTTAAACGAACTGTAGCACGCTGTTATTTCTAAAATACATTGCTCTCACGAAAAGAAACATAACATGTAAGTGTTACCAATGGCGAAATAAGACCCCTGAAACAATAAAATAATCTTAAAACGAATGTTTCCCTTAGCGGCCATTTTAAGGTGTTCACACTAAACATTCGAAAGTAGTTCAAGCGTTCAGACTGATTCAGCTTTTTCTGTAAAAGCCATTGATTATGTTAATAGACATTTCTAAAAACCAATCGTATTGAAATATATACTCTTAATTTTTCGCAGATTTAGTTTTTCGACCAAAAATAAGCAGAGAATTCGCACTCAAATAATAAAGATGTTTTCAAGTCTACATTTAGATCATGTGAATTATTTTCAAGCGCAAAACATTGTGGTTTACTCCCACAATGTAAACAAACAAATAAAAGAGACCATTTATGATTACTCCACAAAATATAAAAATACAGTTTTTGGCGTTTATTTTTTTATTTACCATGCATTTCTTTCAATTACATTGTATGTAGTTTCTACAGATATTGAAATAAATGTATTACCCAACAAGGTACGTTGCTTGAATTGTATAATCAATGAGAATATATACATACTATATATGTCATAGTTTGCTGGTATAATCACAATAAAGTACCATTTAACAGGTAAAAAGTCAATAATTTGTATATTCACAGGGTATTTTGAAACATGATAATATAACAATTGTCACATTTAGTAATGTGTGAGAAGGGACGAAAACAGTTGAAAAAACGAGCTTCGTGAAATTGATAAGCCAACACGCCTAGGAAATCCTTGTTACTCTGTGGTACTTTTTTTATGCAGAAAAGGAAAGGCTGTTAATATGACGTTAAATTCTATTGACGCGTTTTAATCTAAGGCCAACTTGTCTTTAAAACCAAATTTCATCGGATAGTGATATGAAAATTATTTATCATATGTTTTGTAGTTGTCTCTAGCGATTGATGTCATAAGTATGTTTTCCAAAACATAATGGTGTATTTAAAACACTAAAATACTCTATGGCTCTTAAACGCTCAGAGTGGATTTAAAATGTTGGCATGATGGCATTGTTATCTTGCTGTCTAACCTCTCCAAATTGCATGAGACCAAGCAAACAGATCGCACCATTATAAATCAATACGGATAACCATTTTCTACTGATACGGCTTGAGTCAGGTAATGAGATGTTTTACCCTCTAAACGTAATATATTGTACAAACTTTAATAGATAAATAAACGACACAATTGAGGGTGACTTAAAACGGAATTGCAAATTGTTTACAATATGTTGTATTTTTTATTGTATGTAAGCTGACGATATTGACATTGATAGTACCAACTGGTACATTTCCACGTGTTCAACGTGCATCACGATTAGTTCATGCTTTGTGTGAGCTGCCTAATATAGACACATTTTTCTTACAAGGACGCGGTTTCTTTTACCCTATTATGTTAAACAAACGAAAACTGAAATTAAAACTAAACTTTTGTCAATTCTGTTTGTGGTTTGATGTAGTGTTGAGCTATGGTTCAAGTCAGGTGAACCATCGAGCACGTGAAACATGAACATCTCGGCCTTATGATTCACGTGCGCGAGTGTTCTAACTGGCACATCTCGATCTCAGTCGGTAGGGACCACGCAAGCTCAAGACAGTCACGCTGTTATATTTTAAATATGAGACAGCATGCCGTCTTGTTAAATATGAAGCTGGCATGCCGTCTTAATTTTAGCATTTTGACACAATGAACTCTCCCTGAATCATTAAGACGGGATATCGTCGAATACGTTTATAGACGACATGCCATCATCATAAGACAATAATTTCATGATAATTTTTAGACGGCATACCGTCTCTTTGTAACGAGACGGAAAGCCGTGATGTCCCTGACTGCTGAATGAGGTGATAGTATCCCTAATCCCTAATGGTTCCGTAATCTTTATTATATAACTAGCAATGTAATATGTGATTTTACGATGAAAATATAATCCATATTTGCACATAAGCAGTAGAAAGTCATATTTTCACTGCAGTGAAAATATAACTCATATTTTCACTGCAGTGACTAACGTCTGGACGGAATTACTTTTGATGATTGTCTCCCTTTGAAATAAAATTATCTCCCTTTGTAAAGTGATAACCTCCCTTGCTTTCCACGTCTTACGGTGAACGCCAATGTTGTCATGTTTCAGTCAATGACTGTTGACCTTTTGTGGTGTTAATATCATATTCAATATTCCTTAACACTCTGAATTTCATTTAGTGTTGATATGTTGCATATAAGTTATTTTACTCGTAAAAAACTTGGTGAGGCGAGAGGTGTGTGACAGACAATAACGAACGCCACTCGCTGTATGATGTGCATCACTTCGCGTTTGAAATAACGACAAAACTTGCGTTTTTCAATGTCTTGGGCATCTTCGCTTGACTAGATGGTACCGTAAATAAACATTCACAACAGATTTATTTTTGTAAAACATTGTCCTGTTTTAAGTATCGACTTATTTCAGTCGACTTATTTTCTCACTGCATTTACTGTGAACGTATAACGGGGAGTTGTTCGGATTATGACAACCAAGACCACTCTAACCTTTCAATGTCATTTTTTATGGAGATTAAAGTTATATAATAAATATACTATTTCATTGCTTTTGCCGAATGTCACTTTCTCACTCTACTCGATGAGATAGAAATGATATTCGGCAAAAACAATGAAATAGTCTCTATGTATTACACTTCAAGGATTGTATGCGTTTGATAATCGATACAAATCAAGTCGTTTGCATAAATATGTTACATATTGCACATTCAAATATATAATATTCCTCTGAACAGACACATTGTAGAAAAGCGACACGTGGAAATGAAAGTGCCCACATATTTGATATTTTTCAAATAAATTATCTTCCATTGAAACATGTTTCCATCTTTCCATTAGATTATGCTATGGCAGATACCGTAGGAGCTATAAGAATAATGACACAAATCAGGATTTATTCATTTAATATTAGACAGTTGCTGTGGCTACAAGATGCATGTTATAGTACGTTGACTGATCAGGTAGGTATGGTCACGCCCCCTCTTGTCCTCAGTAAGAGATGTAGGATGGATTACTTGTTGATGTTGTAATTCGGCAGGGTTCTGTCATCCTCCAGCTGCTTTCAAGCAAAGATCAACCGTGGCTGATCAGATGGGATTCCTTCTTTGTCTTGGATTTTCGCCTTTACATTACCAGTAGTGTCAGCAGATTCCACATCGAGCGTAATGGTTTTCCCGGTCAGGGTCTTGACGAATATCTGAGGATAAGTATCTTAATGTGTTACAAACTCATATGTTGAGATTGATACACTATTCTATGCATTCATGATAATTTATACTACTGTCATCGTTGTATTATCTTACATGTATTGGATGACTGTCAACGTTTAGTGTGATATGATTTGACATTGGCACGTGATATGTACAATTTCATTTCATCTTATCTAAATGTCAGGTCTTTTAAGAAAACACGCTCTTATAGATAACAACTTATTTAATGTGGAAATACACCAAGTTTCAGAGTTTGTGCTGAGTCCTTTATCATGTGGACAGTCAGCGTGAGGAAGGAACAATCATATACTCTGAAACGTCGTGCATCTTAAAAATAAAGAAGTTGTTATCCAGAAAAGCATGTATTCGCGACCTCACTGCTCTCACCCTCGCTCCCCCTCAAGGCAGCAAGGAGCGACAGCCACAAGCTTTCTCCTGACGATGAAAGAAAGTGGTTGTAGGTAGTACCTTTTTAATATTCTGTTACCTATCCTTTGCATAAAGAAATACTTAAATTACTTATTTATTAGTATTTGTGCAGTTGCTTTCATCACTCAAATATACTTAGATTTCAAACATTTTGAAAATAGAGGTAAGAATGATTTATTTATTGTTTTTTGTTTTCCAATTGTCTTGCCTTGTAACAGGAAGGCACTCGTATGGATAAATAAGTATATAAACTGACAGGCAAAAGAAAGTATACAGTTTTTAAAATGAAATTATAGAAAATGTATATTATTGATGTTGACAGTTAGCAGCATACTGGTGTAAAGTCATGTGACATATAGGTAAAATTGCTACACATTATTAATGTTGACCATCCAAACTATGTAAAGAAACACTTAAAAGCCGTCAAAAGTAACACCTGAAAAACGTGAATAACTTCTGAAAATTGCCCAAAGCTGGGCAACGCAAAAGCTACAAGCATCGCCTTTGTTCCTGCATTTCTAATGTCAATGTGTTGTCACAATACAGCCGAGTTGGTGAGACATTTGACAATCCCACAACACAAAAAAACAATGGTTTTTTGCCCCATGAAGGCCGATAACTGCTTGTTTGCGCCAACGCTATCTCTGAGGTGACGTCATTGACGGCGACCACCATAGATCGGCGATTATGCACACGTGCACCAGAAGACCTTGAAGTGGTAGAGTCTGAGTTTTTCGACTGCTCAATAGACAGGTACTGTCATGCAACCCTAGAGCTTTACAATGATTTCTATTTTCTCAAGACTGGTCACGGATTGGACAACTGTCAGACGGTCGACAATGGCGTGTTGGAATAAAACCACATCCTCCAGTTTATGAACAAGTGTCGAAATAGGTTTTGCATGAACACAGAAACATCTGTTAGGTAACGTCATAAGACAATTTGTAATTCTCGATCAGACAGTGCATTTCATAATGCGTTGACACACGAATCGACCACATTTGGCACCCATGTGGCACATTTTACAAATTGAACAACTTAAGAGAATAGAAAGAATTAAAATTAACGTGTTTTGGCTTATTTTTTTACTTCTTCATCTTTTGGATTTAGTGTGTGCAAAACTGGCTAATTAAAAGTTCAACTTTAGAATGTTGATGTTTTCCGATGTTTTTTGGCTGTGAGCCAGTGTGACGGCTGTGCCAGTCTGTCGTGTAGGTTACTCTTATCTTTTCGTGTTTCGCCCGGTTAAGAGTGCTTATCTCTCTCCTCCCGTTTTTTAAAGTGAAGGGACGTAATTCTAATCGAGAGTCCCCCTCGGCCATGTGGTCTTGAGATGTACACAAAACCCTATGTGAATAAAGAAGCTATTTTACTCCCCGATTTGGGTTGAGGCCGTTATTCAATTTATGAAGAGCGACGTAAGAAGAACAGCACGTCATACTAGTTAGTAAATTAACATTCCATCTGTTACCGTTCTGCACACTGGCACATGTAACCAAAGAAAATTCCTATCAACAAGAGATAACTTCTTTCGGATGATGTGATCTGATGATGATGACTAAATGATATACATCAATCTTTTCCTTTAATGGGGACATTGTTACTAATTTCAGGTTTAAAAATACGAAATATACCTCAATTAATCCATGGTGATGACATCACTTTATTGTGTTAACAGTAGATTATTTTTAAGAATCTACTGGTCATTGACTAATCCAGTCAGGAGGGGTGTCAGGTTTTGACATTTTCGTAATGGCTCACAAAGTAATTTGTTCAAGAATGATGTATTTTGTCTTAGTATATCTGATTAGAATCTTAAAATATCTGATTATTTTTGTAATGTCTGACCCGGAAATCGAACATGTAACCCTTCGTCTGTTACGCAGCGCCCTAACCTATTAGACTACCAGACCTGCTGGTAATCATTTGATTGTTTGTCAGTAATATCCCTGCATTCTAAACAAGACTCGTAAAGTGTGAAACGCATGGGGATCGTGCTGAAACACATGAAATGCAGGAGTTCGGCTGTCAGTCAAATCGCTTTGCGTGGAAGATTTGCGCCATGCACGTGCGTGGAAGAATCCATTTCATAAGGGTCGAAGCTACGTGTACCATATCCGATGAATTAGCACCGAAATTTGCAAAATAATATTTTTTTAGGTTACATAATTGAATTGTATTGTCTATAATGCTAGATAATCACATATGTATGTTTCGTGACGTCATACATGGATTAAGATGGAGAATGCATTCGGAGCCGTGGATTATGATAGACAGAAGCTATAATAATACGCATGGAACATAATCTGAGACGAACTTTAATACAAAATCGGCGCAGAATACGAAACACAGGAAACATTCAAACAGTATTCACCTTTAAAGAAAGTACTTCTGTCATTGAACTTAAATGATGGGAAACAGTAAAACACTTACTTGCATTGATAGGGCTTCCCAGAGAAGCAGCAACAAGACACAGCCTTTCAACAACATTATTCTGTGGATGCTGCAGAGAGAATGTATTCATAATGTATAGCGCGTATGTATAAATATCACAATGAGAAATTGATATCGAGATGTGAGAATAAACAATATTTTTTGTAAATATTAAATCTTAACAAACAGGAGCCGATATTAAATCAGCAATTGATAATTTTTATATTTGATCTGATATCTGATTTCATATTGAGAATGATATTGATACGGTCGTAGATTAAAGAAAGAAACTTTTGATTAAATTTATAAAGCTTCAATTCACACGGATGTGGACAGATGTTTCCACTTCGAACATATTGTTTTGGTTATATGTTGTATGTATATTTTCAACATGTGTTTATTATTTATTATTGTCAATTTGGAGAAATAATGTTTTGTGTTAATAATTAAATCCTATTTTTTCATTTCAATAAGGTGTGTTAAGATCATAGACAGAGTGAGATATAATCATTAATTTTAATTTCTAATATTGATTGAAATTTAAATCAGGCCCTGAAGCTTGCATTGTCGTACATATAGGCCGTTTTTGTGTATGTATATGTATAAATCAGTTTTCACAATTCTCTGATCTGCATTTTACAAATTTCACTGAAAAGCGACAATCTCATGAGAATTCTAAACATGTTTAAAATGGTGTATTAAAATAAACCCAACTCTATTACCCTCTGTCGCTCCGATTATATAACATGCTTTAAGTGCATTCTTTTCATTGGTTTTCAAAATTGGCCAATGTTAATAATTGATATTTGAAAATCTGTGTTTGGGAGATTCACTGCGAAATGATACATATTGGTCATTTAGATTGGATCGACTCAAGATGTTCTTATTAAGGATTCAGCCGAAATTTTAGTGTTTTTTGGCATGCTTTATTAGTATTATAGTTCCACCGATTGTGTGAAGAGAAGTGCACCTAATACAACCAAACCTTGCTTATAGCACTTACCGTGGAGTGTCATGCAGAACATTTTAGGCCGAATCAGCTCAGGAAATAACGGCTCAGGCTTGCCCAAGAAGCAACAACAGAGCAAAGGTTTTCAACAACATTATTATGTGGATGCTGAAAAGAGAATGTATTCATACTGTGTACTGCACATATATATAGAGAGACAAGTATCGGAATGATAGGAAAAACATTTATTGAAACATTAAATATGTGAACCGATGTTAGATTCGCTGACTGGGTACAGAGTTAATCATACTCATTTCATCGTAGACACACACAGCAGGCTGAAGTAAAAATCGTTATTTGACAGAGATACAGACAATGTATGTCGTAAAATCGGTCCGAAGGCCTGGACTACAGTCACAAAATGAAACAGATCATGAAACTGTGGTCCTAATTGTTAATACTGCAGAATGTATTAATATTGTATAATGGATTTAAATGTTGTTTATCAGAAAAAGTTTTTTATTGTCCAAACAGATGTGAACCGATATTTCATTTGCTGTAGATAAATCAGATTGATAAAGATTGTGATATTATAATTGTTATATATTAATAACGAGAAATAGTATTATTTTGTTAAAATTCGATGTTGACTGAAAAGGGATATCTCATGAGAGAAGTCTACCGTGTGTTAAACACGATTCGAATTGACCAAAATGAGTTTTTGAAAAAAAGGTTATACATTTATTTATTTATCTATATATTTAAGGTATAATTTTTCTCGATCTTCATGACTTTGATTATTATATACTTCATTTGATAAATTATATATATTCCGCAATTACCTACTACGATTAAAGACAGGGTCAATATTTCAATGTGATTGATATCACTAATATAATTGACAACTATAGCCAATACAGACACTTCCATTAGAATTAATCAAAATTCCAATTACACCTTCATGGGTTATCTCCTTTAGATCTGTCACGCCCTTAGTTTTGTGAGAAGGGAACAGATTTTAACAAATCTCAGTCGCCATCCAACAAATATATTATTCGCAAAGTTTGAGCAGTGTAAGTTCCCTGAGGAAAATAGCATTTTGAGTGTGACATGCCAATACTTGACCAAATGAATCAACTTAAGTCGAAATATTTCAAAGATGTTAATCTGAAGTAAGAGCTTAATATACTCAACAAAGTTGTTCAAGTCAACAAAAAATATCTTACATATTACAAAGGTTGCAGTTTAGGCGTCACTTTAAATTTTCTTTTGTTTCTTACGGCTTTTCTAATTCAGGAAATAGCCCCACTTCCTTTAGTGATGATCACTTGATTCAACAATACACTTCTAAGATTGGTACAGATACGATTAGGGACAGCAAATGATCAGTTGTCGATTTACTTGATTGATGCATATATGTCTTAAATTCTCTGTAAATATCCTATTTTCATTTCTGTATTATATCTCTGTCCATGTTAAATTTATATTGTTATAATGCTATAACTTTGTAAATACCTGGGAGAAGGTTACCTAAGTTGTATAACTTGTTCCTAATCCCTTTCTTTATTGAATAAAATATGTTTAAATCAAAATCAAAAAAATCAGTTGTAGGCTGAGATGAGAATGAATGAAAGAAGTGAAAGTCACAAATACGTTGTGCATACCTTATATGGCATAGAATTTATAAAATACAGATTACTGTGTACAATAGTAACACTATTTGTTGAGAACTGTTAGCGTTTTTGGCACTGATTAGGAAATAAAATCCTGATACAACATGAATACGACTTCTACAAACAAGAAATTAAAAAATACACTCGAAAGCGACTGAAAAGAATTCAGCGCATACATGATAAAGTTATCTCAAATATAATCAAATCAGCCATTGTGCCATTACAATTGCCCATCTTTTAAATAAAGTTGCAAATCATAAGCACGTCTCTAGGATTATTAAGACTCAAATTTCAATATTCAAAACTGCATATTTTTATACCCCTGGATAAAAGCCCAAATTGCTGCCGAACTATAAACTTTTATATGATAATGATCTGAAATGAAATTGTGAAGAACTTTTATAAAACGAGCAACAGGTTGCAATAAGTAAGTGTGACATACGTTTATTTGTAACAGAGTTATGTATGTTCCTTTAAAAATGAAGCGAAATAACGAACAATTAAAAAAGAACCATATTCAAAGGCAAATAAAATCTTGTCTAGGACGAAATTCAACATTTTGGCTCGTCACTATGTTTACAACACATTTAGTTATCAAATCAGTTATCATACTTGTCTCTATGTATTCCCGTTTTCATTTTTTTTAATTGTGATCTAAAATGACTGTTCGCGAGCGATTTAATTATTGATTTATTAAAAAACATCTCTTAGCCTTACTCTCTTGAACACTTTCGGTGACTAGGTTTTTTAATTATCTGCACTGGAAGTTTGTGCTTTTTAAAAATTCACCAGATTTCAAATAGACACTGTGAAAAATATTGAAAAATCGGTCCAAAATCGAAAGTCAAGTTATTCACTAATGTTTTAACTGCTCAAATATGCAAGGTTTTGCCCTTAGATGCAAATAACTTCAGAGGAGAAGATACAAGGGGTCGGAAAATTTTAAAATGTGTCTAAAATCAACATGGCGGCTTAACAACGTGCCTTACGGACTCGTCATGATTTCCATTTTTGTTCGCATGGTTGATGCGCATCTTTTAAAAAAAATATTAAGGCCCTACACAATTTTGATGTTTATCCCATACTAAAAATGGACATTTAGATTCGAACTGGGCCTCTAAAAGCCCCGCAGTTCTATTCCACATTAAGGGCTATCGGCATGTAGAATTTGGTTGCATTTGCTTCAGCCGTTTTGACTGAATTTTGTTCACATAATTTCTGAAATAATAAAAATAAACACGCCAATAACAAATGGAGGTAGTACTTACTTGCTTGACAGAACAAAAGGGAAAATGCCAGGAGAAGTTGAGAACAGTCAACTTTCATTTTAACTTCCCGCAAGTTGTTAAGCACATAGCATCAGGTTCAAAGGTCAGATAACGTCACAATTCCATCATTTGTTACTTTGGGCCAGATGTCGAGCATGGCCTGAAACATACGTTTCTAACGAAAGCAACAGAAAATGTGATGCTCTGTTTCATATATATAAACATAATAAACTTCCACGTGTTGGAAAAAGGTTAATACGAATTTCAACATAATGAAATATTAATATTGGGTTAGTGGGACATTACAAAACTAATATCAAGTGGGATTATCAAGGAGAAGAAACAATTAATTAAAGTATGTTATAATATTGTTTATGTTTAAGGAAATTATTTTATATACATGTACCTTTGAAAGTAAACATGTGTACTTCCTTTCAAATAGGCTTATATGGACACTCCAGGGAAATAAAATTACTAAACGAAAATATTGTTTGCCTATTCATAAAATACCTTATAAACGTGCATTGTCATAATTTGTGCAAATGTGAGAGAACTAAATCAAAAGAAAACATGACGATGATGATGATGATGATGATGATGATGATGATGATGATGATGATGATGATGATGATGATGATGAAGAAGATTATAATTGTTTATGAAGAAAAACAGAAGTTAAGTTTATCATTTCCCAAGTCGCCGAGCCTGAAATTAAAAGTCACAAAATTAACGACATTGAAAGAGATGCCCAAAGCTGGACACTCGATAGTTTCTGAAATGAATGATAATTTTAAATACTTAATCCATACAAGTATTGACTTGTTTATTGATTATGGATTATTAGATCGCAGATAATATGACCATCAATGTTATTCAAGATATATCAATATTCTCATTATCAGACTCATATAGATTCTGATTTTTAAAGTAAAATAGTGAGGTTTTCATAAGTAATATTTGTTTATAACGTCATGAACTTCTGTTACGTGCTCATTTCGTGTCATTTCATTTTGTCGTTTATTGTTAAGGAAACCTTTCTAATGATAGACAAGTATTTAATCACATACACCAAGTCTTGAGCATTAAATAACCCGTTTAACAACCTTATCGTCTAAGGAGTTTCACAGTCGATCTTTTAATAGAAATAGAACTTTATTTCAAATCCCGATATTGAGTCTATCCTAATAATTTCTGCTTTCTGTTTTCTATGAAGTATTAAAGGGACTGTAGCACATTTTTTCGCTCAAATAAGTTGATGAAACGTATTTGAAAAATAATGTCACTAAAAATAAATCACCCTTCTTTCTACGGAAAATCAAGTTAAAATAAGTGTACATGGCTCAGTAAGGCCATGGGAATCGTTTTTGTAATTCGAAATAATAACATGTGTTCGCAATAAAATGGCCGCCATGCAATTTTTGCTTTATAAGCAACACTACTACGGATAATTGGTTTATGTAATAAGATGTTTTACCCTCTAAAATAATTTTCAATGGCACAAATTATCATTATGAATAGGAAATTTGAAAAAATAAATTTGGCAAAAAAAGTGCTTCTGCCCCTTTAAGCTCGCCGCTCTCTGCAAGACGACTGGCTTTTACACGACCTGCACGTGCATCATGTCTATTTCCAAACCCATCAATGTCAAGTTTAGCGACCGGGCAGTTATGAAGAGATCTTTACTGCTGCTGCTACTGCAGTTGCGTTTGAACTTAGAAATGAGTTGGAAAGCAATTCAAAGAATAAATGTTGACCTACTTTTACCTATTAAAACTAAATTGTCTTTATCGGTTATTTATTCAACATATTCAAAATGTAGATGCATTGTGTATTTTATAATAATGAATAATAATTGTAGTGATTAATAGTATAAATGTATTTAAAATAAGGAGAGAGTTCAGTAACGTGTCTGTCTGTTCGTCCTATAGTTTGTTCGTCCGACTGTGTACATGTCTGTCCAAAGCTTGGAGTAACATGTCTTTGTAAATAGTGGAGTTTGATCATTATGTTGAATTTGCTTTGTATTCTACTCTTAGGAAAGAAAGAAAATGTGCTTTAACACACGGCAGCAGAACGTAAGCTCATAAGTTTGCGAGACATTCAGTGCTCAGTGCTTGTTGTTGGTGCCGGACTCTGAGGGTGTTCTTCTATAAGGGAGGTAAGAGGATGTGTCATAACACACGAAAGCAGAATGTTGGTTGATAAGTTGTTGGGACATTCAGTGCTCAGTGTTGTTGGTGCCTGACTCTGAGGGTGTGCTACTATAAGTAAGGGAAGAAGATGCGTTATAACATACGGCAGCAGAATGTCAGTAGATACGTTGTTGGAACATTCATTGCTCAGTGCTGGCGGGTGGTGCCTGACTCTGAGGGTGTGCTACTTTAAGGAAAGGAACAGTAGTTATAAGACAAGACAGCAGGACATTAGTTGATAAGTTGTTGAGACATTCAGTGCTCAGTGCTGTTGTTGGTGTCTGACTCTGAGGGTGTGCTACTATAAGGAAGGGAAAAATATGTTATAATCATGACAACAGAACGTTAGTTGTAAAGTTGTTGGGGCATTCAGTGCTCAGTGCTGTTGTTGGTGTCTGACTCTGAGGGTGTGCTTCTATAAGAATGGTAAGAAAATGTTAAAACACAGGACAGCAGAACGCTGGTTGATAAGTTGTCGGTACATTCAGTGCTCAGTGCTGGCGGGTGGTGCCTGACTCTGAGGGTGTGCTTCTCTAACGAGGGGAATAAGTTGAGTTATAACATTTTGTAATTATTTGGTCCTGACCACTCTCAAATCTAGATGTGACAAAATATTTGTTTTCATCTACGAATTTAATTAAAAAGTAAGAATGGCGAAATGCCTGATGAGCTACAATTCTATATTCTATACTCTATAATGAAGATATGTCTGTATCTGTGTGTATTATATTTGGTTTGATTTGATTTGATTTGATACAATTTATGATATTATTATATATGATAACAACAAATCCATATATATTTATATTTATATAAACATATCTTCTTTTTTTTAATCTGTTATTAGTGAAAATATTTTTGCTCAGATTGAGCCCTGTTTCTAGACATTTCATGTTATAAGACTTGCCGCTCTCTGAAAGACGGCTGGTGTTCACATTATGTAACCAGACGAGAAGAGCACGATTTGCACGTGCATCATGTCTATTTCCAAACCCATCAATGTCAGGTCAAGCGAGACAGTGCACTTCTGTAGAGGCCGTTTAACTGTCAGTTTTAAAACCTAGAAATAAGTTGGAAAATAAATTATAAAATAAAATGTGTTCACCTAGTTTGGCCTTGTATAACTAATTTATCTATATCAATTATTTGTTTGTTATTGTAAATGTATATGTGTGGTTACATAAATAAATGAAATATTGTAGCAATGGAATTTGTTAGTTTAAATGTATTTGAAATGAGTCTGTCTGTTCGTCCTATAGTTTGTCCGTCCGAATGCGTACATAGTCAGAGACAGAGAATGTTCTCATAATGACTTTTTTAAATAGTGGGCTTTAAGCAGTATGTTGACTTTGCTTTGTATTCATAAGATAATATAGTGTGCATTAATTAAAATTGAATAAAATTGAAACAAATCAATAAAAAATATAGAAATATGATTAAACTTGAATTGTTCTGTCTCATCAAGTTTTTTGTCTTTGTTGTTTTACCTGGTGTCTGTCTGATCCGGTGTCTGTCTGGCCCGGTGTCTGTCTGGTCTGGTGCATGTCTGTATTGGTGTCTGTCTGATCCGGTGTCTGTCTGGTCTGGTGTCTGTCTGGTCTGGTGCATGTCTGTCTTGGTGTCTGTCTGACCCGGTGTCTGTCTTGCCTGGGGTGTGTCCATGCCATTGTCTTTCTGTCTAGCACGGTGTCTGTCTGGCCAAGTGTCTGTGTCGCCCGCTGTCTGTCTGTTCTGGTGTCTGTCTGACCCGGTGTCTGTCTTGCCTAGGGTCTGTCTAGTGCGGTGTCTGTCTGGTCCAGTGTCCGTCTGGCCTGGTGTCAGTCATACCCGTTGTCTATCTAGCACAGTGTCTGTCTGGTCTGGTGTCTGTCTGTCCTGGTGTCGGTCGGGGCAAGTTGTCTGTCTGGTCCAGTGTCTATCTGGCGCAATGTCTGTCTGTCCTGGTGGTTGTCTAACCCGGTGTCTGTCTAGCCTGATTTCTGTCTAGGCAAGTGTCTGTCTGACCCGGTGTCTGGCTGGCCTGAAGTCTGTCTAGCGCGGTGTTTGTCTGTCCTGGTGTCTGTCTGGCCTGGGATCTTTCTAAACCAGTGCCTGTAAGTTCTTTTAGGTTCGATGGCTTACTAGCCTGGTGTATGTCTGCGCAGTGTGGCTTGGTGTTTGCCTGGCCCAGTATCTGTCTGTACTGTCTGGTCTTGTGTCTGCCTGTGCGGTCTGGACCGGTGTTCACCAATCGTAAAACACCCTTCTCTCTTCGGAAAATGAAGTTTTAAAATGAGTTTACATGGTTTCATAAAGCCATGGGAATCGTTTTTGTCGTTAGAATTAATAAAATGTGTTCACAATAAAATGGCCGCCATGTATTTTTTGCTTCATACGCAACACCATTATTACCACTACGGATAATTGGTTTGAGTAATAAGATGTTTTACCATCTAAAGTAAATATGAATGACATAAACTGTCATTATAACTTGGAAATTTGAAAAAATAAAAGTTCCAAAAAACGTGCTACTGCCCCTTTAACAAGCTGATAGCCTTGGTTTTCAGGAGCTTACATCACTCATTTTGCAAAATACCGTGTGTCGAACGAATGGGGGTAGGCGTACTGAGGACATTCAATATTCCGGTTTAAGCAACATATACAATTTTGAAAAATATTGCAAACCTTAGAGGACAAATTGTCGTAGTCGTATATGATTAAATAATTGCCTGGTATATAAATATTGCCTTGCCAGCATATAACAACCACTTTGACGTGAATTCAAACTGTAATATCAAGTTACCTGGGAGATGTTTGTTTTCTTCTTGTTTGGTCATATAGATGACTGAACATCATCAGGAAAGATAGGATATAAATATGTATGATTCAATACATTATACATTTTGATTTGATTATCTTGAGTTGACTTGACGGCAATAATATCATATTTTTTTATCTACAAATTACTTTGATACTGAACCTTTGCAGAGGTCGATTGAGTCTTCAGTTGTAATTGCATAAGATTGGAAGAGACGGTTCTGAAAATATACAATATCGATAAATGCTTGTAACATGGATGTACTTAATACATATAGAAGTGGAATACATAACAAATCACGATTTTCTGGATCACAACTTCTTTATTGTCAATATATACGATGTATAGAGTATATGCCTTATCCTATATCAGGTGGAATGATGAAAGCATATGTTATATTTTCATACAAACCAAATAAGTGTAAATACCGATATATGTCATATATACATGAAATTAATAATTTAACTGATGTGCACAAGAAAGTATAACACTCAGTTGTATTTATCATACGTATAATGTTCAATGTAATATTTCTCGAGTTTCGAAATCGTATTCAAAAAGTGAACTGTGAAATCAGTCAAAGAATACCTCTTCTTCTTTTTAGTTATACTTTCTTTTGTTCGTTAGTTTATTTCCCTTGAATTGCCATTCACCCAGTTGCACGGTTGAACACATACATGCCAATTTGGATGGACTTTACTCTAACCCAGAATCTTTCAGTAATAAGAGTAAATACAGCTTAGTTTAGTATAGGTCTGTACTTATATAGTCAAACATTCCAGAGAACGAAAACAACTTACTAAGACCGGGGTTACTACAGGTAATATCATATTTCCCCTGTACACGGATTCTTTGATGAGTTCATATGAATCGTGGAGGGACAGCTCGTGCTTCATAGCTCCAGACAACACATCTGCCGGACCAGATAAAGTTAAACATTATGATTCTGGTGGTTACAAAGTAAAATTTGCTTTCTATTTAAACTTGTCATAGATTTCCATATATTGTAACAACAAATCATAAATTAATGGGTGGCTCTTTGTAATCAATAATGTTATAAGTGTGACGATGGGGATACAAACTTCACTGTTCAAAGTATATTCACTTCAAGGTCATGACATGGAGTTTTGACCTCTGTAAAGCCCTCAAGGAAGATGTAATAATATGCAGCATTTACATGATCTCACATTTAGGGAGATTTAATTGAAGAAACACTTTTACATATTGACATAAATAAGAAACACAGTCCCTTGAACATAGGCTGTTTAGAAAATAGCATTATTTTTTATTATTAGTTTAAAGCATTAGGAATTGTTACTTTTCAGAGTTTTAATTCTCAGTGTAGGGAAATATAAACTTGATTATGGGTTGATTAAATTACCAATGCAGTTGAAGGATAACGGAATGCTTAGGGTCAGAGATACTTTCTGTCAGAATACGATGGGAGTTTTACAGATAATAAATTAAGTCACATTCGAATCCGCAACAACTCGTTTCAGATATAATAAGTCTGACTCCAAAAAGCACATTTAGTGATGATGTTATATACGTGTATCGCATTTATATATATATATAGATGTTTCGGGAGATATAATGACTTGTTCATTGAGCCACTGTTCAAGCGCAAGCTATTTTTAGGTTCAACTTACAAAAATACACCATCGGACTCATGGTTAACCTGTAGATCAAATTGTATAAAGCTAACATGTATAGTTTATTTCAGACAAGAACTTTATCATTCAGTCATTATGCAAGTCACGTTTCCTTGAAAATCACACTTTTTTCTAACCATTTTCTCAATAATGATTGACAGGTACATGTAATTTCAAGTTTGGTCAAGCTAGATGTGGGAAATGTGTCAAAATAGACAAATCCTACTACCCCATAGAGTCATGTATAATGTAATATTGTATGCTTGTTTCAGTTAAAAAAATAATTTGATGTGATTCTCGTAAATTTAGAAGGATCTTACGATGGCATTTCGTGTTAAGTATGTACACATGATGCCTCTTTTTTTCGAAATGATCCAACGTGCAATCAATCATAGGACAAACAGTGGTGGAATCCTATTTCCGAATCTCTCCGGATTCCCACAAAAATTGGCGGATCCCTAAGAATCCGGGAGAATCCGAAAGGATCCGGCAAGCGGATTCCACCACTTTTTGTCCTGTGAATATTCTACAAATATCAATAATCATCTTATTTCAGCGAACTTACCATGTACATGTACTTGTCCCCCAAAATTTAAGATATGTTATTTTATGAAAAACAAAGAAACACATTTATATACAAAAACACATGTATTTGTGTATATAAATGTGTTTGTTTATACAAATACTTACTCAGGGCAGGTGCTTTTTCTATTAGTGTCCCTAGTAGGTATGAGTTATTTGCATCTCCATGGATTTGAAGGTGTTGTACTCGAATTGGACTTATTTGACCAATACTAGCAAGTTGGTCTATAGCTGTTTCTTGAACGATTGCAGACCATTGATGAAGAAAATCTGTGGCACCACCTGGAAACCAAAAATTGTAACAATGCTAAATTAAATGATAATAATAATTACTAATAGTAATGATCTGTTATAATTGGAACTGGACCAGGGATCATCGTGTGACTTAAAACGACATTTCGTGTCGCGAATATTACATTTGAACTCAATTTGACTCTTCCACTCAGATGAAGGAAATATGACAGTGACGTTTATATAGAAATAATATATTGAATTGTGTCGATAAAAAGATGACTTTATAAACGTGCTACGTCACTTCACATTCACTGTCAAATCTTATTTGCATACTCGACAACCCTCTATTATTTAGATTTGTGGATACTCCATTCCGAATTGGGTATTTGGAGGTGGAAGTCGTTGCCATTTGGGTATTGCTTTGGATGGTATACTCGAGATCTTATCCAATAGGGTATTTGGATGGGTTCATCAATTCCGATAGGGTAGTCGGATAGGGTTATCGATTCCGATTGGCGTGTTTGAATGGGGTTCTCCAATCAAGATTCCCGTCCCATCCATATTAAATCAGAGACTAGAAAGAATAGGAATATAAAGATGGCGAAATATATCTGGATACAATTGATCAAAACTAGGTAACACAATAACCTACCAGTTAAAGCAATTTGGAAATCGAGTTTTTGTTGATCAGTAAAACATGGCAAGATGTCGAACTTGTTGACCACCAAGTTTGGATTCTTTTCCTCAAAGTTGTAGAAGTCATATAATACATAGAATCCCGTCTGAAAACAGTGGATAAGATTCGTTAATTTTAAATACAAAAAATATTGGTATCAGAGGTTTTCCTGTATGCAGGGCTCGGCCAATCATTACGTCCGTTAACAGGTATTTTATCCAATAAATGACTACTCTGAGAAGATGGCCACACAGATATTATAATTCTCTCAATTAACATTCCTTATATGTAATTAATTGTCTACTTTGGGAACTTTTAGGCATTCATCATATATCTATTCTTTTTAACTTCAGCATAACATATCTTGTTCTTGTAAAAGCGGTAATAGATCAAAGGAGCTAATTCCTAAGTATTATATGTAGTTTTGATAGTGTGCATGATTTTATTTCTAAATCTGAAGTATAAGGCGTATCGTGTCAAGGCTACATTGACGAAAGCACACTTCAGTATGAGGTGAGGTGAGGTGAGTTAGGGTTTAACGCCGCTTTCAAGAGTATTTCACTTATATCACGGCTGCTGGTATTATTGCAGGGAGAAAGCCTGCAACGCGATGTGGCTATGCATTGCGGTGAAACCTGCGAGCAACGGCTGGAACTAGCGAACCACGGGTGGTACTGCACTGAAATTCAGTGTTGCATTGCACTCAAACCTTACTGCGTGTAGAACAGTTCTCTACTGCAGACAAAGTTGCCGTGCCCCTGGCGGGATTCGAACCGACTCCAGTATGAAGTCGTTTTTGATCAACTACTGAGAGAAGGAGTGACCAGCAAAGAGAGGTTGCGCACCCGTGAAGGTGGCATGTGAAGACTGGAAATTATCACAAATACGCCAATTGTCAAATATGTGCACATCATTTTCAAACGGCTTATAAGTAAACGCAACATTTCCATTAGATTACTTGGTAGTAGTTGAATTAAATAGAATACATTACTTTATTTATATATTTATATATTATATGAAGGAAGGTGAACTCAACCAATTTATATTTTAAAAAAACAACAACTGTATAGACAAATCATGTTTACTTGGCTGCACTTAAATAACAGTTAGTGATGAATGTAACGGAATGTTCATACATGTATACAACTATATAAACTTACCGTACGTTCATATATTTCTAACCGGATTGGCACTTCATCACTGTAGGGGTCATAACTAGTACTGGTACTGCTCCTCCAGTCTTTCTGAAGACGTACAATACGCTTTTGTTTAGTATGTAACATATGATCACGATACTTTGATTTTTTATCTAATACAGATAGGTACACATTGGTTGACAGACTAATTACCCACATGATACTAAAGTTTGGTGCCCATTCTACTTGTTATTACACACATGTGAGTGAGAACACTTCGAGATATTTTGGAATCCAACGTATGTTAGATACTACGAGTGACGCATCTGATTGGTCGTTCCATGGTGATGACCCGAGGTCACGAGGGCGGGACTACTTTTGTCATCAATAATAAACAAAGTAATACAATTCGTAGGAATCACAAACTGAGCACAATCTGGGATATTATATATGAAACAACGACAAAGCCGAATGAGCTCGTCCTATCGTAACCTGTACGGTCACACACATCAGCTGCGCATGTGAGTTGTCTCCCTTCAAAAGTCACGACGCCGACCGGGATAATATCGCCTCGGTGTTACTCGTTGACTCAATCCATTTCGAGACGCTCATATACATGTATATACGGGAGCAATCACACACACGTGTTCGGTTATAATGATCCCGATGCAAAGCGACTTCGTTTTTACCGTGACAAAAGCTGCCATGGGCTTGTCGTCGCCTAGTTCTTGCGCTCCTGATCGGAAAATGGCGAACTGTCAGATCACGAGTAACGGAGTTCAAAATTTGAGGGAGCGAATGTAATGATTTTATCGGTGTTTTGTTTTCCTTTATAGTCGTGACCACATTATTCAAAAGTTTCTATTGATTAATAACTTGTCACGCCAATTAGCGCTTAAATCATAGATTATGTTTGTGTGCGGCACTATACACTGTTTACGTTACACATCGTGACGTCACTGGCGTGAAAGTGAATTGTACTACGCACTTCAACAGAACTTTCGTTTAAAACTACTCAAATCATGTTGTTAATATGTGTGTAATAAATAAAATACCAAACTCATTCCCCACGGATACCGTATTTATCACCACTCGTCACTCGATTTCGCTCGTTAAATACGTTTAGAAGTTACTCGTTGTAATACATACGGTATCCATAGGGAACTTGTTTGGTATTCTCTATATATCTTTAGCTTAGTTAAAATACCATGATGATAAATACGAAACATGGCATATGAAATGTATTTGAAAACTTGAAATAAAATAGGTTAAGTTGAAAACAAACAAAATTCAAAGTAAATCCAGTATTTGTATATTGGTAATGATGAGGGTTTGTTGAAATGATCATTCTGTCTCATGGTAGAAACGTATACGCTCCGCTACATATATAACCTTGGGTTAAAACCCCACACAAACCCTCGCAGTTGTGAACTCTGATCCAGCCAATATAATCATTTTATTGCTATGGTTTGCGATACAATTTCATCAAACCATAGAGAGCCTTTTAAAATGCAGTTGGCTTTTGCTAATCCGCCCTGTCTCAAGCAATCGGGAATGCTTATCATATCAGTCCATGTTAGCTATCCGGTTGATTTTATTACAGCAGATCATGCACATTTTATTCTGAAATGACATTTGCATTCATCAAAGTAGGTGCGGTAAACTTTTGATGAATCATTTCGGGATTCTGCATAGCTGCTGTGATCCATCTCGACAATGCTGACTCTCCTTTTAAGTGCAGTCAATGGTTGTCTCACAGGTCACAGCGTGAAGATTTATACGTTTTACCCTGAGACGGGATGAGACATTGTATACTTGCTGAATGATTATGTGAGAGAGAATGTTATGGCTGATGCCCAATTAATATCTAGGCTGTATATGCAAACTGACCGTCGCCGCAAATGGCTGCGATACTGCGAAAGACTCACTCACTCAAACTGACCATATCGTTCCTCAACTTTTAAATTCAATCTGGTTAAACTCCATCTGCGTTGTTTTACGATCGAAACTGTATCCAGAGAAATGGCAACGAGGCACGTATCAGTGTGACCATCACAAAGTTAGCAAATGTTCAACCTCTTGTTGGTTGATCTACCAATACTAAACACTGGATCGTGACACACTAGCAGCATCTCTAAATGTATTAGCAAATGATCCCCAAAGATTGAATAGTGTACTGGTACTTACAGACATGAAGTAAACCTCAAAAGTAACTTTCAAACCCAATAGTCCGGCGGTAGAATAGTCGTTCCTGATATCCCCAAACACGTCACATGTGATACCTCGCGCCGTCCTCTGAAAGAGATGAAACTTTAGACTATGATAGTCTGTACTCAATGCAATAATAAGGGGGTACAACTTCTTGTATTTTGAACTTTGTCATTTATTTAATCTAAATTTCTTCGACCAATTGACGAAAAACATATTCTTCAAATTATTTCCAAAATATGCGCATGCTTGTCACACTACTTGAAGGTACATATACAATTTTATTTACACATTCCTGTATTGCTTAACGCCGCAGGTATTGGTTGCACTGCCTGATAGATATTCTTTATTTCCTCCATATATTTGAAGATTACAAATGTACATAAGATGGTTATACTTGGTAAGGTATGGTACAACAATCAATATTCGTCAATTTCGACACAGAATTTGACACGCTTATAATTACATTTGTCCATACATCATAGTTTAATTGAGCTTGTACATTATCAGGTATTACCCCGAGTAAAAAAAAATGCCTTTATCCATCAGGAGCTAGTTGCCATAATATATGTACATTGTCTGATCGCACTGACTGATATCGTATCAGTGATAGCTTTGACTGGATGGCTAATCTTGCTGCATTTATTGTGTACTCCAGGATCTTGTCCCGCACTATACTTGACTATTTACTTATACATAAAAATATAGAACATTCTATGTATTGAATAATTGCTTCGTGAATATTATATTTAAAGGGAGGATTCTGTCGCCTTCTTGGATTATTTGCAATACGTGAGTTGAAAACACGCTATATTGTACCTAATTTCAAAACTTTGTAATAACTAAAGACATAGACTGATATAGTATTCACATAATAACACATAACACTAATCAATAATGTGCTGTTATGCTGTAGTGAAGTTTTCCCCACTCGCAGCGCTGATGTTTCAGTTCGTAGTTTTATTTTTCAACAAATGTGTGCTTGTGTTTATCAATTGTGAAAGTCATCAAAATATTACCTTCATTAGTATATTTCAATGTGACTGTGTTTCAATCATGTAGGCTATTAATACGTATATGTGTAAATAGGAATATCTTCCCGAATTTCATTTCCACAAATCATAGAACCCTCCATATAGCTAATAATTCCTTCATATGAAATATAGAAGATTTCAAAATTTCTGGATCCGCCACTAGCGATGGGCACCGAGTTTACACTTTATAAATTGAACACACGATTTCATTCTAGGACATTGTGAGGTGAGGTGAGGTGAGTTGGGGTTTATCGCTGCTTTCAAGAATATTTCTCTTATATCGCGGCTGCTAGTATTATGGCAGGGGGAAAGCCCGCAACGCCATGTGGCTATGCATTGCGGTGAAACCTGCGGCTGGAACTAGAGAACCATGGGTGGTACTACGCTGAAAGTCAGTGTAGTATTGCACCCAAACCTTACTGCGTGTAGAACAGTTCTCTGCTGCAGACAAAGTTGCCGTGCCCCTGGCGACATTCCAACCCCGGACCTCTTGATCCGAAGCCGAACGCGCTAACCACTGTGCTATCCCGCCCCTCTAGAACATTGTAAATAAAACGTAGATAAAACGTAGGTAAAGAAACCTTTTTCCCATATCAAATAGAGTTAAGGAGCAAAGGTCAATTGTAGTGTACTGTTTGATATAATCCATGCGCGATCTGATACACAAAATACCGGGCTGAGTTACTGGATCGGTATCTCTATTAGCTGACAGTATATTTTAAGCAATTTTATAAACAAAAATTGCAAGCGATTTTTTTTTAATCAAATTGGTGGGATTAATAAATTGCTCAGGTCAACAATACACTTATATTTTCAGTTTGAAAAATCATGCCTTTGTTATTACCCAATCGATTTTTTATGTTTGATGGATTGTTTCAAAGAAAAATGAATTGGCTTTGACGTTGTAAATACTATTGAATGATGATATGATGTCAACATTCTGAAATATAATTTCAAACGGACAGGAGGTGTGGACCTCGTAACATCCCTTTACTTTTTTTATAGTATAAGGGCTGGATCGTCGACTTAATATGCTTTGTAGTCGCTACTTTCGACAATACACGTCCCTGTGGTCACAACATAAGCGTGTATTTTTGAATATACCTTACACTAACTGTTAAAAATTTGCATTATTTCATGATTGTAATACACACTAGAAAGTGTGAAGATCAAATGTCAAAGGTCATGATCATGATATATTGGTTAAGACCATGTTATCAGAAATAGTTTTTCAGAACAGACTTGTGTAAATTGACCGCAGAGATGATACAAATTGTTAGTAATCACTCTAATGATGAACACATTTTTTGTTTTAAAATGCCCATTTTATTGTGACTGTTCAATAGGCGGAAAAGGAAAGTTGCGACACTCAGTTTCGGGGCTACTCCGCTTTTGCACAAACGCTAATCTAGTGTAATAAGGATGCCTCTTGAGTAATGGCTGAAGCATTCAGTCGATGAAGTTGGTGACATCAGTCTAGTTGCCATGGCAGCAGGACATCACGTGACCTATTCAAATTCACTCTTCCGGCTTCGGCTGCGCCAACGCTGGATGTTAAAAAACTTCCGAACCTTTTTGCACAGTCTGATTAAAATCGACCTTGTTCCGTGGAATTAAATTTTCAAAATAATATATCTACCGGGATACGAACAGGTTCTGTAGATTCCTCGCCACAAGGTCTGAGAACATCCCGTATAGGCGTGTGTTCCGAACCAGTTTAGCGCAGCCAAAGCCCAGTCAAATAGCTGACCAATCACATCATAGTTTTTAAACGGTCGCTGTTTTGAAAGCATTCGGAACAGACAAAAGGATAGCTGTTTGGAGTTATCTGCCCCTAGTTTTTCGCACCGAAAGCATTTGTTGGGCATCGTTTGATTGGCTACCTGAATTGCGCTCGAACACGCGAGTCTACGGGCTGTTTTCAGACGGTTTGGCGTGGAACCTACAACTGATATGAGTACGTATCCCGGTAGATGCACTATTTTGCAATTTTTATTCCACGGAAAACCGTCGATTTTAATCAGACTGCTTTTTGCATATCGTCATTTTTGTGGTTAACACGGCACGTGTCTCAATATGTACTTTCATATAGCCATCGAGATACCACCTTGTTAATTCTTCTCACTGTTGTAGTATCGTACGCGTCTTCTTTCCATCGGTACAATCGCCTAATGAGGGAATATTTTGCGTCCTGTTTGTCATAAGACCTTTCTAAATTCGTCATGATACCTGTGTATAAGCAGCGTTTAAAATTACGGTATATCGAATAGTAAACGACGGCACCTTTAACAACATATTTAAGAAACGATTCAGCGGTTTGGTATGTGACGAGCGAAAGTGAGTTAGCTACCGATCCCATTCACGAGTTTCATTAATATGTTATTAAACAGTAGTATTTTATTTCTTAAATTCAACTTAATTCCACGAACTCGTCGATACAAGGACACAATCCATCCGATATAATTACATGTCTCATTATGATATACAGGTCTTGATGTAGTAAATGCCTTCCTAACGGACATCTAGTGAATACGAGATCCTATAATCATCATGTGCATTCTTGCATATTTTGCTCCCTCGAATCATGTGGCGACCAAACAAACGCTTAAGATCCATTTCCGAGTTGACAGATTGCCTATGATCCTTTGCGAATTTAAACATTTTCAATTCTGGTTTCCATCTTTTTTTGAATTCGGCACAATGTGAACCGGCCTTTTAGAGCATGAGTGTATTACGGACTTCATGTCCAGAAATAACAACTGATTATGTCTTGTATATTGTATTGAGTATTACCTGTCCTATATATTCAAAACCGCCTCCGTTCAAGTAGAAAAGTTGTTCTGGCTTTTTGAGGGCCATTCCACGTAGGTTGTCGAATGCGTCCCGTGTGGTGTTCTCGATGGGGACCATTGTGCAGTTGTGCGTTGCTTTGTCAATGATGTAGGCGACACCTGAATCAGACACACACACACACAAATACACACAGAAAGACACGTATGGATATACTTTTAAAACAGAGAACAATCTGATATCAGAAAGTATAGTACAAACAAACTAACCTATTACAAGAAAGACAAGGATATATTTATGGATGTTCAACTTCTTTATTTCACAATGGCGAGATTTCGGTATATATCCTAAATGCTTGACAACGGTATAAGGATCTATACCGAATCGTCGCCATTGTGAAATAAAGAAGTTGAACATCCATAAATATATCCTTGTCTTTCTATTACAGCAACTTCTAGAATGTCTCTCTCAAACAGTTTCACATATTACACCTTATTGAGTACGATTGGTTTGCCCTTAATGCGGGCGTCACACATTCCCGGTCTCGATATTCCGGACATCATACGAATGTTACGTTTTGAACTCATGGTGTTCCGATGGTTAGCTCGGAGGAAGGTGGAACCGACGCTGCCGCGATGCATATTTGCACAACACACGAATTGTACACGAAGGTTCCGACGGTTACACAAAGGTTATACAAAACTTAAAAGTTTTGGTCAAAATCTCAATCCATGGCCACACGAATGTTATACGAAGTCAACACTGCGTCATGGAATCTTAGTGTGACGTTAGTATGTCCTCACGATGGTTACTCGGAGGCCAAACAAAACCAAGCACATGATCTGACAGTGATCAGTGTAAGTGTTTGACAAGAACTGAAGAACAATACTGCTGCTATATATCGAGACAAGTAATTGTAATACAAACTATGTGTCATCATAATTGTCGGCCTTTGTTCATTTACACTTACTTTTACTTTATAGTAAGGATAATCAATTTTGGAAAAAAATATCTGGAGTACACCAGTCATTTAAAGTTTACCATGTTACCAAGGAATCCGTGTTTCAGAATGTCGTCATAAATTAAACTTTCTATGTTTAGTCTTTGTTTTACATTATCATATTTACCTGGCATTGTACAGAACCAGCTTGAGTCCCGAGTATTGTCTGATTTGCCTACCCTACTACGTACTGTTGGGTCATTCTCATTAAAACCTCTCAATTCTTGTCCGGAAGATTTTGTAAATAACATATTTAATGGTTTCCGGTGAAAAAAGAGAGACAGACTGACTGATTAAAATGTGAGCTCCCTTTCACACGTGTCCAAACCCCATGAACGTGAATTTCACCTTTTGACACATTATTCTAGTTCTACTAACCATGGTATTTCATGGTCGTCTGACACTCGACAATGGACAGTCAACAACACAGGACAAAAAGTGGTTGAATCCGCTTGCCGGATCCTTCCGGATTCTCCCCAAAATTCGGCAAGGGGATTCCATCACTTTTTGTCCTGTGCAACACTTTTCTTCCACAAAATAATAGAAAACGAAATTTACCTGTATTATAGTCGTGTATTTCAGAGACCAGCTCGATATTGTATGGGGAGGATGTACTTTTCAGAGGACGGTAATCGTACCTGGCAAGTTTAGACCTGTGGTCATACCAAACCTGAGAAAGAAATGTTGAACATTGGTATCGCCGTAAATTGTAAGACACAATATTACAGGAAACCAATTCATGTTGTTATTAATTGTATCAAATTTATCAATTGTGAACAAGCAGATAGTCATGCTAACATTTAGAATAATACAATAAAATAAACAAAAAGAAATAAAATTATTAAAAATCTCATTGGCTTTTGATGTTCATTTATATCATCCAGTTTTACCCGACGGCGTCTCATAAAGATAGGCCCATTTGCTCTGTAAGCTCATCAGGCTTAAAACAATATACTGAAAGATTTTAACTGTAAAATGTCGAGAAGTACTTGTGAGAGATCTAACAAATTTCGAGTACTATATGTATAGAGATGAAGATACATTTTGACAGGGCCACCAACTCTACAATTTAGAATCTCGATTGGCCAAGGAATCATTTCAGCTTTCTCCACTTTTTCGTATTGGAGAAGAAGATGAACATAGTTTTTTTTATGGTCATGACCCTTGTGACCCATATGTGAAAGAAATAACAAGATTTGAGTTTGCGGGACACTGCAAAAGCAGAGCAGCTCCGATGATGACGGCCAAGTTTTTAAACAAAAATAATTCATCACTGATTGTTCATTACTAACAAGTTGAATTCTCATTAGGGTCATTTTACATAAGTTTGTTCTTAAAACCTATCTCTGATTTCCAAATTTGATCAAGGGTTAACATGGCATTATTCAATATCTCATGACCTTGACCTTTGAAATGTCAAACTAATTCCATATTACATAAGGCATATTAGACGGAAGCTGTGTAAATGCTTTCTAAAAACTTTGTTGGAAAAAGGTTATTTGGTGATAACCGTATGTCGTGACCTTGACCTTTGACCTTTAAGGTCACAATATCTATGATCACTTTCAACGTGTGTAACAATTATGTAATGCACAAACATATAGCAACCCCGACTGCTCATGACACTCAGCAACCCCGGCAATAGTGAACAGTCGAGAATATTACCACACAGCTAGTATGTGTTCTTGTCAATCAATATCATACACTCAACCGCAAAAGAAACATCACCATACAAAATACAAGATAATATAATCAACGAGTGATAAACACGACTGAAACCGAGTTACACCATGCTTTCAGAAGTCAACTTAACTAAATTGGAAATTTCAAAATAATATCTGTTCATATTTCAAAGAAACACACGTTTTAAGAATTCAAGAAATCGTCTTAATTGTTCAAATCTAGGAAAGTCTGATTTCTTGTGTCCTACAGTAAATACGCGTTAACACATTTAATTAAAAAAAACCGAGATGGTTCAATGCCATCATTTTTGCCAAAAGCCATTTTGAAAAAGTGTAGTTAAACAGACACAAATATTAAAAAAGTAGTATACTCTGATGTATAGAATTTCGGTTACATCATTACAAATTATGTTCCTATATTACAAATCCACTTAGTCCGGCAGTAGTATTTCCCTTTTTGAAATGCTGTGACGTTTCTTTTGCGGTTGAGTGTGGACACTCTTAGCCATTAAAACAATACATTATAATTGATTTGAGGTCTAGAGAAAAATGCTACACTAACAGAAGTGAGCAGAGGTGAGTTGTAGTTTAACGTTGCTTTCAAGAGTACTTCACTTATATCGCGACTGCTAGTATAATGGCAGGGATAAATCCCACAACGCAATGTGGCTATGCATTGCAGTGAAACCTGCGAGCTTCGGCTGGAACTAGCGAACCATGGTCTGAAGTACGTTGAAATTCAAACCATTTTGCTATCCCGCCAGAGCTGGGGGGGGGGGGGGGGGGGGGGGGGGGGGGGGGGGGGGGGGGTGTTTCAGTGTACTCACATCAGTTGTGGTGACCATTCCTGGGGCTGTGATCTCCTCTCGGTAATGGTAGAAGGTCTGCAGGACGGGCATCTTCTTCGTCGATTTCCTCCCCTTACATACGATACCTCGGGGCGGCTACAACACAGAACTACGCATGTTGTCATCATCTTAATCATCATCACAGTCAACCCTTTCTTCATCTATGCAAGTATGCAGATCTAGCCTAAGAACAATTTTCATCAATAGAAGGCAAATATATATCCATTACAAACTTATCTTCTATTCCATTGAACATAGAATACGTATCTGGGGATTATATTATGATAGATAGTTTTACAGAATCTGAAATCAACTATAATATGAACGAAATAGTTATCTGGTGCAAATATACTTAAACTTTGCATACAGAATCCCGAAATGTATTCTATTACTTATTATTGGCTTTGGGGTTGATATGGGCACATATCTAGTCCACAGTCTATCACTCACTGTATACCCATGCATCACATATGAATCTTCCGCGGAGTACTCCAAACAACCAATTAGTTAAAAGTCGATGAAATGTATTTAAAAAATAATGTTACCATTAGTAAAACGCCCTTCTCTCTTCGGAAAATCAAGTTAAAAAGTAGTGTACATGGTTCCATAAAGCCATGGGAATCGTTTTTGTCATTCAAAATACTAAAATGTGTTCACAATAAAATGGCCGCCATGCAATTTTTGCTTTATATGCAACACTGTCATTGCCACTTCGTATAATTGGTTTGTGTAATAAATTCTTTTACCCTCTAAAGTAAATATAAATGACACAAGCTTTCATTATAAATGGGGAATTTGAAAAAATAAAATTCGCAAAAAAACGTGCTACTGCCCCTTTAGAGTGAATAATTCGTGTAGTTTTTAGCCAATGCAAAGGTGTACAAACCTGAAACACGATGGGATCGGACACAAAACTCTGGAAACCGATGTAGTCGTAAATGTGATGGAAGCTGGATCCGGGCCCTGGACCTACGATGTTGTTATAACCCTGTACCTCAGCTCTCACTGGCAGCTGCGTGTCACCGTCAGCTGTAGTCCAGTTTGGCCCTGCAGCCACATGATCACATAGACCTCATGGGAATGTCTTGGCATGGGACCATGGAGCAATAAAAGACAAATGTTTGCTAAAGGATCGTTCTCACAAAGCGAGTTGTAGTGTAGACTCGTAATACGATTTTCGTTAATGATGCTCAAATATAAACAACACATTTTTTCGAATCGGACCAAGCTTCTCAAGCTTCCTCAGAACATTCAACTTTTACAAGCTGAGGACCACTACAAAATATCTACACCGTTTTTATTGAGTCACGTAATATAATTCGTTACTACAAATCGCATAGTGAGAACTCCCCTTAAGCACATTTACTGCTTAAGGGAACATATACTTTGCTTTAATTAATCTCAAAGTAGAATCAGAAGTATGACAATGGTTTAAACATAAAAGAAAGCGGTTATTTTAAATGTGTATAATGCCTCTCAAGTTAAATTAAAGATGTTGACGATGCTTGTGTCGAGATTCCTAGGCCTGGCCAGAGCCCTATTGAAGACAATCAGATTCTAAACTGCGGTAAAGAAAGCTCGATAGACAATTTAGTAGTATTTTGTCGCCAGCACAATTTAAGCATATCACCTATGCTCCTGTTTACCAATACTCAAACGTTTATGCATCAGGCTGGTTCAAATCGACACTGTTCCGAGGAATTAAATCTGCGAAATACTTCATATCGGGAGACGAACTGGTTTTATAGATTCCTCGCCACAAGTTAAGGCACTGACCAATCGATCATAGTTTTTGAACAGTCGTCGTTTTGAAAGTATTCGCAACAGTCAAAAGGATACTCGTAGCTGTTTGGAGTTATCTGCCCCTAGCTTCTCGTACCGAAAGTTTTTGTTGGAGGTCTTGTGATTGGTTAACTGGATTCCGTCAGAACATGCAAGCACAGGGGCTGTTATCAGACAGTTTTGCGAGAAAACAAAAGGACGATATGAGTTCGTATCCGATAAATGTACTATTTTGCAACTTTTATTCCTCGGACAACAGTCTATTTTAATGAGACTGGTTTATGACTTGAACACTTACTGGTAAAGTAGTAGTCAATGGTGAAATTAACATTGAGGAAGTCCCAGTAAACACATGATTGCCAGTGGTCGGTGTCGATACCTCGGATGACACTTACGCCCTTGTAAACCTGGAAGCAATGACAATATGTTCAGACTGTATTCCCGAGGGTATCCGGCGCCAGGGTGACCGAGCTAGGATTGGAATGTCAATCTATTTTAGTTTTTGATATTAACATAGTATGTGTGTTTCTTTGTGAACATCCGCAAAGACAATTTCATAGACAATATTATTTTGTTTATAAAGCCCTGATATGTTATCAGGTATGATTGGTCGTCTTGGTTCGTCAGAGTTGTTTTAAGATAGATTAATTATCATAAAACCTAATTGTTCAATTAGACATGCTCCATAGCTTGCGGATCACAACTTACACATTGCAGTGCATTAAAGGGGTAGTAGCAGGTTTTTTGCAAATTTTATTTTTTTAAATTTCCCATAGAGAGAAGGGTGTTTTACTATTGGTGACATTATTTTTCAAATAGATTTCTTCAACTTATTTGAGCGAAAAAACGTGTTACTGCCACATTTAGAGGCTTTGGTGCAGAAAAATATCCTTCGATCATAATTGATTGTTACATATCCTGTGTACACTAGGATCGAATTCAATAAATGTGTTGAGCTTTGCAACGCGTTATGTTATGCTTTAGATAAATCGAGACTCCTGCATCCTGTTTTGAACATAGAAAAGTCATGAAAATAATCACGATTCCACCTCAAATCAAGTGTACTTACCTGACCATATTGAGTGAGGAACTTGAGCACGTCTGATGTGGAGTATGTATGTTTCATATGAGAATCGCCAGGAGATCCCATAAAAACGTCGGACTTGTCAGTTCCTGCATTGTGAACGTGGCACACGCCATCTTCCAAACAGAAAGAACGAACATTTTTATATTGTTTCATGAATTCACTGTTTCTAATATTTATCATCTGATAATGCAACTTCCCAATGCAAGACATAACTCTTGTCAGTCTCCATCACTGGATGATTTAGGCCTTGTGGTATTTCTTAAGAAATCTGTGCTTAGAAATCCAGGCCCACTATGCATTTCTGGTGCAGCGATTCACTATGTAGGCACAACAAAGCGAGGGAAATTCCGCAAGGCTTAAATCAGCCAGTAATGGAGACTGGCAAGAGTTATGCCTTGCGTTTGGAAGTTGCGGATAGTGTTGTTGTCACAGTTGTCAAAAAGAAGCATATATCAGATGTCCATACTTAACATCTAACAGTGGCATGGTTTTGGTAAGTTTTTAGGCGATAACTCAGATAAGGAATAGTCCTAAAGCCTATTATTTATAGCTGAATCATATGAAATAGTTTTAATAGACGTTTAATGCTTTTAAGAAAAATAGCTGTGTATACGTCATTAAAAAATGCAAGATTAATTATGAAATAGAGAATGGTGATGTCAATTTAATGGCAGTTGTTGGACGGGGGGAAGGGATACACGTTGCTTCACAGAACCAAACCAATGTTTAAGATCTCTACATAGCGTTTAATAACTCTATATATAAATTGAGGATGACTGTTTTTCACTTTCTAACATGTCTTTTTTTTTTTTTTTGTGAGATGTTTTTTTATGTCCAATTAGCTTCAGCCCCCTTAAATTCCCATGGCGACGACGTCAGAACACATTTAATCAGACAATATTTTGAGTCCGATGCACGCATCAACAGGTCACTCCGGGAATCTACCAATAACTAATTTCGTAACAATGAATGTTGTGTTGAATCAATTGTTAGCAAGTTAGCACTAGTTTACAGTATATTCCAGGAGAGTAACGCATCGTGAAAGGTGAAAGGAAGTAAAAAGAGGTACCCATTGTTTCATATTTTGTGTCCTTAATACATGCCAAAAAACCATATTTGCTGAATTCAGTTCAAATAAGTTCACTCAATTTGCATATTCATCGACAACCGCCAAATATATCATAATTACTTGTTTCCAATAAAAATATAGCATGTGATCTTCATTGATACATGCTTATATTACATCTCGGATGGACTACTGTAATTGTTTACTCTATGGATTGCCTCAATCCTCTTTGGGAAAACTCCAACGAGTACAGAATTTCTCTGCCAGACTTGTCTCACGGTCTCACAAATACTCTCACATTACCCCGGTTCTGCAGAGGTTGCACTGGCTTCCCAAATCAGCTCGAATTAAATACAAACTCATCTTACTTGTCTTCAAATGCATCAATGACCTAGCCCCAAAATATCTGTTTGACCTGATCACAAGATATCAACCAAACAGAAGTCTCAGATCCGAAAATCTTGGTCTTCTTGCTGTCCCACACTTCAAGTCCAGTAACAGATTTGGGGATCGATCTTTCCAGATGGCAGGACCCACTCTCTGGAATCAACTGCCTCTGGAGTTACGGACTATACACAACCTGGAGATGTTCAAATGCAAACTGAAGACATTCCTATTCCAGATGACTTACAGTGTCTAACTTTTCATTCTCGAGTTGTACAGACAGCGAGCAGTACTCTTGGACTGGAACTGGCGCTATATAAATCTTTTTATGATGATGATGATGATGTGAAGAAACTGAAACTAGACGCCACATATACACGCAGGGTAGTTATAGGACCTATTAAATATTACTTTTCTTTTTGTTTGTTGTAAAGAAGTTTCCAAAAATGCGTTTGACTGATTTCGGTGCATTGTCCCGTTTCAAACAGAAATCACTTCTCACCTTTATACCTCTACTGAACGGATAAGCATTAAATTGGTAATTTTCGGCAAAAGTCATTACAATGGATGTACCCATCAAGGAGGACGACATTTCACTCACCATGGATATGGAAGGTCTCATTGGTTACTGCATTGAGAATGAAGGACTCCTCTAACCCCATGGAGCGCACCCTCAGGGCAGTCATGCCAGCCACTGCATCAAAATACTCGTCAGCTGACACAGACCGCCTCTCTCTCATAAAAGTTGCCTCAATGTGCACTTGGAACTGTGGGGGTAGGATACCGGGTAGGCGGGGATCTGAATTGAAATCGAAGTGTGTATTTGTGTTATTCCAGATTGGTCTAAATCATCTCAATCGACTTGCTTATTTATCCCCTAATGACAAATGGTTCACAATAACTTCATTTATATGAAGATCAAGAAACGGCTACATGCATGATGAGAAGCTGAATTCATGCGCCCCATTTACATTTACACAATTTATACGATGCATTGAACACTATCTGTTTTTTCGTCTGCTGCATATACGTTTTTTTTAAAAATTACGTTTGATCAATCGATGTGCGCCAGCCTCTGAACATTGTCCGGTTAATGATCATAGTAATAATAATAATAATAGTATATTTATAATGCGCACATATCCCTGCACAATGCATGCTCAAGGCGCTACACAATTATTACCCTGAAGGAATCATACTTTCGGTGCTGCCTATGAAGCGCTCCGCGCGACCGATTAGGTCCATACGTTCCCATGTCCATAGTCACGACTTTAATATCTTAATAGTGTCACTATTGTCTAGTATTGTCGACAACAGTCAATATCTCGCAATAAATAACACCCTTGGTACCTTTTGACATATGTGAATGCAATAACACACCGAGTTTCACTTTAAATGTGGATTTACGTCATTTACGCCATGTCGAAAGAAAAGGTTTCGAATCATTATAAAACCTATATTGTGATCTGAAAGTAAAGTATGCACTCGATATATTACCATCTACATTTTGTATTCTTGGTCTTCTTTAACGAGATTAGAAAGCTTAACCTTATTATCAATAGGTAACATAAACCCACAGTTTAGTGACAAGCGAGCACTTTAGTGTCTGCAGAAATGTTGCCTTTTAGTAAGTTCAGAAACATTAGTACCAAAACCGAAATAATGTTGTCTCACCGACAGGGGAGACGGTAGCTGAAGGATCTGTCGTGCACATAGGGTTGGGATAATACTGGGCATCACTCCGCCCCACAAACAGACCAACCAGAAACCAGATGATACCCTGAAGCCAGAGCCCATAACATTAGAACGGAGATGTGTGTGTGCACTGATCAGTACATACACTGTCTGCCAAAAGAAACGCCTACTTGATTGTCCTTAAAATGAAAGATGAACTATTTTTTTAATATAGATAATGGTGGTCTCCATGTTATGATGAAACAATAATTAATATGAAAGTTCATTGAAATCGTGGGAAAACATGTGATTCGAGTCAATAACATTCCTGGGACCACCACAAATAAAGACCACTATGCACATCCTACCCAAGTACATATGTAGCGTCATCACCACTATAATGCGAATGCGTGCCTGTGTTGTTGCTCGTGGTTGTATGAAAATCCGTTTCAAATGTATTTCTGATGAAACACTAATCGAAAACGAAACAATTCTGTTGTCTCATTTTAACAATCGCCATTCTTAAATGGCATGACAACTTCTGAAATGTAAATATATTATGCAGAAACTTCATAATGCTTTTATATTGTTTTAGTGTTCATTGTATTATTTACGAAATTTGATATATGGTAGGCGTTTCTTTTGGCCGACAGTGTATAGTGTTTTATCTTGCACTGTTTGCTAATCATTGACCCAGTATAGGATATCACATATAGTGAGTGACCTGCTACCCAAAGATAGTGGATGCATTTTCCAATTGCATTCATAAGTGGGTGGAACCAATGTTATAGTTTGATATATTAGGGAGTAAAAAGTTAGTTAATGAATTTTAATTGTTAATTAGCTTTAGAAAGTGACCTTAGTGGATTTAAAAAAAACATTTTTTACAAATCGGAGAGGAAATTGTTGACAGTGACCCAATAGCATGAGCACAGTGCTATGGAGAGGGAAATGATGAGCTTTTGTGTATAATGAAAATCGTCGAATAATTTGTTTGATATTAAATTAATATTTACTCATATTACATATGTGATTTAGTCAGGGAATAATTTAATATTTGTTATGTGATTGTTTGTATAATTTATCATCAGATGAAGTCCTTCAGTAAGTATATTATCTGTAGCTGTTTTCCAAGTGGGCTTTCTTCAAGGACAACTATTTTAACATATCAACAATACCAATTCATTTTTAATTCAAAAACTTGAAAACAAGATGTGTAAACATGTATGCAAAAATCGAAACAATAGCTTAAAATGTAATGATGATATGAGAAATTCGGAATAGAGACAAAATGAATGACAACCTACCTTCATTATGCTGGAGGGATTGTTTTGCTAAGTACAATGTCCATTGAGCGGTGTATAGATAGTTAGAGATAACACATTGTCTCACTACAGTAAGATCATTCTTCAATATCTTCGTGACGTGACGTGACGTGACGTGACGTGACGTGATGTGACTTGTATAAGGTACTTGTCGTTCTTCTTATGGTATCATTGTTTGAAGTAACATCCTCGTTGTCCTCGGCTACCATTCATAAACGTGTCCTGTTCACTATCGATATCATGACTCTTTTTTTCGAAAGAGTCTTAATATATGATACATTGACACTTTAAAAAAAACTATGTTTAACAAGGTTAAACACATATTTTCAAGGACATACATCAACAATGAACTAATTGTTTCTTTGAATAAGAACATGACGCAATAACGCGCATTGTTATGGTTCATTTACCAATAATATCGGAAACAATATGTCAATCAACAAAATGAATTTGGAAGATATTAGGCTGAACAAAAATGAACGAACAAATAAACATAGTTTCTGATAATCATTGACCCACAACATTCGCAATGTTAGTAAATTAAAAGTTAATCTAGAAATACATGAATAAACTAGTTTGAAACATAAATCGTTTTAATAAATAATAGAAATATATTCAAATAAGGAAATAAGAAGTTTCAATTACCTAAATAGGCACATTTCGAGCGAATGTATCCACTTTCGTAATTTCACTGACGTTGTGCAACACACATGATACGCCCGATTCCTTCTAAACTTCGCCACGAAATGTACACATCGTGAAAGTGACCCAAATGGCAATGGTTTACATGGGTCGCATGATTTTCGAACATTTATATTGTTGTTCAATTTGACACGCGAGAAGCATCCATTGTGTTTCATGAAATTTATTTGGCTTAATACGTTCCAATGTACGACATGTGTTGTCTACACTACAACTAAATTCACTCCGCTTGCATATTTATCCCCGATCGCCAAATATATATTAATTACTAGTTTTCAATTAACATAACATAACATAATTATGCATGTGCAGAAACCGAAACTGCACGTCCCATTTACATGCACAGTAGTTATGGGACCTATTAAACATTATCAACTCAAATTTGTCTTTTTGTCTGTTATAAATAAGATTCTTAAATTACGTTTGACTTATTGACGGGCGCCACACGCTGTACATTGTCCTGTTTTCGATCAGAAATCACTACTTTTACCTTCATATCGTCAAAATGCTCGATAACGTAACACCATTTATAACGTTTGCTATATGTGATCCCCAACAAAACAATGGATGTACCTTTAACATCCATACTACTGGGCACGTCATTCATTACCTGGTTAAGGGGCCACAAAATGTTCATAATTTTAAAACTGTTATCTGTTTTCGTTAAATTTCATTCGGAATAAGGCAGATGTAAGTCAATCACTACCACAATTTCCTCATTGCACCAGGAAATGCCAGGACAGTTAATCCCTAAAAACGTTCTTCGGCCCGATACAACAAGGGAAAATTAAATTTTAAATTCATAAATTCTTCCAAAATTAATTTGGATAAAACACAACTGTTCATCGACATATAATACATCTGCTAAGGGAAATCAAAAAATGCATCATTCTGCACACATTTACAACATTATAAACATGGTAGGGGTCATGTTGGTGTAAAAAATTATGTTGTACCCCTTGGTCCTTTCAGTGACTCTAACTCTGCATGTTTGAAAAAAAAAACGAGTAAGATTGTTTGCTGAATCAGTCAACATTGAACATTGAATTATATAAACATTTTCGAATAGAGGGGTTGCACCCTGCCTTACACCAATGCTTTCTTTAACTGCATAATGTTAATATTAATTATTGGTTTACAGAATTTTATCTTACAAGTATAAACAAAGTATATTTCAGAAATATGATTATCATAAACCTAGTGGTTCTCCCGAAATTACCTACTATGAATAGAGACAATGTAGATTATATCGTGTATTATAACTGACGACTACTACAAACAATTCCATTATAACTTATCGCAGTTTCAGTTTAACCATCGCTGGTTATCTCATTTAAATCAGCACTCATTGGCACTCTCATACACCCCGTTTACATGCCACCATATATATATATATATTTATTACACTCTCGTTGAAGATACTACTGTTGTGAAACATCGAAATGTTATTCAACACTGTTGTGAAACATTGCACGTGAAAGCGATCGCAGTCGGAACTACTTTCCAGTAGTCACATGGCCTTTGGGATAGCACTGGATTTCTTGGGACATGTTATTTCACGCAACGTCGTTATGATTAATATTGTACGGACGCTTCTATCACAATTTACCGTCAACCAGTATAGCTTGGTTGATTCAGAGTTAGTTCCCTTGACATGTTATCTCGTTACGGCTTCCGGGATTTGACCACCATTTTGCTTCGTCATGCAACTTGACGTAGCCTCAGTTTATGTAAATTCACAAGGAATAAACGTCACGTTGAACCCACGTATCCTGTGACAGTCGTCAGTTGAGTATTATTGCAACTACATTGTAATCCTTAAAGGTACATTTTGATATTTTCTTCTCCTTTTGAGGTATTGTTTTGATTGTTTAGAATGTAAAAAATTAGCTTCGTGTCGACATGTAAGTTTTCCAGGTTGTGGAGGCATTGTTCATGTCTGTCTGTTGTTACAGAAGATAACATACCAAGATAAATGAATAAAAATGCTTCAAGGTAAGTATCAATACTGATATAAAATGTTAACGTTTGCTATAAATGTCAGAACTCCATTTTCGGCGGTGCTGTCGGCAATTTGTGCCGTCAATGTTAACTTCATCGGCAACAAGGACAATGATCCCCACAATTTCGCTGGATAAAACTTGCTTCAGAACTGTATGTAACTTTACTTCCCAGTATCATTGTCATCAGGGTGTTACAGAGCTATTTTGGCAAAGCAACTGCAGCTACATAATGGTACAACTGTAACTAGCCTAACTGAATCGCGCTTGAAAACAGTCGCATTCCGATGACGTCACAATCACCTGACATCATTCATAAGATCTAGTGAGATTAATACGATGTTTTTGTTTACTCGCCAATTTGCGCTTCTTATAGTTCAACATAAAGGCAACGTAATGAGTGTTTTGAAATTGTATTGTTTAAAATCGAAACTGTTATTAGCGGATATTTGCTTGGTCTATTTTTGGTGTTTAGTAAGATGGCGTTATGCGTCCATGGTAAGAGATGTAATCCTACGCACATCTACATGAATGAATAGTAAACTTTAATTACATATTTCATTAATTTAGAGCGTGTAATAAATAAAAATACTAAACTCCGTCCCGTTTATTAACATATTTATGAAACTCGTGGATGGTATTGGTATCTAACTCGCTTTCGCTCGTTAAATACCAAAACCATCCACTCGTTTAATAAATATGTTATTAAACGGGACGTCGTTTTGTATTCTCTCTCTCTCTCTATATATATATATATATATATATATATATATATATATATATATATATATATATACATTCAGACTTTGAAATTTAAGCGATACATTATCTGCTGACTGTTTCAACAAGGTCATGTGACCAGTATACATTCACATAAACACGAGATTGACGGCTGAAAAGGATAACCTTCATCACCTGACGTTTACATAAAATAACATGCGGTACTACTTTATCACTGTATAATTGCGTAATTATGACACTGCTATCACATGATCTTTTCTTGATTGAACTTTTCAAAAACCTAACAATGCTTATTCTAATTGAAGTTTTATTGACAGTTTGATTAAAACGGCATGTTAGAACCAGAAATTTAATAGTGGTAAATTATTTGAAATTGAAAAACATATTCCTGTACTCAAAAGAAGATCGAGTCATCGCCACTGTATCCTTTTACTAATAAATAATATAAGGTTAAAGTAGTAGTTAATAGTTAATACATTTACAATATTGAATCCACGTTCTTAAAAAAGAAAAGAGAAAAAGGGTGAAATCTAGGTTGCCACAGAGTGACCAAATCTACAATATATAAAGAATACAAGGGCATTAATGGACTATCAACTCAACTAAACAATAGCGTCACTTCAGTACAGATCCTTACACCGTTATCAAGCACATTGGAAAGATAAAACAGCAAGTTGTATACAGGATACATGTTGGTACTGTAATGAGATAACATAGACATCAAGATGAGTGACGTGAAGTTATGATAAGTGAGATATCTCTCTTTGTTATCACAACTTCACTTGTTTCAACCTTTCATGTCTTTGTTATCTCATCTCCTTGTCCTTGTTATAAAGGCGTAACGATATGTAACGAAAAGTCTGATCGTCCATAAATATCATTGTATTCTTCAAAGTACAAAGCAACTTCTAGAATGCCTCTCAAACAGTTGCTACACTATATTATTTCACACTACCAAGATGAGCTTAAACTTAATGTACTCCTTAAAATCTGAAACAGACATGAACATTAATAATTACATGTTGATGTATGAATGTATGTGTAGTTAACATGTTCTTAACTGCAACAATTCAATGTATTCTTTCTAAAACGTTTTCCAAAACAAGTAGTTCTGTATAACATTCACGGTAGATTCACTAATCATCCTGAAAGATAAAAATATAAATGATGGTTCAATTTATTAGATTTTCTTTCAAGACTGCCCTTACCGTGTATTTCATATCAATATCCTGTTATGAATGATACGACAATAATCGGTATGAATTCCAAGCTATCAATAAACGACTAGCTGTGAACTTTGTCAGAATGGTTTAAATTGATAAATGAAATACAGTGAGGCAGGTTAACTGACATAAACATTTTTTGATTGGTCTGTTTGTCAACTGACTGAGTATATTGAGAATTAAAACAATATATTACTTGGTAATCGATGATACATAGAGGATATCAGTCTTTTCTTGACTAATAGCATGTTTATCTCATCGAATGAGATAAACATGGTATTTGTCAATAATTGACGGATATTCTATTTATTATATGATATTATCCATGTAATTACGTCCGAAAAGGGTCATTTTCACGCCGAGCGGCCGCTAGGAACAGCCCGTCACCACAGTAACACTGTGACGTCATAAGCCAATTCGCCGCGCGAGACCATTGTTTTATGACGTCAAATTATATCAGTCACCGTTCGCAGTGAAAATATAAGTTATTTTCACTGTAGCTTGATAGACAGTTTACTTCACTGATAAATCCCAGTATTTCACTGCTCGTCATATAATAAATTCTCAGATTAAGCCTTTTCATTAATATTTTTGTAGATATTTTGGTACTATTATAATTCATTCATGGAATACTTCTTTATTTATTCATTGATACATAAGATGTGTATTACACTTTAAATGTGCAAATAAGCACACAAAGCCACCGTTATCTCCCGAAGATCGTCACAGAAGATTGTTTGTTGTAATTTCTTTCTACATACTTCAAATTGTAATATTCTTGATTTTGTCAAAAGTGTGCCTTATTGCAAACAGTTCATACCCGTGTGTTCAAATCATGTGAAACACTTGCTCTGATCTATTAATCGAATGTTATTCTCAGTTTGGCATTCATATTAACACTTGTATAGCGCGGATGTACAGCTCTCTTGAACTGCTCAAAGGTGATTAAATTTTCCCACGATTATTGGATGCCAAAATATAAAGTATGAAAGTATTTTCAGTTTCAATAGTTATGCTCTACTGTTTACCAATGTAACCTAATTTAGATATCTGTGAATACACGTATATGTTTAATTCTAATAATCATAAATGTTCATGTAATCATTAACATGGTATTTTAACTCATCAGTTCGCCAAGCACAACAATCTATGTTATAAAACTGAGTTTTGGTTTTGGTTTTGAGATTTTTATTGCAAAGAGATAAATTGACCATCACTAGAAGTAAACATTCCAATCATCTAAATGTGAGCTGTATCATCAAAGGTCAGAAGTGATCTACACTTGTCTGATTAAAGAGGAAATATCATTACACTGTGTTGGATCACGTGGACTATAAGTAAATACGACAGGTCATTAGAGGAAAGTGTCTTGCTTTACTTCATGTAAGATGTCTATAGCATGACTAACTTTGACATACGATAATTATCCTATTCGTGGAAGTCGGCAATAGAGTGATAATATGTCTGGTACAAAACACAATATGCCTCTATCAAATAAACTTGAACAACTGTATTCGTGGCATAATGTGGCAGGTTTGTGATCTTGAAATGGTCTGCCCCACAATGAAAACCAAGTTAGAAGACGTTTGGCAAGTGAAATAGATAAACATTAGACATACATGCCACTTAGATAGTATAACATGGTTACATTTGGGATAACACTACCTTCAATAATACAACTTCTTTTTTGTTCGGGCCGAGCCCCTAATAGTCCCTGGATAATAGTTCATTCCATTAATTTGTAACAATCTCTATGACTATTTAATCAACTTAAATAAATCCCATCACGGCATAGATTGTTAAAGACCTGGACCCATATTTTCGAAGCTCTCTTAGCGCTTAGATAGCCGCAAGTGCCATACATTAACATTGACTTACGACTGTCTTAGCACTAAGACAGCTTCGAAGATATGGACCCTGATCATATATCTCATCAAGACCTGATCTTATCATTTACTGTTCATCTTAATTACTGACGCTAATGTGTTCATTAAAGAAACCTGAGGACATTTTTTAAATTTGTATTTAGCGCAAATCTGTTAGTGTTAAGGTGTATTCCATACATCCTTCTGTGATCTGTCCTTGTTGCCTTTAATCTTTTTCATGAAATTAAAAGTTTTGACTTTCTATCAGAAAACTTTAAAACAAGCATCACTCAAAATATTGCAACGAACGCAAAAGTGTCAATTAGCGATGTTTGAATTTGCACATTCTGAATAACATCTCTTACACACCTCATTACCGTCACTCAAAGTTTTATAATTGACAAGATAAACAAGACAGAAGATGTCACTTTTCAATCGTAATTACATTTAAATATATCTAGATATTATTTTGAATGACAACGTAAAACTCCACTTCTTAAGAATGTGTCAGTATTTGATAGCTTCAGAATAATCATATTCGCTGTGATATTTCACACAATCAATGAAGTTCATCAACAACAGACATGATTGATAGTGGGATGGGCCAAATGCTACATTAACTGGTGAGAGTTTTGGGGATTTACTCCTTGCCCATCACTGGTATACGAGTTTAGGAACTGTCTTGTCACGTACGAATCTGTAAGTGACTTCAAAATGTGCAACTGCATGGCATGACAGTTTAACCTTAATTTGTTTGATGTATTTTAACAGATGTTCATGCATATGTGTATGTATAAAACTACCTAATTTGAATATATAAACATTTACAGGTTAATTTCATTTTTCTTTTGAATGTAAGAAGCAAACAGCATACTATCATTTCAGGTGTGTTAAATTTGCAAGGAATCAATAGTAAACCTTATTAGTAGTTGACAATAAAAGACATGGTAGTCATTCTCCTCAATGCTGAGATACAATACAATTTCGACTGTACATGTTGTAAGTAGAAGCTACTGTAATAATACCAAAAATGATTCCACACATTTGTAGGGAAAATTGCATCTAGATAACGTTAATGCTTATGTATAAAACATAATTTGTATTTGACATTCATTGCTTGTAATAAAGAAGAATGTTTGGTTTAGCTTATTATTACAGAAGTCAAACTGACAAAAAACTGTAGATAATGAACAACACCAACCTATTCAAAATACTCTTCTGTCTTCACATAATCAGTTTTTTTAAATTGATTTATTTATCTACACTTCATTCATATGTCTCTCTAATCTCTATTTATGACTCTTTGTATATGTTTCAAATAAAATTGTTTATTTCAACAATCTAAGTTCATATCCTCCTTTAAGAATGTTCAAATTCGAAGTGTTTGCCTTATACGTGAATTTATGGCATTGTCCTATGTGTGAAGTATATTTCGTTATCGCACTGCACAATGTATATATACATACGTAACATACATGCATATATAGAAAATATCACCCAAGAGCCTCCTGATATTAAATAAATACATATGAGTTGATAAAAAGTCGCCCCCTTGTGACAACTCGTGTCCATTAAAAGTGACGGAAGGCACATTGTAAACTAGATGATGTAGGTTGCTTTTTAATTTAACATCATTATGAACTATGAATGGAGATAAAAGTCTGCAGGACACTTTAGCTATCTGTAAAAACGTCAACTAAAATGTACGATTCACTGAGCATTGCAGCAATGCATGGAAACCATCAGTGCAGATTAAATCAATATCATTGATAATGTCATCGCAGACAGGTTGGCGGTATTATGACATTGCCAAGTTGCACCAAGTAACCGCTTCAATATCCTTGTAAATTATGACAATCATGGCAATTAAATCATTTTCTTGTCGACTTCACTGTTACGATGATACCGCAGTAAAGCTGTATTTTCTTATATCCAGGGCTACATAGGATTCTGATATTATGCTTGATTTATGAGAATCTAAGATGGATAACGATACGAGCTAATATCAGTCTTATTTGATTTCATCGGACATAATACCATTTCTACATTGTACTTATCTTGTGTGCTTCAGGTAGTTTAATTCTATTGTGTTTTATTGTTTATATTCTCAAGGTGATATAAAAAACACTACCATTTCCGTTTACTAGAGTTATGGTTTACATATATCAGTTCTGCATATCTATCACATTATCATATCACTGTAGACAAAGAGACGACATTGCACTCAATGCAAGTCTCAATCTGATAGATGTTAAGAGTCCATTAGCCCATACTGTCTGAAGCTCAGTGCAGTAACAATTTATTCGGAAAACAGATCACATTAATCAGTTCTCTATAGGTTGACTTCTGATGTTTATCCTTCAACATTGGCGTTCAATAAAAACATACGTTTATAATTATAATCATACAAGTGGCGAACATAAGAAACTCTCATGACCATACCAACAGTTCTGCATACACGTTTTGAACTGAAGTAAAAAGAAAGTTTACACCGCAGTTGCTTTTATCATATGTTGATTTTCAATTACAAATATCTTATGTTTTCGACGTCGTACTCTACAACTGAAAAGTGCAGGCGTTTAGTCATCAGGCAATGACTACTTCTTTGTGGTTTTTAATTTTGAAAAAAAATTCTTTTTTAAATTTAAATTTGGATTAAACACAAATGTTCATCGACATATAAGATATCTTCTTTGTGAAAATCAATAAACGTGCCTTATTCTGCACACATTTAGAACATTTTAAGGTAGGAGTCATGTTGGTGTAAATTTCATTTTTTGCCCCTGTCTACATTAAACAAAGATAATCTAACAAAAATTAACCAGTCACCAATGTAATTATATATATATATATATGTAAGTCATTCAAACTACTGCTGAAAAGTGTTATTGTATCGTGCGATAACCAAATGCATCTCATTTTTGTTACAATATTGAATAATTGAAACCAACAGAGGTATACATTTTCTTTTGTCCTTCAGGTTCAATCTATAACTCGATAGTTATTGTGTGTCTGTTGAATCTTTGTCACAACCTACGCAGATGAGGTCTATGGGTAATTGAAGAGTCCGAATGACGTGGACGCCAAAATGATCTTTAAATGTAACTGGAGTAAGAGAAACTGATCATATAAAACGATCAAAATAGCAGATAAGACATAACATATCTGACATTTAAAAATGTTAATGCGGGACAGAAATGTACCTGAAAAGTAGTTCTGTAGCGATCTGAAATCAAGGGTTTTGACATCGATTATTCATCATTATTCCTACCTTTGCAGAACATTATTTGGTTGCAGATAGTGACTCAGTGTGTTGACAAACACATCGGGTTATTTTGGTTGCAGAGGTTTTCAAATTGACTAAATGTGACGAAAATACGACTAAAGAAAAACTTTTCATTTCAGCAAGTTGTCTCTCGCTAAGTGTGTGACGTCATGAAACCAATGTATGTAACGCATCTTCCCATTGGCTCATTCCGTATCAATCATTTCTAATAAAAATATTTAATCCATACTTATCAATTCTGGTTGCTTTTTGTCACCTAATAGATAGAGACTATTCATTAAAATAAGTTATTGGTTTTTATTTCCTATAAAACTAATTCTGCTATCAAATATGTGACAGCAAATGAGAATTGTGATGCGTTTTGACAATTCGATTTCATCTCAGGGCCACACTGTAAATACATTTGTGCAAAAACAGTCCCTATCAAAGTCATGTCTAAGAAAATCATAAATTAAAAAAAAAGACTTGTGAATTTCTATCTAAAGTATTATAAATTATAGCAACATTCAATAACCGAGTGCGTAATTATTAATGTAAACTGCGCTAGAAGTGACCCGAATGCTTATTTGCAACTCCTATTGCCTATACCTACGACGAAATATGTAGTTCATTAGATTCAGTTGAATAAATCAATAGTAGACTGTAAAAATGAACAAAACGATTTATGCAAATGACCTGTATTTGTTATGTTAAGTTGTGCAAGGTATTAATTTTAATGCAAACATTCACATTAATCTTATAGTCAACTCGCCTCGCCTCGCCTCGCAGTCGCTGAAGAGTCTTGACTGTTGGCCTAGTGACTAGCGACAGCTTACGTTGTTTATTTGTAATGGGATGTCATTAGATATTACAATTTCCAAACTACAAAAAGAATAAAGCAACAGTGCCAAGGTTTGAGGTTTGGATGAACAGCAACAACCGACGCGTTATGACTGTATTCGTGGCCTACGGTACAGTAGAGAGAACAGTCAGACAGTGACGTTGTTGACTCACGATCGGCAAGGTCAACGCAGAGTGAAAGTGTTTGACTTTGACTAGTAGCAAGTACCATTGCAAGCTCTTCATTACGTTCTTGGTGATTGTTACATGATGTTTGCATTTGACATTCGCTGCATTGGAAACCTTTTGACACCGACAGTGAATGTGAGATGTGTCCTGATTTCCATACAACCCTTGAACTGTAAGTAAATACGGCACGTTTGGCGATAGTTACAGCTATTCGCGATATCAGTGCTGCATACTCGCCAAATGTGGAACATTCTAAACTCATTCAAAATCTATGTTGACGCATATATCTAGCATATAAAGTTGTGAACATGAAATGTTACGTGTTTGTTTTTAATTCAAAAGTAGTTCCGTTTCAACTTGACCCTAACTGAGAGGTCATTGGTTATCCAATCAGTTCGTTGGAATGCGGGGTCAGTTCGTTACGACACAGGTCAACGTGATATGACACACGTGTGACGTACAAGGTTATTCTGTCATTAGTTGTGCGTTCACCACGTGTGTAATAATGTATTAAATATAAAAAATTATTTATTCTATACAAATCACACACACAGCAAGTGTTTGATACACAATGAATTGAGAATACAATATAATTTATTGCACTAACATTTACACTAATGATCGAGTGAATCAATTTTTTTATTTATTTATGTTATGACGTGATAGTTGTACATCTATACCGTAAGAATGGTAACCAAACTACCTATACATAAAAAAGTATATTTGTATCACAGTGAAACTCAAACGAGTAGAAAACAATAAATCAATAAGAAGACAAAGAGACACGGTAATTGTTCAGCATTAAAGCATACACAGAGTATCAGAATATAACATTTAGATGTATTCCGCAAGCATTAGTAGAAATCTTGTATAGATGGACACATAATGCAACTAATCTAAATGTTAATCTAAATGTTTATTCACTTATTGTTCGACTATTGAAAGGACGGAGTGTTTGCATATCTTTACCTGATATAATTCATTAAAATGTAATACATTTACCTAAACAATTCAAAGAGTTTGAGGTCAAATGGGTCATTAAACTTAGTATGTATCACATTTTATGTTACCTGTTCAAATTAATATTGTGACTTATTTAACTATTTAACATGATAACATATCCGTAAAACATTTACTTAATTTATAGTAACTTGCTTTAGCTAGATTAACAATTGCATATTTCTAATTTTATGATGGTCTTATAAAACATACAACTTCTTCGATGCAAAAAATCAACTAAAAGTTTGATTTAATAAAATACTGACATACTGACAGCCGACCAAGCGTATAAACAAAATGTTTGTGTTCACAGAAAGCTTAAGAATGGAAATAACACTGCAATCTCATTTCTATCCTATTGCAGAAAGAAACATCTTTACATTATTAGTCTTCTGTTTCATCTCAATGTGGAGCAGGTTGTGTTGTCATTGAACACTATTTGATCATTTCTATCCAAAACATATACAACAATGACAGTTACTAATGTTAAACATACATGTAACATGTGATCTGCTTAAAAAAGAGAGTCTGTGTTTTATCATGTATCTGAAGTAATATAAAATATTTTGGCAGGTAACACAATTTGTTGCAAGAATATATATTTTTAATGGACAACCACATGCTTCATGTTTCTATTCTGAGGGTTATTAAATTATGAGATGGAGAAAAAAGAAATTCAACAATGATGATTTTGATATTGAAATGAAGTAACCACACTTAAGAAACTACTACAGCACTCCTTTTATATGTGAATATTTATTAAATTGATGTAGTCTCCGAAAAAACAATTGTTTAAATGTGTTGTCCGGATTTACTCAAAAATTAAAATCGTCAAACAATGTCCATGTAAAAGAAAAAATACAATAAATATAGATGAAGAAGAATATATACGTAAAGTCCTGTCTATACCCAATAAGACGTGAGGGCTGTATATGTGTCCTTTAAGTGCGACTCTATGGACTTCAAACTGCTCATATCCCCTCTCAGTTTCTGTAGACGTTAATTGAGGATTTATTAAGAAATGATGCCTGACCGTCTGTTTGGCCTCATCAAACAACAATCATGAACTGTATTCTGATATCACTTCTCTTGCTCTAGTCTCTCAGAGGATCAATAATTGAGTCAGTCTCTGCCCTTTAAGGGAACACAGAAACACTGATGTCCGATAAGGTGAGCGACTGTGTATAAGGCATCTCAACATGAGGAAAGAAAGTCGTTGCTGGGAACTAGTAGTATGAACCTGTATCTGTTGTATGTGTGTTAGAACATTGGTATAAAGGTAAATGAACACGCGTCTAACACAACTGATTTTGACATCAAGCATTTTGTCCTTTTTATAGCTATATAACTCTTGAGGAACGTAATTACTAATAAACCCAACGTGATGTCTGGGTTTGTAAACACAAATTGAACCATTGACAAACTCAATGCTGACATCGAACACTACATCGTTTAGATAAAATTTATTGGGGCATTGATCATCGAATTCTCTTTATCAAGACATAAAACCACCATTTAGTTGTTTGGATATTTCAACACAAAAACCATTTAGTTGATCTGAAATCAACACACCTGTCGTACTTAAAATGTTTGGCTGTACCTGCAATACATTTTTGACAACTTATTTATAGTTTTAACATCAAAGAAAATGACACCCATATCAGAGAAGTAAGGTGAACTTAGTTCATTGAAATAAACTATATCTTACCGAGGAAGGGTAAATGTTATGGGCATGGATTGTGGATACTAAATATAAAAGAAACCTAATCTGTATGGTTATTAGCATGTGTGTTTTAGACGAGGTGAGATCTTTTGGATTTTAAAGCACAGGTCAAGAGTAGTTCATGTAGGTAAAGGGAACTAGTGACATCAAGAAAAGAAAATTGAAGGTCTTTCGATTTGGATAATTGAGGTCTCCATTGAAATAAATAGTTTCATTTCAATAAAACAGTTGACCGTCAACATATCTTGGTATTTCTTATCTAGTTTTTTTTTCTCATGAGAACGTGAATCATCATTATGCTCATGCATTACGGTGAAATCCACGAGCATCGGATCTAGCTATATATACTTGATAGCCTTGCAGTTAGCAGTCAGCAAAACATTGCACTTAAACCTTATTCATTCGTATGATAAAAACATATCTGAAACATACGTTGTATAACATGGATCTATATCTATTTATGTTAGAATGTAACAACGTAGAATGGTTTCTACAAATCAAAATGAAGACTTGTACAGTGTGTCATGTGAGTCTTGTGTGATATTATGTTTTGGTGGTTTTCTGTCTTTAATTAACTGTCGAAATCCAATCATCTGAAGATGTGCAGGTATACTCCCGACATGTTACCAAATTATGGGTGTTGTTTATGAAATGATAATTACTTCTTGAAAAACATTTGTTTTGCAGGTATCTGTTGATATAACACAGACGTAATAAAACAGTAAAAATAAGCAAGAAGTTATCATCCTTGTACAAACTTATTTATGAATATGATTTGATATATCTATGCACACAGACGGTAACGGTTATATGTCAGCAATGGTATCCATCAAAACCAATATTGGTAAAGTTTGTTTCTGTGTTGAGCTATAAGTTCTAAAAAATAAATATACATAGAAATGAAGTATTATGAAATAATTCATTCAAAAGGAAGAGGACAAAATATGTTGTGATGAATAGAGACGTTACATTAATTTTGGCAGAAAGTGAACCCTTTAAAACATCTGAAAATGTAAATGATTGAAATAAATTGTGTTAAGCCATGTACATTTCAAATCTCCAGGCTCAGTTAGACAATCACACGTATATTTAACTTCAATGCTTTCTACAAAAAAAACCCAAATGGATTTCAAAATCGGTAATGGTGATCATTATTTAGAATGCAAGTTTTATACCACTAACATTTGAAAACCCCTTGTTTATAATATTAATTTGATGAGCAAAACTAATATAAACATGCTTCACTTTGGTGCAGAGATAATCATCTGATTATAAGAAAGAATTAGATTCATAACACTGAAGATGTTCACCATAATGTGTATAGAATACCCAGAAGGTTGTATTTTCTTACTGCTATTATCCTGATAACCAAATCTGTCTACATCATGTAACTGTAATTCATCATTAGGAATAGAAAAGAGGTTAAAGGTCAGCTATTGACACTTTAAGTGTGTTATACAGGAACAACTGTTCACAACTGCAATTGAGAAATGTGAATTTGGCTTCTTCCATCAGCCAATTGTCAACCAATTAAATCGAGGTCGGCGTTCTGCTCTAACGAGTTGGTGTACTGATTGACATCACTTTACTCAGTAAAGAAGTTAATGGTCACATTCTGCATTTATTTATTTAAGTTGCATACACACGCTTTGTAGATATATATCAGACAGAATCTAACATTGGTCAATGGATATACATTGTGCAATGTTCAATGACATTTTGTTAATTGAATAGATACATTCTAAGAACTTAGTGTATATTGATGGATGTGGACATTTCTAAGGTTTTACATATGTATCAAAGCTTAATCCCAACTATTTGTTTAGTAATGACTGTCTGCGATTCAACAGCTCAGTCTGCTGCCAAAAACAAGTTCTCCATACATTAAGGTGTTTGTGCAATATTACACTGAAATCACCCATGGTTCTCCAGTTCTAACTGATGCTCGCAGTTTTGACATTAATACATAGCCATGATTAAATTGTGGGTTTTCTCCCTGAAATAATACCAGTCGTGATAGTAGTGAAACACTCTTGAATGTAGTGTTAAACCCCACATCAGCTCATCTATCACTACCTACTATTGATATTTTGGGTGTTCTGTGTCAATAAGTACGAGTAACAGAGTTAAACTCTTGTTCATTTAGTTAAAAGGTTGGTCTTCCTTCTTCCATATCGATTTCATATTGAAATGTTGAAACATTCAATTGATTATTGATGGAGAACTACATCAGCCATTCAACTAACCATTACACCTGGTATTCAGAAGTGTTCAAACTGAGGAGAACATCTCAAGAATTGTATTGGCTTTATCAAGCGTTGCGTTATTGGTGTGTAACAAAGTGTTGTTTTGCAGGTGTTAGTGGCCAAATTCCCTGTTTGAACGAGGAACATAGCTGTTTGGGACTGCTTCTTATATTGCCTATGGAATAAACTTATTTAACATTATATCATTCACAATTCATTGTGAACTGCTGAATAAGGGAACGACTTCCCTTTAAAAATTCAGGTTCTGTTGACAGTCATGGTTTGCTAAATGTTCTACATGCAATACAGTTTGGATGCAATGCTACATTGAATTTCAGTGCAGTAGCACTCTTATTACTTATTATCAGTATGTGACAGTGATGTTCTGTTAGAGTCAGCTACTTGTTCTTAGGGATGTCAACACAGTTAAATTAGAACTGGATAAAATGCAGTGTTATGATTAGTTTTGGTGACGGATAAGTTATTTTAATGCTAAGGCTCAAAATTCAGGGATCGAAGTTAATGGGTTCTTTTCCCCTCAAAAGTCATGACATTTTGGAATGTTTATGAAGCAATATTTGCGAGGAATAAGTCCCAACATTTAAACTGTGCAGCATAAAACTGAATCTAATGTGGTTGAAAACCAATGACATGTTATACAGGATTGATAGCGAGGCATCACATAAACTTCTCTCCCTAAATACATATTTTTAATAGTTTGGAATGTCACTTAGTGGGGGTGAAGGCCGCCAGGGGGCGTCTTTTGAAGATTGCTAGGGGGACGGCCGTGGCCAGACGTCGACAGAATATGACGTGAAACCTACATCGACCTGAATATATGTGTGTGGAACATTCAAGGAATACATTCCAAAATGCATGACACAGATCTTAAGACATTTTGTGAAAAATTTGATATTTTTGGTTTTGTTGAAACAATGCAGATAGACAATGATAAGATTATAAATATGTTTCCTGACTTTGTTGGATTCGCTGAAAAAAATGTCACTTAAAACATAGTGCAAAAGAATGGGAATTATAAAATTCTGTGTAAACAAAATATTCCTAAGTACTGATAAGTGGCTCAAATGGACGGTTACTTAGAAAGTGTTTAATTATTTATTATTTCTGATGGTTCAAGACAACGTGTTAATGTATCACAAACATATACAGTATTGCTGCAGTTAATTTCAGTTCTTAATGAAGATGGAAGGCATAAGGTATCTCCTGGTGTTTCATCTAACCATGATGCTGGTTTTGAGAGCACATCTCAAAATATGTACGAACCTGGATAACCTGTCTGTCGTGCAGATGGGTCACATGCTTCCCCTTTCTCTGATGGTCATCACCAAGCAGAATCATGCAGTGTTGACAACTGATTCCTATGGACGGACGAGTAGCCATATGGAGGTTTAAGTAGAAAGTGTTTAACTATTTATGATTTCTCTTCGTTCCATGACAACACGTTAACAAACATACACAATAGAGTCGCAGAACTCAAAAGTCGCAGATGAAGATGGAAGGCACAATGCATTTTCTGGTTGTATATCTACTGATGATACTTATAATAAGAAGAGTAGATCTCAAAATGTGTACAAATTTCGGTAACCTGTCTGTCGTGCAAATGAATCAGATGCTTACTCATTCTCCGATGGTCATCACCACAGCAAGTGGAATCATGCAGTGTGCGCAGCTCTGTCTGTACAGAGATAGATGTAAATCTTTCAACTACAAGCTGGAAAATGAAGAATGTCAACTGAACAGCATGACGAGCACAAACGAGGTATCACTACCAAAGTCTAACAGTGTGGTTTTCTCTGATATCTCCAACTGGCCCAAAAGACTTGCAGGTGTATGTGCAGATCATTTATGTTCAGCGAACTCTCAATGTGTTCCAGTCAGTGATGGTCAGTACGAGTGTCAAGTAGTGGAATGTATTGGCAAACCTATTGTAGAGAACGGCTTTATCAATTCAAACAATGAATTCACTGCGTTTGGAGATAAGCTAGCATTACACTGTAACAATGGATACATATCTACATCTAACAGTGTACAATGCTTTTCTAACGGTACCTGGTCCGAGTCTGTCTGTACAGCATTGTCATCCTGCAGACAAGTGAAACAGTATTTACCGAACAGTCCTGATGGGGAATACTGGCTTGTTCTGACCAACAGATCCTACACTTCAAACATCTATTGCCACAAAATGGACTCCAAGGAACCTGAAGAGTTTCTGACACTTCATAATGAAAATTACGGAATTTATCCACAGAAGTATAATCTATTTTGTCGAGACGAAACAGAACTTATTGGTAAAGGGGGAGAAATATGGTTCAGGAAAGTAAGAATAGATTTACCTAATGGCCCATCTATTCGTGTAATAAATGATCACACATTTGCTTCCATTAGTGGCAGCAGTATTGATCTAGTATATGGATATGCTCATGATTGTTACACCGCGCATCCTAATCAGATGATATCCTGTGGAGTCATTGGACGGTTCACAATCGATCTGAGAGGCACTGGCTGGAGAGTGATGGAGGGGCAAACATGGGAACTGTTTGGATATCTACCTGCAATGAAACCTGTCGAGTGGAAGTTTAATGGAACAATGATAGAACTGACAGGTGGTGGATATTGTGGTGGATGTAGACCATCTGGAGGACTCTTCCTGGAACCTTATCCAGAGTGAGGCACATCCTGGTGGATTTAGATCATCTGGGGGACTGTTCCTGGAAAATATCCAGTGCGAACCATGTCATGATGGATGTTCACCATCTGGAGGACTGTTCCTGGAACCTTATCCAGAGTGAGGCACATCCTGGTGGATTTAGATCACCTGGGGGACTGTTCCTGGAAAATATCCAGTGCGAACCATGTCATGATGGATGTTCACCATCTGGAGGACTGTTCCTTGAACCATATCAGACTGGGGATGCTCCTGGAATGCATTTACGTCTAACCTCTTAATTCAGTATTATTATGTTTACTACCTTCAGAAATGACATATTTCATAAATGATAAATGTGTTTGCCTTTAGTAGTAAGAAGTACCATTTAGATATTTGTAAAGTAATACTGCATACTATGTAAAACTGTTTTCAGGTCTGTATGTAAAAGTTCATGTGGTGTGTGACGTGCTCTCTTCAATATCATTGATTTGTGTCCAGTCCACGGCTTAATATTAATGTTTGATGATTTCAAGTCACAGGTGAGAGAGTGTGTCAACACAAAAACAAACACCACAACAGTATGTATGGGTTGAATATGTTTATGCACTGGTAGCACTCAACGTCGAAATATCACATTTAAAATTCCGCTTAATGAAGAAAATGGACGAATTCCCTAGATTCAATAGGTGTTGAACATGTTAAACATTAAAAATGACAGACAAAACAATTAAATGAGATGGTACTTTTATCAAATATGTGATGAATATGCAAATGGTTTCGAAAGGTGGGAAGTGTGATTTAATATTTGTGAGGATCTCACTATTTGTTCGATTGCACTACACAAGTTTAAGTTGTATCAATGTTTTATTTCATCTCAATTAAATGCAATAAATGTAGGTTATATTGGCCCTTTTCACTTTTGTAACTTCCTTTTCCTTGACAATGTACAAACAAACATGTAAATGTGTAAATTACCAAATACATCAAATTCATCTGTTACCCATTCAATATTCATGTCTTTACATATCCTCTCATTAGATTTAGCTTTTGATCCAATCTAGATTGCTCTTGATTAGTCTTGATTATTTTTAAAACAAAAACATTTTGTATGTTTGTAATGAAGTAATAAAAATAAAAAAGTAAAAATATTTAATTTTATTATAATGACACGTGTATTAAATAACAGACGGACAGGTTACAGTTAATTTCTACTTAGCAACGTCCAACAAAAACTTACAGTGTCTGGGCTCGTGTTGTTAACAAGATTTGCTACTTCTTTGAAGGTGTCTAAATAGACATCAGCTATATATTACCCATATGGGAAGACGGACACAGGGTAATATATTTTCTGTAAGTCACACGGGAGTTACACCTTTTTCTGGCTTTTGATTGGCTGTTACAGAAAAATAAGAATTTCATTGGTTGCCGGAACTACTTCATTCATCTTTCTTACTTTTCCCAACTAGTAACTTTAGAAACTGTCTTCTGCATTTTAACATGATTTATTTGTTTCCCGCAGTTGAAATTAGCGTTTTCGTACATGTGCCGACGCATCAAATGTCGGAGGAAGCAGTTAAATTGTCCGAAATTTAAAGAAACTATCGATTACTGCTTGACTGTATAACCACGGAAAGCTTCAAGAGCGACGGCGATCGTTCGAATGTAATGACGTCATAGGCGCGAGCGGTTATGACGTCACAGTGTCGATTGTAACGTCACAGGGCTTTTCGGTTTGAGCCGACTTGTTTTTGAGCTTCGCACACCTCTTGATATGGATGTTGCAATAACTTATATGTATAATCATTGATTGATAGTAATTGGCAGGAATACAAAACTTTCAACTAAAGCCACATCTTTCTTTTATTGTGAAAGACATTTTCGCAGTGGACATTTTAATCGTGCGGAGTAAACAAGGATAGGTACGTAAGAAGTGAATCCACGTCACACGCGTATGGATATGGAGATTCATCTCCTTCTCGGGTCCTTTTAGAGAAGCTATTGGCTTTTAATATTCGCGTTTTTACTTTAATTTGTCATATGGGTAATATAAACAATAACCAACTCGTGACGGGGAATGGCAGATTATCTTTCCCTCGTTATATCAATTGTGTGTAATTCTCTCGCCAAGGCTCGAGAATTACTCAAATGATATAACTCGGGAAAGATAATCTGTCATTCCCCGTCACTCGTTAGTTATTGTCTAAGTCTTCTACAGACTCTGTTTATATTAGCTCCAGTAAATCCATGCATTTTATTCATTACTTCATCGATCATATCCTAAAATACATTGCATCTGTCAGAATTCTCAAATATGCATGTAGAGTGTCACGTAATGTTAGATATTGAAGAAACAAGATGTTTCTGAAATACAAATATTAGAAGGTTTTACATTAAAGATAACTACCATATGCATTGAAAAGGTACAGGGAATGGTGTTGTGCACTTAATTAGAGATATATGTTGATGTGTTGTGATTCTAAGATCTAATTATCAAACTACTGTGAAATCAACTCCTCCTACCCTTGTGCTGTCAATCACTGTGTAATTACTAACATAAATATATGCATAATTGAATTTCTGTGTCAACCCACACTTATTTTAGAGTATCCACCCTTTACTTAGAACTACTGAACTCAGACTCCTCCCATAGTGAAAGTACGATTGTATGATTCGATGGATATTTTGAAAGTTATGGCCCTTAGATAACAGCTCCTGTCTTTCCCATTTCAGTGTTTACAGAGTAGCGAATGTTGTGCGCTCTCAGAGAACTATTGTTCCGAGTTTTAGAGTTGATTTCCCAATCCGTCACTATCACTGAAGAACGTGCAGTCGTTGGTGGCAATTGAAAATAGTTTCCAGGATTTATGCTCTACATGTGTCGCAATTTCCCAAGAGATCTATACTGAAAAGAAAAATCAGTGCAAAATAAGACCCAGCGACTTATCTGCATACTCTCAATCTTGTAGAGCATTGCTAAAATCAGTTTAAATGGTAATGATCCAGTTCTGAAACAGTGATTATGCAGATACTATGAGTATAGTTTAGTTTTATTCAATTTCAACTTCAACATGATCATCAGTAATTAAACAGATTATCAAAATTGAACATGTTTTACCGATTCAGAGGCGGGAAATAAAACTGTTTTACACAGTGAATTCAAACTGTTACATACTACTCCAGAAGAGGAATTGAATAATGTTTATGTTCTCTTTTCATTTCTTGAAAATGACCTCCTTGAGTATAATAAAAACTATTTTTTATTATCTAATGTGTTGTATGTATTGTGCATGTTAACCTTCTGGGGGACTCGTCCTGGAACATTATCCAGAGGGAACCATATCTTTGCGGACGTAAACATCTGGAGAACCTTGAACCTTATCAGACGGGGGTTGCAGTTACTTCTGGAATGTGTTTACAGAACAACAGCATAACCAGATTGTAATCTTAATCGAGCAGAATAAACTTCAGTGTGTTATTCAGTGTTTTAAATGTATACATCTACCAGAATTATTACAGAGCATATGTGATTATTGGTTTGTGTATTACTGCAAAACCAATTTTTCACCAAGACAGTTTCTTCCAGACTTCAGACACCTGTCAAATCCCCGAAATCAGGTATCTTGTTTACCCATTTAAACGATGATCACTGACATTTGCCCATACGTTATTGAGTGCCATGTTGTCTCACTTACCTATTTACTCCATCCCAGACCACATCTGTCCTTCTCCTTGGAATATATATATTCCCATATCACCTTTATAGCGCCGTCTGACATGAAACATTGTTCATTCGTCAAAAGGAAGAGGACAAACCATGTTGTGATGAATAGAGACGTTACATTGATTTCGGCAGAAAGTGAGCCCTTTAAAACATCTGAAAATGTAAATGATTGAAATACATTTTGTACATTTCATATCTCTAGGCTTAGTTAGACAATCACACGTATATCTAACTTCAGTGCTTTCTACACAAACAACCAGATGGATATCAAAATAGGTAATGGTGATCATTATTTAGAATGCAAGTTTTATACCACTAACATTTGAAAACCCCTTGTTTATGATATTAATTCGATGAGCAAAACTAATATAAACTAATAAATAATAATAAAATGATTATAAGAAAGCATTAGATTCATAACACTGAAGATGTTCACCGTAATGTGTATAGAATACGTAGAAGGTTGTATTTTCTTACTACTTTTATCCTGATAACCAAGTCTGTCTACATCATGTAAATGTAACTCATCATTAGGAATAGAAACATGGTTAAAAGTCAGCTATTGACACTTAAAGTGTGTTATACAGGAACAACGGTTCACAACTGCAATTGAGAAATGTGAATTTGGCTTCTTCCAACAGCCAATTGTCAACCAATTAAATCGAGGTTGGCGTTCTGCTCTAACGAGTAGGTGTACTGATTGCCATCACTTTACTCAGTAAAGAAGTTAATGGTCACATTCTGCATTTATTTATTTAAGTTTCATACACAAGCTTTGTAGATATATATCAGACATAATCTAACATTGGTGAATGGATATACATTGCGCAATGTTCAATGACATTTTATTAATTGAACAGATACATTCTAAGAACTTAGTGTATATTAATGGATGTGAACATTTCTAAGGTCTTACAGATGTATCAAAGCTTAATCCCCACTTTTTGTTTAGTAATGGCTGTCTGCGATTCAACAGCTCAGTCCATACATTAAGGTGATGGTGCAATATTACACTGAAATCACCCATGGTTCTCCCGTTCTAACTGATGCTCGCAGTTTTGACATTAATACATAGCCATGCTTAAATTGTGGGTTTTCTCCCTGAAATAATACCAGTCGTGATAGTAGTGAAACACTCTTGAACGTAGTGTTAAACCCCACATCAGCTCATCTATCGCTACCTACTATTGATATTTTGGCTGTTCTGTGTCAATAAGTAGGAGTAACAGAGTTACACTCTTGTTCATTTAGTTTAAGGATAGGTCTTTCTTCTTTCATATCGATTTCATATTGAAGTGTTGAAACATTTAATTGATTATTGATGGAGAACTACATCCGCCATTAAGCTAACCATTACACCTGGTATTCATCTCAAGAATTGTATTGGTTCTATCAAGCGTTGCGTTATTGGTGTGTAACAAAGTGTTGTTTTGCAGTTGTTAGTGGCCAAATTCCCTGTTTGAACGAGGAACATAGCTGTTTGGGACTGCTTCTTATATTGCCTTTGGAATAAACTTATTTAACATTATATCATTCACAATTCATTGTGAACTTCTGAATAAGGGAACGACTTCAGGTTCTGTTGACAGTCATGGTTTGCTAAATGTTCTACATGCAATACAGTTTGGATGCAATGCTACATTGAATTTCAGTGCAGTAGCACCCTTATTACTTATTATCAGTATGTGACAGTGATGTTCTGTTAGAGTCAGCTACATGTTCTTAGGGATGTCAACACATTTAAAATTAGAACTGGATAAAATGCAGTGTTATGATTAGTTTTGGTGACGGATAAATTATTTTAATGCTAAGACTCAAAATTCAGGGATCAAAGTTAATTGGTTCTTTTCCCCTCAAAAGTCATTACATTTTGGAATGTTTATGAAGCAATATTTGCGAGGAATAAGTCCCAACATTTAAACTGTGCAGCATAAAACTGAATCTAATGTGGTTGAAACCACTGACATGTTATACAGGATTGATAGCGAGGCATCACATAAACTTCTCTCCCTAAATACATATTTTTAATAGTTTGGAATGTCACTTAGTGGGGGTGAAGGCCGCCAGGGGGCGTCTTTTGCAGATTGCTAGGGGGACGGCCGTGGCCAGACGTCGACAGAAGATGACGTGAAAACGTACATCGACCTGAATATATGTGTGTGGAACATTCAAGGAATACATTCCAAAATGCATGACACAGATCTTAAGACATTTTGTGAAAAATTTGATATTTTTGGTTTTGTTGAACAATGCAGAAAGACAATGATAAGATTATAAATATGTTTCCTAACTATGTTGGATTCGCTGCAAAAAATGTCACTTAAAACATAGTGCAAAAGAATGGGAATTTTAAAATTCTGTGTAAACAAAATATTCCTAAGTACTGATAAGTGGCTCAAATGGATGGTTACTTAGAAAGTGTTTAATTATTTACTATTTCTGATGGTTCAAAACAACGTGTTAATGTATCACAAACATATACAGTATTGCTGCAGTGAATTTCAGTTATAAATGAAGATGGAAGGCATAAGGTATCTCCTGGTGTTTCATCTAACCATGATGCTGGTTTTGAGAGCACATCTCAAAATATGTACGAACCTGGATAACCTGTCTGTCGTGCAGATGGATCACATGCTTCCCCTTTCTCTGATGGTCATCACCAAGCAGAATCATGCAGTGTTGACAACTGATTCCTATGGACGGACGAGTAGCCATATGGAGGTTTAAGTAGAAAGTGTTTAACTATTTATGATTTCTCTTCGTTCCATGACAACACGTTAACAAACATACACAATAGAGTCGCAGAACTCAAAAGTCGCAGATGAAGATGGAAGGCACAATGCATTTTCTGGTTGTACATCTACTGATGATACTTATAATAAGAAGAGTAGATCTCAAAATGTGTACAAATTTCGGTAACCTGTCTGTCGTGCAAATGAATCAGATGCTTACTCATTCTCCGATGGTCATCACCACAGCAAGTGGAATCATGCAGTGTGCGCAGCTCTGTCTGTACAGAGATAGATGTAAATCTTTCAACTACAAGCTGGATAATGAAGAATGTCAACTGAACAGCATGACGAGCACAAACGAGGTATCACTACCAAAGTCGAACAATGTGGTTTTCTCTGATATCTCCAACTGGCCCAAAAGACTTGCAGGTGTATGTGCAGATAATTTATGTTCAGCGAACTCTCAATGTGTGCCAGTCAGTGATGGTCAGTACGAGTGTCAAGTAGTGGAATGTATTGGCAAACCTATTGTAGAGAACGGCTTTATCAATTCAAACAATGAATTCACTGCGTTTGGAGATAAGCTAGCATTACACTGTAACAATGGATACATATCTACATCTAACAGTGTACAATGCTTTTCTAACGGTACCTGGTCCGAGTCTGTCTGTACAGCATTGTCATCCTGCAGACAAGTGAAACAGTATTTACCGAACAGTCCTGATGGGGAATACTGGCTTGTTCTGACCAACAGATCCTACACTTCAAACATCTATTGCCACAAAATGGACTCCAAGGAACCTGAAGAGTTTCTGACACTTCATAATGAAAATTACGGAATTTATCCACAGAAGTATAATCTATTTTGTCGAGACGAAACAGAACTTATTGGTAAAGGGGGAGAAATATGGTTCAGGAAAGTAAGAATAGATTTACCTAATGGCCCATCTATTCATGTGATAAATGATCACACATTTGCTTCCATTAGTGGCAGCAGTATTGATCTGGTATATGGATATGCTCATGATTGTTACACCACGCATCCTAATCAGATGATATCCTGTGGAGTCATTGGACGGTTCACAATCGATCTGAGAGGCACTGGCTGGAGAGTGATGGAGGGACAAACATGGGAACTGTTTGGATATCTACCTGCAATGAAACCTGTCGAGTGGAAGTTTAATGGAACAGTGATAGAACTGACAGGTGGTGGATATTGTGGTGGATGTAGACCATCTGGAGGACTCTTCCTGGAACCTTATCCAGAGTGAGGCACATCCTGGTGGATTTAGATCATCTGGGGGACTGTTCCTGGAAAATATCCAGTGCGAACCATGTCATGATGGATGTTCACCATCTGGAGGACTGTTCCTGGAACCTTATCCAGAGTGAGGCACATCCTGGTGGATTTAGATCACCTGGGGGACTGTTCCTGGAAAATATCCAGTGCGAACCATGTCATGATGGATGTTCACTATCTGGAGGACTGTTCCTTGAACCATATCAGACTGGGGATGCTCCTGGAATGCATTTACGTCTAACCTCTTAATTCAGTAATATTATGTTTACTACCTTCAGAAATGACATATTTCATAAGTGATAAATGTGTTTGCCTTTAGTAGTAAGAAGTACCATTTAGATATTTGTAAAGTAATACTGCATACTATGTAAAACTGTTTTCAGGTCTGTATGTAAAAGTTCATGTGGTGTGTGACGTGCTCTCTTCAATATCATTGATTTGTGTCCAGTCCATGGCTTAATATTAATGTTTGATGATTTCAAGTCACAGGTGAGAGAGTGTGTCAACACAAAAACGAACACCACAACAGTATGTATAGGTTGAATATGTTTATGCACTGGTAGCACTCAACGTCGAAATAAATAAATTTTAAATTCCGTTTAATGAAGAAAATGGACGAATTCCCTAGATTCAATAGGTGTTGAACATGTTAAACGTTAAAACTGACAGACAAAACAATTAAATGAGATGGTACTTTTATCAAATATGTGATGAATATGCAAATGGTTTCGAAAGGTGGGAAGTGTGATTTAATATTTGTGAGGATCTGACTATTTGTTCGATTGCACTATACAAGTTTTAGTTGTATCAATGTTTTATTTCATCTCAATTAAATGCAATAAATGTAGGTTGTATTGGCCCTTTTCTCTTTTGTAACTTCCTTTTCCTTGACAATGTACAAACAAACATGTAAATGTGTAAATTACCAAGTACATCAAATTCATCTGTTACCCATTCAATATTCATGTCTTTACATATCCTCTCATTAGATTTAGCTTTTGATCCAATCTAGATTGCTCTTGATTAGTCTTCATTATTTTTTAAACAAGAACATTTTGTATGTTTGTAATTAAGTAATCAAAACAAAAAAGTAAAAATATTTAATTTTATTATAATGACACGTGTATTAAATAACAGACGGACAGGTTACAGTGAATTTCTACTTAGCAACGTCCAATAAAAACTTACAGTGTCTGGGCTCGTGTTGTTAACACGATTTGCTACTTCTTTGAAGGTGTCTAAATAGACATCAGCTATGTCTTCTACAGACTCTGTTTATATTAGCTCCAGTAAATCCATGCATGTTATTCATTACTTCATCGATCATATCCTAAAATACATTGCATCTGTCAGAATTCTCAAATATGCATGTAGAGTGTCACGTAATGTTAGATATTGAAGAAACAAGATGTTTCTGAAATACAAATATTAGAAGGTTTTACATTAAAGATAACTACCATATGCATTGTAAAGGTACAGGGAATGGTGTTGTGCACTTAATTAGAGATATATGTTCTTGTGTTGTGCTTCTAAGATCTAATTATCAAACTACTGTGAAATCAACTCCTCCTACACTTGTGCTGTCAATCATTGTGTAATTACTAACATAAATAAATGCATAATGGAATTTCTGTGTCAACCCAAACTTATTTTAGAGTATTCACCCTTTACTTAGAACTACTGAACTCAGACTCCTCCCATAGTGAAAGTACGATTGTATGATTCGATGGATATTTTGAAAGTTATGGCCCTTAGATAACAGCTCCTGTCTTTCCCATTTCAGTGTTTACAGAGGAACGAATGTTGTGCGCTCTCAGAGAACTATTGTTCCGAGTTTTAGAGTTGATTTCCCAATCCGACACTATCACTGAAGAACGTGCAGTCGTTGGTGGCAATTGAAAATAGTTTCCAGGATTTATGCTCTACATGTGTCGCAATTTCCCAAGAGATCTATACTGAAAAGAAAAATCAGTGCAAAATAAGACCCAGCGACTTATCTGCATACTCTCAATCTTGTATAGCATTGCTAAAATCAGTTTAAATGGTAATGATCCAGTTCTGAAACAGTGAGTATGCAGATACTATGAGTATAGTTTAGTTTTATTCAATTTCAACTTCAACATGATCATCAGTAATTAAACAGATTATCAAAATTGAACATGTTTTACCGATTCAGAGGCGGGAAATAAAACTGTTTTACACAGTGAATTCAAACTGTTACATACTACTCCAGAAGAGGAATTGAATAATGTTTATGTTCTCTTTTCATTTCTTGAAAATGACCTCCTTGAGTATAATGAAAACTATTTTTTATTATCTTATGTGTTGTATGTGTTGCGCATGTTAACCTTCTGGGGGACTCGTCCTGGAACATTATCCAGAGGGAACCATATCTTTGTGGACGTAAAACATCTGGAGAACCTTGAACCTTATCAGACGGGGGTTGCAGTTACTTCTGGAATGTGTTTACAGAACAACAGCATAACCAGATTGTAATCTTAATCGAGCAGAATAAACTTCAGTGTGTTATTCAGTGTTTTAAATGTATACATCTACCAGAATTATTACAGAGCATATGTGATTATTGGTTTGTGTATTACTGCAAAACCAATTTTTCACCAATACAGTTTCTTCCAGACTTCAGACACCTGTCAAATCCCCGAAATCAGGTATCTTGTTTACCCATTTAAACGATGATCACTGACATTTGCCCATATGTTATTGAGTGCCATGTTGTATCACTTACCTATTTACTCCATCCGAGACCACATCTGTCCTTCTCCTTGGAATATATATATTCCCATATCACCTTTATAGCGCCGTCTGACATGAAACATTGTTCATTCGTCAAATGGAAGAGGACAAACCATGTTGTGATGAATAGAGACGTTACATTGATTTCGGCAGAAAGTGAGCCCTTTAAAACATCTGAAAATGTAAATGATTGAAATACATTTTGTACATTTCAAATCTCTAGGCTTAGTTAGACAATCACACGTATATCTAACTTCAGTGCTTTCTACACAAACAACCAGATGGATATCAAAATAGGTAATGGTGATCATTATTTAGAATGCAAGTTTTATACCACTAACATTTGAAAACCCCTTGTTTATGATATTAATTCGATGAGCAAAACTAATATAAACATGCTTTACTTTGGTGCAGAGATAATCATCTGATTATAAGAAAGCATTAGATTCATAACACTGAAGATGTTCACCGTAATGTGTATAGAATACGTAGAAGGTTGTATTTTCTTACTACTATTATCCTGATAACCAAATCTGTCTACATCATGTAAATGTAACTCATCATTAGGAATAGAAACATGGTTAAAAGTCAGCTATTGACACTTAAAGTGTGTTATACAGGAACAACGGTTCACAACTGCAATTGAGAAATGTGAATTTGGCTTCTTCCAACAGCCAATTGTCAACCAATTAAATCGAGGTTGGCGTTCTGCTCTAACGAGTAGGTGTACTGATTGCCATCACTTTACTCAGTAAAGAAGTTAATGGTCACATTCTGCATTTATTTATTTAAGTTTCATACACACGCTTTGTAGATATATATCAGACAAAATCTAACATTGGTGAATGGATATACATTGTGCAATGTTCAATGACATGTTGTTTATTGAACAGATACATTCTAAGAACTTAGTGTATATCGATGGATGTGCAAATTTCTAAGGTCTTACATATGTATCAAAGCTTAATCCCCACTTTTTGTTTAGTAATGGTCTGCTGCCAAAAAAAAGTTCTCCATACATTAGGGTGTTTGTGCAATATTACACTGAAATCACCCATGGTTCTCCCGTTCTAACTGATGCTCGCAGTTTTGACATTAATACATAGCCTTGCTTAAATTGTGGGTTTTCTCCCTGAACTAATACCAGTCGTGATAGTAGTGAAACACTCTTGAACGTAGTGTTAAACCCCACATCAGCTCATCTATTGCTACCTAATATTGATTTTGTGGGTGTTCTGTGTCAATAAGTAGGAGTAACAGAGTTAAACTCTTGTTCATTTGTTTAAGGATATGTCTTTCTTCTTCCATATCGATTTCATATTGAAATGTTGAAACATTTAATTGATTATTGATGGAGAACTACATCCACCATTAAGCTAACCATTACACCTGGTATTCATCTCAAGAATTGTATTGGTTCTATCAAGCGTTGCGTTATTGGTGTGTAACAAAGTGTTGTTTTGCAGCTGTTAGTGGCCAAATTCCCTGTTTGAACGAGGAACATAGCTGTTTGGGACTGCTTCTTATATTGCTTTTGGAATAAACTTATTTAACATTATATCATTCACAATTCATTGTGAACTTCTGAATAAAGGAACGACTTCCCTTTAAAAATTCAGGTTCTGTTGACAGTCATGGTTTGCTAAATGTTCTACATGCAATACAGTTTGGATGCAATGCTACATTGAATTTCAGTGCAGTAGCACCCTTATTACCTATTATCAGTAAGTGACAGTGATGTTCTGTTAGAGTCAGCTACTTGCTCTTAGGGATGTCAACACATTTAAAATTAGAACTGGATAAAATGCAGTGTTATGATTAGTTTTGGCCACGGATTATTATTTTAATACTAAGACTCAAAATTCAGGGATCGAAGTTAATGGGTTCTTTTCCCCTCAAAAGTCATGACATTTTGGAATGTTTATGAAGCAATATTTGCGAGGAATAAGTCCCAACATTTAAACTGTGCAGCATAAAACTGAATCTAATGTGGTTGAAAACCACTGACATGTTATACAGGATTGATAGCGAGGCATCACATAAACTTCTCTCCCTAAATACATATTTTTAATAGTTTGGAATGTCACTTAGTGGGGGTGAAGGCCGCCAGGGGGCGTCTTTTGAACATTGCTAGGGGGACGGCCGTGGCCAGACGTCGACAGAATATGACGTGAAAATCTACATCGACCTGAATATATGTGTGTGGAACATTCAAGGAATACATTCCAAAATGCATGACACAGATCTTAAGACATTTTGTGAAAAATTTGATATTTTTGGTTTTGTTGAAACAATGCAGATAGACAATGATAAGATTATAAATATGTTTCCTGACTATGTTGGATTCGCTGAAAAAAATGTCACTTAAAACAAAGTGCAAAAGAATGGGAATTATAAAATTCTGTGTAAACAGTATATTCCTAAGTACTGATAAGTGGCTCAAATGGATGGTTACTTAGAAAGTGTTTAATTATTTACTATTTCTGATGGTTCAAAACAACGTGTTAATGTATCACAAACATAAACAGTATTGCTGCAGTTAATTTCAGTTATAAATGAAGATGGAAGGCATAAGGTATCTCCTGGTGTTTCATCTAACCATGATGCTGGTTTTGAGAGCACATCTCAAAATATGTACGAACCTGGATAACCTGTCTGTCGTGCAGATGGATCACATGTTTCCCCTTTCTCTGATGGTCATCACCAAGCAGAATCATGCAGTGTTGACAACTGATTCCTATGGACGGACGAGTAGCCATATGGAGGTTTAAGTAGAAAGTGTTTAACTATTTATGATTTCTCTTCGTTCCATGACAACACGTTAACAAACATACACAATAGAGTCGCAGAACTCAAAAGTCGCAGATGAAGATGGAAGGCACAATGCATTTTCTGGTTGTATATCTACTGATGATACTTATAATAAGAAGAGTAGATCTCAAAATGTGTACAAATTTCGGTAACCTGTCTGTCGTGCAAATGAATCAGATGCTTACTCATTCTCCGATGGTCATCACCACAGCAAGTGGAATCATGCAGTGTGCGCAGCTCTGTCTGTACAGAGATAGATGTAAATCTTTCAACTACAAGCTGGAAAATGAAGAATGTCAACTGAACAGCATGACGAGCACAAACGAGGTATCACTACCAAAGTCTAACAGTGTGGTTTTCTCTGATATCTCCAACTGGCCCAAAAGACTTGCAGGTGTATGTGCAGATCATTTATGTTCAGCGAACTCTCAATGTGTGCCAGTCAGTGATGGTCAGTACGAGTGTCAAGTGGTGGAATGTATTGGCAAACCTATTGTAGAGAACGGCTTTATCAATTCAAACAATGAATTCACTGCGTTTGGAGATAAGCTAGCATTACACTGTAACAATGGATACATATCTACATCTAACAGTGTACAATGCTTTTCTAACGGTACCTGGTCCGAGTCTGTCTGTACAGCATTGTCATCCTGCAGACAAGTGAAACAGTATTTACCGAACAGTCCTGATGGGGAATACTGGCTTGTTCTGACCAACAGATCCTACACTTCAAACATCTATTGCCACAAAATGGACTCCAAGGAACCTGAAGAGTTTCTGACACTTCATAATGAAAATTACGGAATTTATCCACAGAAGTATAATCTATTTTGTCGAGACGAAACAGAACTTATTGGTAAAGGGGGAGAAATATGGTTCAGGAAAGTAAGAATAGATTTACCTAATGGCCCATCTATTCATGTGATAAATGATCACACATTTGCTTCCATTAGTGGCAGCAGTATTGATCTGGTATATGGATATGCTCATGATTGTTACACCACGCATCCTAATCAGATGATATCCTGTGGAGTCATTGGACGGTTCACAATCGATCTGAGAGGCACTGGCTGGAGAGTGATGGAGGGACAAACATGGGAACTGTTTGGATATCTACCTGCAATGAAACCTGTCGAGTGGAAGTTAAATGGAACAGTGATAGAACTGACAGGTGGTGGATATTGTGGTGGATGTAGACCATCTGGAGGACTCTTCCTGCAACCTTATCCAGAGTGAGGCACATCCTGGTGGATTTAGATCATCTGGGGGACTGTTCCTGGAAAATATCCAGTGCGAACCATGTCATGATGGATGTTCACCATCTGGAGGACTGTTCCTGGAACCTTATCCAGAGTGAGGCACATCCTGGTGGATTTAGATCACCTGGGGGACTGTTCCTGGAAAATATCCAGTGCGAACCATGTCATGATGGATGTTCACCATCTGGAGGACTGTTCCTTGAACCATATCAGACTGGGGATGCTCCTGGAATGCATTTACGTCTAACCTCTTAATTCAGTAATATTATGTTTACTACCTTCAGAAATGACATATTTCATAAGTTATAAATATGTTTGCCTTTAGTAGTAAGAAGTACCATTTAGATATTTGTAAAGTATTACTGCATACTATGTAAAACTGTTTTCAGGTTTGTATGTAAACGTTCATGTGGTGTTTAAAGACGTGCTCTCTTCAATATCATTGATTTGTTTCCAGTTCACGGCTTAATATTAATGTTTGATGATTTCAAGTCACAGGTGAGAGAGTGTGTCAACACAAAAACAAACACCACAACAGTATGTATGGGTTGAATATGTTTATGCACTGGTAGCACTCAACGTCGAAATATCACATTTAAAATTCCGTTTAATGAAGAAAATGGACGAATTCCCTAGATTCAATAGGTGTTGAACATGTTAAACGTTAAAAATGACAGACAGAGATGGTACTTTTATCAAATATGTGATGAATATGCAAATGGTTTCGAAAGGTGGGAAGTGTGATTTAATATTTGTGAGGATCTGTCTATTTGTTCGATTGCACTACACAAGTTTAAGTTGTATCAATGTTTTATTTCATCTCAATTAAATGCAATAAATGTAGGTTGTATTGGCCCTTTTCACTTTTGTAACTTCCTTTTCCTTGACAATGTACAAACAAACATGTAAATGTGTAAATTACCAAGTACATCAAATTCATCTGTTACCCATTCAATATTCATGTCTTTACATATCCTCTCATTAGATTTAGCTTTTGATCCAATCCAGATTGCTCTTGATTTGTCTTGATTATGTTTTAAACAAGAACATTTTGTATGTTTGTAATGAAGTAATAAAAACAAAAAAGTAAAAATATTTAAGTTTATTATAATGACACGTGTATTAAATAACAGACGGACAGGTTACAGTTAATTTCTACTTAGCAACGTCCAACAAAAACTTACAGTGTCTGGGCTCGTGTTGTTAACAAGATTTGCTACTTCTTTGAAGGTGTCTAAATAGACATCAGCTATGTCTTCTACAGACTCTGTTTATATTAGCTCCAGTAAATCCATGCATTTTATTCATTACTTCATCGATCATATCCTAAAATACATTGCATCTGTCAGAATTCTCAAATATGCATGTAGAGTGTCACGTAATGTTAGATATTGAAGAAACAAGATGAATCTTAAATACAAATATTAGAAGGTTTTACATTAATGATAACTATCATATGCATTGTAAAGGTACAGGGAATGGTGTTGTGCACTTAATTAGAGATATATGTTGATGTGTTGTGATTCTAAGATCTAATTATCAAACTACTGTGAAATCAACTCCTCCTACACTTGTGCTGTCAATCATTGTGTAATTACTAACATAAATATATGCATAATGGAATTTCTGTGTCAACCCACACTTATTTTAGAGTATCTACCCTTTACTTAGAACTACTGAGCTCAGACTCCTCCCATAGTGAAAGTATGATTGTATGATTCGATGGATATTTTGAAAGTTATGGCCCTTAGATAACAGCTCCTGTCTTTCCCATTTCAGTGTTTACAGAGGAACGAATGTTATGCGCTCTCAGAGAACTATTGTTCCGAGTTTTAGAGTTGATTTCCCAATCCGACACTATCACTGAAGAACGTGCAGTCGTTGGTGGCAATTGAAAATAGTTTCCAGGATTTATGCTCTACATGTGTCGCAATTTCCCAAGAGATCTATACTGAAAAGAAAAATCAGTGCAAAATAAGACCCAGCGACTTATCTGCATACTCTCAATCTTGTAGAGCATTGCTAAAATCAGTTTAAATGGTAATGATCCAGTTCTGAAACAGTGATTATGCAGATACTATGAGTATAGTTTAGTTTTATTCAATTTCAACTTCAACATGATCATCAGTAATTAAACAGATTATCAAAATTGAACATGTTTTACCGATTCAGAGGCGGGAAATAAAACTGTTTTACACAGTGAATTCAAACTGTTACATACTACTCCAGAAGAGGAATTGAATAATGTTTATGTTCTCTTTTCATTTCTTGAAAATGACCTCCTTGAGTATAATGAAAACTATTTTTTATTATCTAATGTGTTGTATGTATTGTGCATGTTAACCTTCTGGGGGACTCGTCCTGGAACATTATCCAGAGGGAACCATATCTTTGTGGACGTAAACATCTGGAGAACCTTGAACCTTATCAGACGGGGGTTGCAGTTACTTCTGGAATGTGTTTACAGAACAACAGCATAACCAGATTGTAATCTTAATCGAGCAGAATAAACTTCAGTGTGTTATTCAGTGTTTTAAATGTATACATCTACCAGAATTATTACAGAGCATATGTGATTATTGGTTTGTGTATTACTGCAAAACCAATTTTTCACCAATACAGTTTCTTCCAGACTTCAGACACCTGTCAAATCCCCGAAATCAGGTATCTTGTTTACCCATTTAAACGATGATCACTGACATTTGCCCATATGTTATTGAGTGCCATGTTGTATCACTTACCTATTTACTCCATCCGAGACCACATCTGTCCTTCTCCTTGGAATATATATATTCCCATATCACCTTTATAGCGCCGTCTGACATGAAACATTGTTCATTCGTCAAAAGGAAGAGGACAAACCATGGTGTGATGAATAGAGACGTTACATTGATTTCGGCAGAAAGTGAGCCCTTTAAAACATCTGAAAATGTAAATGATTGAAATACATTTTGTACATTTCAAATCTCTAGGCTTAGTTAGACAATCACACGTATATCTAACTTCAGTGCTTTCTACACAAACAACCAGATGGATATCAAAATAGGTAATGGTGATCATTATTTAGAATGCAAGTTTTATACCACTAACATTTGAAAACCCCTTGTTTATGATATTAATTCGATGAGCAAAACTAATATAAACATGCTTTACTTTGGTGCAGAGATAATCATCTGATTATAAGAAAGCATTAGATTAATAACACTGAAGATGTTCACCGTAATGTGTATAGAATACGTAGAAGGTTGTATTTTCTTACTACTATTATCCTGATAACCAAATCTGTCTACATCATGTAATTGTAACTCATCATTAGGAATAGAAACATGGTTAAAAGTCAGCTATTGACACTTAAAGTGTGTTATACAGGAACAACGGTTCACAACTGCAATTGAGAAATGTGAATTTGGCTTCTTCCAACAGCCAATTGTCAACCAATTAAATCGAGGTTGGCGTTCTGCTCTAACGAGTAGGTGTACTGATTGCCATCACTTTACTCAGTAAAGAAGTTAATGGTCACATTCTGCATTTATTTATTTAAGTTTCATACACACGCTTTGTAGATATATATCAGACAAACTCTAACATTGGTGAATGGATACACATTGTGCAATGTTCAATGACATTTTGTTAATTGAACAGATACATTCTAAGAACTTAGTGTATATTGATGGATGTGCAAATTTCTAAGGTCTTACATATGTATCAAAGCTTAATCCCCACTTTTTGTTTAGTAATGGTCTGCTGCCAAAAAAAAGTTCTCCATACATTAAGGTGTTGGTGCAATATTACACTGAAATCACCCATGGTTCTCCCGTTCTAACTGATGCTCGCAGTTTTGACATTAATACATAGCCTTGCTTAAATTGTGGGTTTTCTCCCTGAAATAATACCAGTCGTGATAGTAGTGAAACACTCTTGAACGTAGTGTTAAACCCCACATCAGCTCATCTATTGCTACCTAATATTGATTTTGTCGGTGTTCTGTGTAAATAAGTAGGAGTAACAGAGTTAAACTCTTGTTCATTTGTTTAAGGATATGTCTTTCTTCTTCCATATCGATTTCATATTGAAATGTTGAAACATTTAATTGATTATTGATGGAGAACTACATCCACCATTATATTGCTTTTGGAATAAACTTATTTAACATTATATCATTCACAATTCATTGTGAACTTCTGAATAAAGGAACGACTTCCCTTTAAAAATTCAGGTTCTGTTGACAGTCATGGTTTGCTAAATGTTCTACCTATTATCAGTATGTGACAGTGATGTTCTGTTAGAGTCAGCTACTTGCTCTTAGGGATGTCAACACATTTAAAATTAGAACTGGATAAAATGCAGTGTTATGATTAGTTTTGGCCACGGATAATTATTTTAATGCTAAGACTCAAAATTCAGGGATCGAAGTTAATGGGTTCTTTTCCCCTCAAAAGTCATGACATTTTGGAATGTTTATGAAGCAATATTTGCGAGGAATAAGTCCCACCATTTAAACTGTGCTTGCAGCATAAAACTGAATCTAATGTGGTTGAAAGTCACTGACATGTTATACAGGATTGTCAGCGAGGTTTCACATGAACTTCTCTCCCTAATTATTTTTTTAAACAGTTTGGAATGTCACTGAAAACATAATGCAAAGAAACGGAAATTATAAAATTCTGTGTAAACAAAAGATTCCTAAGTACTGATAAGTGGCTCAAATGGATGGTTAATTAGAAAGTGTTTAAGTATTTACTATTTCTGATGGTTCCATAACAACGTGTTAATGTATCACGAACATATACAGTATTGTCGCAGGTATGTAGATGTAAATGGAAGGCATAAGGTATCTCCTGGTGTTTCATCTAATCATGATGCTGGTAGTGAGAGCACATCTCAAATTATGTACGAATCTGGATAACCTGTCTGTCGTGCAGATGCTTCCCCATTCTCTGATGGTCATCACCACAGCAAGCGGAATCATGCAGTGTTGAGAACTGATTCCTATGGACGGACGAGTAGCTATATGGAGGTTTAAGTAGAAAGTGTTTAAATATTTATGGTTTCTCTTCGTTCCATGACAACACGTTAACAAACATACACAGAAGGGTGGCAGAACTCAACAGTCGGAGATGAAGATGGAAGGCACAATGTATTTTCTGGTTGTACATCTACTGATGATACTTATAATAAAAAAAGCAGATCTCAAAATGTGTACAAATTTCGGTAACCTGTCTGTCGTGAAAATGAATCACATGATTCCTCATTCTCCGATGGTCACCACCTCAGCAAGTGGAATCATGCAGGGTGCGAAGTTATGTCTGTACAGAGATAGATGTAAATCGTTCAACTACAAGCTGGAAAATGAAGAATGTCAGCTGAACAGCATGACGAGCACAAACAATGTATCACTACCAAAGTCGAACAATGTGGTTTTCTCAGATATCTCAAATTGGCCCAAAAGACTTGCAGGTGCATTTGCAGAACATTCATGTTCAGTGAACTCTCAATGTGTGCCCGTCATTGATGGCCAGTACGAGTGTCGAGTTGTGGAATGCATTGGCAAACCTATTGTAGAGAACGGCTTTATCAATTCAAGCAATGAATTCACTGCTGTTGGAGACATGCTAGCATTTCACTGTAACAATGGATACATATCTACATCCAACAATGTACAATGCTTGTCTAACGGTACCTGGTCCGAGTCTGTCTGTACAGTACTGTCCTCCTGTGGACAAGTGAAACAGTATTTACCAAACAGTCATGATGGAGAATACTTGCTTGTTCTGACCAACATATCCTACACCTCAAACATCTATTGCCACAAAATGGACTCTGAGGAACCTGAAGAGTTTCTGACACTTCATCATGAAAATTACGGGATATATCCACATAAGTCTAATTTATACTGTGGAGAAGAAACAGAACTTCTTGGTGATTGCAGAGGTAAAGGGGGTGAAATATGGTTCAGGAAAATAAGAATAGAACCAAATAATGGCCTATCTATTCTTGTAATACATGACCACACATTTGCTTCCATTAATGGCAGCAGTAATGATCTGGTATATGGACATGCTCATGATTGTTACACCGAGCATCCTAATCAGATGATATCCTGTGGAGTCATTGGACGGTTCACCATCGATCTGAGAGGCACTGGCTGGAGAGTGATGGAGGGACAAAAATGGGAACTGTATGGATATCTACCTGCAATGGAACCTATCGAGTGGAAGTTTAATGGAACAGTGATAGAACTGACATCTGGCGGATCTCCTGGTGGCTGTAAACCAACTGGAGGGCTCTTCCTGGAACCTTATCCAGAGTGAGGCACATCCTGGTGGATTAAGATCATCTGGGGGACTGTTCCTGGAAAGATATCCAGTGCGAACCATATCTTGGTGGATGTTCACCATCTGGAGGACTGTTCCTGGAACCATATTAAACAGTGGATGCTTCTTGAATGCATTTACGTCTAACCTCTTCATTCAGTAATATTATGTTTACTACCTTCAGAAATGACATATTTCATAAGTGATAAATCTGTTTGCCTTTAGTAGTAAGAAGTACCATTTAGATATTTGTAAAGTAATACTGCATACTATGTAAACATATATTCAGGTCTGCATGTAAAAGTCCATGTGGTGTTTAAAGACGTGCTCTCTTCAATATCATTGATTTGTTTCCAGTTCATGGCTTAATAATTATGTTTGATGAATATCATGAAATACATTGCATCTGTCAGAATTCTCAAAGATGCATGCAGAGTGTCACGTACTATTAGATATTGAAGTTGTATTTAATTCCAACTTCAACATGAGCATCAATACTTAAATTGATTATCAAAATTGAACAGGTTTTACCGATTCAGAGGCGAGATAAAACTGTTTTACACAGTGAATTCAAACTGTTACATACTACTCCAGGGGAGGAATTGAACATATTTTATGTTCTCTTTTCATTTCTTGAAATATGACCTCCTTGAGTATTTATTATTATCTAATGTGTTGTATGTGTTGTGCATGTTAACCTTCTGGGGGACTCGTCCTGGAACATTATTCAGGGATGGGGGGGGGGGGGGGGGGGGGGGGGGGGGGGGGGGGGGGTAAAGCATGAGGATGATATACAATGAGGATTTGCAATACAAACATGAGGGGAGTAAGTACTTGAGTGGTGGATAGACAATGGCATGTAGGTTTTAGTGCAGATGTGAATAAACACACGATCTAACGACGGAGGCCAATTATTTTCGGACATTCCACCTGATGAAGAAGTGAGTATGTACTCCGAAACGTTGTGTATTTTCACATGAAAGAAGTTGTTATCAAGAAAATATTCCTGTTCGTGTGTACGTCAGTGCTTTAAATGTATACATCTACCAAAATGATTACAGAGCATATGTGATTATTGGTTTGTGTGTTACTGCAAAACCAATTTTTCACCAAGACAGTTTCTTCCAGACTACAGACAACTGTCAAATCCCCGAAATCAGGTATCTTCTATAGTCATTAAAATGATGATCACTGACATTTGCCCATACATAAGTGCGTGCCATGTCATCTCACCTACCTATTTCTTCCATCCCAGACCACATCTGTCTTTCTCCTTGGAATATATATTCCCATATTACCTTTATAGCATCGTCTGACATGAAACATTGCTCATTCGTCAGTGAGGAAATAATATTAATGTGTCTGAAGATGTTATCTGAAAATATTTCTTACGAGAAATAACTATTTTCAATCAACTAGATGTTTATTCATCAGAATATGACCAGTGAATGAAACTGGACATAATGGTCCGTGAATACTGGCTTTGAAATACATTTACAGAAGCTTCATTTTAAGATACAGTGGTTAGTGATTTGCATGTGTATATGCATGCTGAGCACACCATGGATTCTTTATTCTCGTCAGCTCGAACACAATGGTCATTGACAAGAACATTACTCTACCGACATTTGCCCAGTTCAACTATCTATTGGTGAGTGGCACGTTGTCTCACTTACCTATTTCATCCATCGCAGACAACATCTGTCTTTTCCTTGGAATATATATTCCCATATCCCATTTATAGCATTTTTTGACATGAAACGTTGCTCTTATTTCAGAGATCCTTTGAGAAACTACAGATGGAAATGGTATATACATTATCTTTCCTCACAGTAAAATACTCGTTTTTGATTTGCTAACGGTCGATACAGAGTACAAATTTCATATACGCTGCTGCCAAGAGTAGGATTTGCATAATCGTCAGATGACGTTACATGATGACTCATTCAGTGTACAGAGTTTTAAACAGTTCTATTATCTGATTTTGGGTCTATTTATTGCAAACATATTTTCGCCTTATTTGCTGTCTGGTTTTTCATTGCTTGCCAACCAAATTTAATTAAGATTAACTCATTTCAACGCATTTAAAAGCTTGTAGTAGTACGTTATACGACTTTTTCTAATGTCAGTCCAGACAGATGATGCGATTTGTTTACGTTTAGGGTCAAGGACATTCAAGCGATATCAACTGATCAGTCATTGACAGTCAAACGAAATAACTATAATAATATTTCATTGACATGCCAGAAAGATAAATGCGTTGTATACTTTTCCCTCGGATAATATAGTCTCATGTACCATATTTGTACCAGTTCCATCCCTCGCCTGAAGGCTCAGGAGACACTGGTACAAAGATGGTATATAAGACCATATTACCCTCGTGAGAAGCATACAACTCATAATATATAATGGTATAATAATGGTCGAATATAGAGTTCATAAACACTTCAAATTTGATGGTAAATGAAACTCTGCGAGTGATGAATACAACTGAAACAAATTTACAACATCTCCAAAGGTAAATAAAAGTAAAGTGTAAATTTGTAAACATCATCTGTTCAAGTTTCTAAAAACCAAGCCCTTGAAAAATATTTTTAATTTTTGAATATCCTGAATTAGGAGAGCTTTGAGAGTGGAAAAGGACTTCTTGGCTTGTATTGTGACCTCCTACTGTCAAGATGTGTCAACGACAAAATCCAAGGTAATTTATTTTGACAACTTTTTTTATTAATACAATTCCCATTTAATCAATTTGGAACTTAAATGATAAATGATCTGTACATTAATTTTAAAGGTGATTCACCAAATCTGCATAATCTAAGTCAATAAAACAAATAAAACAAACTGGACATATATTTGTTTGCCTATAGTGGATCACAATTTTATTGGAAGACAAATTCTATGTCATTAGTCGGAGCTGCTATCAGTTTTTGTGCAGTTTCCATCGCCGCCGCCGCCGCGTTTTGTATTTGGTATTACTTTTTTCCTATTAGGTTTTGACAAATCATATACATAACTTCTTACTTATACCTCTGGGGAATTGTTTTGACATGTTCGCATTCAAGGTCAAATGTCAAAGTCCTTGTAAACACGATATCTTGAAAAATATTTGTGCTATCAGGCTCTTCTTTGGTGTATATTAACTATGGAGAAAGACCAAAATTTGAAAAGGTTTTCGCTAACATCCGTCAGAGGTCAAGGTCATAGTGATGTCACAACTTAAGCATGCTTTTGCAAAAATGTCTTATTTCAACTATTAACACTTTGAACCATTACATGATTGTGATACACAATGAAAAGTGATCACTGATTGTGTGACCTTGAATTTTAAAGGTCAAGGTCACGAGATAGGGTCATGGTCACCAGTTCTGAAATCACTATGTTACCTTTTTCCATGAAGGTATCAAAACTTCTTTCTTGTACACCTGAGGAATTATTTTGACATGCTCACATTCAAGGTCAAAGGTCAAGGTCATGAGTTCTGAAATCACTACAAAAATCCTTGTAAACACGATTACTTCAAAAACTTCTGTGCTATCAGGTGCTATATTGGTATATATCAACTATGGAGAAAGACTGAGATTTGAAAAGGTTTTCGCTATAATCTGTCCAAGGTCAAGGTCACAGCGAGGTCACGACTTAAGCATGCTATTGTGAATATGCCTTATGTTAACAATGAACACTTTGAGTCATTGCATGATTGTTATACACAATGAAAAGTAATAATTGACGTTGTGACCTTGAAGGTCAAAGGTCAAGGTCATGAGATATTGGTTAAGGCCATGTTAATCCTTTGATCCAATTTTGAAATCAGAAATAGGTTTTAAGAACAAGTTTGTGAAAAGTGACCCCGGTGATGATTCAACTTGTTAGAATAACTTGAATAATAAACAAATTTTTGTCAACAAAAATTCCCATTTTATTTATGCTGAGGAGAAGGCGGACCAGGGAAAGGCGAGACCCAAAGTTTCGGAGCTGCTCTGCTTTTGCGGTGTCCCGCAAACGCTCATCTAGTTGTAATTCTAGAAGAAGAGAACCCAGAAAATGATTTTCTAAAGGTAATCATACGATATTTGGTCGATAATAAATAATCAATAACAAAAATGTGGGATTTAGGTCTCTCTACAACAATGTGAACTTTCATCAGGTGATCAACATCAACACAATCATTCACGTTTAATGTACAAGCATTGTCTTATATATCAACTGAAATGACAATTACTCGTTAAAATATAGATGTGAATGTACTATAAAATTCCTGTTTAATTTTCTCTTATGTCATAACAGAAAGACAGAAATGGCGACACAGACCAAATAACTCATCAATGACATGATTGGTATTGACAAATAAAAGGCGAAATTTCTTTGTCGAGACAACATTGGTACATGACCATTTATTGCACAGCTAGATACCAAATTACTCATATGAAAAGGCAAATGAAAAATATTTATGTGTGACTGTCTTTTCTCTGTTCACTGCAATCTATAAATGAATCACTTGATTAGATATGACGCTTTGTAAGTACGAATATATATTCAACTGGAAGGTCAAATAAAATTGTCAATAATGGGCAGCATTTTATTACACTATTTGAAAGCACACTGCAAATGACTACACAATATTTATAAAACTGTGTTTAAGTGTAAGCGAGGTGTTTGTATGTAACCTATTTAAACTGCAACAATGACTGCAGTGTGACTCAGTGTAAGAGAATGTAGAGAATAATACATATACTATCAGGCAAAAGGAATGAAACCAACTTTTCAACACAGTCGGAAAAGGTCGATTTTGAATGACTTTGATGAAAATATGTTTCGTCTCAATTTTGGTAACTGCATGCTTCTTTTCTGGAACTGGAAGGTTTCCAGTTGAATCACCATTTGGATATTCCTCATACCTGAAATTAAAACAGAAATATAAATATTTCATCTATTAGCAATCAACCATTTGTGATGAGAATCTAAATCTAAAACATAATTTGAAGTACTGACACAGGACAAAAGCGTAATAATGCCCGTGGCCTCAGATATAAAGGGTACATCCATTGTGTTGTTGGGGTCAAACATGCCAAACGTTATGAATGGTCTTATTTTATCGAGAAGAACCGATTGTTATTGAAAACTACCATTTTGATGATACTCGACTTAGTATATTGACGATATGAAGGTAAAAGTATCGATTTCTGGTAGAAAACTGATCAATGCGATGCGTGTGGACCGCCAATGAGTAAAATGTAATTTTTTAATCTTTTTTTTAAACCAGACAAATAACGAATTTGGGCTGATAATGTTCAATAGGTCATATAACTTCTGTGCATGTAAATAGGACGTGCACTTTCGATTTCTGCACATGCACAATGATGTTACTCGATTTTAATTGGAAACTAGTAATTATGATATGTTTGCCGCGGGTTGAATATGAAATCTGTTTGTATTGTAACAGCACATATGGCACATATGGTGTTTAGGAACCTATTGAAGCCACATAACATGTTATGAAACACAATGGATGTACCTTTAATTAATGCAATTATTAAAGTCTAGAAATATGTGCATGTAATGCACTGTGATGTTCCCTGTTCCAACTTTCAATCCAACCTTATCATCCTACCCGAATTTACCACTTACGCCAATCCAAAAGAAGACAATCCAAAAAGGTTAATCTATTACAAATGTAGAAGAAATGAACTTGTGTCCATATTTTGGGTTCATTTCTTAGCCTCTTAGTTCAAATTATTTTACTTGTCTGACCTCTTCGTTCAAAATATTTCTATGGAAACCAGAACATAATAGTGCCATACGCAGATTCACTTGAAATGGCCTTGTAATATCCATGGTCACCAACATTTTTCAGTGTAGGTGCACAATTGCAGCATATTTTCTGCATGGTCCTTTTGATCTTTCTAATTCTAATGGTGCAGACTAAGATGCCCATATCATGACAGAACATGAAAATAAAAACTAAGTGATAATTTTTCTCTTCTTCTATAGTTATTTTAAAGTTATATATATCATACTTATGGGGGATCTTTACCATTGCTTCTGAGCATCCTCAGCTGTCAGATTAAGATAGACCTCGTTGTCACATGCACTTTATATACTTTAATAACTGTATAGAAAAATGATAATAAAATCATTGTATTATAATTGTGAAAAAAAAGATGAAAGATATCTGTACAATTTAATTTATAATGGTATGATACCTTGCATTAGTATGTGTGCACACACACACACAGATCATGAAGTGAAACCGATTTTAGAAAAAACAAAATTTTTAACGGAATGGTCATATTTATGTTTTAACTGCTAAAATATGGAAAGTTGATTAAAACGTTATTACAATAATGTAACTTTGTAAACGTATTACTCACTCATGTATTACACACATTACACGTTTTTATCAATAAGAAGAAGGGGAACAGAGGTTTTGGTCGAGATGAAGGTGACATATTTTCAATGAAATAGGACAGGACAACGAATTTTGGTGTGGAACTTGAGGGTAGTTATACATTAATCGATTCGAAAATGATTAATTTTTAATCATTTCCTTATTAGTTACTATTCTTGTTAGTTTTACTCATGCTAACCGAAAGTGGACAGTTTTTTGTGAGAAATATTGGATAATACATTTTATGTCAGGCTGAAGGGTATCAATACCTAAAAGGGAAAATTAGAAACCCACTATCATGTTTTCTTGTGCTATTGCCCTTGTTCTTAGTTTTTTCAGAGAGAGTTCTGATATACGTGGCCTCCTGTGCACAAAATCTGACACCTGACAAGGGACAACTACATGTATGAATAAAGTGACTTGTATATTCTAATTTGCTAACATTTTCGATGTATACAGTATATACAATGTGGTAGATTTATGACATTTAGGATACATTGAGTATTTTAATCAGAATCATAATGGTGGTTGAGGTTCACGCCGATTACCAAGATACTCTAGATTCACCCAAAGCCCATCTTAACTACACTTGGTCACTGCGTGTATTCTCAATACGCAAACACTTTGATTTAACTCTACCCTGCCCACAAGTGGACTCCTCCAAGTAGCAAACTGGCATTGTTAATTACTGGGGAAAGTTCCATTTGATATGGATTATGAGCACAAACTTTAAATTTCTATTGCTGAAAGTGAACACCATTTGTTGTCTATTTATATATGCAATCAAAATGACTGTCAACTTTTCGCTTACATGTTCACATTATCTAGATTGTAGGCTGTTTAAGAGGTGTATTGCATTTCAACATCATTTCAACATGGCATAGCTAATACGAGTCGAATGTGTATTACCACAGAGAGGTGGTAAGATCGATATCGCTAAATATGACATAATGAAACATGATTGAGAGATTGAGTCTGGTTTTTTTCCATTGAGCTAATTCATATACGTTCTACAAATAATACTTACTGACGTGTTGCTTCCATGCATGAATACTTAATAACAAGTGACACAGCTGGCAATTACTTATTATTTATTAATTAATTAATTAAAACAACATTAGAACAAGAAAATGACATAAACGTTTGCTTATTATCATTATTGCCAGTTAGGAATTTTGATGACAATCTTCACCAAAAACGTTTTCTGATGATTGGTCAGCAATGGTAATCTTATAATCGTTTCCAAAATCAAGAAGATATACTTATTTGGGGCAAATTAAAGAATCTATGAAAAAACTACCACTCTCTGTCTTTATATCTCTTTTAATGCAAGGTTGTCTGCAAGCTTACCTGTATTCTATTCGTGGTCGAATACATATTTCTACAACTGTAAAATCAAAAGAGATTTCAAAAGTTGTTTGCTACCAGTGTAAATCATCGTGTGACAAGCAAACATTGAGAAAAGACATACCTGATAGGAAGAAATATAATTTCATGTTTATGGAATATTTATCCTATCAGTAACGTTTGTAAAAGGAACATACCATATTCATAAATTGGTCTTCAAAATGAAATAAGAATATATTTCAACAATACTTGGTTTTCATTAAGCGTCATTGTATGATCAACGGGTTCTATATAATCATACGAAAGGATATGCGTGTTAAAATTAATAGATTCAATGAAGATATCAGTAAAGATTACCAGATAGATTGTGTGGAACCCTTTACATACACTAATGTCATACAAATCAACATATTTGTAATAGTAGGATCATGTTCGTTCATGATATGTAATCACAAAATATTGCCATTCTTATATATTTCGTCTTGTGACTTTAACATACATTAACAACTGATCATATTATTTCGAATATTAGTCCAAATTCCTAAAATTCTGCATATACTTATATTCATATACGAGAGAAGGTAATGTACACCCGTAAGTAAAAGAACCAAACCACACAAAACACGAAATATGTAAATCCACGAGAGATACATATATACATAACTAAAATAGAGATACATGTACATTATGTCTTCAGAACCAAACAAAACTAAATTTGAATTTTCAAAACCATTATCTGTTCATATTTCTGACAAAAAAAACATGTTTTGAAGAAATTGTCCTTTCGAATCTTCTTAACTAGACACAAATAGAGAGTCAAAAATGACATTTTGGCTTGTTTTATGAATTATTCCTACATACATGTTTAAGTCCAAGAGGGCAAACTATGCTGACATCTTATATAATTTCAATATTTTATAAACTCTCACATTCAATATCAATTAATCATTCCAGAAAAAAATAATTTCAACAACCCAAGAGACAAAAAATATGAAGTATAATACTCTGAATGATTTTTTAAAAATCTCTTTCGCCCCTCGGCGTAGTTTATGATGGCACATTAAATTGTCACTACATGTCATAACATATCATAACAGAAATAACTACACATATCACGTACCTACATAATGATATCATCTCTTATGGACAATACATGAGGAAATGTACAATTCAATGGAATGATTCTGTATGTCTAGACAGACATGAGAAATGGTAGTTCAGTGCTTAGTTTTAAAGTGAAATGAGGTATGTGAATTCATGTGATTTAAAGACAATAGGATGACCATCACGACATACAGTCATGTAGGTGCTTTTAATACACATACAACAGAAGTTTGTAAGTATATATACAACTGGTGTGTAGAATGACAGACAAATGTAAAATGTCGACAGTTTAGCTCCTCAGAAAACATGTTCTTTCTGCAAATGGTTTATCAATGGATATTTACAAGTAATGACTTGAAAAAACTCGATCTACTGTATGCATACATAATATTTTGCAATATGTTAGTTTGCAATATCCACTCTGAAATATTTTATCTTGACTGCTGATGGTATGCTGTACAAAATACATGTTCTGATGATGGGTCATCGACGATATTCGGTATCTGTCTAGCAGACAAGTACTTCAGTGCTCATTATACGATGCAAAACATAATCTTCAAGCACAGTATTTAGTGCGGGGGTTGATAGTCTGACATGTGACTTCATACATGAGGTAATGGTCTTACCAGCTCATTAATGTAATTTTCTTCAAAAGTTTGATATCATTTTCTGTCCAATAGTTGATTGTTAATAAAAGATTTAGGCTTCTATTAACGAGGTCACAGAGGGAATGCAGTAAAAATCAGTTCAAAGGCACATGTGTGCATGGTGATAATTGCATTACCCTATTTGGTTCGATAACTGCAGCCGACGCTGACATGTTCAGTTGATGAAGTGAAAAGACACTGTTCATTCCTACAATAATACCAGCAGACATGATATTATTCACCCACTCGTGAAAGAATGATCTGATCCAAAATCTCGAGCTTTCCAATAACACATTTATGTATTTCCGATAATCATTTGTGCTTTCCTGTCTAGTTATTATGAATTACCGGCATTATTACTGAGGAATCTGTTTCCTTTCTTTATTTGGATCTATTCTACCTTGAAACGTCTCACCTTGACCACATCTTTCATCAACGAATATCACGTTATGATCATTAAAGAGCGTCTACTATGAGTGATACAATAGTACTAGCAGCCGTGATGATGGCTACAAACTCTAGATTCCTAGAACAGTAAAGGAGTCCCTTGACTTTACTTAAGTGCGATCCGATCTTTCTTTGCAGTATTGATCTAACCTAGACGACATCTGTCACCGATCAAAATCTACTTAAGTTGTCAGGTTTTACTCTTGTGATGTGACATGCTATTTTTCTGTAACGGAATGCTATGTATTATCACAGAGGGGTGAATGTTCTTCGTCTGATGACATCTGATGACCATCATACTTAATGTACATAATGGGCAGTCTCCTTTAGACAATGTTGATAGTGCAATAGTTTCATCAAGAACAAAGGTCGGTTTCTACTGTTTTCCTGATTTCTTGATAATGAGTGGTTATTCTAAATACCGCAATTCCTGTACTATGCAATGTCTGCACTACAAAATTGGATATATTAGAACGTTATAATTAACTTTCTCTTTCTCTTTCTGAAATATGTCAACAAAACAGAATTATATTTTTTTAAATAACCCAGTTTTAAAGAAAAACATATTTAAATGAGATCCCCGAGTGAGTGAAAGTTGCTATCAGGAAGCATCATGGTAGAATATATTGAAATAAATGATGATTAAGAGAAAATAAATAGCAGTAGGCATATCTTATAGGTTATAAGTATGATATTCACAAGACTAACCTGGCCTAATGTACCCTCTTTATAGCAGTTTCAACATTGGAATATGAAACCTTAGCTGAGGAGCCAACATATTTATGATACATAAGGTAAAATATATCGACTTTATAAAGTATTTATTATACTGAATGATGCAAGCGCACAAAAACGACTTCATTTTTTTTTAAAACTTTATAACTTTATTCATTTTTTTCATGTTCATACACATTCAAACATGTAAGGCAATAAATCAAAAGTACAGTATATTCAATCCAGTGAAATCAATCGAGAAAACAAGAGATATGGACAAAAAACATATGTAATTAAAGAACAATTCTAAATTCTGGTAATAAATATTCTTAGGATGTACATGTACATTACTTGTTTTTATATGAAACTACTTCATATTGATATCAATTAACGTGGGGAAGGGTTCTAACAAATAGGTTCAGTTGTTAGATTGTCAAATGTCAGTAATCAAGGGTCATAGGTCAAGGTCACAAGTGATGTTTTGAAATCAGATATCAGTCTTCCGAGCTCTCAATGCTTTGCAGAAGACATTCTCTTCATGCACAGGAACGTCATAGTTTATATTTCTCCTGTTGTTGAACAATTAAGGAAATAGTGGAAAATTTAAATATTTTGTGTACTTCGTTATGGTAAGTACATGTGATAATGGAGTCCCATGAGGAATCAAGCAAATGAAAACAATTAAATTGTATGTAATTAAAAGTGCATCGAAAAAAAATACATTTATCAGACTAACATTTGCAGAAAAGTTTACTTTGAAATATCTAGTATTTCTGCGCAAAAGGAGTGAAGAACACACTTCAAGAGAAAGACACATAAATCATACCTCATCTATTGATTTTACGAAAACACCTAATGTCAACTCCACATCTTCTTCATATGCAATTATATATGAGCTCCTAAATTAATTTTATGTTTTTGAGATAACAAGAAATATCCCTAGATTTTTAAGTAAGAAGATACGTCTGGATCAACAAGCCAACACTGAGCAGTATCTCATATCATAGAGGTAGGGTGGCTCGAACTGTGTTTTCCTGGGGTTAATTGAAATGAATCTTAGCTATATTGTTAGGTGGATTTTTATGATGGTCACTTCTACGTATTCCAGAGAAAATAAGAATGATGAAAATAACGTTTACTTGACGTTTCAACCAAATACGAACTGGTATTTACAACAAATTACATATAAGCACAATACTGTTCAAATCACACCCTGAAAAGAACAAATCATCTCCTCTCAAATCGTCTTAGTTCACCTAGTATTCTCGAAAGAAGGTATGATTTGAGAGTATATGGTTAACAGTAGTGACACATTAAATTAGCCATCCTTTTCATATTCAGGACGTTATACTTTTTTCCATGAATTATGGATCTTCATTACACACGTACTATGATTGTCAAAGGGTCAAACAGACTGACTTGTATAACAAACTATCTGTCAACATATCATACCTATAGCATGTAGGTTTTTGGGAGCATATAATTTATATCATGATAAAAACTCGTGACTGATAAGGTTTCTAATTGTTGGCTTACAGCTATGACACACTGAGGTATCATCATCACATTCTTTGGGATGCATTGTTATGGTCAATTATTGGCATAGCCCACGGTTAAGATGACTTAATTAGTGACCTTTTAATGGCTAAAGACTAGCTTGCATCTGGTTCATCAATGTTTGAATACTTATCATTTTCAGGTACAATTTAGTAGTGACATAACGTTTTGGCCATCTTTCTAATCAGCTTTTTTCGAAAATATCAAACATTACCTGAAGGATTCTTAACTATACTGTTCTTAATGTCTATCAGCATGTTAGAATATGTGTTATTGTGAACGTCTCATTGAATATCCAACCTAATTGTATGCATGGAACCAATTGGTCCCACGGTCCATCAGACTAACACAGGACGGATCCAGAAGAATCCGATAAACGGATCCATCCACTTTTTGTCATGTATAAATTGTTTGCCGTTCAGAAATCAAGTCTTTTTTTTTTATCTTGAGAATGTCATTCACTGACCATACAATAGTACCTTAATAGATGTTCAGAATCAGAATATAGTTCAGTAATGTATATCAATGTTTCCAGTTAACTAACTATGTAGGGAAAACAATCAGTCAACGGTCAAATTAACAATGAGGTCATGACTTAGCATCTTCTTGCAACTATGCCTCATTTTAACTATTAACACTTTGTTATAAACAATGAAAAGTGATCATTGGTTGCTAAAATTAAAGTTCAAGGTCACGTGATATGGGTTAAGGCCATTTTAACCCTTTGATTAAATTGTGAAAGCAGAAATAGGTTTAAAGAACTCATATTAACACTGTTGATTATGCCCCATGTTCATTCGTTTGATATGATATCATTCAACGTCAAAGGTCACGGTCGCGGACACTTTCTAGAGTTTAATGTTCAGTTGTCTTTTGTGGTATATTTATTTTTAAAAAATGTCCATTTTAGTGTGGCTATGGAAAAGGCGAAACAGTTAAAGGCGACACCCTTAGTTTCCAGACTGCTGTGCTTTTGCAGTGTCCCGCAAACGCTTATCTAGTTTTTAACGATTGCAGTTACCGATCAAATCACGGTATTGCATATTTATAGTGATGTATGTCAGTTGTATCCAGTGTATGAAATAGTTTTAAAATGTAGCAAGCCAACAGGGCTTGTTAACTAAAAATCTTGCAAGCCCTCATCAAACTTAGCAATCCTTCAAAGTTTAAAGGGATAATAAGAAGAACACATTATTTAGTTCATACAAATTTACTATTATGAAATTAGCCGGACTCCCAGGCTATTCTACAACTTACCTGTTACTAGATTTGTATTATTTTATTGCATCAATTAGCATGTGCTTTAGATGTGGGTGAAGAAGTAAGAGTAGTGTATTGTGACAGAGTTTTCGTAGTTATCTAACTTACATACTTCAGAAGTCATACACGGATATAACTCAAAATTTAAACCTGTTTTTCCCCGGTGTCCCACAAGGATCAGTTTCAGGATCTGTGTTATTTAAAATATATATATGACCTTGTTGGTAACATTAATTGTAACATACGTCTTTTTGATGATGACACTTCATTGTATGTAATAATTGAAAGTCCAGTTTTATCAGCAAACAGCTGCAGTCTGAACGAAGATTTACTAAAAACAATCGTGGTGGGCACATAAATGGCAGGTGAAGTATAACAACAAACAAAAGAAAACTATTCAATTTAACCACAAAGCGGGTCGCCAGTCCCAAACCTCAGTTATATCAATGCAAGGGACTCCTATAACTGAAGTTGGAGAAGATAAACATTTAGGTGAATTTAGGATGTTTAACTCTTACAACCCTGGACAAACGGACCTTTCTTGTATTTCTCATAGCATACTGCATTGTAAAATTGCTGAGTTTTCAACTTCAGGTATGTCACGATTTCAATACAAAATTGTTTCCAGATTATTGCTGTAGGTATTCTAATAGTTATAGTGCGATGCAGTACTACTGAGAAGCTGTTGTGACAACATCTATTTAAGAACAAGGAAGACTCTCCCACCGCTAAACAGAATGATTCCATAGTTAAATTTCAAAATTAATTTTGTAAATTTCTAATTAAGGTTTGTATCACTCAAGTCTTTGGAAGTCATTTATAGATAAGCTCAAAATTCAAACAAGCCAGTCGGGCTTGCTTGTCATATTTTCTACAAGCCCGATCGGAAAGCAACCAGCAATTCGCAGGCGGGCAGGCAGCTATTTCGTACGCTGGTTGTATCCCTTTCACATGAAATACCCGTTAAAATACTTTGAATATTTAGCATAGTACTTTCTTCAAAAATATAACTAACGTGTCTTGTTTTAATATAACCATGTGTTAGGTCTAGAATACAGTATGGAATTTGTACTTAATGACATTATGTAAGCAGATGTAGAACAGTAAAGTTGGTTTCTTACACTGCCCGAAGTGAGTGAACCTGTTTGTCCATTGATGAAAGAAATAATATGTTGATTGGTGCACGAGGTAAGTTGTCCATTAATGCACCTGGTACCGAAGCTGAGAGGACCTGTCCCTCAATGTCACTAAGAGGTATAAGCTGCAGTATATATTAGTCACTTACTCCCCGGGATGAATGTTCCCTATATCCTCTAGGACTCTGGTATTTCATACAGGATAGAAAGAACATTTTACACATTATCTAAGGAATCTGAGGCGTGACTTCCATTCAATATTTCCTTTCCGAGTTTCAAAAGGTTGATAATTAATATGAATACAATTGATACATCATCAATGTTCGGAAATATTTGAACCATTCATTCAAGTGGCGATGGTGTAACCATTTTGCCCTGAACAGAGGGCATCTCTAAATGTTCATTTGCTTGTGAGAAGCAAACATTTTTCAAATATGTATGTCCAGTCATTTAGCTAGGCTATGTCTGATGTTTTATAATACTAAATGTACGCGCACCATGTACATCTATTAGTTATATATCATATCAAAGACAATACTAAACATTTCAAATAACTGGTTTTTTAAATTAATTTTAGAATAGCAGTAATGGAAACACTTGTTATAAGATTATCAATATGTAAAAGGTACATGTATTCTGTTTAGTCGACCTGTAAAACTGAACAAGACTTTAGAAAACTCTTCATATTCAGACAAATAGGATCTTGTCAACTCGTGAACTTGACCTTTGACCTTCATGTGAAAATGTCAAACAAATTCACCAGTGTTATAAGTAAGAAGGTATATATATATCAGTTCTTAAAACCTTACTAGGAAAACGTTATAGCCAAAACAAAACATGGCTGAGGAGGCGATGGAAAACCGCAAAAAATCTTATAGCAGTCCAGTCCTAGTCTGAACTGCTAATTAACTAAGATCACACAATGCAGCACGTCTATTAGAAGGGATAGCTTCCACAAAATATACATTAGATATTATAAAACATTAACGACGTAATACCTGTCGTGAAGTTTCTGTGGCAAATTGTACTATGACCAAGAGGTTCAACATTTGTTCACTGGGAATCGAAATCTCCCGACTTTTACTGAAATGTGGCTCTAGGGCAGTTTTATTCAAACGTTTACTTACCTAATATCCATCTACATTGTTCTACACAGGTGACCTGTGTAAAGGAGGTGGGAGAGTTCAGTTCAGTTCTCATGTAGACTCCTTGTCCTACTGAAGTTGCCTTTTGCATTGGAGCGGAAGGGAAGCTGCTCTCGTCTTTAAAGTGAGATAGTCTCGCCGACCTTCATTACATGAGTCAAATTTCGTCAACGAGGTTCCTTTAAAAGTCATTGTAGTTTGAAACATCCTGGCAAACTGAAAAACTTAGGCAATGACAAGATAACCAATTGTGTCACCTGAAAGCAATAAAAAGGAGGAATTGTGTTGTCCCAAATTGTTTCATCTTCTTCACTTACACATTCCAATACTCTGATTTTAAATATTTGAAATCAACGTTGTTTTGTGCCAAAAATAATGAAGGATGACATTGTACGATAACGAAGTATATATCCTGCATCAGGGAAACATAACTACATATTTAGGTTACCAAGGCTCGTAACATATAATATTTTTCCTAATAGGGATTTTGGGCTGTTTCCCATTCTAGATAGACACCCATTTTTATCTTTCTGATTTTAAAAATATTTTGTTGCACTTATTACAAGGATTCTGATTGGTCGAGAGCCCTCAAACAAATGCAACCGATTCACGATGAACATAGATAAAATGTCCATTCTGACGACTCAAACTATCCAAACAAAAAGAAAGTGTCTGTCTTTTATTTTTTGAAATCACAACTGATGATTGAAAAAACAAATCTTGCCAGTAGAGTGTTCAATACATGATGACTTGCAGTTATACTTTGAATGATGCGCACAACTCGTTAAGCAATCCTAAAATGTATTTAAAAGTGGTTTCAAGAAAAACGTACCTTATTTTCAATTAATCTATTGATTTTATGAATATTATAAATTTACATCTTATGTCACAAAACCTAACCTTCAAATGTGTGTATTATAAATGAGGTTTAAAATCATGTTTCTGCATTGGTTGGGTAACAAAAATGATCCTTAGACTTTTACATTTACAATAATCATTATTGAGATTTTGAAAACTTTATCTCTGACTTGTTAAGCCAGAATAGACGTCAATCAGTAGCTCAGACCCTGCAGTGTGGTGTGAGCTGTTTCTTAGAGTTAATTGAAATGAATTTAAGAAATATTGTTACCTGCATTTGTTTGATGATCAATTCTACGTTTTCCAAAGAAAACATGATCAATGATAATAATGTATACCTGAAGATTCACGGAGCTATAATCCAATGTTATATTGGATGTGAGTCTAGTTCTGGTTGTATCTACCATGGCGTGGAGACAGAAGAGTTGGCAAAGAGGTTTGGAAAGACTTTACTTTTTGGATACTTTGATAAAACGTTCATTGATTCATTAAGAAGGAGTATTGAAAACACAGGTCCTAAAACAAATGGTTCGGAATTTCTCATTGTGAGTATAACAGGAAGCAAGGGATGGAGAGAAGTGTTCAAAGGATCCTCGGCCTCAAGTAAGCTCCAACGGACTGGACTTAAAGTTCATGGTACGTTAACATCAATCGTATATAACAGAGATGCAGATACCTTATTTTGGTCAAATACTATTAGCATATACAAACATGTAATTGGCAATACATCAAATGTAAAATTTTGTAAATTGTCAGGTAAATATATGAATATATACACAAATCATTTGTTTTTTGTATCCGACATGCTACATAATCCTATTGTCAAAACCCCTCTGCATACCTGTAAAGAGAAGACAATTTGGTATCGACCCTACCCTGCTTTAATATTTGGCATGGTAATTGATGGCGATCAGATTTGTTGGGCGGAAGGCAAAGGGATTCCGAGAAAGATTCGCTGTGCCCATCCATCATCTAGTAAGATACATCGTGTGCTGATGACTGGAGGGGTATACTATCATATTGGTATTTACAATACACCACCACTGATATTGATCACTTGGACAAATAGACGGGGCCGTATTACATTTGAAATAAACAGACAAGGACGGGGAGATAGAAAAAGGAAGCTCTGTCATTCTTTCAAAGATCTACACCCAATTGTATTTTTTCTTAAAAAATCGGTCCTTTATTATACAATTGAAGCATCAACAAGCCTCAAAGCAATGCATATACACATGAACTGTACCGCTTTTAATGTTATTTCTATCAGTGAATGTCCAATGGATAGAAATCGTTTTCAAAAGCATGTTCTCTTTACCTTGTTTTAAGAGAAACATAATCCAAATAAAATTGAATGATTGTTGAGTTCATCGTTTAATTACTCAAGTGTAGAAATCATCATACACATATTCTTCTCTTTATGTTTTTATCATACCATATGTTGTGAAATTAACATTGATTTCACTGAATTAACGCTGATCTGCAAACATATAGCAATATTATGTATCGCTTAATCTCTGATTGATCCCATGAAGCAAACTTGAGACCTTTGCTGACCATATATGAAAGAACTCAACTCAACATCTCTAAAGTGTCTGGCAAATTGATCACGATTTGTGCTCATCATCTCTAAAGAAGAAGGCAACATCATCACAAACTACACTGAATATCTCTAAAGAGTGAGTCAATATAATCAAGAATGTTGATCACCAACTGTGAAGTGTGGGGCATTATAAAATGGAACTGGACTTGAAGAGTGGGGTAAATAATCACAAACTGTGCTCAACATCTCTGAAGACTGAGGCAAGATAATGACGATCTTACGATTAAATTACTTACTTAATTACCTACCCCAGAGCGATTGTATTACTTCTATTTCGTACATCATGTCATGTTTTACTGATTGAAAAAAGGTAGATGGAATAGGAAACATATTTTTGAATAAAAATGTAAATTGTGTTCTAGTGATGATGTTGGAGATGACTTTCATTATGTTTTGTTGACATTTCACAAAAGAAAACAAGACCAACCAAGCGAAATTTATTTTGTGTTAAAATCTCAATTTGAAATGGTCGTTGTGTTACTTTGAATCTCAATGTAAGTAAACATAATATTGTTCAATTCAAAACCATTTTACATCTGAGTGAGGAGATATGACAAATTCAGTTCAAAATGTGACACTACAGTTTTGGAAAGTCCAAGAAACAATACATACAAACATTATCTGCACAACGCAAGCAACTACAAATCGATAATATTAGCGGTTATTCAACACGCCAACCTTCATCTCAGTTATCAAATTTGTCTATGCCAAGAAGACTTACATATGTATTGTACTCAATGTACTGATAATGTAGTCACGACAGTGAAGCATGTACATGTATAAACAAATGTTAGATGGAACTATATGTATGTCCAAACTGAACTAATCATTGCGATACATTGGACTAAAAATAGATACATAAGCCTTCTTTCCACAGAAATATGCTTCAGAATCAATCGAATAGGTATATTTCAAATTTGTAAAGAATTAGCAAATGAATGACTGCTTGTTTCAGGGAAAATAAGCCTACACATTCTTATTGCTGTAATCTAGCAATGAAAAAACTCTCAACAACTTTTTTATTCAATTCATAATATAGGCTAGTTCAAACTGTGTTTAAATAAATAGGGCAAAGTTAAATAATACCTTTTATTTTAAATTATATATTATATTATATAACATTTTATTTATTAATAAGTAATGCATGTAAATTGTTATTATAATACATTCCTTCATCACACAACTTAAATGATCGAGGATCAAATGTTTTATTTGAGACATTTAATTGAATATTTAATTGATAAGTTATCAAAACTTTAATCCCAAAAGTGGCCACAATGCAGTCTCCATTTTGCTAAATGTACAGATGACATACATACATGTAATCTATATAACAAGATGCCTCCAAGCATGCCTTTCAAAAATGTTTTCTTGTTGACGAGTGATTGAATAACTGTTCTGTTGACTTTGAGATAGATGATATTTCCCTGTTTATTTGTCAATGCAGATGTTGCAACAACTGCTTGAGCCTCGAAGGGTGATAAGTCGGACAATATTGCAAGATAATGTCATTATTCACAGAAAGGAAATCTCTTGTGGTTCTGGGTGTTACCTTGACCTGGCGTTAGGGTAATCCTGCAGAAGGGCCGATGGCATTGAGTGAGTGAGTGAGTGAGTAATTGTTTAAATGACGCTTTGGCAGTATCGCTGCCATTAGCGGCAAGTGGTTGCATTGAATACCGTGTTCCCAAAAAGGATCAGTAAGTGTATTTCTGCTGCCCACATGATGTTCGGTCAACGTGACAAAATGATTACGCAGATGTAAAGTACAGCTATGTAAGTTTTCTTTGGTGTTGATGACACTCTGTTTTCCGATTCCTGACAGGTCATTGATCTGGCCTGTTTTTGTCCTTCGTTGATAAAGGTTATTGTGGTTAGGATTGAATCGAAGATTCAAGCAAATTGGGCATGACACGCTCCCAACTGCAGGATACACATTTCCCTCTCTCGCTTTTGTGACTGAATCTTGGTATGCAATTTTTTTTGTCTTTTCGACAGTGTTGATTCACAAACTGATTGGTGGTTTTGTTTTGCTCTATTTTGTCCTTATTTAGGTGAATTATAGTTTTTATAAGAACATATATGGAAGTTAAATGAATTTAATTGGGTCAATTAACAGTTGTGTTCGAATGATGTTGTAAAATTATACAATTTCAAATGGAAATACTTATTTGATATTTCTGGGAAATAAATTATTTTTGTGCAGTTTCTTTTGCCTGTGAGTTTATTTCAATGCATGTCAACTATGAACACATCTAATGCACCGTTCTTAATATCTCAGACTACATGTAACCTTTGAATGTGCGAATAAATTATATGCTAGAAATGTCACACCACAGTCATCTTGACATTTATACACATACATTTTTAGTTAAATCTAATGACGCCCAAATCGATATTGAGACTTACTCGCTGCATTGTTTAATACTTATTTAAGAATTAAATGACAATTTGTGTGTTTGCAAAACAAATAGAAGGATGTCAAAGCATCATTGAAACTCTTATAATTTCCAACTTTGAAGTTGGAAAATCGTTCATACTCGTGTGAACGTTCGACGGTACTGTATAGGAGTGTTCTTTCCTGATGGAGTGTGATTTTGTTAACAAATTTCAAACAGTTACTATTTACCGACTTATATGGAAAACATAATATAAATATCATGCTAGTTCATCAATTGTTAAAATATATAAAACATTTCAATAAAAGATTGGGCATAACTTTTTCTGTTGAACTAAGCGAGTTAAAAGGACTATTCTACAGTAGAACAGAAGGACATTCACGATCGCTGGCTGCATACAAATTATGCAATCTATAAGCAAATACATAAAATCAAACCATTATGAACTAACGGGATCGGATTTGAGTAGTCATGGTAAAGAAATATTTATTTTCCGACTGTTGCTTACATACTATTGACGAGTCGACAACAACAAATGCCATGCCATGTCATGACGTCATTCAAAGGATGGGTAACTCAGATCTCGTGTCCCTGAAAGATTAGATTTTATTACGCTTTACTCAGCAGTCAGCATGATGAGTGCCACAGGTTTCATCAAACAGATAATCACGAAAAATAACGTAAGAAAGTAGAAGAATTGAATGTCAGTTTTTGTGTTTAATGAACGATGTCAAAGCGGTATTCATACTCTCACGTGAGTTCGCCTCGTTCTTGAGAGTTTGAATCCCGCTTTGACATTGTTCATTTTCCAGTGCAAACACACACACTGACATTAATTTTTTAAGTAAACGTATTAGCAAGCTTGCGAGTCCGTTCACACTGGAGTCACATGACATTGAAAAGGTTTACACACGAATGCACGATTATATCAAAAGTTTTAAATTTATTTAAATCACATGACCATGTTCTAGATTATTAAAGATAAAATTCAAAAAAATTAAATTATATATGTATAAACATCAACATCAACATCAACAAGCACGTTTCCCAGTATTAATTTGCTGGTTTATACCCGGTTGCATGTGCATATTATGAGAGGTGGAGAATCAATATTGGGTTGCATTAGATATATTACTCTTGTAATTGTAAGGGTACAGGTTACCTATGGTAATGTTGCGTTATGAAATGGGTAAAGAGCATATACATTCATGACCTGTGATGAATCTTTGTTGATTGTGAATCCCTTGTCGTTGTGACATTGGGGCAAAGTTTATCAGCTGCTGGTGATAGTCTCAAGATGACATTTTGACAAATCTCCAATGATTTAATTTCTAACAATAACATTTACCGTTTATAACTTTTACGTTTTTCGATTTTACTTTTCTTTGAAATTTGCTTTGAAGGAAAGGAAAGTCTTTCATAGTAATAGAATACCTGAACTGAATTGATCATGTGTAGCACTGTTTAGTCTTACGATATTTGGTAATGACGAGTTAGGTGACAGCACACTATCAGCTAAAGGCATAAAATAACTTGCTAAATATACCCAACGACTTAAAGTATGAGCTAATTAAATTTATGAAAACATATCACTTTTTCTTCTCATATGGGGATTGCATCCTAAAATTCAATTTGTTATACAACAGGTTCAGACACTCACAAAGCCTGTGATTCTATAAGGCATGATAAATCTCAAGATGATTTTCAAGGATTTATTTTCTGACAACAACGTTAACAGTTTATAACTTTTTTTACTTTTCTTCAGCACAGTTTGCTTTTAAGGAAAATAAACTATTGAAGAGTTTGATCACTTATTGGTCATGTTTATCACGTTACCCTGGTCAGCAGTAAGCCCAGATCTGAACCCTCTGAAGCATGTTTGAGACATTCTAGGGCGGCGACTCTAGGCTCGGAACCCTCTAGTACAGAATTTACATGAGTTGGAGGCAGCTCTGCACGCTGAGTGGATGTTGTTGACACAAGAACAGATCCGACGTCTGACTGGAGGCATGAGACGTAGGGTGCAGTGTTTCATCCGGATACGTGGCGGTCCTACCAAATACTGATCATTTGTATTGAACATGTACACTAGGGTCTACAAAGAACATGTAGAAGTGACAATACCAATGCGAATTTGTTTGGTTTCACTTGCAGCTCCATACTTTTGTCGGCATTGTTTCATGGTAGAAACAGTTCCTGTGTAGACATGACGTCATTGAGTAATGATAACAGCTACACATTGATGCCTTTCTGTCTTGCCAAATGGCTGTAAAAAGAAATTATCTCAGACTAATTTAGGGTCATAGCAGAGCTTACTTGTTTCTGACATTCAGCTATATGAAAATATAAAGGGGTGCTTAACGTTTTTCTTTGTGTATATTTTAAAGTAGACATACCAAATCAATAACAATGTTAAAAGAGAAGAATAGAATCAAAATATCTTCAAACCAAGTTGTTTATAATGTCATAAATGAGTATTGTGAATATTAAAAGACCAATAGTAAAATTTTTTGTCAAAATAAGTTGTAAACAGTGTAACATTAGGCCCAGATATCTTGGAGTTTTGAAAGAGTTTATGAACGAATTATGATTACAATTTTCATTTTGCAGTCTAATCTAGGACCATGAAATCGAGTCTTGTTTTTTGATGACTAAAACAAAACAACATCTTGGTGATTAGAATAGAAATGATATTTCTCTCGCGAATGATATTCCCAAATCCAAACTTAAGCTTTTTTCCTTCACAATAATAAACTTATAATAAATCCTAATAATGACTTTCATCTTTTTTCTGTCACTGAAACAATGTTTTTTTAAGTTTGAAGTAGTAAAAGGTCGCAACTTAAAAAGTAGGTATGGTATATTTAATGACAATATACACATATCAGAATGTATTGATAAAAGGAAACATTTGGTTGGGGTTCTTTATTCATTTTCATCACACAATGGATGGTGTTTTCGGCATATCTTCAATATATGTGTGGGAATACCAATGCATATTATAGAAGTAAATGAAATAACTTATTTTCTTAATTCCAAAGTTACACATTAGTTACACAAAGTTACCCTTGTGAGTACACTCACTCTCGAAATCCAGAGTATACACTGCGATGAATCTACTCAGTATACTCTGAACCCACACATGGCTCAGCACGGTAACTTTATTACCTCCATTAGCTGGTAGTTCATCCAATCAGCGGTCTACGCTGGGAGGTTGAGCGTACCAATCAAAAGACTGCTGAAATGACACACCTCCTTTTAACAGATTGAGCGACTTTGATGGTGTATTTTCTCGCTTTAGCGTCGAAAATTTATTCAATTACAGTGACACTGAAAGCTCTTTGACTTGACGGATGTTTTCTTGTTCATCAAAACATGGAAAATATATTTGCAACCAAGTTACAGATTCGAGTGGGCTTTTAAATGTGAACACCTTAAAATCGTCGCTCGAAAGTAAATTGACTTGTATGGCTTAACCAAACCATGTACACTCGTTTTAGAACTCGTTGTAAGGATTGAGGAGAATTATTTAGCCATTTGTAAAAACAATTACATTTACGTGAGAGTACTTTATTTCAGGAAGAACGGCGTGCACAGTAACCATACAAACTTCATGTACGTGTTGAATTGAATATTTCATTCATTCATTCATACGTTATGGCCTGCACCGGAAAATCCGTATGCACTTGTACTGGACAGACTGCCTTAGCTTTAGTATATAAGGTAAGCATTGTTAATACTTTATCATGATCTGTTTAATGTTACTCGGTGCAACAGCATAAGTTCAACTAAGTATGGATTGATTATGAGAACTGCAGTACAAAACAAGTAGCAGATTCATGAGCTTATATATAGCATCAACCATTTACAATAGATCAAGCGTGAATTTGCTATGCACCTAAGATGTTTGTTCGATGAAAAAAAATAAGTGGCAGGGATAGTCGATACTGATTCTCTTTGTCAGCTGTCAACAGGTTCATGCATCACTAGCATATACTGTTACACCGCATATATCATCAGCTGAAGACAACGATGGACGCCATGAATTATCTTCTGGTGCTGCGTCTAATCATGATACTAGCAATAAGAAGAGCCGATCTCAAAATGTGTACACATTTCGGTAACCTGTCTGTTATTCAGATGGATCAGATGCTTCCTCATCCTCTGATGGTCATCACCACAGCAAGTGGAATCATGCAGTGTGCGCAGTTATGTCTGTACAGAGATAGATGTAAATCTTTCAACTACAAGCTTGAAAACGAAGAATGTCAACTGAACAGCATGACGAACACAAACGAGGTATCACTACCAAAGTCTAACAGTGTGGTTTTCTCTGATATCTCCAACTGGCCCAAAAGACTTGCAGGTGTATGTGCAGATCATTCATGTTCAGCGAACTCTCAATGTGTGCCAGTCATTGATGGTCAGTACGAGTGTCAAGTAGTGGAATGTATTGGCAAACCTATTGTAGAGAATGGCTTTATCAATTCAAGCAATGAATTCACTGCTGTTGGAGACAAGCTAGCATTTCACTGTAACAATGGATACACATCTACATCTAACAGTGTACGATGCTTGTCTAATGGTACCTGGTTCGAGTCTGTCTGTACAGCCTTATCCTCCTGCAGCCAAGTGAAACAGTATTTACCGAAGAGTCCTGATGGAGAATACTGGCTTGTTCTGACCAACAGATCCTACACCTCAAACATCTATTGCCACAAAATGGACTCTGAGGAACCTGAAGAGTTTCTGACACTTCATAATGAAAATTACGGGATATATCCACAGAAGTCTAATTTATATTGTGGAGAAGAAACAGAACTTATTGGTGATTGCAGAGGTAAAGGGGGTGAAATATGGTTCAGGAAAATAAGAATAGAACCAAATAATGGCCTATCTATTCTTGTAATACATGACCACACATTTGCTTCCATTGGTGGCAGCAGTAGTGATCTGGTATATGGAAATGCCCATGATTGTTACACCACGCACCCTAATCAGATGATATCCTGTGGAGTCATTGGACGGTTCACCATCGATCTGAGAGGCACTGGCTGGAGAGTGATGGAGGGACAAAAATGGGAACTGTATGGATATCTACCTGCAATGGAACCTGTCGAGTGGAAGTTTAATGGAACCGTTATAGAACTGACATGTGGCGGATATCCTGGTGGATGTAAACCAACTGGAGGGCTCTTCCTGGAACCTTATCCAGAGTGAGGCACATCCTGGTGGATTTAGATCATCTGGGGGACTGTTCCTGGAATATATCCAGTGTGAACCATGTCATGGTGGATGTTCACCATCTGGAGGACTGTTCCTGGAACCATATCAGACTGGAGATGCTCCTGGAATGCATTTAAGTCTAACCTCTTAATTCAGTAATATTATGTTAAAGTGATAAATCTGTTTGCCTTTAGAAGTAAGAAGTACCATTAACATATTTGACAATTAATACTGCATACTATGCAAATATATTTTCAGGTCTGTATGTAAAGGTTCATGTGGTGTAAAGATGTGCTCTCTTTAATATCATTGATTTTTTTCTAGTTCATGGCTTACTATTAATTTTGATGATTTCAAGTCACATGTGAGTGAGTTTGTCAACACAAAAACAAACACCACAACAGTACGAGGGGCGTTCAATAAGTGTTGCAAGCGGGGCATTGGTGTTTACATAAACAGTGTCAGCTTATAGCAGGTGTTACTATAGTCAAAACATAACATTGACACATGTCAAAACAATTTCTAGACATAACAATTATTTAGATATAATAGCTGCGCTGACCTAGGGGTCTCCATAATCATGGATTCTCTCAAACATGAACAACGCGCTGTGATCAAGTTCCTTACTAAAGAGGGATGCAAAGCTACAGAAATACATAATCGTATGTGTAATGTGATGGGTAAGGATGCTCCTAACTTTTCAATAGTTTGTCGCTGGTCTCTTCAGTTCAAGCGGGGCAAGGAGTCCTTAGACGATGACCCACGGTCAGGCAGGCCATCTGAAGTCACCTGACCGGAAGTTATTGCCGCTATCAAAAGACGAATTTTAGCTGACCGCCGTGTTAAAGTTTCTGAACTGTCTTTGGAATTCCAGATATCAGTTGGAAGTGTTGAAAAAATAATTCATGACCATCTTGGTATGTCCAAGGTATCTGCAAGATCGGTACTCAGAAACCTCACAGCACAAGATCGCCAGAAAAGAACCGAACGTTGCATGGAGCTCCTGGATCGGTTTAATGCGGATGAAGCCAGGTTTTTGTCTCGTCTGGTGACAGGTGACGAAACCTGGATCCACCACTGGGACCCGGAAACTAAACTGGAATCCAAGCAATGGAAGCACCCGAGTTCACCGCCTCCCCTGAAGTTTCGCACTCAACCATCAGCTGGCAAGGTTATGGCGACAAACTTTTGGGATGCAAAAGGCATATTATTAATTGATTACTTGCCAACCAAGACTACAATGAATGGTCAATATTATGCCAAACTTATGCAAGAATTGCGAAAGACAATTCGACAGAAACGCCGTGGAATGTTGACACGTAGTGTTCTGATTTTGCATGACAACGCTCCAGTCCACAAGTCAAGAGTTGCACAGGCCGCTATACGTGATTGTGGATTCGAACAGCTTAACCACCCACCCTACAGCCCAGACCTAGCCCTAGTGACTACTTCCTGTTCAGAAACCTGAAATCCGCCCTACGTGGAAGGTACTTCCGGGATGACGAAGACGTCAAAGCTGCCACAGAGGCGTGGTTAGGGGGGCAAACGGAAGACTTCTACAAAAGCGGCATCAAAAGTCTTAAAGAGAAATGGAATAAGTGTATTGAGGTGAAGGTTAACTATATTGAAAAATAAAAGTAAAAAATTGACTACGCGAGTTGGTTTTATATTGAAGTTGCAACGCTTATTGAACGCCCCTCGTATGTAGGGGTTGAATATGTTCGATAGTTATGCACTGGGAGCACTCAACGTCCAAATAGCACATTTAAAATTCCTTTTAATAAAGAAATGGACGACTTGCTACAAATTCCCTAGATTCAATAGGTGTTGAAAATATTAATTAATAACATGACTATCAAAACATTTGAATGAAATGGTACTTTTAGAAAACATGTGATGAACATGCAAATGGTTTCGAAAGGTGGGAAGTGTTATTTAATATTTGTGAGGATCTGACTATTTGTTCGATTGCACTACACAAGTTTAAGTTGTATCAATGATTTATTTCATCTCAATTAAATGCAAAAAATGTAGGTTGTATTGGCCCTTTTCACTTTTGTAACTTTTTCCTTGACAATGTACAAACAAACATGTAAATGTGTGAATTACCAAGTACATCTAATTTATCTGTTACCCATTCAATATGTCTTTACATATCCTCTCATTCGATTTAGCTTTTGTTCCAATCTAGATTGCTCTTGGTTAGTCTTGATTAATTTTTAAGCAAGAAATGTTTTTATGTTTGTAATTAAGTAATAAAAACAAAAAAGTAAAATTATTTTATTTTATTATAATGACACGTGTATTAAATAACAGACGGACAGGTTACAGTTAATTTCTACTTAGCAACATCCAATAAAAACTTACAGTGTCTGGGATCGTGTTGTTAACAAGATTTGCTTCTTCTTTGAACGTGCCAAAATGGAGATCAGTTATGTCCTCTATAGACTCAAGGAAATCCATCCATCATATTCATTACTTCATTGATCATCCTCTGATATACATTGCATCTGTCAGAAGTCTCAAAGATGCATGTAGAGTGTCACGTAATATTAGATATTGAAGAAACAAGATGAATCTTAAAAACAAATATTAGAAGGTTTTACATTAATGATAACTATCATATGCATTGTAAAGGTACAGGGAATGGAGTTGTGCACTTAATTATAGATATATGTTGATGTGTTGTGATTTTAAGACATATATATATATATGTATAATGACATTTCTGTGTCAACCCACACTTATTTCAGAGTATTCACCCTTTACTTAGAACGACTGAACTTTCCCATGTCAGACTCCTCCCATAGTGTATGTATGATTGTATGATTCGATGGATATTTTGAAAGTTATGGCCCATATATAACAGCTCCTGGCTTTTTCATTTCAGTGTTTACAGAGGAACGAATGTGAATGAACAGTGTTGTTCGGTCTCAGAGAACTATTGTTCCGAGTTTTGGAGTTGATTTCCCAATCCGTCACTATCACTGAAGAATGGGCAGTCGTCGGTGGCAATTGAAAATAGTTTCCAGGATTTATGTTCTACATGTGTTACAATTTCCCAAGAGAACTAAACTGAAAAGAAAATTCAGTGCAAAATAAGACCCAGCGACTTATCTGCATACTCTCAGTCTTGTAGAGCATTGCTAAAATCAGTTTAAATGGTAATGATCCAGTTCTAAAACATTGATTATGCAGATACTATGAGTATAGTTTAGTTTTATTGAATTCCAACTTCAACATGAGCGTCAATAATTAAACTGATTATCAAAATTGAACAGGTTTTAATGTCCATGCATTGATTCAGAGGAGAGAAATAAAACTGTTTTACACAGTGAATTCAAACTGTTACATACTACTCCAGAAGAGGAATTGAATAATGTTTATGTTCGCTTTTCATTTCTTGAAATATGACCTCCTTGAGTATAATGAAACATATTTATTACTATCTAATGCGTTGTATGTGTTGCGCATGTTAACCTTCTGGGGGACTCGTCCTGGAACATTATCCAGAGGGAACCATATCTTTGTGGACGTAAAACATCTGGAGAATCTTGAACCTTTACCTTCTTTATTTATATCACATTGACAACTACACGTAAACAAAATAACGTTCATGAAAAATTCGCGGTCAGTGTGCTCGTGTCATCTGTACTTGTGGGAAATCTTCCAAGAGAGTTGAGCAAGACATTTTCCTGTTTCTTAAAACATGGCGGTTGCATAAAATGTGTAGTGAGTGATCGTTACAGACATTCGACAGTCGCCGGGGGACTGGAAATACCATGTACCTTACACTTTACTGGACATAAGAGGTTGATAGCAAGATTGAAAACTCTTCTTAATAAAACATCACTAAGATAAGTCGTTACAAAAGAGGGACGTTTATTAGGGGTCCTTTTCCGCGAGTCAAAAATGGCTTAGGGGGGCGTTTATTAGGAGAGGGCGTTTATTAGGATGAATATGATATATGTATATTCCCATATGACAAGAACATTACTTTACCGACATTTGCCCAGTTCAACGATCTGTCTGTGAGTGGAATGTTGTCTCACTTAATTAGTTCTTCCATCGCAGACAAAATATGTCTTTTCCTGTGGAATATATATTCCCATATCACACATATAGCATCGTTTGACATGAAACATTGCTTCTATTTCAGATATATCAAATCCAAGGTAATTCATTTTGACAACTTTGTTTACTAATAAAACTCCCATTTAATCAATTTGTAACTTAAATGATAAATAATCTGTACAAACATCATTTTGAAATAACGATCTTACCATATCAACAGACAGGATAATCTAAAATATCCTGATGAATGACATTGCTAGTCTTCTTTGTAAGCTATACATGTACGCTTTTTCAAGTTTTCAGGCAGCATATTCCGTTTTGTAACTCTGTTGAAAATGATGTGATGCTTCGTTTGCTCTGAAATATAGGTATTTTTTAGAGGTGATTCACCAAATCTGCATAATCTAAGTCAATATTTTCTATCAAACTGGACATATATTTGTTTGCCTTAAGTGAGTCATCATTATTTTGGAAGACAAACATCTATGTCATTGTAATTCTGATTAAGAGAATCCAGAAAATGATTTTCGAAAGGTTATCATACAATATTTGGTCGATTATCGATAATCAATCCACAGATTTGAGATTTAGGTCTCTCTACAACAATTTGAACTTACATCAGGTGATAAACATCAACACACTCATTCACGATGAATGTACAAACATTGTCTTATATATCAACTGAAATGACAATTACTCGTGAAAACATATATGTGAATGTACTATACAATTCATGTTTAATGTTCTCTTATGTCATAACAGAAAGACAGAAATGGCGACACAGACCACATAAGTCATTAATGGCATGATTGGTATTGACAAATAAAAGGCGAAATTACTTTGTCTAGACAACAATGGTACATGACCATTATTGCACAGCAAGATACCAAATTATTCATATGAAAAGGCAAATGAAATATATTTATGTGTGACCGTCTTTTCTCTGCTAACTGCAATCAATAAATGAATTACTTGATTAGATATGATGCTTTGTAAGTACGAATATATATTCAACTGGAAGGTCAAATGAAATTGTCAATAATGGGCCTATACCATGAATGTGCAGCATTTAATTACACTGCCTGAAAGCAAACTGCAAATGACTACACAATGTTTTTGAAATTGTGTTTTAGTGTAAGCGAGGTGTTTGTCTGTAACCTATTTAAACTGCAACACTTACTCCATTGTGACTCAGTGTAAGAGAATGTAGTGAATAATACATAAAATATCGGGCGAAAGGAATGAAACCAACTTTTCAACATAGTCGGAAAAAGTGGATTTTGAATGACTTTGATGAACATATGTTTTGTAAAGATATCTGTATAATTTAATTTATAATAATTTGCATTATTATGTATGCACACACACAGATCATGATCAGATCAGATCAACCGCAAAACAAAAGTCACCACATTTTCAACGGTGTGAAAAACGAAATAATGCTGCCGGAGAAAGACGATTTTTCAGAAAACAAGCCAAGAAAGGCATTTTTAACTCCCTTGGTTCGCCCAGTTATGGAGATTCAAAACGATGATTTCTTAATACGTGGGTTTCACAGAAACATGAACAGATAATGGTTTTGAACTTTTAAATCTAGTTTAGTTTGCTGCTGGAGACATGATGTATCTCTGTTTCAGTAACCTTTGTTACGAGCGGATTAAATTATCTTGTATTTTATATGGTGACGTTTCTTTTGCTGTTGAGTGTATTTCATATTTATGTTTAAACTAATAAAATATGGAAAGTTGATCAAAATGTTTTTTTATAATAATGTAACTTCTTAAACGTATTCCTCACTCATGTATACACGCATCATGCGTAATTATCCATAAGGAGAAGGGTGACAGAGGTTTTTGCCGAGATGAAGGTGACATATTTTTACTGAAACAGGACAGGACAACGAATTGTGGTGTTGGCGTTGAGGGTAGTTATACATTAATTGATTTCGAAAATGAAATTACAAATTACAAAACACGAAATATGTCAATACACGAGAGATACATACAACTAAAATAGAGATACATTATGTCTTCAGAACCGAACAAAACTAAATTTGAATTTTCAAAACCATTATCTGTTCATAGTTCTGACAAAACAACATGTTTTTAAGAAATTGTCCTTTCGAATCTTCTTAACTAGACAAAAATAGAGAGTAAAAAATGACAACTAAAATAGAGATACATTATGTCTTCAACCAAAATTAATTTGAATTTTCAAAACCATTATCTGTTCATAGTTCTGAAAAAACACGTTTTTAAAAAATTGTCCTTTCGAATTTCCTTAACTAGACACAAATAGTAACAATGACATTCCTACATACATATTTTAGTCAAAGAAGGCACATTATGCACATTATACGAACATAATTTCCATATCTTATAAAAGCTCACCTTAAATATCAATTAATAATTCCAGTTTCAGCAACCCATGAGTGTTTGAATAGATATAAATTATGAAGTCTCATACTCTTAATGAATTGTTTTTATATCTCTTTCCCCCTCGGCTTAGTTTATGATGGCATATTAAATTGTCACTATATGACATAATATTTAGACAGGAATAACTACACAGATCATGTAACTAAATAATGATATCATCTCTTTTGGGCAATACATGAGGAAATGTATAATTCATTGGACTGATTCTGTATGACTAGACAGACATGAGACAAGGTAGTTCAGTGCAAAGTTTTATAGTAAAATGACATATGTGAATAGATTTAAGGACAAAAGGATGACCATCACGACATACAGTCATGTAGGTGATTTGTGCCGTTGCCTGTTATATTAAAACAGATAAAACAGAAGTTTGTAAGTATATTTACAACTGGTGTGTAGAATGACAAATGTAAAAAGTTTACAGTTTAGCTTACTTCCTCAGAAAACATGTTCTGCAAATGGTTTATCAATGGATATTAATAATTAATGATTTGAGAATACTTTATCCGTTGTATGCATGCATAATATTTTGCAATATGTTAGTTTGCAATATCCAATCTGAAATATTTGATCTCGACTGCTGATGGTTTGCTGTACAAAAGACATGTTCTGATGATGGGTCATCAACGATATTCGGTATCTGTCTAACAGACAAGTACTTCAGTGCTCATTATACGATGCCAAAAATAACCATCAAACACATTATTTACTGCCAGGGTTGAAAGTCTGACATGTGACTTCACACATGAGGTATGGTCTTATCAGTTCATTAATGTCATTTTCTCTAAAAGTTTCATATCAGTGTCTGTCCAATAGTTGATTGTAAATACTAGATTTAGGTTTCTATTGAAGAGGTCAGTGAGGGAATGCAGTAAAATCAGTTCAAAAGCACATGTGTACATTGTGATCAATGCATTACCCGATATGGTTCGATAACTGCAGCCGACGCTGACATGTTCAGTTGATGAAGTGAAAAGACACCGTTACTTCCTGCAATAATACCAGCAGACATGATATTATTCACCCACTCTTGGAAGAATTATCCGATCCGAAATCATGTTACGTAATCTCGAGAACAGCTAACCGATAACATATTTATGTATTTCCGATAATCATTTGTGCTTTCCTGTCTAGTTATTATGAATTACTGGCATTATTACTGAGGAATCTGTTTCCTTTCTTTATTTTGATCTATTCTACCTTGAAACATCTCACCTTGACCACATCTTTCATCAACGAATATCACGTTATGATCATTAAAGAGCGTCTACTATAAGTGATACAATAGTACTAGCAGCCGTGATGATGGCTTCAAACTCTAGATTCTTAGAACAGTAAAGGAATCCCTTGACTCTACTTAAGTGCGATCTGATCTTTCTTTGCAGTATTGCTCTAACCTAGACGACATCTGTCACTGATGGAAATCTACTTAAGTTGTCACATTTTACTCTCGTGAAGTGAAAAGCTATTTGTCTGCAATGGCGCAGAGGAAGAGATATACTTCGAAATCTGATGACCATTATACTTAATGTACATAATGGACAGTCTCCTTCAGACAACGTGCAATAGATTCATCAAGACAAAAGGTAGAGTTTTACTGTTTCCCAGCCGAATACTTGATTATGAGTTGTTGTTCTAATTAACGAAAATTGTGTACTATGTTATGTTTACACAATTAAAGTGGATATGTTAGAAAGTTAAAATGCACTTTCTCAAGCCATTTCTGAAAGGTGTCAACAATACAACATTTGATAACCCAGCTTTAGAGAAAAACAAAATTAAATGAGTTTACTGAGTGAGTTAAAGTTGCTATCAGGAAGCATCAAGGTAGAATATATCGAAATAACTGATGATTAAGAGAAAATAAATAGCAGTAGGCATATCTTTTAGGTTATAAGTATGATATTCACAAGACTAACCTGGCCTAATGTACCATATTTATAGCAGTTTCAACATTGGAATATGAAACCTTAGCTGAGGAGCCAACATATTTATGATTCTTACGTTAAAATATATCGACCTTATAACGTGTTTATCATACTGAATGATGCAAGCGCACAAAAACTGCTATCTTCATATTGATATCAATTAACATGGGGAAGGCTTCTAACACATAGGATCAGTTGTTAGATTGTCAAATGTCAGTAATCAAGGATCATAGGTCAGGGTCACAAGTGATGTTTTGAAATCAGATATCAGTCTTGCGAGCTCTCAATGCTTTGCAGAAGACATTCTCTTCATGCACAGGAACGTCATAGTTTATATTTTTCCTGTTGTTGAACACTTAAGGAAACAGTGAAAATTAAATACTTTGTTCAATTCTAAGTACTTTGTTACGGTAAGCAAAAATGATAATGAAGTCTCATGATGAATCAATCAAATGAAAGCAAATAAGTCGTATATAATTAAAAGTGCATTTAATAAAGCATACAATTAATCAGATTAACATTTGCAGAAAAGTTTACTTTGAAATATCTAATATTTCTGCGCAAAAGGAGTGAAGAACACACTTCAAGAGGAAGACACATAAATCATACCTCATCTATTGGTTTTATGAAAAAACCTAATGTCAACTCCACGTCTTCTTCATATGCTATGATATATGAGCTCCTAAATTAATTTTATGTTTTTGAGATAACAAGAAATATCCCTAGATTTTTAAGTAAGAAGATAGGTCTGGATCGACAAGTCTACACTGAGCAGTATCTCATATCATAGAGGTAGGGTGGCTCGAACTGTGTTTTCCTGGGTTTAGTTGAAATGAATCTTAGCTATATTGTTAAGTGGATTTTTGTGATGGTCACTCTTACGTTTTCCAAATAAAATAAGAATGATGAAAATAACGTTTACTTGAAGTTTCAACCAAATACCAAAACTAGGATTCATTGCAAAAACAAATGACCTCCTTGATATAAGCACAATACTCTTAAAATGATATGCTTAAAACCCAAATCATCTGACCTCAAATCGTCTATGTTCACCTAATTTCCTAGAAAAAGGGTATGTTTTGGGAGTGCATGGTGTAAATTAACAGTTATATAATCAGGACGTTATAGTTCTTTTTCATGAAGTATGAAACTATGTCACACACGTACTATGAATGTCAAAGGGTCAAGCTGACTGACCTGTATAAAACTGTCAACATATCTTAACTATAGCATGGAGTTTTTTTGGAAGCATATAATGTATATCATGATAAAAAGTCGTGACTGATAAGGTTTCTAATTGTTGGCTTTCATATATGACACACTGAGGTATCATCATCACATTCTTTGGGGTGCATTTTAATTGTTAATTAGTGACATAATCCACGGTAATGATGACTTAACTCATTAACGCCGAGCACCGATCTTCAGCTGAACGCCTGGCCGTCACGCCTCAAGGTTAGCGTACCACAGCGACACGCTAATTAGCCTGGCACCTCTGATTCAGCGAGAGGAATTTCTTGTTATCAAACGTGTATTTATCGTTAAGCGCTTCCGTCCATTGTGTAGAATGAACTGATTGTATATTCACGGCAAGATGACATTGAAAGCCAAAAATGTGAATAGATTGCATCATTCTACATAACTGCACGTGCACGACTCTTTGTCGTCTTATCAATTATGTAATCCCGTTACATATATCTCTGATATTTGTTTCTGCTTTACCTTTCCAGATCAAACCTTAATATGCTGGGATTATAAGTTACTGACATCAAATACTTATTTATCCTTTCATACGTTTTATAAGTCATATTCAAAATAAAAATCAATTAGTAGTTCGAAACTAGCAAGTAGCATATTCATAAGTCTCAGTTTTTTATCACTTGAGTTTGGCTGAAAAGTTCCATGCCTGAAACATTTATAAACAATAGCAAACTTTTTTGGATATTAAATTTCTTTATTCTGTAGAGGCGACATTTCGAAATAGATACTAACGCCGTGTCGTTGACAAGCAAGTGATACTGTGATGGAAAGGAAGATAACATATACAAACATTGTTGTTACAATAAATTAGGATGAGTTGTTTATACAGCTGAATAGGTTGATGTACAAAAGTTGTTGAGGAGATTGAGCAGTTGATTAGAAGCCAGTTGTGATGAGCAAAGATAGCTAGAGATTTAACAATTTTGTTCACCAATCGTATAAGATATCCGTCAATGTTAGGGCTCGTGATGGGCGTGACCAAAATCTCTAAACAGCACGTTTGATTTTTCGCTGAACAGCTTGGTCAGTTGATTGATCTAACAATAACCAATCGATACTGTGGCTCGTGATGGGCGTGGCCCAAATCTCTAAACAGCACGTTTGATATTTTGCAGGTTCACAACCTGAAATGAATTATAACAATTATGTTACTTACGTATAATGTAAGATTGTATTTAGTAACCTGAAGGTGTATAGAAATATTGAAAGGATTTACCAAGTATGTTCTCATGAATAAAACTAACGTAGGCGTGGCTACAATAATCAAGCTCCATCATGATATAACACATGTCACGGGAGAAACGTCAGAATGTAGCCGAAATTACCAGTATGTTATTCATAGCTAAATTACCTTGATCTTGATTGATTGAATATTCACACGCATAATTGCCGTAACGCAAATTCTTATCTGTTTTGAACATACACATATGTCGACATATACACACAATTACACGGGCGTGACAATGAATCGTGTTGTCTATCTATGGCAGGTGTTTATTCTAGCAGGTGTCACGGATCAAACAGGAGTGCCGAATTACCCCAAGGGATTTACATTTCATGGTCAATTGAGTTTCTCAAATATTGTGTTACCATAGTCTGATTGAATGGTTATTTGCAAGAACATATGTGTATTTACTATGATTTTATTGACGACGGATCACAAGAGACCGGATCCATTGATATATATGACAATGGCATTGGATTATACCAGAGTGTGTAAACGTGTTTAGATAATTTTTGAATGAAAGCATTTTATATTCATGAAAGTACCTAAAAACTGTAAAGGATTACCGAATCATTGTTGTACGTGTAGAATATCAATACGAATATTTCAATACCCTTGCATGAAATATCATTGAAATGAATTAGATGCAAATTATGACACACAATGTAACAAGTACAATAAGTATCGGTAACCATGTACAATGGATAGGTTTTTGCAGACTAGTTAGGTAAACTACATTGTATATCTTATCAATAACAACAATGACATGAATGTTTACTGTGGACAACAATATTAACCCAGGAAAGTGTTATAGTACATAAGTTATAGATAAATGAAAATACTTCAACACTCTTCTATTGGCTTAGATGTGCGTTGCGTCTTTGATATAGTTACATAATCGTATGTAAACATGCAAAACAATAGGTATTGTAATATTTTAATTATTCTTTCTATACGCTCACTGCATAATACATATTCAGGCATTGCCTTTGTTTACACAAAGTAAAACAGACACAAAATATTCAACGGATATATAGAAAAAGCGATTACTGCAGGTAAGCCTTTGATACCTATTTCTGACTGCTATCAAAACACTTTAAATACTTCCGGCCATCAACTCTATATGTAGCAACTCTCTAAAAAAACATGCATCTCGCACGATAGATACCTAATTGTTTTAAATTATGTGTGTTTGTGATTCAATAGGCAGCACCCCTAAAACGCGTCTCTCGCTGTGAGAAGCTGTTAATCAGCTACCCCTATAAGCGTCTCTCGCTGTGAGGAACTGGCAGTTAGCTGACCCCTATAAGCGTCTCTCGCTGTGAGCGAGAGATTAACGGCCCGCCTATACGCGTCTCTCGGCGTTAATGAGTTAATCAGTGACATTTCAATGACTAAAGACTGGCTTGTATCTGGTTCATGAATGATTGAATAGTTACCATGTTCAGGTGCAATTTAGTAGCGACAAAACTTTTCACCATCAGCTTTATATGAAAATATCAAACAGTGCCTGAAGGATTCTAAACAGGAACTGTTCTTAATGTCTATCAGCATGTTAGAATATGTGTTATTGTGAACGTCTCATTGAATATCCAACCTTATTGTATGCATGGAACCAGTTGGTCCCACGGTCCATCAGACTAACACAGGACGGATCCAGAAGAATCCGATAAACGGATCCATCCACTTTTTGTCATGTATAAATTGTTTGCCGTTCAGAAATCAAGTCTGTTTTTTTTCTTCTTGAGAATGTCATTCACTGACCATACAATAGTACCTTAATAGATGTTCAGAATCAGAATATAGTTCAGAAATGTATATCAATGTTTCCAGTTCACTAACTATGTAGGAAAAACAATCAGTCAACGGTCAAATTAACAATGAGTTCATGATTTAGCATCTTCTTGCAACTATGCCTCATGTTAACTATTAACACTTTGTTATAAACAATGAAAAGTGATCATTGGTTGTTAAAATTAAAGTTCAAGGTCACGTGATATGGGTTAAGGCCATTTAAACCCTTTGATTAAATTGTAAAAAGCAGAAATAGGTTTTAAGAACTCATAATAACACTGTTGATTATGCCCCATGTTAATTCGTTTGATATGATATCATTCAACGTCAAAGGTCACGGTCACGGACAATTTCTAGAGTTTAATGTTCAGTTGTCTTTTGTGGTATATTTATTTTTAAAAATGCCCATTTTATTGTGGCTATGGAAAAGGCGAAACATTTAAAGGCGCTGTAGCACGTTTTTCTGGTGAAATAAGTCGATGAAATGTAATTGAAAAATAATGTCACCAACAGTAAAACACCCTTCCCTCTTCAGAAAATCAAGCTATAATATGAATGTACATGGTTCCGTAAAGCCATGGGAAACGTTTTTTGTCATTGGAAATAATAAATTGTGTTCACAATAAAATGGCCGCCATGCAATTTTTGCTTTATACGCAACAAAGTTATTACCACTACAGATAATTGGTTTGTGTAATAATATGTTATATCTCCTAAAGTAAATATAAATGACATAAACTTTAATTATAAATGGGAAATTTGAAAAAATAAAATTTGCAAAAAAACGTGCTACAGCGCCTTTAAAGGCGACACCCTTAGTTTCCAGACTGCTGTGCTTTTGCAGTGTACCGCAAACGCTTATCTAGTTTTTAACGATTGCAGTTACCGATCAAATCACGGTATTGCATATTTATAGTGATGTATGTCAGTTGTATCCTTTTCACATGAAATACCCGTTAAAATACTTTGAATATTTAGCATAGTACTTTCTTCAAAAATATAACTAACGTGTCTTGTTTTTAATATAACCATGTGTTAGGTCTAGGATACAGTATGTAATTTGTACTTAATGACATTATGTAAGCAGATGTAGAACAGCAAAGTTGGTTTCTTACACTGCCCGAAGTGAGTGAAGCTGTTTGTCCATTGATGAAAGAAATAATATGTTGATTGGTGCACGAGGTAAGTTGTCCATTAATGCCTCTTGTACCGAAGCTTAGAGGACCTGTCCCTCAATGTCACTAAGAGGTATAAGCTGCAGTATATATTAGTCACTTACTCCCCAGGATGAATGATCCCTATATCCTCTAGGACTCTGGTATTTCATACAGGATAGAAATAACAGTCTATACATTATCTAAGGAATCTGAGGCGTGACTTCCATTCAATATTTCCTTTCTGAGTTTCAAAAGGTTGATAATTAATATGAATACAATTGATACATCATCAATGTTCGGAAATATTTGAACCATTCATTCAAGTGGCGATGGTGAAACCATTTTGCCCTGAACAGAGGGCATCTCTAAATGTTCATTTGCTTGTGAGAAGCAAACATTTTTCAAATATGTATGTCCAGTCATTTAGCTAGGCTATGTCTCATGTTTTATATTACTAGATGTACCATGTACATCTATTAGTTATATATCATATCAAAGACAATACTAAACATTTCAAATAACTGATTTTTAAAATTAATTTTAGAATAGCAGTAATGGAAACACTTGTTATAAGATTATCAATATGTAAAAGGTACATGTATTCTGTTTAGTCGACCTGTAAAACTGAACAAGTAGGATCTTGTCAACTCGTGAACTTGACCTTTGGCCTTGAATGTGAAAATGTCAAACAAATTCACCAGGGTTATAAGTAAGAAGTTATATATATATCAGTTCTTAAAACCTTACTAGGAAAAAGTTATAGCCAAAACAAAACATGGCTGAGGAGGCGATGGAAAACCGCCAAAAAATCTTATAGTAGTCAAGTCCTAGTCTGAACTGCTAATTAACTAACATCACACAATGCAGCACGTCTATTAGAAGGGATAGCTTCCACAAAATATATGTAGCAGGAGTGAAAATACAAATTTCAACATCCAGGGGATTCGAACCCGGGACCTCCGGGTGGGAGACAGACGCTCTACCAGTTGAGTTAAAGGGACATCCCACTAGTCCAAGCTAGTAGGAACGCTATTGACCTCACCCTGCCACACACACACCCTCCACGAAGTGACTCGTCCTCGAGTCAAGAATTCGGGAGATATACCTATGAAGGACTTACATACCTATAAGGATTTACAAACCTGAAAAGGACTTAAAGGTGCAGTGACATTAAGGAATTGTCCCGGACCGACGTTGGGCGCCAAATTTGTGGCCGGGTGTATTTGTTCAGCACTGGGCCGCGTTGATCAAGACGACAAAACGATGTTGATGATGAATGAAATTTATTGAGGTTGATGAGGCTGTTGCTGAGGTAAATCTGGAAATAGGAAATGATGTTTCCACCTCAACAACAGCAATTGGAGTCTTAAAATTTAACAATCAAGTAAATAATAGTTTCAACAATTAACATCACATTTGTATTGCACATAATATATCACAGGGCATTTAAATAGTTAAATACTCATACTACACTTCGAAATTATATTATTATAAAAAGCACATGGTCTAGCCATGTTTATTCAAACTATCAATCTAATATATTAATCTATTCACTAAAATTTATATGTTATCATTTAAATATTACTTTAATGATTTACAAATATTATGTTTAAAGACATTATGCACCTTATTTAAGAAATTTATAAAGTAATGAGGCAGATTAAAATAGATTAGGAAATGGCCACACCTGGAAATAGGAAATGATGTTTCCACCTCAACAACAGCAATTGGAGTGAGGTGGAAAACAGGTAGGCAGAGGAAGTGAGGACAGAGGACACAGTGGCCAATTAGGAGACAGGTAACACATCAAAGGAATCCTTTGATGTGACCTATAAATAGAATAGGGAAAGCCCACTAGTTGGGAAAGACAGCTAAAAATAGAATGAAATGAAGGGAAATCCTTGTTGACAAGGCTCCAGAAACAGAAGAGAAAAGGTGGAAATGTTAAGAGGCGGCGTTCAACGGCAAACACAGACAATTAGGGACAAATGAACATTTAACACATCATGAAATGACCATAACATTGTATGATAGAGGCATTATATAAAATATGCCCTGTCACATATACATTAGATATTATAAAACATTAACGACGTAATAACTGTCTTGAAGTTTCTGTGGCAAATTGTACTATGACCAAGGGTGTCAAAATTTGTTCACTGGGAAATCGAAATCTCCCGACTTTCACTGAAATGTGGCTCTAGGGCAGTTTTATTCAAACGTTTACTTACCTAATATCCATCTACATTGTTCTACACAGGTGACCAGTGTAAAGGAGGTGGGAGAGTTCAGTTCAGTTCTCATGTAGACTCCTTGTCCTACTGAAGTTGCCTTTTGCATTGGAGCGGAAGGGAAGCTGCTCTCGTCTTTAAAGTAAGATAGTCTCGCCGACCTTCATTACAAGAGTCAAATTTCGTCAACGAGGTTCCTTTAAAAGTCATTGTAGTTTGAAACATCCTGGCAAACTGAAAAACTTAGGCAATGACAAGATAACCAATTATGTCACCTGAAAGCAATAAAAAGGAGGAATTGTGTTGTCCCAAAAAGACTGGCTTGTATCTGGTTCATCAATGATTGATTCAGGTACAATTTAGAAGTGACATAAGGTTTTGGCCATCTTTATAATCAGCTTTATATGAACATATCAAACATTGCCTAAATGATTCTTAACAGGAATTTGGTCTGAACTGCTCATTAACATAACATCACACAATGCAGCATGCCTATTAGAACGGATAGCTTCCCAAATTATTTCATCCCGTTCACTTACACATTCCAATACTCTGATTTTAAATATTTGAAATCAACGTTGTTTTGTGCAAAAAAGAATGAAGGATGACATTGTACGATAACGAAGTATATATCCTGCATCAGGGAAACACAACTACATATTTAGGTTACCAAGGCTCGTAACATACACTATTTTTCCTAATAGGGATTTTTGGCTGTTGCCCATTCTAGATAGACACCCATTTTTATCTTTATGATTTTAAAAATATTTTGTTGAACTTATTACAAGGATTCTGATTGGTCGAGAGCCCTCATATAAATGCAACCAATTCACGATGAACATAGATAAAATGTCCATTCTGACGTCTCAAACTATCCAAACAAAAAGAAAGTGTTTGTCTTTTCATTTTGGAAATCACAACTGATGCTTGAAAGAACAAATCTTGCCAGTAGAGTGCTCAATACATGATGACTTGCAGTTATACTTTGAATGATGCGCACAACTCGTTAAGCAATCCTAAAATGTATTTAAAAGTGGTTTCGAGAAAAACGTACCTTATTTTCAATTAATATATTGATTTTATGAATATTATAAATTTACATCTTATGTCACATCAACCTAACCTTCAAATGTGTGTATTATAAATGAGGTTTAAAATCATGTTTCTGCATTGGTTGGGTAACAAAAAGGATCCTTAGACTTTTACATTTACAATAATCATTATTGAGATTTTGAAAACTTTATCCCTGACTTGTTAAGCCAGAATAGACGTCAATCAGTAGCTCAGACCCTGCAGTGTGGTGTGAACTGTTTCTTAGAGTTAATTGAAATGAATTTAAGAAATATTGTTACCTGCATTTGTTTGATGATCAATTCTACGTTTTCCAAAGAAAACATGATCAATGATAATAATGTATACCTGAAGATTCACGGAGCTATAATCCAATGTAATATTGGATGTGAGTCTAGTTCTGGTTGTATCTACCATGGCGTGGAGACAGAAGAGTTGGCAAAGAGGTTTGGAAATACTTTACTTTTTGGACACTTTGATAAAACGTTCATTGATTCATTAAGAAGGAGTATTGAAAACACAGGTCCTAAAACAAATGGTTCGGAATTTCTCATTGTGAGTATAACAGGAAGCAAGGGATGGAGAGAAGTGTTCAAAGGATCCTCGGCCTCAAGTAAACTCCAACAGACTGGACTTAAAGTTCATGGTACGTTAACATCAATCGTATATAACAGAGATGCAGATACCTTATTTTGGTCAAATACTATTAGCATATACAAACATGTAATTGGGAATACATCAAATGTAAATTTTTGTAAATTGTCAGGTAAATATATGAATATATACACAAATCATTTGTTTTTTGTATCCGACATGCTACATAATCCTATTGTCAAAACCCCTCTGCATACCTGTAAAGAGAAGACAATTTGGTATCGACCCTACCCTGTTTTAATATTTGGCATGGTAATTGATGGCGATCAGATTTGTTGGGCTGAAGGCAAAGGGATTCCGAGAAAGATTCGCTGTGCCCATCCATCATCTAGTAAGACACATCGTGTGCTGATGACTGGAGGGGTATACTATCATATTGGTATTTACAATACACCACCACTGATATTGATCACTTGGACAAATAGACGGGGCCGTATTACATTTGAAATAAACAGACAAGGACGGGGAGATAGAAAAAGGAAGCTTTGTCATTCTTTCACAGATCTACACCCAATTGTATTTTTTCTTAAAAAATCGGTCCTTTATTATACAATTGAAGCATCAACAAGCCTCAAAGCAATGCATATACACATGAACTGTACCGCTTTTAATGTTATTTCTATCAGTGAATGTCCAATGGTTAGAAATCGTTTTCAAAAGCATGTTCTCTTTACCTTGTTTTAAGAGAGACATAATCCAAATAAAATTGAATGATTGTTGAGTTCATCGTTTAATTACTCAAGTGTAGAAATCATCATGAACATATTCTTCTCTTTATGTTTTTATGATACCATATGTTGTGAAATTAACATTGATTTCACTGGATTAACGCTGATCTGCAAACATATAGCAATATTATGTATCGCTTAATCTCTGATTGATCCCATGAATCAAACTTGAGACCTTTGCTGACCATATATTAAAGAACTCAACTCAACATCTCTAAAGTGTCTGGCAAATTGATCACGATTTGTGCTCATCATCTCTAAAGAAGAAGGCAACATCATCACAAACTACACTGAATATGTCTAAAGAGTGAGTCAATATAATCAAGAATTTTGATCACCAACTGTGAAGTGTGGGGCATTATAAAATGGAACTGGACTTGAAGAGTGGGGTAAATAACCACAAACTGTGCTCAACATCTCTGAAGACTGAGGCAAGATAATGACGATCTTCAGTTAAATAACTTACTGAATTACCTACCCCAGAGCGATTGGATTACTTCTATTTCGTACATCATGTCATGTTTTACTGATTGAAAAAGGTAGATGGAATAGGAAACATATTTTTGAATAAAAATGCAAATTGTGTTCTAGTGATGATGTTGGAGATGACTTTCATTATGTTTTGTTGACATTTCACAAAAGAAAACAAGACCAACCAAGCTAAATTTATTTTGTGTTAAAATCTCAATTTGAAATGGTCGTTGTGTTACTTTGAATCTCAATGTAAATAAAAATAATATTGTTCAATTCAAAACCATTTTACATCTGAATGTGGAGATATGACAAATTCTGTACAATATGTGACACAACAGTTTTGGAAAATCCAAGAAACAGTACATGCAAACATTATCTGCACGACGCAAGCAACTACAAATCGATAATATTGACGGTTATTCAACACGCCAACCTTCATCTCAAGTATCAAATTTTTCTATGCCAATAAGACTTACATATGTAGTGTACTCTATGTACTGATAATGTTGTCACGACAGTGAAGCATGTACATGTATAAACAAATGTTGGATGGAACTATATGTATGTCCAAACTGAACTAATTATTGCAATACATTGGACTAAAAATAGAACCATAAGCCTTCTTTCCACAGAAATATGCTTCATAAGCAATCGAACAGGAAATTTTAAATTTGAAAAGAATTAACAAATGGTTGACTGCTTGTTTCAGGGAAAATAAGCCTACACATTCTAATTGCTTGAATCAAGGAATGAAAAAACTCTCAACAACATTTTTATTAAATTCATAATATAGGCTTCTTCAAAATATGTTTCAATAAATAGGGAAAGTTAAATATTACCTTTTATTTTTAATGATTATATAAGTTAACATATTATTTATTCATAAGTAATGCATTTACATTGTTATTACAATACATACCTCGACCTTCATCACCTAACTGAAATGATCGAGGGTCCATTATTTTATTTGAGACATGTTATTGAATATTTAATTGATAAGTATTCAAAGCTTTTATCCCCAAAATGGCCACAATGCAGTCTCCATTTTGCTAAATGTACAGATGACATACATATCCTGTAGAACAAGATGCCTCCAAGCATGCCTTACAAAAGGGTTTTCTTGTTGAGGAGTGATTGAATAACTGTTCCGTTGACTTTGAGATGGATGATTTTTTCCTGGTTATTTGTCAATGCAGATGTTGCAACAACTGCTTGAGCCTCGAAGGGTGATAAGTCAGACAATCTTGCAAGATAATATCATTATTCACAGAAAGGAAGGCTCTTGTGGTTCTTTGTGTATGGGGTTACCTTGACCTGGGGTAATCCCGCAGAAGGGGCGATGGCATTGAATGAGTGAGTGAGTGAGTGAGTGAGTGAGTGAGTGAGTGAGTGAGTGAGTGAGTAATTATCCCCCGCCACGAAGTGGAAGGGGGATATACGTTTGGGCTCCGTCCGTCCGTCCGTCCATCCGTCCGTCCGTGCGCTATAAAGGGGATACTTTTTCTCAGAAACTATTTAAGATAGGACAACCAAATTTAGTGTGTGGCTTGTGGACATGAATACCTCGATGGAGTTCGAAAATAAGAAACGTGGGATTATTTTTTCCGGAGTTATTGCCCTTGTTCCGTATTGTTGGACTCTGTTCATGGTATCTCCAAAGGGGACAGCTTTTCTCAGAAACTGTTTAAGATAGAGTTTCCAAATTTGGTGTGTGGCTTGTGGACATAAATACCTCGATGGAGATCGAAAATAAGAAACGTGTTATTATATTTTCCAGAGTTATTGCCCTTGTTCCGTATTTTTGGACTCTGTTCATGGTATCTCTTAAGGGACACATTTTCTCTCAGAAACTGTTTAGGATAGAGTTTCCAAATTTGGTGTGTTGCTTGTGGACATAAATACCTTGATGGAGTTCGAAAATAAGAACCGTGTGATTATATTTTCCGGAGTTATTGCCCTTGTTCCGTATGTTTGGACTCGGTTCATGCTATCTCTAAAGGGGACAGCTTTTCTCAGAGACTATTTAAGATAGGATTACCCAATTTAGTGGATGGCTTGAGGGCATAAGTACCTTGATGGAGTTCGAAAATGAGAAGCACACAATTAATCTTTGCGGAGTTATTGCCCTTGTTCTGTACATTTGGACTTTGTTCAAGGTATCACCAAAGGGGACAGCTTTTCTCAGAAACTATTTAAGATAGGATAACCAAATTTGGTGTGTACTTTAAGGCCATCGATACCTTGATGGAGTTTGTAAAAAAGAAGCATGTGATTATTTTTTCCGGAGTTATTCCCCTTGTTCCTCTTTTTCGACTCTGTTTCAAGTATCCAAGGATATAGCTTTTCTCAGACATTGCTTAACATCAAATCAGTTGTGTGGCTTGAGGATATCGTTACCTTAATGGAAAGAAAATGAGAAGCGCACAATTATTTCTTCTTGAATTATTGCCCTTGTTCTCATTTCTTGTGTCTGGCGGGGGATGTTGATGACTATGTCTTCTTGTTGTAATTGGTAGTATCGCCGTCATTAGGGACAAGTGGTTGCATTGAATACCGTGTTCCCAAAAGGGATAAGTAACTGTCTTTCTGCTGCCCACATGATGTTCGGTCAAAGTGACGAAATGATTACACTGATGTAAAGTACAGCTATGTAAGTTTTCTTTGGCGTTGATGCCACTCTGTTTACATATTCCTGACATGTCATTGGTCTGGCCTGTTTTTGTCCTTCGTTGCTGAAGGTTATTATGGTTAGGGTGCAATCGAAGATTCACAGGGCAAAAAGTGACAGAATCCATCACTTTTTGTCCTGTGATTCAAGCAAATTGGGCATGTCACGTTCCCAATTGCAGGATACACATTTCCCTCTCTCGCTTTTGTGACTGCAATCCTGGTATGCAAATTTTTTTGTCGTTTCGACAGTGCTGATTCACAAGCTGATTGGTGGTTTTTATACCCTTTTACTCAATCTTGTCCTTATTTAGGTGCATTACAGTTTTTATAAAAAGTCGTCCAAGTCAAAATATATGGAAGTCACATGATTTTCATTGGGTACATTAACATTTGTGTTCGAAGGATGTTGTAAAATTATACAATTTCAAATGGAAACACTTATTTGATTTTTTGGGAAAAGAAACTATTTTGATGTAGTTTCTTTTGCCCGTGAGTTTATTTCAATCCATGTCCACTATGAACACATCTAAGGCACCGTTCTTAATATCTCCGACTACATGTTACCTTTGAATGTGCGAATACATTATATGCTAGAAATGTCACACCACAGTCATCTTGACATTTATAACATTCATGTTTAATAAAATCTAATGACACTCACATCGATATTGAGACTCTCGCTGCATTGTTTAAAAATTATTTAAGAATTAAATCACAATGTGTGTGTTTGCAAAACAAATAGAAGGATGTCAAATCATCATTCAAACTCTTATAATTTCTGACTTTGAAGTTTACACGGATTCCCGAGCGTTGGTGGGTTGAGAGCACGGTCATGTGATCAAAATGTCAAGGTTCATTAGCAAATTTCAAACGGTTACTATTTACCGACTTATTTGATTGAAAAACATAATTTAAATATCATACTAGCTTCTCAGTTGTTAAAATATATGAAACATATCAATAAAAGATCGGGCACAACTGTTTGCTGTTGAACTAAGCGAGTCAAAAGGCTTATTCTACAGTAGAACCAAAATAGTTTCACGATCGCTGGCTGAATACAAATTATGCAATCTATAAGCAAATACATACAATCTTACCATTATGAAATAACAGGATTCGGATTTGAGCAGTCATGTAAAGACATATTTATTTTCCAACTATACATAATATTGACGAGACGACAATAACAAATGGCGGCCTCCATGCCAGGACGTCATTCAAAGGATGGATAACTCTGATCCTGTGTCCCTTAAACATTAGATTTTATTCCGCTTCACTCAGCAGCCAGCATGATGAGTGCCACAGGTTTCATCAAACAGATAATCATGAAAAATAACGTAAAAAGGTATAAGAATTGTATGTAAGTTTGTGTGTTTGCACTGGAAAATGAACCTTGTCAAAGCGGTATTCAAACTCTCACGTGATCTCGGCTCGTTCACGGGAGTTTGAATCCCGCTTTGACATTGTTCAAAAACGTAGTACCGAGCTTGCAAGTACGTTCATACTGAAGTCTAAATGTTCCATCAAAGTTCACACGATATTGAAATGGTTTACACACAATTATAACAGTTTTAAATTTATTTAAATCACATGACCGTGGTCTCGATTATTAAAGGAAGGCCGAACTATATTATTTTCTATTGAATTCTTAACTGCAATTGGTTCATTAGACTATTTTGTGAAAAACGAGACCCACCAAAAATCCATATGTTGTTCCCATATTAAACTACAGCGACTTAAACTTTGCCAAAAACATCGTCTGCTTTTCACCCATGAACAACAAACCAAAAATGGTGCGGGGCTGAGAGAGATGGAAGATACGTGACGTACGTGAAGGTACGGGGTGTAAACATTCCCTTACTATTTACAATGGCAAACACTGGGGAATCAGTCAGTTAAACTGTTATATCTATGCTTTGCAATAATGCCACATTGTTGTTCTGCTGTAAACTGTTCGAGTAATATTAGTTATCAAGTTTCACTTTACAAATGTCCCAAAATATCGTTATATATATATCAAATATAATTGATATGAATAGTGAAAGACGGTGGATTCATAGACGTTCGTAGACATAGGATAAATCAATGATAATGAGATTATAAGATGACAAAATGAAACCAAGATATGATAATATGAACGAAGTATAGTTGAGACAACGAAATCAGATAGTCGGTGTTGTGATTGTTTTTTGGTGAATGCCTGTGTTTAAAATAAAACAACAAACGTGAGATAAGCAGACTCCGACGAAGTAGGCCCTACAGTAAGCCATCGACAATCACAGCACATCACAACGTCCTGCTTTTTTAACGTTGTTAATCTACCGACAACCTAAGTTACTAACAGTACATTACAATAATCAAAGCAACTCACCACACATTTTAAAACACCAAATGAAGTTGGTTATCAACGATAATACTACGTCTACGAATCCACCTACGAAAACACCGCATCTCAATGTTACATTTTACGATTTAGTTATCACTTATTAACATATTTAAACATTCATAATCTAATAGATAATAAAATAATGTTTTCAATAAAATGTGTGGTTAATCAAATAAAATAAACATCGTATTAAATTGACATTTCAGAAAGAGTATCAATTAATGTAAGAAACTTACCTTATAAACGTATCCAAACGGACAATATGAATATCCAAATGCACATTAGACAGAAATTGTAACCCTATAAATCCATCAATGACAGTACTTGGAAACAGAAGATGGTCAAATACTAACCCTCTTTCAGCAAAAGACTTTTCGCAAATGGCAAGAAAGAAAAACAAATAGACTGAATGTCGTTTAAGTGTATTGTGTGTCACCAAGACAGGACGTTTGACAATAAACATATATGACACGCTGGTCACCGACATGCCATTTGTTATATAATTCAATCTGTCCAGTAAACTTGTTATCTGTACAAACATACGAGTAATTACACTCCTTCCTTCTCACATACTCAGCTTTTTAATTGAGTAAAGTAATATGCTGTAACAACAATTCTCCCCTTTGATCTGGAAGAAACATCTATATGGTACGCTAAACTGAGAATTGTGTGTTAGTGTGCTGAAGTGACACTTTTTAAACCTTTTCGTTTTCACTTACGAGATGTGCATTAAGATGCAACTGGTAACATAATTCTTTCCTTCGATAATGTTCGTTGTCTATAGCAATCTGTGTTATCATAATGTATATGTTTGCGTGTACAATGGAGCAATCTTCATGTAAATTTCATTGAGCTTGTTGACTAATCCAGTTCATGTATTTATTCATGAAAGTGAAGTGAAAATGGTTTGCATTGCATTACAGCAATGTTGTCTCGCTTATTTGAACAGCCAATCGTTCAGTGTTTATGAAATTATACCTACCATATTACTTTATTTATTAATACATACAAAACAAAATTAACCTGTCGATTATGGAACATAATTTGATCAATTGGTGCTACTTAATCTCTCTTCGCCCCGATTCCCGCGAGAGTCTTCTTCTCTTGTGTCAATGTCACTTGAACTGTCATTTGGTTCATACAGGTAAGGCAAGGCATCGGCCACGTCAGTTGAAATGACGGAGCTTGAAGACAAACATTCCATGGAAAGTGATATGACAGCAGTTTCGCGGTTAATTGCTACAACATACTATACATAAGCGCAGGATGCACTCCAATTCAGCAGGCTCCAGTCGATGTAACCATATGAAATCTCTAGTTCAATAGTTAAGTAATCCGTTTATCGAAAATTTGGGTTGTTTTGATGAAGTTTTCTGTCTTATATGAGCAGTTAAAAAGTTGGGAAAACGCGTTAAATTAACATTAGCGGCCATATTGAGACTCCTCCACGTACGTCACAGCACGATAAGCTTCAGTGACCACAGCCCGCCCACTTTCATTCTGGTCGACGGGGCTTAATTAGGCACTTTTTTAAAAAGCTGTATATAAGTAATTTATGGGTCGATTTCATTTAGAATAGAGCAATTGTTAAATTGAAACTCCTTTTCAAAGAATCCGAATGTGACCATATGTCATTTCATCTAACCTTTAAAGATAATATTAAAAACTTTAAAATAATATATGTTTAAACACGAACATCGACAAGCACGTTTCCCGGTATAAATTCGCTGGTGTATACCCGGTTGCATGTACTGTACATTGATATTATAAGTGGTGGAAAATCTATATTGGGTTGCATGAGATATAATACTATTCCAAGGAAAACAGGATCAATGAAAAAAAGTATATCTAAAGATTCATGGAGTTACATAATCCAATGCAATATTTTATGTGTCTCGTGTGTGTAATATCTACTACGGTGTAGAGACAGAAGACATGGGAAAGAGGTTTGGTAACACCTTACGTTTGGAACGCTTGGATGAATGTTTGATTGACTTAGTCAAAAGGAGCATCGAAAACACAGCCCCCAAAACAAATGGTTCGGATTTTCTCATTGTGGATAAACACGGAACTAAGAGACGTAGAGAAGTATTCAAAGGATCCTTTACTTCAGGTACACTCCAAAAACTGGATATATGGTTCATGGTTTATTAGTATCATTCATATATGATAAAAGTGCAAGAACGTTATTCTCGACAAATACTAATAACATATCCAAGCAAGTACCTACGAAAAAATCAAATGTAATATTGATGTTAAATCATAAATTGACAAACAAAAGAAATGTCACCTATTTTCTTAAGTAACAGACAACACCAGGCCGATTTTTAAAAATGAAATGATTTAGTTCTATTAAAAGACAAACCAAACAAAATGCATTAAAGTAGATGAACCAATTCTATTCAGTACACTCACACAGTACTTGTTCAATTGGGGACAAATCGGGAGATCGTGCTGACCGTTGAAGAAGTTCAACGTTGAATCGTTGATGGAGTTTTGGAAGTCCCTGGTAAGACATGCCGAATGAGCCTTGGCATTGCCTTGCAAAAATGCATTTCGTTGACTACGTGAAAGAAATGGAATCACCACATGTGGTATTACCTCATTAAGCTAGCATTTAAGTTGCCATTGATCACCAGATATTAATATATCTGCAAATTCTCGCCAGATCATGACACCTCCCTTGCCAAACTGTTCTGTGTCTTGTTTGCAACAAAGTCGAATACATTCACCCTACCACCGGCAAATTCTTGTGTCTGCATGCAGTTTCCTGAATCTGTGTTTTCGACAATCCCTCTAAATCAATCACTTTACGGCCAACGTTTCACAGTGATTTATCATCATCATGATTGAATGTTTGGAAAATTTACTTTTTGTGTGGAAAAATATTTGATGTTTTTTTTATGAAAATTTTGAAATGTTCAAACTGATCACGTACCCACTATATTTGTGTATCAAACTGTCATTTGGTACCTGGTATATGTAATACAGACTTATCAAGGTCGATGGTATGTATAAGTGACTGTCTATGACATATCTATCAAGTGACATGAGTTGTGTGTGTGTGATCGGTTGTTAGATATCTATCAACTAACATGATTTTGTTCTTTGATTGCCTGTTGATGATGTGCGTGTGTACGTGTCTGTTACTTATCTATCGAGTCACATGCAATACGTCTGTGACTGGCAGATGAAACACAACATTGCTGAATTACTATACAGGCATTCGGAAAACATTGATGTTAGCTTTCATAATGGATAAGTTCCATAAAGAAGGTTTAATTATCACATTTACTGATATCTTCTTGTTGATGACAATATGTCAGATTTATTATTGTAAAACGACTTGCTTCCTTGCAAACGCACATGGAATACTCGAAACTAAAAATCAATGAAAACCGCTACAGTATAAGTAGATGGAAAGGCGCTAACTCGTCTTTGTCTACCAACTATATGGTTACTGGATCCTCAATTTTCAATATCATGTCGTCGAGATTTTAAAATAACAGTCTATTCATTTAGAAACAGAATGTCTTTGGACAGTTCTTTGATAATATTGTTGTAAAACAGACAATGCATCTCTCAAATATCTTTTTTTCCCGAAAACATCTCGATACCTTATGATTCTGCAGTAACACATATGTTTTGCAAAATTTGAAATTACACAATTTGAAGTGTCATGAAGATACAATCACCTGATAAAATATTTTCTGAAAGGATGTGTTCACACTATGCAATCAGAAACACACAACATACTGAAGATACTTTGGTATTAACAAGGTTGAGTAACCTATGTTCACGCTAGACTAAACCCATTCTACTTTTATACCCATCTTATATAGCGTTCATTCTGTCGTCCATCCCCTCTACCGTCCCGGTATACTTGACACACATATTATCCATGATAATTTGGACAGAGGACAGCAATGGAAACACATCTGAAAGTTTATACACCATTTTAATTTCAAAGTTACACATTAGTTACACAAAGTTCCCCTTGTGAGTACACTCATTCTCGATAATCCATTGTATACGCTGCAATAAATCTACTCCGTATACTCTGGACCCATACATGGCTTGGCTCGATAACTTTTTACCTCCCTCGGCTGGTTGTTCATCCAATCAGCGGTCTACGCTGGGAGGTTGAGCATACCAATCAAAAGACTGCTGAAGTGAAACATCTCCGTTAAACAGATGGAGCGACTTTGATGGTGTACTTTCTTGCTTTTGCGTCAAAACATTTATTCAATTACAGTGTCACTGAAAGCTCTTTGATTGACGGATGTTTTCTTGTTCATCAAAACTTGTAAAATATATTTGCTACCAAGATACAGATTCGAGCGGCCTTTTAAATGTGAACACCTTAAAATCGTCACTCGAAAGTAAATGGACTTGTATGGCTTAACCCAACCATGTACACTCGTTTTAGAACTCGTTGTAAGGATTGAGGAGAATTATTTAGCCATTTGTAAAAACAATTACATTTCCGTGAGAGCACTTTATTTCAGGAAGAACGACGTGCTACAGCGCCTTTAAACTTGAGCACGCAATGTCTCTCATTTCTCCAGGTCTCACTCTAATGTCAATATCCACGGATAGTTGTGGCATACAGTATTTGTTACTGCATACACGGTACCAGATGAGTGATAAGCAGGATGGAGATGGTGGAAGATTCACAACGAACTCAATAATGCATTGGAACAATCTAAATGTACGGTACACGGTGTGTAATATCTTAACCACAACATTTGGTAAACAGGTTTTGATTTTTCACAACTGAGATGACCAATGCATATGAAATATCCTGCATACGGTACAAGATGTAAGATCTCTGAAAAAACATTGTTTTAAAGGAACATTAAGAATGTTCTTGGAATCACATAAAAACGTCAAACGTTATACATGATGTTATTTTATTGAAATGTATTGACACTTGCTCACAATTACAACGTTAAAGCTGGTTTATTCATTATGGTGACAATATAAAGTGGAGAATCGTGTCTCATATCAGACCAGTCGTATACATCAGCTGGCCCGGGTCAACTAGTCAAAAATCATTTCAAAATCAGGATCAAATCATTATCTATAACAGGCAGAATGACTTATTCAGGTTGTTAATTTTTAAAATGTCATATAATTACTGTGCATATCAAATTAAAAAGTTAATAATCATATATTTCTATAGCGCCTGATTATCCAATTAGTGATTGCTCAATGATGTTTCCAATTGTTTGTACATGTATACGATCGTTGTACATTTGGTGTTTATGTTAATGTGCACATCAACTGAAACTATTTGAACTTAAATCTAGACATACGGTATTACTGTACGCATGAAAGCCAAATAAAATATTTTTTAAATACTTAAGGCCACTTTAACAGGATCAGACTGATTCACATTCACAGGGAAAACGAGTTGTACATGTGAAATTACTTCAAGTGATTAGCCTAAATAACGAAACCAAAAAAACAACCAAAAACAATATTTTGCATCATGTTGTGTAAATATGATGCTTTCAAAAAGGCAGAGATCACGGTCGTGAGTTAACACATACTGCAGACAAGAACAACCCTGACCATTTTAGCTGGCATAAAGTAACCATTAGAGGTGATTGCGAATAGTCCTGATTTATTCAAGTCAGACAGAATTCAATCAATCTCGAATTAACGGCGTGCATTGTCTGGTGTGTACCACCTATTCTGGATTATGTGGCTTTGTCATGATTCCTTACTTTTAGAAAAACATATCACAATGTGTCACCATGGATATCCATTGCACTTGCATTCACCTAAAATAGACTATCGTCTGTGTTGTCCGTTTATAAGTGGTCGAGAACTCCTTCTTTCATGGTAACTATTCTGGTTCTAATTTCAGAGCAAACTGATCGGATGAATAACCAACATTTGTCATTATAAGCACATTCCTTCAATACAGGACCACAATATGTTCGAGGTGTACTTGATTGTACATGCTATTCCTCCGAGCTATTCACTTCATATTTACATATAGGACACTGTGACGCCCCGGTTGAGGTTTGTGACATTGTCCTTCCTTTCAAGGCTTTATCATTTGACTTGTGTCAGCAGGATATATCGAAGAAAATAGAGCGATGTATAAAATGACAGTGGTGTGGAACTCTTAAGTGTGAGAGGAATATTTATCGGTCTCATGCGAATTTGAGAATTCAGACAGCAAGATCATCATTGTACCATATCAAAAACTCCATCGCTACATCAATACAATCCCTTGAACTACCTTCAGGCCATTTTAACACCTTAACATGAATGCTCGATGGGAAATGGACTTATCCGAACAATGTCCTTTCATTTTAGAACTATTTTTTATTGATTCATGAGTATTATTTAGCTATTGGTAACACGTATTTACTTTTTGTGAGATCACTTTATTTCTGTAGGAAAATCGTGATACAGTGCCTTTAAGCTTGTAGGTGGGATATCTCAAGAACTCATCTCTGGATTCCCTTCATATCTTACACAAAACCGGTTGATTGGACAGTATATTTCAATGACCTTGACATTATTTTCACAGTAAAGTATTGGCTATGCTTTTTTATTCAGGTGACATGTGACTGGCAAAAGCCGCTCCTGGGCCATGCTGAAAAAGAATAAAGCGTATCTGCATATATATTCATGAAGACGTCAGTTTCAATAAACGTATTTCAATAAACATGTTATTCATGTGAATAATTCATGTGATTTAAAAATATTCTTCATTTCCATAAAAATGAAACTTGGGATTGGCAAACAATCAAAAACTTCCCTGTGAATGTGCCCACGTATTTAGAAGCAGTTACATAAATATGACGTACATGGATGGTAAAAAAACCACATCAATATATACAGATATCATATTTTCCTAAAACAACCAGCAAAGAAACAATTAACTGCTGAAGGCTAATATTAATATATAAAATACTATAAATATCAGGATGTACGAGCCTACATAACAGTCTACAACAGATCACGGCACAGCCATAACACTGCATCAATACTAACGTAAATTCAAAAAATCTATTTGATGATGGTATGGAACTATATATAAATGTTGACAGTTCTTAATTAACTTGATCCGATAACTGCTAGTGGTCATATTCAATTGAAGACCTCATTAAACCTCAGAGAAAGAAGTATATATTTAACATTATGCTTTTTTCAGATAGGACAGGTGATGAAAAAGACAAAAAGTATATCGACATTTAAATCACTAGAACCAAGTCAAAGACGAGAATGAATTATCTGTCGAAATCTGGATGCATATAATTACTCGAGTAGATTTGATTTAGCTTATTGCTTAAATTCCCTGAGTGTGTTTTCGATTACTAAATCTGGAAGACGGGAATTTCAGTTATTAACCGTTATTGGAATAGAATATTTAGAGTAAAAAGTATCAGTACATTTCATATTTATAAGGTCAGCATTATTTTTCAAATTCCTGTGACACTACCTATAAATCATCAGTGTGAGAATTGTTTTATTTTCAGATAACATTATCTACCAGTTCAGAAGTCAGGAAGATGGACGTTTTCTGTATGAAGTTATCCTTATAAGTGAGAGCATTTTATTTTCTAAAGGTATAACAGCATTTGTGCAGTCGACCAAAAATGTCTTTTGAATGTGTTTTGAAGAGGTCAATATCAGGTTCATTTAATCTTCTTGAATCTATTGGTCTGATTTTTGTGTTTCAAAGAAAATAAGTAAGACCTTGATATACTAAAAATAATGTCTGAAAACTCTTTGCCCATGTTTAACAAGAAATCGTCCTTTTAGTTTGAAGAATATTATTTCGATTTTGAGTTGGCTGATGAAATATTTTTACAAGCAGTAAAACAAGAGTTTTAAGTAATCAGCGATTCTAAGACTTTGTTTATTGTCTTGATACTTTCGGTAGAGACAACAATTAAAAAATCATCTTCTTTAAATCCACAACCGAATGACAAATAACGAAAATTCCACGATCTGTTTTAAATTCTATCCAGAGGTTTCCAAATGCTAAAAAATAATGTTGCTAACAGACAATGAAATTGATAATGCAGCAATCATCTTGAGCAATCAGTGTTTTTGTATCCACTACCCTACTCCATCTAACCTTGTATTGTTTGTCAATGTATATCTACAGTATTTTAACAAATGGATAAATGCACTGACCACCCGCTGCGTTAAAGCTTTGTTAAATTCACGACACATATTTCTACAACATGATAACATATTCATAACTGTTTTTAAATTCTGGTTGTAAGACTCAATAGAATAAAGGTTGGGTATATCCCACTTATGTTCTGGACCCGTTGCTTGAGGGTGAATGAATTAGTAATGCCTGAATGTCTGTCTTGGTTCATCAATCAACAATCAGAAACGGTATTCTGATAGTGCCTTTCATTTCTCAAGCATCCACAGATCAATATCTGACAAAGTCAGTTAAAAATCTCAAAGAGAATATAGACTGCCACATGTCACAGATGAACGTACCTAAAGAAATCTATTAATTTATAGAAGTATGTAATGTATATTTATCTGTTTTTCATATGTCGGTGGAACATAAGTCATGTTACACTTGGTGAACTGAACTGAAATAAAGAACTTGGTCGTTTTGAGTATCAATGCATATGCTGTACATACTCTTCAAAAAAAAAAAAGTTATGTACATCCCATGTATCGACTATAAACTGTGTTCTTAAGGTTCTAATAGAAGGGCTGTCCTGCTTTTGAAATTGGGTATGTGTTGAAACATGTTTACATGCAGTGAAACATTTCATGATAAGTCTACATATGCTCATTTGCATAAGAAAGATCTCCATTTTTAAGAGAGTACAAATGTTATACATCAGAGCATGATACTTTTATTATCATGTACATTTAAACACACATATTCTGCTGAAATCGCTGTTTCAAAGGGGTTTCCTGGACATCTTTGGTTTTTAAGGTCAAATGAAATATGGAAATTATGTTAGAATAAATTAATGTCAACATAAAACATCTGCTTGGACTTAAATTTATTGCCGCGTATTTACTGCATGACGTCACAAAACAGGTCGGAAAGCACTTTTTGACTCTCTTAGCTCGTCTAGTTAAATATATTCGAAAATGACTATTTCTTACAAAAGTGTGTTTCTCAGAAAAAATTAACAGATAATGGTTTTAAATTTCAAACCTATTTGTGTTGGCTTCTGAAGACATGATGTAAATCTGTTTCAGTTGTATGTATCGCTCATGGTTTGAAATATCTTGTTTTTGTGTGGGACATTTTTTTATATTTGACATTATAAGCTTAAGCCCTTATCCAGCTCAATTGGTCATTTACGTAGGTACATTAGTTATTTTATCCAACTTCGGGTCTCGTTGCTTTGGTTCCTTTGTTATAAGTGTAGGTGTAATAGCTGATACGCCTACACTTTCTTAAACAAGTTCACCTTTAAGATACACCTACATGTTTTGGAGAACTGTAATTAGTTGTTATTGTGTCAAACTGTATCCGTTACAACATATTAAGATGAACAAATGCATACACGTGAATGAATAAATATGCACAAAAGACAAAACGATCAAAAACATTATTTTTAATATGACAATATAGTGTCAACATCATATATTTGCTCGCGTTCTTACAGTGATTCATGTTGGTTGGTATCAGTTGCCTCTCTACAGAAACATTCAGATCAGATGATGGGGGCTTAACCAGTCGATGCAAATGTATAATGATGAGTACAAATTAACATTGTGTTGTCATTTAAACATATCAGTGTTTTTCTTTTTTTTAAATACTGACGGAACAAGCATGTTTCCACACTTTATGGGTGTGTCTCAGTATTCCTCCGGTTTAAATATACTGAGCCATACACCTTTGAAAGTGTGATTACATCTCATTAATACATGTAATGCATTGGGAACATTTAGGAGACTTAGTTGATGGTGTCTTCGACCAAATGAATGTTCAGATATTCTGCTTCACAGTAACCATACAAACTTCATGTACGTGTTGAATTGAATAGTTCATTCATTCATTCATACGTTATGGCCTGCACCGGAAAATCAGTATGCACTTGTACTGGACAGACTGCATTAGCTTTAGTATATAAGGTAAGCATTGTTAATATTTTATCATGATCTGTTTAATGTTACTCGGTGCAACAGCATAAGTTCAACTAAGTATGGATTGATAACGAGAACTGCAGTACAAAACAAGTAGCAGATTCATGAGCTTATATATAGCATCAACCATTTACAATAGATCAAGCGTGAATTTGCTATGCACCTAAGATGTTTGTTTGATGAAAAAAATAAGTGGCAGGGAAAGTCGATATTGATTCTCTTTGTCAGCTGTCAACAGGTTCATGCATCACTAGCAATAAGAAGAGCCGATCTCAAAATGTGTACACATTTCGGGAACCTGTCTGTTATTCAGATGGATCAGATTCTTCCTCATTCTCTGATGGTCATCACCACAGCAAGTGGAATCATGCAGTGTGCGCAGTTATGTCTGTACAAAGATAGATGTAAATCTTACAACTACAAGCTGGAAAATGAAGAATGTCAACTGAACAGCATGACGAGCACAAACGACATATCACTGCCAAAGTATAACAATGTGGTTTTCTCTGATATCTCCAACTGGCCCAAAAGACTTGCAGGTGCATGTGCAGATCATTCATGTTCAGCGAACTCTCAATGTGTGCCAGTCATTGATGGTCAGTACGAGTGTCAAGTAGTAGAATGTATTGGCAAACCTATTGTAGAGAACGGCTTTATCAATTCAAGCAATGAATTCACTGCTGTTGGAGACAAGCTAGCATTTCACTGTAACAATTGATACACATCTGCATCTAACAGTGTACGATGCTTGTCTAATGGTACCTGGTCCGAATCTGTCTGTACAGCCTTATCCTCCTGCAGACAAGTGAAACAGTATTTACCGAAGAGTCCTGATGGAGAATACTGGCTTGTTCTGACCAACAGATCCTACACCTCAAACATCTATTGCCACAAAATGGACTCTGAGGAACCTGAAGAGTTTCTGACACTTCATAATGAAAATTACGGGATATATCCACAGAAGTCTAATTTATATTGTGGAGAAGAAACAGAACTTATTGGTGATTGCAGAGGTAAAGGGGGTGAAATATGGTTCAGGAAAATAAGAATAGAACCAAATAATGGCCTATCTATTCTTGTAATAAATGACCACACATTTGCTTCCATTAGTGGCAGCAGTAGTGATCTGGTATATGGATATGCTCATGATTGTTACACCACGCACCCTAATCAGATGATATCCTGTGGAGTCATTGGACGGTTCACCATCGATCTGAGAGGCACTGGCTGGAGAGTGATGGAGGGACAAAAATGGGAACTGTATGGATATCTACCTGCAATGGAACCTGTCGAGTGGAAGTTTAATGGAACCGTTATAGAACTGACATGTGGCGGATATCCTGGTGGATGTAAACCAAATGGAGGGCTCTTCCTGGAACCTTATCCAGAGTGAGGCACATCCTGGTGGATTTAGATCACCTGGGGGACTGTTCCTGGAACCATATCAGACTGGAGATGCTCCTGGAATGCATTTATGTCTAACCTCTAAATTCAGTAATATTATGTTAAAGTGATAAATCTGTTTGCCTTTAGAAGTAAGAAGTACCATTAACATATTTGACAATTGATACTGCATACTATGCAAATATATGTTCAGGTCTGTATGTAAACGGTCATGTGGTGTAAAGATGTGCTCTCTTTAATATTATTGATTTGTTTCCAGTTCATGGCTTACTATTAATGTTTGATGATTTCAAGTCACATGTGAGTGAGTTTGTCAACACAAAAACAAACACCACAACAGTATGTATGGGTTGAATATGTTCGATAGTTATGCACTGGGAGCACTCAAAGTCGAAATAGCACATTTAAAATTCCTTTTAATAAAGAAATGGACGACTTGCTACAAATTCCCTCGATTCAGTAGGTGTTGAAAATATTAAACAATAACATGACTATCAAAACATTTGAATGAAATGGTACTTTTAGAAAATATGTGATGAACATGCAAATGGTTTCGAAAGGTGGGACGTGTTATTTAATATTTGTGAGGATCTGACTATTTGTTCGTTTACACTACACAAGTTTAAGTTGTATCAATGATTTATGTCATCTCAATTAAATGCAATAAATGTAGGTTGTATTGGCCCTTTTCACTTTTGTAACTTCCTTTTTCCTTGACAATGTACAAACAAACATGTAAATGTGTAAATTACCAAGTACATCAAATTCATCTGTTACCCATTCAATATGTCTTTACATATCCTCTCATTCGATTTAGCTTTTGATCCAATCTAGATTGCTCTTGATTAGTCTTGATTAATGTTTAAGCAAGAAATGTTTTTATGTTTGTAATTAAGTAATACAAACAAAAAAGTAAAATTATTTAATTTTATTATAAAGACACGTGTATTAAATAACAGAGGGACAGGTTACAGTTAATTTCTACTTAGCAACATCCAATAAAAACTTACAGTGTCTGGGATCGTGTTGTTAACAAAATTTGCTTCTTCTTTGAACGTGCCGAAATGGAGATCAGTTATGTCCTCTATAGACTCCAGGAAATCGATCCATCATATCCATTACTTCATTGATCATCCCCTGATATACATTGCATCGGTCAGAATTCTCAAAGATGCATGTAGAGTGTCATGTAATATTAGATATTGAAGAAACAAGATGAATCTGAAATACAAATATTAGAAGGTTTTACATTAATGAAAACTATCATATGCATTGTAAAGGTACAGGGAATGGAGTTGTGCACTTAATTATAGATATATGTTGATGTGTTGTGATTTTAAGACATATATATATATATGTATAATGACATTTCTGTGTCAACCCACACTTATTTCAGAGTATTCACCCTTTACTTAGAACGAATGAACTTTCCCATGTCAGACTCCTCCCATAGTGTATGTATGATTGTATGATTCGATGGATATTTTGAAAGTTATGGCCCATATATAACAGCTCCTGGCTTTTTCATTTCAGTGTTTACAGAGGAATAACACCCAGCGACTTATCTGCATACTCTCAATCTTGTAGAGCATTGCTAAGATCAGTTTAAATGGTAATGATCTAGTTCTGAAACATTGATTATGCAGATACTATGAGTATAGTTTAGTTTTATTGAATTCCAACTTCAACATCAGCGTCAATAATTAAACTGATTATCAAAATTGAACAGGTTTTAATGTCCATGCATTGATTCAGAGGAGAGAAATAAAACTGATTTACACAGTGAATTCAAACTGTTACATACTACTCCAGAAGAGGAATTGAATAATGTTTATGTTCGCTTTTCATTTCTTGAAATATGACCTCCTTGAGTATAATGAAACATATTTATTAGTATCTAATGCGTTGTATGTGTTGCGCATGTTTACCTTCTGGGGGACTCGTCCTGGAACATTATCTAGAGGGAACCATATCTTTGTGGACGTAAAACATCTGGAGAATCTTGAACCTTTACCTTCTTTATTTATATCACATTGACAACTACACGTAAACAAAATAAAGTTCATGACAAATTCGGGGTCAGTGTACTAGTGTCATCTGTACTTGTGGGAAATCTCCAAGAGAGTTGAGCAAGACATTTTCCTGTTTCTTAAAACATGGCGGTTGCATAAAATGTGTAGTGAGTGATCGTTACAGACATACGACAGTCGCCGGGGGACTGGAAATACCATGTACCTTACACTTTACTGGACATAAGAGGTTGATAGCAAGATTGAAAACTCTTCTTCAATGAAACATCAGTAAGATAAGTCGTTACAAAAGAGGGACGTTTATTAGGGGTCCTTTTCCGCGAGTCAAAAATGGCTAAGGGGGGCGTTTATTAGGAGAGGGCGTTTATTAGGATGAAATATATATATATATATATATATATATATTTATATATATATATATATATATATATATATATATATATTCCCATATGACCTTTATTGCCCCGCCTGACATGAAACATTGTTCATTCGTCAGTGATCTCTGAAGGAAATGTAGAGAGGAAATAATATTAATGTTACTGGAGATGTTATCTGAACATATTTCTTACGATAAATGACTATTTTCAATCAACTAGATGTTTATTCATCAATCAGAATATGACCAATGAATGAAACTGGACATACTGGCCCGTGAATACTGGCTTTGAAATACATGACATAATCAAACAACATATACAGAAGCTTCATCTTAAGATACAGTGGTTATCGGTTTGCATGTGTAAATGCATGCTTAGCATACCATGGGTACTTTATTCTCGTTAGCTCGACCATAATGGTCATTGACAAGAACATTACTCTACCGACATTTGCCCAGTTCAACGTCTGTGAGTGGAATGTTGTCTCACTTACCTATTTCTTCCATCGCAGACAAAATCTGTCTTTTCCTGTGGAATATATATTCCCATATCACATATATAGCATCGTTTGACATGAAACATTCCTTCTATTTCAGATATATCAAATCCAAGGTAATTCATTTTGACAACTTTGTTTACTAATAAAACTCCCATTTAATCAATTTGTAACTTAAATGATAAATAATCTGTACAAACACCATTTTGAAATAACGATCTTACCATATCAACAGACAGGATAATCTAAACTATCCTGATGAATGACATTGCTAGTCTTCTTTGTAAGCTATACCTGTACGCTTATTCAAGTTTTCAGGCAGCATATTCCGTTTTGTAACTCTGTTGAAAATGATGTAATGCTTCTTTTGCTCTGAAATATAGGTATTTTTTAGAGGTGAATCACCAAATCTGCATAATCTAAGTCAATATTTTCTATCAAACTGGACATATATTTGTTTGCCTTAAGTGAGTCATCATTATTTTGGAAGACAACATCTATGTCATTGTAATTCTGATTAAGAGAATCCAGAAAATGATTTTCGAAAGGTTATCATACAATATTTGGTCGATTATCAATAATCAATCAACAGATTTGAGATTTAGGTCTCTCTACAACAATTTGAACTTACATCAGGTGATCAACATCAACACACTCATTCACGATGAATGTACAAACATTGTCTTATATATCAACTGAAATGACAATTACTCGTGAAAACATAGATGTGAATGTACTATACAATTCATGTTTAATGTTCTCTTATGTCATAACAGAAAGACAGAAATGGCGACACAGACCACATAAGTCATTAATGGCATGATTGGTATTGACAAATAAAAGGCGAAATTACTTTGTCTAGACAACAATGGTACATGACCATTATTGCACAGCAAGATACCAAATTATTCATATGAAAAGGCAAATGAAATATATTTATGTGTGACCGTCTTTTCTCTGCTAACTGCAATCAATAAATGAATTACTTGATTAGATATGATGCTTTGTAAGTACGAATATATATTCAACTGGAGGGTCAAATGATATTGTCAATAATGTGCAGCATTTAATTACACTGCCTGAAAGCAAACTGCAAATGACTACACAATGTTTTTGAAATTGTGTTTTAGTGTAAGCGAAGTGTTTGTCTGTAACCTATTTAAACTGCAACACTTACTCCATTGTGACTCAGTGTAAGAGAATGTAGTGAATAATACATAAAACATCGGGCGAAAGGAATGAAACCAACTTTTCAACATAGTCGGAAAAAGTGGATTTTGAATGACTTTGATGAACATATGTTTTGTGAAGATATCTGTATAATTTAATTTATAATGGTATAATAATTTGCATTATTATGTATGCACACACAGAGATCATGAATTGAAATTGATTGAGAAAAAAACGTTCTCAACGGAATACACTCAACCGCAAAACAAAAGTCACCACATTTTCAACGGTGTGAAAAACGAAATATTGCTGCCGGAGAAAGACGATTTTTCAGAAAACAAGCCAAGAAAGGCATTTTTAACTCCCTTGGTTCGCCCAGTTATGGAGATTCAAAACAATGATTTCTTAATACGTGGGTTTCACAGAAATATGAACAGATAATGGTTTTGAACTTTTAAATCTAGTTTAGTTTGCTGCTGGAGACATGATGTATCTCTGTTTTAGTAGCCTTTGTTACGCGCGGATTAAATTATCTTGTATTTTATATGGTGACGTTTCTTTTGCTGTTGAGTGTATTTCATATTTATGTTTAAACTAATAAAATATGGAAAGTTGATCAAAATGTTTTTTATAATAATGTAACTTCTTAAACGTTTTCCTCACTCATGAATACACGCATCATGCGTTATTATCCATAAGAAGAAGGGTGACAGAGTTTTTGACCGAGATGAAGGTGACATATTTTTACTGAAACAGGACAGGACAACGAATGTTGGTGTGGGACTTGAGGGTAGTTACACATAAATTGATTTCGAAAATGAAATTACAAATTACAAAACACGAAATATGTCAATCAACGAAAGATACATACATAGAGATACATTATGTCTTCAACCAAAATTAATTTGAATTTTCAAAACCATTATCTGTTCATAGTTCTGAAAAAAACACGTTTTTAAGAAATTGTCCTTTCGAATTTCCTTAACTAGACACATTATACGAACATCATTTCCATATCTTATAAAATCTCACCTTAAATATCAATTAATAATTCCGGAATTAACAGTTTCAGCAACCCATGAGTGTTTGAATAGATATAAATTATGAAGTATCATACTCTTAGTGAATTGTTTTTATATCTCTTTCCCCCTCAGCTTAGTTTATGATGGCATATTAAATTGTCACTATATGACATACTATTTAGACAGGAATAACTACACAGATCATGTAACTAAATAATGATATCATCTCTTTTGGGCAATACATGAGGAAATGTATAATTCAGTGGACTGATTCTGTATGACTAGACAGACATGAGACAAGGTAGTTCAGTGCAAAGTTTTATAGTAAAATGACGTATGTGAATAGATTTAAGGACAAAAGGATGACCATCACGACATACAGTCATGTAGGTGATTTGTGCCGTTTCCTGTTATATTAATACAGATAAAACAGAAGTTTGTAAGTATATATACAACTGGTGTGTAGAATGACAAATGTAAAAAGTTTACAGTTTAGCTTACTTCCTCAGAAAACATGTTCTGCAAATGTTTTATCAATGGATATTAATAATTAATGATTTGAGAATACTTTATCCGTTGTTTGCATACATAATATTTTGCAATATGTTAGTTTGCAATATACAATCTGAAATATTTGATCTCGACTGCTGATGGTTTGCTGTACAAAAGACATGTTCTGATGATGGGTCATCAACGATATTCGGTATCTGTCTAACAGACAAGTACTTCAGTGCTCATTATACGATGCCAAAAATAACCATCAAACACATTATTTACTGCCAGGGTTGAAAGTCTGACATTTGACTTCACGCATGAGGTATGGTCTTACCAGTTCATTAATGTCATTTTCTCTAAAAGTTTTGATATCAGTGTCTGTCCAATAGTTGATTGTAAATACTAGATTTAGGTTTCTATTGAAGAGGTCAGTGAGGGAATGCAGTAAAATCAGTTCAAAAGCACATGTGTACATTGTGATCAATGCATTACCCGATATGGTTCGATAACTGCAGCCGACGCTGACATGTTCAGTTGATGAAGTGAAAAGACTACGTTACTTCCTGCAATAATATCAGCAGACATGATATTATTCACCCACTCTTGGAAGAATGATCCGATCCGAAATCATGTTACGTAATCTCGAGAACAGCTAACCAATAACATATTTATGTATTTCCGATAGTCATTTGTGCTTTCCTGTCTAGTTATTATGAATTACTGGCATTATTACTGAGGAATCTGTTTCCTTTCTTTATTTTGATCTATTCTACCTTGAAACGTCTCACCTTGATCACATCTTTCATCAACGAATATCACGTTATGATCATTAAAGAGCGTCTACTATAAGTGATACAATAGTACTAGCAGCCGTGATGATGGCTTCAAACTCTAGATTCTTAGAACAGTAAAGGAATCCCTTGACTGTACTTAAGTGCGATCTGATCTTTCTTTGCAGTATTGCTCTAACCTAGACGACATCTGTCACTGATGGAAATCTACTTAAGTTGTCACATTTTACTCTCGTGAAGTGAAAAGCTATTTGTCTGCAATGGCGCAGAGGAAGAGATATACTTCGAAATCTGATGACCATTATACTTAATGTACATAATGGGCAGTCTCCTTCAGACAACGTGCAATAGATTCATCAAGAAAAAAGGTAGAGTTTTACTGTTTCCCAGCCGAATACTTGATTATGAGTTGTTGTTCTAATTAACGAAAATTTTGTAGTATGTTATGTTTACACAATTAAAATGGATATGTTAGAAAGTTAAAATGCACTTTCTCAAGCCATTTCTGAAATGTGTCAACAACACAACATTTGATTTTTAAAATAACCCAGCTTTAGAGAAAAACAAAATTAAATGAGTTTACTGAGTGAGTGAAAGTTGCTATCAGGAAGCGTCAAGGTAGAATATATCGAAATAACTGATGATTAAGAGAAAATAAATAGCAGTAGGCAACTCTTTGAGGTTATAAGTATGATATTCTCAAGACTAACCTGGCCTAATGTACCATCTTTAATAACCTTGGAATATGAAACCTTAGCTGAGGAGCCAACATATTTATGATACATAAGGTAAAATATATCGACTTTATAACGTGTTTATAAACTGAATGATGCAAGCGCACAAAACTGCTATCTTCATATTGATATCAATTAACATGGGGAAGGTTTCTAACACATAGGTTCAGTTGTGAGATTGTCAAATGTCAGTAATCAAGGATCAAAGGTCAGGGTCACAAGTGATGTTTTGAAATCAGATATCAGTCTTGCGATCTCTCAATGCTTTGCAGAAGACATTCTCTTCATGCACAGGAACGTCATAGTTTATATTTCTCCTGTTGTTGGACACTTAAGGAAACAGTGACAGTTAAATACTTTGTTCAATTCTAAGTACTTTGTTACGGTAAGCAAAATGATAATGAAGTCTCATGATGAATCAATCAAATGAAAGCAAATAAGTCGTATATAATTAAAAGTGCATTGAATAAAGCATACAATTAATCAGATGAACATTTGCAGAAAAGTTTACTTTGAAATATAGAGTATTTCTGCGCAAAAGGAGTGAAGAACACACTCAAGAGAAAGACACATAAATCATACCTCATCTATTGATTTTATGAAAACATCTAATGTCAACTCCACGTCTTCTTCATATGCTAATATATATGAGCTCCTAAATTAATTTTACGTTTTTGAAATAACAAGAAATATCCCTAGATTTGTAAGTAAGAAGATGCGTCTGGATCGACAAGCCAACACTGAGCAGTATCTCATATCATAAAGGTAGGGTGGCTCCAACTGTGTTTTCCTGGGGTTAGTTGAAATGAATATTAGCTATATTGTCAAGTGGATTTTTATGATTGTTACTTCTACGTTTTCCAAGGAAAATAAGAATGATGAAAATAATGTTCACTTGAAGTTTCAACCAAATATAAATACTAGTATTGACAAACAAATTACATATAAGCACAATACTCTTCAAATGGCACACTAAAAAAACAACCAAAGGATCTCCTATCAAATCGTCTATGTTCACCTAATATTCTCGAAAGAAGGTATGCTTTGAGAGTACATGGTTAACAGTAGTGACACATTAAATAAGCCGTCCTTTTCATATTATTATTATATATCATTATACTTTTTCCCATGAAGTATGGATCTTCATAACACACGTACTATGAATGTCAAAGGGTCCAACAGACTGACTTGTATAACAAACTATCTGTCAACATTATTACCTATAACATGGAGGTTTTTGGGACATATAATGTATATCTTGATAAAAAAGTCGTGACTGATGAGGTTTCTAATTGTTGGCTTACAGCTATGACCCACTGAGGTATCATCATCACAATTTTGGGGTTGCATTTGTATGGTCAATTAGTGGCATAGACCCTGGTTAAGATAACTTAATCAGTGACATTTCAATGGCCAAATACTAGCTTGTATCTGGTTCATCAATGATTGAATAGTTACCATGTTCAGGTACAATTTAGTAGCGACATAAGGTTTTGGCCATTTTATAATCAGCTTTATATGAACATATCAAACATTGCCTAAAGGATTCTTAATAGAACCTGTTCTTAATGTCTATCAGCATGTTAGAATGTATGTTATTGTGAACGTCCCATTGAATACCCAACCTTACTGGATGCATGGAACCAGTTGGTCCCATGGTCCACCAGACAACACTGGACGGATCCAGAACAATCCGGTAAACGGATCCATCCACTTTTTGTCATGTATAAATTGTTGGCCTTTCAGAAATAAAGTCTGTTATATTTTTTTTTATCTTGGGAGTGTCATTCACTGATCATACACTATTACCTTAATAGATGTTCAGAATCAGAATGTAGTTCAGTAATGGATATCAATGTTCCCAGTTCACTAACTATGTAGAGAAAACAATCAGTCAATGGTCAAATTCACAATGAGGTCATGACTGAAAAGTGATCATCGGTTGTTAAAAGTAAACGTCAATGTCACGTGATATGGCCATTTTAACCATTTGATCAAATTTTGAAATCAGAAATTGGTTTGAAGAACTCATATTAACATTTTGTCAATTCTTTTGATATGATATCATTCAAAGTCAAAGGTCACGGACAATTTCTTGAGTTTAATGTTCAGTTGTCTTTTTTGGTATATCTATTTTAAAAATGTCCATTTTATTGTGGCTATGGAAAAGGCAAAACAGTTAAAGGCGACACCCTTAGTCTCCGGACTGATGTGCTTTTGCAGGGTCCTGCATATGCTATTTTTTAACAATTGCAGTTACCGATCAAATCATGGTATTGCATATTTATAGTGATGTATGTCAATTGTATCCTTTCACATGCAATACCCGTTAACATACTTTGAATATTTAGCATAGTAATTTCTTCAAATAATAAAGTAATAACTAACTTGTTTTGGTCTATACACACCATCATATGTTAAGTATAGAATTTGTACTTAATGACATTACAAAGCAGATGTAGAACAGCAAAGTTGGTTTCTCACACTGCTCGAAGTGTTTGAAGTTGTTTGTCCATTGATGCCAGAAGTAGTATGTTGATTGGTGCACGAGGTAGGTTGTCCATTAATGCCTCGTTAAGAGGACCTGTCCCTCAATGTCACTAAGAGGTATAAGCTGCAGACAGGAAGATATTAGTCACTTACTCCCCGGGATGAATGTTCCCTATATCCTCTAGGACTCTGGTATTTCATACAGGATAGAAAGAACATTTTACACATTATCTAAGGAATCTGAGGCGTGACTTCCATTCAATATTTCCTTTCCGAGTTTCAAAAGGTTGATAATGAATATGAATACAATAATTGATACATCATCAATGTTTGGAAATATTTGAACTATTCATTCAAGTGGCGATGGTGAAACCATTTTGCCCTGAACAGAGGGCATATCTAAATGTTCATTTACTTGTGAGAAGCAAACATTTTTCAAATATGTATGTCCAGTCATTTAGCTAGGCTATGTGTGATGTTTTATAATACTAGATGTACGCGCACCATGTACATCTATTAGTTATATATCATATCAAAGACAATACTAAACATTTCAAATAACTGATTTTTTAAATTAATTTTAGAATAGCAGTAATGGAAACAGTAATGTAATGGTTATAAGATTATCAATATGTAAAAGGTATATTTATTCTGTTTAGTCGACATGTAAAACTGAACAAGACTTTATAAAACTCTTCATATTCAGACAAATAGGTTCTTGTCAACTCCTGAACTTGACCTTTTACCTTGAATGTGAAAATGTCAAACAAATTCACCAGGGTTATAAGTAAGAAGTTATATATATCAGTTCTTAAAACCTTACTAGGAAAAAGTTATAGCCAAAACAAAACAAAGGCGATGGAAACCAGCAAAACATCTTATAGCAGTCCAGTCCTAGTCCGAACTGCTAATTAACTAACATCACCCAATGCAGCACGTCTATTAGAAGGGATAGCTTCCACAAAATATACATTAGATATCATAAAACATTAACGACGTAATAACTGTCGTGAAGTTTCTGTGGCAAATTGTACTATGACCAAGAGTGTCCAAATTTGTTCACTGGGAATCGAAATCTCCCGACTTTTAATGAAATGTGGCTCTAGGGCAGTTTTATTCAAACGTTTACTTACCTAATATCCATCTACATTGTTCTACACAGGTGACCTGTGTAAAGGAGGTGGGAGAGTTCAGTTCAGTTCTCATGTAGATTCCTTGCCCTACTGAAGTTGCCTTTTGCATTGGAGTGGAAGGGAAGCTGCTCTCGTCTTTAAAGTGAGATAGTCTCGCCGACCTTCATTACATGAGTCCAAGTTCGTCAACGAGGTTCCTTTAAAAGTCATTGTAGTTTGAAACATCCTGGCAAACTGAAAAACTTAGGCCATGACAAGATAACCAATTATGTCAGCTGAAAGCAATATTAAAGAGGAATTGTGTTGTCCCAACTTATTTCATCCTGTTCACTTACACATTCCAATGCTCTCATTTTAAATATTTGAAATCAACGTTGTTTTCTGCAAAAAAGAATGAAGGATGACATTGTACGATAACGAAGTATATATCCTGAATCAGGGAAACACAAATACATATTTAGGTTACCAAGGCTCGTAACATACAATATTTTTCCTAATAGGGATTTTGGGCTGTTGCCCATTCTAGATAGACACCCGTTTTTATCTTTATGATTTTAAAAATATTTTGTTGCACTTATTACAAGGATTCTGGTTGGTCGAGAGCCCTCAAATAAATGCAACCAATTCACGATGAACATAGATAAAATGTCCATTCTGACGTCTCAAACTATCCAAACAAAAAGAAAGTGCCTGTCTTTTCATTTTGGAAATCACAACTGATGCTTGAAAGAACAAATCTTGCAAGTAGAGTGCTCAATACATGATGACTTGCAGTTATACTTTGAATGATACGCACACCTTGTTAAGCAATCCTTAAATGTATTTCAAAGTGGTTTCAAGAAAAAGGTACATAATTTTCAATTAATCTATTGATTTTATGAATATTATATATTTACATCTTATGTCACATCAACCTCACCTTCAAATGTGTGTATTATAAATGAGGTGTAAAATCATGTTTCTGCATTGGTTGGGTAACAAAAACGATCCTTAGACTTTTACATTTACAATAATCATTATTGAGATTTTGAAAAACTTTATCCCTGACTTGTTAAGCCAGAATAGTCGTCAATCTGTAGCTCAGACCCTGCAGTGTGGTGTGAACTGTTTCTTAGAGTTAATTGAAATGAATTTAAGAAATATTGTTACCTGCATTTGTTTGATGATCAATTCTACGTTTTCCAAAGAAAACATGATCAATGATAATAATGTATACCTGAAGATTCACGGAGCTATAATCAAATGTAATATTGGATGTGAGTCTAGTTCTGGTTGTATCTACCATGGCGTGGAGACAGAAGAGTTGGCAAAGAGGTTTGGAAAGACTTTACTTTTTGGACACTTTGATAAAACGTTCATTGATTCATTAAGAAGGAGTATTGAAAACACAGGTCCTAAAACAAATGGTTCGGAATTTCTCATTGTGAGTATAACAGGAAGCAAGGGATGGAGAGAAGTGTTCAAGGGATCCTCGGCCTCAAGTAAACTCCAACGGACTGGACTTAAAGTTCATGGTACGTTAACATCAATCGTATATAACAGAGATGCAGATACCTTATTTTGGTCAAATACTATTAGCATATACAAACATGTAATTGGGAATACATCAAATGTAAAATTTTGTAAATTGTCAGGTAAATATATGAATATATACACAAATCATTTGTTTTTTGTATCCGACATGCTACATAATCCTATTGTCAAAACCCCTCTGCATACCTGTAAAGAGAAGACAATTTGGTATCGACCCTACCCTGTTTTAATATTTGGCATGGTAATTGATGGCGATCAGATTTGTTGGGCGGAAGGAAAAGGGATTCCGAGAAAGATTCGCTGTGCCCATCCATCATCTAGTAAGACACATCGTGTGATGATGACTGGAGGGGTATACTATCATATTGGTATTTACAATACACCACCACTGATATTGATCACTTGGACAAATAGACGGGGCCGTATTACATTTGAAATCAGCAGACAAGCACGGGGAGATAGAAACAGGAAGCTCTGTCATTCTTTCAAAGATCTACACCCAATTGTATTTTTTCTTAAAAAATAGGTCCTTTATTATACAATTGAAGCATCAACAAGCCTCAAAGCAATGCATGTACACATAAACTGTACCGCTTTTAATGTTATTTCTATCAGTGAATGTCCAATGGTTAGAAATCGTTTTCAAAAGCATGTTCTCTTTACCTTGTTTTAAGAGAAACATAATCCAATTAAAATTGAATGATTGTTGAGTTCATCGTTTAATTACTCAAGTGTAGAAATCATCATGAACATATTCTTCTCTTTATGTTTTTATGATACCATATGTTGTGAAATTAACATTGTTTTCACTGAAGTAACGCTGATCTGCAAACATATAGCAATATTATGTATCGCTTAATCTCTGATTGATCCCATGAAGCAAACTTGAGACCTTTGCTGACCATATATTAAAGAACTCAACTCAACATCTCTAAAGTGTCTGGCAAATTGATCACGATTTGTGCTCATCATCTCTAAAGAAGAAGGCAACATCATCACAAACTACACTGAATATCTCTAAAGAGTGAGTCAATATAATCAAGGATTTTGATCACCAACTGTGAAGTGTGGGGCATTATAAAATGGAACTGGACTTGAAGAGTGGGGTAAATAATCACAAACTGTGCTCAACATCTCTGAAGACTGAGGCAAGATAATGACGATCTTACGATTAAATTACTTACTTAATGACCTACCCCAGAGCGATTGGATTACTTCTATTTCGTACATCATGTCATGTTTTACTGATTGAAAAAAGGTAGATGGAATAGGAAACATATTTTTGAATAAAAATGTAAATTGTGTTCTAGTGATGATGTTGGAGATGACTTTCATTATGTTTTGTTGACATTTCACAAAAGAAAACAAGACCAACCAAGCTAAATTTATTTTGTGTTAAAATCTCAATTTTAAATGGTCGTTGTGTTACTTTGAATCTCAATGTAAGTAAACATAATATTGTTCAATTCAACACCATTTTACATCTGAGTGAGGAGATATGACAATTCAGTTCAAAATGTGACACTACAGTTTCGGAAAATCCAAGAAACAGTTCATGCAAACATTATCTGCACGACGCAAGCAACTACAAATCGATAATATTAGCGGTTATTCAACACGCCAACCTTCATCTCAGTTATCAAATTTGTCTATGCCAATAAGACTTACATATGTATTGTACTCAATGTACTGATAATGTAGTCATGACAGTGAAGCATGTACATGTATAAACACACGTTACGTTTATGAAACTATATGTATGTCCAAACTGAACTAATCATTGCAATACATTGGACTAAAAATAGATCCATAAGCCTGCTTTCCACAGAAATATGCTTCATAATCAATCGAACAGGAAATTTGAAATTTGAAAAGAATGAATAAATGTTTGACTTCTTGTTTCAGGGAAAATAACCCTATACATTCTTATTGCTAGAATCTAGCAATGAACAAACTCTCAAAAACATTTTCATTTAATTCATAATATAGGCTACTTCAAAATATGTTTAAATAAATAGGGAAAGTTCATTATTACCTTTTATTTTAAATGATATATAACATTATATAACGTTTTATTTATTAATAAGTAATGCATGTAAATTGTTAATACAATACATACCTAGATCTTCATCACACAACATAAATGATCAAGGATCAATTATTTTATTTGAGACATTTAATTGAATATTTTATTGATAGGTAATCAAAGCTTCTATCCCCAAAATGGCCACAATGCAGTCTCCATTTTGCTAAATGTACAGATGACATACATATCCTATATAACAAGATGCCTCCAAGCATGCCTTTCAAAAGGGTTTTCTTGTTGAGGAGTGATTGAATAACTCTTCTGTTGACTTTGAGATAGACGATATGTTCCTGGTTATTGGAAATGTTCCTGGAAATATTGCAACAACTGCTTGAGCCTTGAAGGGTGATAAGTCGGACAATCTTGCAAGATAATGTCATTATTCACAGAAAGGAAGTCTCTTGTGGTTCTGGGTGTTACCATGACCTGGGGTAATCCTGCAGAAGGGCCGTTGGCATTGAGTGAGTAAGTGAGTGAGTGAATGAGTGGGTTGGTGGTTGGTTCGGTGGTTGGTTCGGTGGGTGGGTGGGTGGGTGGGTGGGTTTTCGGTGATTGAGTTAGTTAGTGAGTGAGTGAGTGAGTGGGTGGGTGGGTGGGTGGATGCATGAGTGAGTGAGAGAAATGTCACACCACAGTCATCTTGACATTTATGCACATACATGTTTAATACAATCTAATGACACCCAAATCGATATTTAGACTTTCTCGCTGCATTGTTTAAAATTATTTAAGAATTAAATGACAATGTGTGTGTTTGCTAAACAAATAGAAGGATGTCAAAGCATCATTCAAACTTTTATAATTTCTTACTTTGAAGGTTACACGGATTCCTGAACGTTGGTTGGTTGAGAGCTCGATCATGTGATCAAAAAAGGTTCAATATCAAATTTCAAGCGGTTACTATTTCCCGACTTATTTGATTGAAAAACATAATCTAAATATCATACTAGCTTCTTAGTTGTTAAAATATATAAAACATATCAATAAAACATCGGGCACAACTGTTTGCTGTTGAACTACAGTAGAACAGAAAGACATTCACGATCGATGGCTGAATACAAATTATGCAATCTATAATGAAATAAATACAATGTAACCATTATAAACTAACGGAATTCTGATTTGACCAGTCATGGTAAAGAACTATTTATTTTCCAACTATACATAATATTGACGAGGTGACAACAGCAAATGGCGGCCTCCATGCCTTGACGTCATTCAAAGGATGGATAACTCTGATCTCGTGTCCCTGAAAGATTGTATTATGCTTCACTCAGCAGTCAGAATGATGAGTGCCACAGGTTTCATCAAACAGATAATCACGAACAATAACGTAAGAAAGTATAGGAATTGAATGTAAGTTTGTGTGTTTGCACTGTCAAAGCAGTATTCAAACATTCACGTGAGCTCGGCTCGTTTACGAGAGTTTGGAAACGCTTGGATGAATGTTTGATTGACTCAGTCAGAACGAGCATCGAAAACACAGCCCCCAAAACAAATGGTTCGGATTTTCTCATCTTGGATAAACACGGAACTAAGAGACATAAGGAAGTATTCAAAGGATCCTTTACTTCAGGTACACTCAAAAAAATTGACATATGGTTCATGGTTTATTAGTATCAATCATATATAATAAAAGTGCAAGAACGATATTCTGGTCAAATACTAATAACATATACAAGCAAGTACGTGGGAATAAATCAAATGTAATATTGTTGTCAAATCATAAACTGACAAACAAAAGAAATGTCACCTCTTTTCTTAAGTAACAGACAATATAAGGCCTATTTTTTTCAAACATATTGATTTAGTTCTCATAAAGGACATTCAAACAAAATGCATTTAAGTAGATTAACCAATTCTATTAAGTACACTCAAGTACACAAAACAACTATTGCACAGTGCCACTGATAGTCTGGTATTCGATCAGCAGCAGGAAAATTAAAATTAACTGTAAAATTGTACCACCACAATTTCATGGACTAGTAGCCGGTGCTGTTGGTTGAGAATTTGTCGTCCCATATAGTCCCGCAATTGTTCGATTGGGGACAGATCGGGAGATCGTGCTGGCCATGGAAGAAGTTCAACGTTGAATCGTTGATGGAGTTTTGAAAGTCCCTGGTAAGACATGCCGAAAGAGCCTACGTCAAAGAAATGGAATCACCACATGTGTTATTACCTCATTAAGATAGCATGCAGCATTTAAGTTGCCATTGATCACCATATCTTAATACATCTGCAAATCCTCGTCAGATCATGACACCTCCCCTGCCAAACTGTTCTGTTTCTTGCAAGATCGAATACATTCACCTTATCACCGGCAAATTCTCGTGTCTGCATGCAGTATCCTTAATCTGTGTTTCGACAATCCCTCTAAATCAATCACTTTACAGCCAACGTTTCACAGTGATTTATCATCGTCATGATTGAATATTTGATGTTTTTTGTTGTTCAGTTTCATAATGAAAATTGTGAAATGTTCCGGCTAATCACGTTTCCACTATATTTGTGTAACTGTCATTTCGTACCTGGTATATGTAATAAAGTTCTATCAAAGTCGATGGTATGTATTAGTGACTGTCTATGACATATCTATCAAGTCACATGATGTGTGTGTCATCGGATATATATCAACTAAGATGATTTTTTTCTTTGATTGCCTGTTGTATAGCTACAAGGTGAGATAATGTGTGTGTGTGCGTGTCTGTTACTTATATATCAAGTCACATGCAATACGTCTGTGACTGGCAGATGAAACACAATTTTGCTGAATTACTGTACAGGCATTCGGAAAACATTGATGTTAGCTTTTATAATGGATCAGTTCCAGAAAGAAGGTTTAATTATCACATTTACTGATATCTTTTTGTTGATGACAATATGTCAGATGCATTGTTGTAAAACAACTTGCTTCCTCGCAAACGCACATGGAATACTCAAGAGTAAAAATCAATGAAAACCACTACATTATAAGTAGTTGAAAGGCGCTAACTCATCTTTGTCTACCAACTACATGGTTACTGGATCCTCAATATTCAATTTCATGTCATCACGATTTTAAAATAACAGTCTATTCTAATTAAGAAACAGAATTTCTTTGGACATTTCTTTGATAATACTGTTGTAAAAAAGACAATGCATCTCTCAAATATCTGTTTGCCACAAAACGTCTCGATACCTTATGTTTCTCCAGTAACACATATGTTTTGCAAAATTTGAAATTACACAATTTGAAGTGTCATAATGATACAATCACGTGATAAAGGATTTTCTCAAAGGATGTGTTCACACTCCACAAACCGAACCAAAAAACATGCTGAAGATGTTTTGGTATTAACGAGGTTGAGTAACCTATGTTTACGTTAGACTAAACCCATTCTACTTATATACTCATCTTATAAACCGTTCATTCTGTCGTTCATCCACTCTAATGTCCCGGTATACTTGACACACATATTATCCATGATAATTTTGACAGAGGACAGCAATGGAAACAAATCTGAAAGTTCATACACCATTTTAATTCGAAAGTTACACATGAGTTACACAAAGTTACCCTTGTGAGTACACTCATTCTCGATAATCCATTGCATACATCTACTAAGTATACTCTTGACCAATACATGGCTCGGCTCGATAACTTTTTTTTACCTCCCTTGGTAGTTCATCCAATCAGCGGTCTACGATGGGAGGTTGAGCGTACCAATCAAAAGACTGCTGAAGTAACACCTCCGTATAAAAGATGGAGCGACTTTGATGGTGTATTTTCTCGCTTTTGCGTTGGAAATTGATTCAATTAGAGTGACACTGAAAGCTATTTGAAATGACGGATGTTTTCTTGTTCATCAAAACTTGGAAACTATATTTGCTACCAAGATACAGATTCGAACAGCCTTTTAAATGTGAACAACTTTAAATCGTTGCTCGAAAGTAAATGGACTTGTATGGCTTAACCCAACCATGTACACTCGTTTAAAAACTCGTTGTAGGGATTGAGGAGAATTATTTAGCCATTTGTAAAAGCAATTACATTTCCGTGAGAGCACTTTATTTTCAGGAAGAACGGTGTGCTACAGCACCTTCAAACATGAGCACTCAATGTCTCTCATTTCTCCAGGTCTCACTCTAATGTCAATATCCACGGATAGTTGTGCCATACAGTATTTGTTACTGCATACACGGTACCAGATGAGTGATTAGCAGGATGGAGATGGTGGAAGATTCACAACGAACTGAATAATTCATTGGAACAATCTAAATGCACGGTACACGGTGTGAGACATTTGGTAAACAGGATTTGATTTGAGATGAAGGTGACATATTTTCAGTGAAACAGGACAGGAGAACGAATTTTGGTATGGGACTTGAGGGTAGTTATACATTAATTGATTCGAAAATGATGAATTTTTAATAATATTCTTCTTAATTAGTTACTATTGTTGTTAGTTTTATTCATGCTAACCGTTCATGATAACCAAAAGTGGACAGCTTTTTGAGAAACTGTCAAATATTGGATAACACATTTTATGTCAGGCTGAAGGGTATCAATAACTAAAAGTGCAAAATTAAATTAAATGTTTTCTTGTGTTATTGCCCTTGTTCTTGGGTTTTTTCAGAGAGAGTTCTGATATACGTGGCCTCCTGTGCACAAACTCTGACACCTGACAAGGGAAAACTACAATAAAGTGACTTTTATATTCTAATTTGCCAACATTTTCGATGTATACAGTCTTTAAAGTGTGGTAGATTTATGACATTTAGGATACGTTGAGTATTTTAATCAGAATCATTATGGTGGTTGAGGTTCACACCGATTCCCCAGTCACTCTAGATTCACCTACACTCACTCTCAACTACGCTTGATCACTGCATGTATTCTCAATAAGCCTACACTTTGATTTAGTTCTACACTGCCCACAAGTTGACTCCTTCAAGTAGCAAACTGGCATTGCTAATTACTGGGGAAAGTTCCATTTGATATGGATAATGAGCACAAACTATAAATTTCTATTGCTGAAAGTTTATTGTCTATTTATATATGAAATCAAAATGACTGTCAACTTTTCACTTCCTTGTTCACATTATCCAGAATGTAGGCTGTTTAAGAGGTGTATTGAATTTCCACAACATTTCAACACGGCATAGGTAATACGAGTTGAATATGTATTATCACAGAGAGGTAAAACACAAGTATTGTAAGTTGGATATCGCTAAAGTTTGAATAATGAAACAGGATTGAGAGTATTGGGGTTATTGGAGGACAACGTGGTTGATGTTGACAATCATAGAATCATGAATCCATTATCTTATAATGTTCTAGTAAGCTAACATTTTCTGATTCGATGCACTTAAATTATTAATGTCCCATTTGTGTTGATATGATTGGTATGTTTAATATAAGAGCCCCGTCTGACTTTGTTCCATTGAGCGAAGTCATACACGTTCTACAAATAATGCTTAATAACATGTTGCTTTAATGCATGAATACTAAACAAAAAGTGACACAGGTGTCAACGTAAGCAAATTTCATACATATGTGTTAATTAAATTAACATTAGAACAAGAAAAGGACATAAACGTTTGCTTAATATTATTAGTGACAGTTAGGAATGTTGATGATATTCTACTTCAAAAACATTTTCTGATGATTGGTCATTAATGATAATCTTGTAATCGTCTCAAAATCAGGAAGGTATAGTTATAGTGGGGCAGATGTATGAATCTATGAAACAACTTCCACGCTCTCTCTGGGGTAATGGTCTTACCTATTCATTAATGTCACTTTCTCTAAAAGTTTGATATCATTTTCTGTCCAGTAGTTGATTGTAAATAACAGATTAAGGTCTCTATTCAAGAGGTCACTGAGGAAATGCATTAAAAATCAGTTCAAAAGCACATGTGGTTCGATAACTGCAGCCGACGCTGACATGTTCAGTTGATGCAGTGAAAAAGACACCGTTCTTTCCTTCAATAATACCAGCAGACATGATATTATTCACCCACTCTTGAAATAATGATCTGATCAAAAATAATGTTACGTCATCTCGAGAATAGCTAACCAATAACACATTTATGTATTTCTGATAATCATTTGTGCTTTCTTGTCTAGTTATTATGAATTACTGGCATTATTACTGAGGAATCTGTTTCCTTTGTTTATTTTGATCTATTCTACCTTGAAACGTCTCACCTTGACCACATCTTTCATCAACGAATATCACGTTATGATCATTAAAGAGCGTCTATCATAAGTGATATAATACTACTAGCAGCCGTGATAATGGCTACAAACTCTAGATTCCAAGAACAGTAAAGAAATCCCTTGACTTTACTTAAGTGCGATCTGATCTTTCTTTGCATCATTGCTCTAACCAAGACGACATCTGTCATCGATCGAAATCTACTTAAGTTGTCAGGTTTTACTCTTGTGATGTGACATGCTATTTTTCTGTAACGGAATGCTATGTATTATCACAGAGGGATGAATATTCTTCCTCTGATGACATCTGATCACCATCATACTTTATGTACATAATGGGCAGTCTCCTTTAGACAATGTTGATAGTGCAATAGGTTCATCAAGAACAAAGGTCGGTTTCTACTGTTTTCCTGATTTCTTGATAATGAGTGGTTATTCTAAATACCGCAAATCTTGTACTATGCAATGTCTGCACTACAAAATTGGATATATTAGAACGTTATAATTCACTTTCTCTTTCTGAAATATGTCAACAAAACAGAATTATATTTTTTTAAATAACTCAGTTTTAAAGAAAAACATATTTAAATGAGATCCCCGAGTGAGTGAAAGTTGCTATCAGGAAGCATCAAGGTAGAATATATCGAAATAACTGATGATTAAGAGAAAATAAATAGCAGTAGGCATATCTTTTAGGTTTTAAGTATGATATTCACAAGACTAACCTGGCCTTATGTACCATCTTTAATAACCTTGGAATATGAAACCTTAGCTGAGGAGACAGCATATTTTGATACATAAGGTAAAATATATCGACTTTATAAAGTATGTATCATATTGAATGATGCAAGCACACAAAAACTACATATCAATATCAATTAACGTGGGGAAGGATTCTAACAAATAGGTTCAGTTGTTAGATTGTCAAATGTCAGTAAACAAGGGCCATAGGTCAAGGTCACTAGTGATGTTTCGAAATCAGATTTCAGTCTTGTGAGCTCTCAATGCTTTGCAGAAGACATTCTCTTCATGCAATGGAACGTCATAGTTTATATTTCTCCTGTTGTTGAACACTTAAGGAAACAGTGAAAGTTAAATACTTTGTTCAATTCTAAGTACTTTGTTACGGTAAGCAAAAATTATAATGAAGTCTCATGATGAATCAATCAAATGAAAGCAAATAAGTCGTATATAATTAAAAGTGCATTGAATAAAGCATACAATTAATCAGATTAACATTTGGAGAAAAGTTTACTTTGAAATATCGAGTATTTCTGCGCAAAAGGAGTAAGAACACACTTCAAGAGGAAGACACATAAATCATACTTCATCTATTGATTTTATGAAAACAGCTAATGTCAACTCCACGTCTTCTTCATATGCTATTATATATGAGCTCCTAAATTAATTTTACGTTTTTGAAATAACAAGAAATATCCCTAGATTTTTAAGTAAGAAGATACGTCTGGATCAACAAGCCAACACTGAGCAGTATATCATATCATAGAGGTAGGGTGGCTCGAACTGTGTTTTCCTGGGGTTAATTGAAATGAATCTTAGCTATATTGTTAGGTGGATTTTGATGACAGTCACTTCTGCGTTTTTGAAAGAAAATAAGAATGATTAAAATAACGTTTATTTGAAGTTTCAACCAGATACCAATACTAGGATTCAGTGCAAAGACAAATGACCTCCTTGATATAAGCACAATACTCTTAAAATGATATGCTTAAAACCCAAATCATCTCATCTCAAATCGTCTATGTTCACCTAATTTCCTAGAAGAAGGATATGTTTTGGGAGTACATGGTGTATCAACAGTTGTGTCTTATTAAATAAGCTGCCCGTTATATAGTCAGGACGTTATAATGATATATGAAACTACGTCACACACGTACTATGAATGTGAAAGGGTCAAGCTGACTTACTTGTCTAACAAACTATATGTCAACATATCTTAACTATAGCATGGAGGTTTTTGGAAGAATATAATGTATATCATGATAAAAAGTCGTGACTGATAAGGTTTCTAATTGTTAGCTTTCAGATATGACACACTGCGGTATCATCATCACATTCTTTGGGGTGCATTTTAATGGTTAATTAGTGACATAGCCCACGGTTAAGATGACATAATCAGTGACATTTCAATGGCTAAAGACTGGCTTGTATCTGGTTCATCATTGATTGAATAGTTACCATTTCAGGTACAATTTAGTAGCAACAAAACGTTTTGTCCATCTTTATTATCAGCTTTATATGAAAATATCAAACATTGCCCGAAGGATTCTTAACTTGAACTGTTCTTAATGTCTATTAGCATGTTAGAATATGTGTTATTGTGAACGTCTCATTGAATATCCAACCTTATTGTATGCATGGAACCAGTTGGTCCCATGGTCCATCAGACTAACACAGGACGGATCCAGAAGAATCCGATAAACGGATCCAACCACTTTTTGTCATGTATAAATTGTTATAAATTAAGTCTGTTCATGTTTTTTTTATCTTGAGAATGTCATTCACTGACCATACAATATTACCTTAATAGATGTTCAGAATCAGAATGTATTTCGGTAATGTTTATCAATGTTTCCAGTTCACTAACTATGTAGGGAAAACAATCAGTCAACGGTCAAATTAACAATGAGGTCATGACTTAGCATCTTCTTGCAACTAGCCTCATGTTAACTATTAACACTTTGTAATAAACAATGAAAAGTGATCATTGGTTGTTAAAATTAAAGTTCAAGGTCACGTGATATGGGTTAAGGCCATTTTAACCCTTTGATTAAATTGTGAAAGCAGAGATAGGTTTTAAGAACTCATAATAACACTGTTGATTATGCCCCATGTTAATTCATTTGATATGATATCATTCCACGTCAAAGGTCAAGGTCACGGACAATTTCTAGAGTTTAATGTTCAGTTGTGTTTTGTGGTATATTTATTTTTAAAAATGCCCATTTTATTGTGGCTATGGAAAAGGCGAAACAGTTAAAGGCGACACCCTTAGTTTCCAGACTGCTGTGCTTTTGCAGTGTCCTGCAAACGCTTATCTAGTTTTTAACGATTGCAGTTACCGATCAAATCACGGTATTGCATATTTTTAGTGATGTATGTCAGTTGTATCCCTTTCACATAAAATACCCGTTAAAATACTTTGAATATTTAGCATAGTACTTTCTTCAAAAATATAACTAACGTGTCTTGTTTTTAATATAACCATGTGTTAGGTCTAGGATACAGTATGTAATTTGTACTTAATGACATTATGTAAGCAGATGTAGAACAGCAAAGTTGGTTTCTTACACTGCCCGAAGTGAGTGAAGCTGTTTGTCCATTGATGCCAGAAATAATATGTTGATTGATGCACGAGGTAAGTTGTCCATTAATGCCTCTGGTACCGAAGCTAAGAGGACCTGTCCCTCAATGTCACTAAGAGGTATAAGCTGCAGTATATATTAGTCACTTACTCCCCAGGATGAATGTTCCCTATATCCTCTAGGACTCTGGTATTTCATACAGGATAGAAAGAACATTTTACACATTATCTAAGGAATCTGAGGCGTGACTTCCATTCAATATTTCCTTTCCGAGTTTCAAAAGGTTGATAATTAATATGAATACAATTGATACATCATCAATGTTCGGAAATATTTGAACCATTCATTCAAGTGGCGATGGTGAAACCATTTTGCCCTGAACAGAGGGCATCTCTAAATGTTCATTTGCTTGTGAGAAGCAAACATTTTTCAAATATGTATGTCCAGTCATTTAGCTATGCTATGTCTGATGTTTTATAATACTAGTTGTACGCGCACCATGTACATCTATTAGTTATATATCATATCAAAGACAATACTGAACATTTCAAATAACTGATTTTTAAAATTAATTTTAGAATAGCAGTAATGGAAACACTTGTTATAAGATTATCAATATGTAAAAGGTACATGTATTCTGTTTAGTCGACCTGTAAAACTGAACAAGACTTTATAAAACTCTTCATATTCAGACAAATAGGATCTTGTCAACTCGTGAACTTGACCTTTGACCTTGAATGTGAAAATGTCAAACAAATTCACCAGTGTTATAAGTAAGAAGGTATATATATCAGTTCTTAAAACCTTACTAGGAAAAAGTTATAGCCAAAACAAAACATGGCTGAGGAGGCGATGTAAAACCGCAAAAAATCTTATAGCAGTCCAGTCCTAGTCTGAACTGCTAATTTACTAACATCACACTATGCAGCACGTCAATTTGAAGGGATAGCTTCCACAAAATATACATTAGATATTATAAAACATTAACGACGTAATAACTGTCGTGAAGTTTCTGTGGCAAATTGTACTATGACCAAGAGTGTCAAAATTTGTTCACTGGGAATCGAAATCTCCCGACTTTTACTGAAATGTGGCCCTAGGGCAGTTTTATTCAAACGTTTACTTACCTAATATCCATCTACATTGTTCTACACAGGTGACCTGTGTAAAGGAGGTGGGAGAGTTCAGTTCAGTTCTCATGTAGACTCCTTGTCCTACTGAAGTTGCCTTTTGCATTGGAGCGGAAGGGAAGCTGCTCTCGTCTTTAAAGTGAGATAGTCTCGCCGACCTTCATTACATGAGTCAAATTTCGTCAACGAGGTTCCTTTAAAAGTCATTGTAGTTTGAAACATCCTGGCAAACTGAAAAACTTAGGCAATGACAAGATAACCAATTATGTCACATGAAAGCAATAAAAAGGAGGAATTGTGTTGTCCCAAATTATTTCATCTTCTTCACTTACACATTCCAATACTCTGTTTTTAAATATTTGAAATCAACGTTGTTTTGTGCAAAAAAGAATGAAGGATGACATTGTACGATATCGAAGTATATATCCTGCATCAGGGAAACACAACTACATATTTAGGTTACCAAGGCTCGTAACATACAATATTTTTCCTAATAGGGATTTTGGGCTGTTGCCCATTCTAGATAGACACCCATTTTTATCTTTATGATTTTAAAAATATTTTGTTGCACTTATTACAAGGATTCTGGTTGGTCGAGAGCCCTCAAACAAATGCAACCAATTCACGATCAACATAGATAAAATGTCCATTCTGACGTCTCAAACTATCCAAACAAAAAGAAAGTGCCTGTCTTTTCATTTTGGAAATCACAACTGATGCTTGAAAGAACAAATCTTGCCAGTAGAGTGCTCAATACATGATGACTTGCAGTTTCAATGATGCGCACAACTCGTTAAGCAATCCTTAAATGTATTTCAAAGTTGTTTCAAGAAAAAGGTACATGACTTTCAATTAATCTATTGATTTTATGAATATTATATATTTACATCTTATGTCACATCAACCTCACCTTCAAATGTGTGTATTATAAATGAGGTTTAAAATCATGTTTCTGCATTGGTTGGGTAACAAAAATGATCCTTAGACTTTTACATTTACAATAATCATTATTGAGATTTTGAAAAACTTTATTCCTGACTTGTTAAGCCAGAATAGTCGTCACTCTGTAGCTCAGACCCTGCAGTGTGGTGTGAACTGTTTCTTAGAGTTAATTGAAATGAATTTAAGAAATATTGTTACCTGCATTTGTTTGATGATCAATTCTACGTTTTCCAAAGAAAACATGATCAATGATAATAATGTATACCTGAAGATTCACGGAGCTATAATCCAATGTAATATTGGATGTGAGTCTAGTTCTGGTTGTATCTACCATGGCGTGGAGACAGAAGAGTTGGCAAAGAGGTTTGGAAAGACTTTACTTTTTGGACACTTTGATAAAACGTTCATTGATTCATTAAGAAGGAGTATTGAAAACACAGGTCCTAACACAAATGGTTCGGAATTTATCATTGTGAGTATAACAGGAAGCAAGGGATGGAGAGAAGTGTTCAAAGGATCCTCGGCCTCAAGTAAACTCCAACGGACTGGACTTAAAGTTCATGGTACGTTAACATCAATCGTATATAACAGAGATGCAGATACCTTATTTTGGTCAAATACTATTAGCATATACAAACATGTAATTGGGAATACATCAAATGTAACATTTTGTAAATTGTCAGGTAAATATATGAATATATACAAAAATCATTTATTTTTCGTATCCGACATGCTACATAATCCTATTGTCAAAACCCCTCTGCATACCTGTAAAGAGAAGACAATTTGGTATCGACCCTACCCTGTTTTAATTTTTGGCATGGTAATTGATGGCGATCAGATTTGTTGGGCGGAAGGCAAAGGGATTCCGAGAAAGATTCGCTGTGCCCACCCATCATCTAGTAAGACACATCGTGTGCTGATGACTGGAGGGGTATACTATCATATTGGTATTTACAATACACCACCACTGATATTGATCACTTGGACAAATAGACGGGGCCGTTTTACATTTGAAATAAACAGACAAGGACGGGGAGATAGAAAAAGGAAGCTCTGTCATTCTTTCAAAGATCTACACCCAATTGTATTTTTTCTTAAAAAATCGGTCCTTTATTATACAATTGAAGCATCAACAAGCCTCAAAGCAATGCATATACACATGAACTGTACCGCTTTTAATGTTATTTCTATCAGTGAATGTCCAATGGTTAGAAATCGTTTTCAAAAGCATGTTCTCTTTACCTTGTTTTAAGAGAAACATAATCCAATTAAAATTGAATGATTCTTGAGTTCATCGTTTAATTACTCAAGTGTAGAAATCATCATGAACATATTCTTCTCTTTATGTTTTTATGATACCATATGTTGTGAAATTAACATTGATTTCACTGAATTAACGCTGATCTGCAAACATATAGCAATATTATGTATCGCTTAATCTCTGATTGATCCCATGAAGCAAACTTGAGACCTTTGCTGACCATATATTAAAGAACTCAACTCAACATCTCTAAAGTGTCTGGCAAATTGATCACGATTTGTGCTCATCATCTCTAAAGAAGAAGGCAACATCATCACAAACTACACTGAATATCTCTAAAGAGTGAGTCAATATAATCAAGAATTTTGATCACCAACTGTGAAGTGTGGGGCATTATAAAATGGAACTGGACTTGAAGAGTGGGGTAAATAATCACAAACTGTGCTCAACATCTCTGAAGACTGAGGCAAGATAATGACGATCTTACGATTAAATTACTTACTTAGTTACCTACCCCAGAGCGATTGGATTACTTCTATTTCGTACATCATGTCATGTTTTACTGATTGAACAAAGGTAGACGGAATAGGAAACATATTTTTGAATAAACATGTAAATTGTGTTCTAGTGATGATGTTGGAGATGACTTTCATTATGTTTTGTTCACATTTCACAAAAGAAAACAAGATCAACCAAGCTAAATTTATTTTGTGTTAAAATCGCAATTTGAAATGGTCGTTGTGTTACTTTGAATCTCAATGTAAGTAAGCATAATATTGTTCAATTCAAAACCATTTTACATCTGAGTGAGGAGATATGACAAATTCAGTTCAAAATGTGACACTACAGTTTCGGAAAATCCAAGAAACAGTACATGCAAACATTATCTGCACAACGCAAGCAACTACAAATCGATAATATTAGCGGTTATTCAACATGCCAACCTTCATCTCAGTTATCAAATTTGTCTATGCCAATAAGACTAACATATGTATTGTACTCAATGTACTGATAATGTAGTCACGACAGTGACGCATGTACATGTATAAACAAATGTTGGATGGAACTATATGTATGTCCAAACTGAACTAATCATTGCAATACATTGGACTAAAAATAGATCCATAAGCCTTCTTTCCACAGAAATATGCTTCATAATCAATCGAACAGGAAATTTTAAATTTGAAAAGAATGAACAAATGTTTGACTTCTTGTTTCAGGGAAAATAAGCCTACACATTCTTATTGCTGGAATCTAGCAATAAAAAACTCTCAACAACATTTGTATTACATTCATAATATCGGCTACTTCAAAATATGTTTAAATAAATAGGGAAAGTTAAATATTACCATTAATATTAAATGATATATTATATTATTAAACGTTTTATTTATTAATAAGTAATGCATGTAAATTGTTAATACAATGCATACCTAGACCTTCATCACACACCTTAAAGGATCAAGGATAAATTATGTTTTTTGAGACATTTAATTGAATATTTAATTGATAAGTAATCAAAGCTTTTATCCCCAAAATGCCCAGAATGCAGTCTCCATTTTGCTAAATGAACAAGATGCCTCCAAACATGCCTTTCAAAAGGGTTTTCTTGTTGAGGAGTGATTGAATAACTGTTCTGTTGACTTTGAGATAGATGATTTTTTCCTGGTTATTTGTCAATGGAAATGTTGCAACAACTGCTTGAGCCTCGAAGGGTGATAAGTCGGACAATCTTGCAAGACAATGTCATTATTCACAGAAAGGAAGTCTCTTGTGGTTCTTGGTGTATGGGGTTACCTTGACCTGTGGTAATCCTGAAGAAGGGCCGATACCATTGAGAGAGTGAGTGAGTGAGTGAGTGAGTGAGTGAGTGAGTAAGTGAGTGAGTGAGTAATTAGCTCTTCAAGACGTATGTCTGAAGACCTATTGTTCTTATCCTGATTTGTTTTCCTTATTATTATTATTATTATTATTATTTGTACTTTTTCTGTGACCGCTGTCCAGCAAAATTGACTGCATCGATATCAATGAAACTGCCAGAAGTGAAGGGCCTAGGTGTAAGCTCGTGGGTAACGGAGCCCGATTTTTTAATGTCGGCCCCTAAAAGGGGAGGTAACCCAAAACGTTAAAACAATTCAAATTGCAATATCTCGAAAACTAAACTAACGGGATTCGGATTTGAGCAGTCATGGTAAAGAAATATTAATTTTCCAACTATACATAATACACGAGGTGACAACAACAAATGGCCGCCTCCATGCCATGACGTCATTCAAAGGATGGATAACTCTGATCTTCATGTCCCTGAATGATTTTATTATGCTTCACTCAGCATTCAGCATGATGAGTGACACAGGTTTCATCAAACAGATAATCACGAAAAATAACGTAAGAAAGTATAAGTATTGAATGTTAGTTTGTGTGTTTGGACTGGAAAATGAACGATGTCAAAGCAGTATTCAAACATTCACGTGACATTGCTGAATTACTGTATAGGCACTCGAAAAACATTGGTGTTAGCTTTCATAATGCATCAGTTCCAAAAAGAAGGTGTAATTATCAGATTTACTGATATCTTCTTGTTGATGACAATATGTCAGATGCATTGTTGTAAAACGACTTGCTTCCTCGCAAACGCACATGGAATACTCAAGAGTAAAAATCAATGAAAACCGCTACAGTATAAGTAGATGGAAAGGCGCTAACTCGTCTTTGTCTACAAACTACATGGTTACTGGATCCTCAATATTCAATATCATGTCGTCACGATTTTAAAATAACAGTCTATTCTAATTTAGAAACAGAATGTTTTTGGACATTTCTTTGATAATACTATTGTAAAACAGACAATGCATCTCTCAAATATCTTTTCCCCCAAATCATCTCGATATCTTATGTTTCTTCAGCAACACATATGTTTTGCAAAATTTGAAATTACACAATTTGAAGTGTCATAATGATACAATCACCTGATAAAGGAATTTGAGAAAGGATGTGTTCACACTACGCAACCAGAACCACACAACATACTGAAGATATTTTGGTATTAATGAGGTTGAGTAACCTATGTTCACGTTAGGCTAAAACTATTCTACTTATATACCCATCTTATATAGCGTTCATCATGTCGTCCATCCACTCTACCGCCCCGGTATACTTGACACACATATTATCCACGATAATTTGGACAGAGGACAGCAATGGAAACAAATCTGAAAGTTTATACACCATTTTAATTCGAAAGTTACACATTAGTTACACAAAGTTACCCTTGTGAGTACACTCATTCTCGATAATCCATTGCATACATCTACTAAGTATACTCTTGACCAATACATGGCTCGGCTCGATAACTTTTTTTTACCTCCCTTAGTAGTTCATCCAATCAGCGGTCTACGATGGGAGGTTGAGCGTACCAATCATAAGACTGCTGAAGTAACACCTCCGTTTAAAATATGGAGCGATTTTGATGGTGTATTTTCTTGCTTTAGCGTTGAAAATTGATTCAATTACAGCGACACTGAAATCTATTTGAATTGACGGATGTTTTCTTGTTCATCAAAACTTGTAAAATATATTTGCTACCAAGATACAGATTCGAGCGGCCTTTTAAATGTGAACACCTTAAAATCGTTGCTCGAAAGTAAATGGACTTGTATGGCTTAACCCAACCATGTACACTCGTTTAAAAACTCGTTGTAAGGATTGAGGAGAATTATTTAGCCATTTGTAAAAACAATTACATGTCCGTGAGAGCACTTTATTTTCAGGAAGAACGGCGTGTTACAGCACCTTCAAACATGAGCACTCAATGTCTCTCATTTCTCCAGGTCTCACTCTAATGTCAATATCCACGGATAGTTGTGCCATACGGTATTTGTTACTGCATACACAGTACCAGATGAGTGATTAGCAGGATGGAGATGTTGGAAGATTCACAACGAACTGAATAATTCATTGGAACAATCTAAATGCACGGTACACGGTGTGTGATATCTTAAACACAACATTTGGTAAACAGGATTTGATTTTTCACAAATGAGATGACTAATGCACTTGAAATATCCTGCATACGGTACAAGATGTAGGATCTCTGAAAAAACATCGTTTTAAGATGTAGGATCTCTGAAAAAACATCGTTTTAAAGGAACATTAAGTATGTTCTTGGAATCACATAACAACGTCAAACGTTATACATGATGCTATTGTATTGCTCAAAATTACCATGTTAAAACTAGTTCATTCGTTAATGCGACAACATAAAGGTGAGAATCGCGGTTTTGTTAAAAAACGGACGTGTCCATCAGCTGACCCGGGTCAACTAGTCAAAAATCATTTCAAAATCATGATCAAAATCATTATATATAACAGGCAGAATGACATATTTAGGTTGGTAATGATTAATATGTCATAGAATTACTGATACATTTCTATAGCGCCTGATTATCCAATCAGTGATTGTTTCAAAGACGTTTTCAATTGTTTGTACATGTATAAGATCGTTGTACATTTGGTGTTAATGTTACAATGTGCAAATTAGATGAAACAATTTGAACTTAAATCATGACATATGGTATTACTTCACGCATGAAAGGCAAATAATATTTTTTTTAAAAACGTAAGGCCACTTTAACAGGATCGGAATGATTCACATTCACAGGGAAAACGAGTTGTACATGTGATATAACTTCAAATGATTACCCGAAAAAACAATGTTTTACATCATGTTGTGTAAATATGATGCTTTCAAAAATGCAGAGATCATGGTCGTGATTTAATACATACTGCAGACAAGAACAACCCTGACCTTTTTAGCTGGAATAAAGTAACCATTAGAGGTGATTGCAAATAGTCCTGATTTATTCAAGTCAGACAGAATTCAATCAATCTCGAATCAATGGCCGTGCATTGTCTGGTGTGTGCCACTTTTTCTGGATTATATGGCTGTGTCATGATTCCTTACTTTTAGAAAAACGTATCACAATGTGTCACCATGTATATCTATTGCTCTTGCATTCACCTAAAATAGACTAGCTCCTCTGTGTTGTCCGTTTATAAGTGGTTGACAACTCCTTCTTTCATGGTAACTATTCTGGGTCTATTTTCAGAGCAAACTGATCGGATGAATAACCAAAACCTGTCATTATAAGCACATTCCTACAATACATGACCACAATCTGTTCGAGGTGTATTTGATTGTACATGCTATTCCTCCGAGCTATTCACTTCATATTTGCATATAGGGAACTGTGATGTCCCAGTTGAGTTTTGTGACATTGACCTTCTTTACAAGGCTTTATCATTCAACTCGTGTCAGCAGGATATATCGAAGAAAATGGAGCGATGTATAAAATGACAGTGGTGTGGAACTCTTCTGTGAGAGAAGAAGATGTATCAGACAGCAAGATCATCATCGTACCATATCAAAAACTCTATCAGTACATCAATCAGATCACTTGAACTACCTTCAGGCCATTTTAACACCTTAAACTCGCATGGCTTGACCGAATGATGTACTTTCATGTATTAACTCTTTTTATTTATTCATGAGTATTATTTAGCTATTGGTAACACATATTTATTTTTTGTGAGGTCGCTTTATTTCAGGAGGAAAATTGTGCTACAGCACCTTTAAGCTTGTAGGTGGGATATCTCAAGAACTCCTCTCTGACTCTGGATTCCATTCATATCTTACCCAAAAGCGGTTGATTGGACAGTATATTTCACTGACATTGACATTATTTTCAGGTTTTATTCAGGTGACATGTAGGCCAACCATGTGACTTGCATAAGCCGCTCCTGGGACATGCTGGGAAATGAATAAAGCGTATCTGCATATATATTCAGGAAGACGTCAGTTTCAATAAACCTTTTTCAATAAACATGTTATTCATGTGATTAATTCATGTGATTTAAAAATATTCTTCATTTCCATAAAAATGAAACTTGGGATTGGCAAACAAGCAAAAACTTCCCTGTGAATGTGCCCACGTATTTAGAAGCAGTTACATAAAACGTGACGTACATAGATGGTAAAACAACCCACATCAATATATACACATATCATCTTTTAAAAAAATGCCTGCAAAGAAACAATTGAATGCTAAGGGCTAATATTAACATATAAAACACTTAGTTTCTTGATGTCAGCATAAAATAAATATCAGGATGTACGAGCCTACATAACAGTCTACAACAGATCACGGCACAGCCATAACACTGCATCAATACAAACGTAAATTCAAAAAATCTATTTGATGATGGTATGGAACTATATATAAATGTTGACAGTTCTTAATTAACTTGATCCGATAACTGCTAGTGGTCATATTCAATTGAAGACAAATTAAACCTCAGAGAAAGAAGTATGCATTTAACATTATGCTTTTTTCAGATAGGACTGGTGATGAAAAAGGCAAAAAACCATATCGACATTTAAATCACTAGAAGTTGAAGGTGACAACGAAATATCTGGTCAAATCTGGATCCATATGATTACTTAAGTACATTTGATTTAGCTTATTGCTTAAATTCCCTGAGTGTGTTTTCGATTACTAAATCTGGAGGAAGGGAATTTCAGTTATTAACCGTATTTGGAATAGAATATTTAGAGTAAAAAGTATCAGTACATTTCATGTTTATAAGGTCAGCATTATTTCTCAAATTCCTGTGACACTACCTATAAATCATCAGTGTGAGAATTGTTTTATTTTCAGATAACATTATCTACCAGTTCAGAAGTCAGGAAGATGGACGTTTTCTGTATAAAGTTATCCTTATAAGTGAGAGCATTTAATTTTCTAAAGGTATAACAGCATTTCGTCGCCTGAAAAACATATTGTTCCATGTCACATAAATCCAATTTTGAGAAAATGGCCTGCAAACATTCAAGTTATATTTATATAATATTTTACGATCACTTTTGAATGAAATTTGCACTGACAGAAGGAAAGAGTTTAATTAAACTATTTTCACCTTCATTTTTTTTTTAGTATTGTTATTCTTAATTTTTGGGCTATTTTTGTTGGGAGAGAGAACATTACGTAAAGGGGATTTTTGTCAAAACCAAAGTGTCGTAAGTTCTGAATAATTATCAAAATTACCTTTTTTGTCAAATGAATAGTCTATTAATCATTGCATTGATGTTAACAATACCCTTAAAGATGAAACACTGCCAGGAAATACATATAGTTACAAAGTTTAACGTTATAAGCCTGATTTAACCAGTTTTTCAAAGTGACCGAAATCCCAGTCTCCACCAGATACCTATTTAACTTTGTACTGTTCCCGATGAAAGTTTTTATTGACTAAGGTAACTTTCCAAGTGTTACAACATGAATCTTATAAACATGTCTATGTATCTAACTACAAATGACCACGCATTCTTTGCACTCAGTGGAATGAAACTGGAATCCCATGTGCCATTTTATAAGGCTTTTCATTCACAATGACCATCATGATTTTTTTTAAAACAAGACCAGAGCATTAAACATAATTTTTATTGTCAAAGTGAACAATGCAATTGGTACAACCCTTGAACTTCATAAAATGAAACCTGAAAAACCTGAGTATATAGACATCAATCTTGAGTGATGTTATAATTCAAAAGAAATGCCTTTAGAATTGCAATAACTGGACGGAATAAGGTTGGCACAGTCTGTCTCACAACTCTGTGAATAATGAAATTAATATCACAAACATGAAATCTGAACTATTCAACATGAACCTGAAATAACAGTACAATGTTTTAAACTTTGAAACTTGTGATTGTGAAGAAAATATTCTGTAGAATGCACACCATAATGATAGAAACAAATGCAGTTTTCTGCAATTATCGTCAACCAATGTTTCTATGACGTATTGACCATGAATGATAACAATAGATTGTGTTTCATAGCAAGAACAAACTTCCAACTTGATCAAATTTTACAGTGTTGAGGATTAAGAAGTAACGAACAGGAAACAGATAATGAACAGCTTCTTTGTCAATAGATTTAACCTTTGCATGATCAAGAATTTTGTTTCTCATCAAACTCAGCGTGGTAGAAGACCACTCATGAATTTCTTGTCTATACGATTAATGAATTTGAGCATTGCCCGGATACCCTTGGCTTTTTCAGTTGACATGTTGGAAGTATTTGTGGCGGATTTCACTTGAGGCCAATCAAGGCTACTAGGACTCCGTGTTGGTGAAAACCTCACATTTCCTCTTGCCCGAATGGATACTTTTTTCATTCCATAGCCATCCTCAAATGATGTTCTGAATTGAACAGAAAATGGATCATCTCTGGTGCTCAATATCGCTTTTACTTTTGTGAAAGGCACTGATGTGAAATTCAGGCATCTAGAAGCTTCTATGTATTTCTGAAAATGCTGTTGCCTCAGCTTGATGACCTCAAGGGGTTTCTTTGGAGATGCCATTTTCATGCACCTCATGATTCCAATAGGACTGTACAACTGTCTCTCAATGACACTGTGCACAGCATCCACTTTCTGAATACTTGAATGTCCAGACTCACAACATTTCTAATGGATGCTTTTAATGTCATTTTCTTTCATGAAATTCTTGAGAGCAAATGTGATTCCTGAATTCCTGTTTTGTGCAACGCAAGAATCAGACCATAGAGTGATGTGTTCAGGTTGGTGCTTTTCTGTAATCCTGTTCAATATGGAAATCAAGGCACTTGAAATTTCATTGGCCCCTCTGCCTGCCTGTGTCTCATTCCATATTGCGCAGTAGCTCTGTGCATCCAAAGAACAATGAGCAGTTAAATTGTATACACTGAGTTTTCGCCGGTAGGAAAAAACTTGAAATGTTAGCCTGTGGACAACTGAGGACATTCTCCAGATCAAAGCAAACAACAAGTTTGTCCTTGTCCGCCCGGTCCCTGTCACGTTCCTGCTTTGTTGCAACCTTCGACTTGAAGTGACTCAGATAGTCTTCTCGGAGTTCCTCATCAACTTCATTGTTCTTTGAGTTCATGTCAAACTCTTCACAACGGTCACAACGATCCTTCTTTGGAACATGAAACGCCAGGTTGAATTCATCATTTAAGATGTTTCTGTAGGTGTGAATCATAACAGGTTGCTTCTGCTCCTTTTGGCACATTTCAGAATACAAACGGTACACGGTAGCAACAGAGAGGTTTTGAGCAAGATACTGCTTGTGTGTTGATGACCTACAATAATGGGATTCAACTCGGGGGAATGAGTTGATATGGTCCCGGACATCTTGTTTTTGCTCTCGGGGTATTCTGTCCTTTGTTGATTTACCACGGTTATCACCTCTGTGGATGGATCTATTTTTTTTCTCAAAGAAATAAGAAATTCTCCTTTGTGATATGCTCAATGTTGTGAGAAAGAATTCTTTACAAACGAGATACTTTTCAGTTCCATCAAACAGGAAGTATGAGTAAGAAAATTTCCTGTTATTGACATTGTCAACGCGACTTCTTTTCTTTACCTCCCCTGTCTACTGTTTTCGAGTAAAAATTACACTTTTCACTGTCAGGGAGTTTCCAAAATGATTGGAAAATTATTTCACGTTGCTCTGTTGATAATTTTTGGGAACATTTAAACCGACATTTACCACGGCAATCCTTCTTTGTTTTAACAGCTTTAGCTTGTGCCTCCTTCCCACTCACAGACTTGTAAGTGTTCCCAGACTGTCTCATTTGCTTACGAATTGACTTTATCCAATTGTCTGGGTTACGCTTACACTTTCTGCTTCGACCTTCACCCTTCTGAGAAGTTTGCAAATCTATTTAATTTTCGGAACCTTGTATTGCTGCTTCATTTCCAGATCCACGCAAATCAGCTTCATTCCCAATGTTGTCATTGTTATCCAAATTAACAGGTTCTTTTTCTGTCACATTAGTGTCGGTATTGTCATCATTGGATTCACTCGATCCTGAAATAGGCTTTTCATAATCTGGATCGAGATCCTGGCTATCTCCCACGACAGCATCCTCAGACAGAACATCAACTGTGTGGGAAAGAGGTATTTCAGATTCATGGGGGTCGACTGTATTGATTGGGTCGCTCTGAAAGTCTATTACTGGTGGCACCTCCAGTAAACCATTGTCTGTTCCATCTTCGTGTTCTGTGTCAGAATAATTGATAAGAGTTAATACTTTGTCTAATTCAAATATTGAAGACATGCTTTTTGAACCCTCGGGCATTATTCTTACCCTGCATTCAACAAATTCATCAAGAACGAAGTCTTGGAACTCCTGAAACAAAACGCTATCATCTAACGACAGATCAAAGAACATCAACGAGTCATTTATGCACATCAAGTCCAAACAATCAGTCAGTGTAAACTTCACACAACCAGCTTCCAAGTTGAAACACTTTTTAGTTCCCCTGAAAATGTCCACAAGTGTAGAAGGCTGTATGCTGGTGTAACTGACATTTAAATGTTCAAGCTTCCAACAGGACCTGATCACCTGGAAATCATCATCAATAAGGTTTCTGCACTTTTCCAGAGAGAGAAGTTCAAAATTAGGCAGACTCACAAGAAATGACAGAGTGGATATCTGTAAACCTTTTAAATTCAACCACAATAATTGTTCAGCTTTAAAAAGTCCAATAGAAAAAGTATAATCTAAAGCTGCAGGGCATCCATGAACTGTCACATAGGCAAAATCAAGGCTCTCAAAATAGTCTGCTGTCCTCAAAATTGTGTGGATTTGCACAAACGTGAGTTGCGCATCACAAGGAAATGAGATGTCTTTCCAGGGAGTCTTATTCTCCTTTATAAGTTTCTTCAGTTGCCGGCAGCTACTGCTTACATTGCACGCCAGATCCGTGATTGGAAAAAATGACAAGATATGAAGAAGGACTTCGTCTGGGAGACTCAATAGCTGAGCAACTTGTTTCTAAAAAAGAAAAGAAATTGTTTTTCATTTTTTGAAACATAAGATTAAGTGCAATTAATTGTTTAATGTTCCATATCCTTAAGATCAGTATAAGAAAAAGCATCATAGATTCAGATAGGTGTCAGATCCAACACTTTTTTGAAGATACATTTTCAGCAAAAGAACCGTTTAAGTATGACAAATTTATTTAAATGTTATCTTGAAGTGTTTGAAAATTTAAAAAATCGTTAAATAGCAATGCATTTTGCTGTTTTCCTGCAGAAATCAATAAAGATGTACTCACCATATCCACATGGCCAAAGTCAGATGGTCATTGCCAAAATGTTCCATCTCCAGATCATGTGACCCGAAACTCTTCAATTATTGGTTCATCACATAGAACAGTTTGGTCGTTCCCTTAAGGTTGATAATATGGAGATACAACATAAATGAAAAAGAAAAATCATGCTTCCAGTGCATATATTCAGCTGAAAACTTGTCAGGAGATAGAATATCACTTAAGATACACTATGGTACCAATAACTCATTTTTTTCAAAAAGTGGACATAGAACAATATGGTTTTCAGCCGACGATTTGTGCAGTCGACCAAAAATGTCTTTTGAATGTGTTTTGAAGAGGTCAATATCAGGTTCATTTAATCTTTTTGAATCTATTGGTCTGATTTTTGTGTTTCAAAGAAAATAAGTAAGACCTTGATATACTAAAAATAATGCCTGAAAACTATTTGCCCATGTTTAACAAGAAATCGTCCTTTTAGTTTGAAAAATATTATTTCGATTTTGAGTTGGCTGATGAAATATTTTTATAAGCAGTAAAACAAGCGTTTTAAGTAATCAGCGATTCTAAGACTTTGTTTATTGTCTTGATACTTTCGGTAGAGACAACAATTAAAAAATCATCTTCTTTAAATCCACAACCGAATGACAAATAACGAACATTCCGCGATCTGTTTTGAATTCTATCCAGAGGTTTCCAAATGCTAAAAAATAATGTTGCTAACAGATATTGAATCTGATAATGCAGCAATCATCTTGAGCAATCAGTGTTTTTGTATCCACTACCCTACTCCATCTAACCTTGTATTGTTTGTCAATGTTTATCTACAGTATTTTAACAAATGGAGAAATGCACTGACACAGGACACATTGTTCTACAACATGATAACATATTTATAAATGTTTTTAAATTCTGGTTGTAAGACTCAATAGAATAAATGTTGGGTATATTCCACTTATGTTCTGGACCCGTTGCTTGAGGGTGAATGAATTAGTAATGCCTGAATGTCTGTCTTGGTTCATCAAACAACAATTCTGATAGTGCCTTTCATTTCTCAAGCATCCACAGATCAATATCTGACTAAGTCAGTTAACAGTCTCAAAGAGAATATAGACTGCCACATGTCACAGATGAACGTACCTAAAGAAATATATTGATTTATAGAAGTATGTAATGTATACTTATCTGTTCTTCATATGTTGGTGGAACATAAGTCATGTTACACTTGGTAAACTGAACTGAAATATAGAACTTGGTCGTTTTAAGTACCAATGCATATGCTGTACATACTCTTAGAAAAATACAAGTTATGTACATCCCATGTATCGACTATACACTGTGTTCTTAAGTTTCTAATAGAAGGGCTGTCCTGCTTTTTGAAATTTGGGTATGTGTTGGAACATGTTTACATGCAGTGAAACATTTCACTCCAGAGATAAGTCTACATATGCTCATTTGCATAAGAAAGACCTCCATTTTTAAGAGAGTACAAAACAAAATACTGATTTCGGAGAAAGTAGATATCGAATGTATTCGACACATGTAATTAAGCATTCCCAATGTTATACATCAGAGCATGATACTTTTATTATTATGTACATTCAAACACACATATTCTGCTGAAATCGCTGTTTCAAAGGGGTTTCCTGGACATCTTTGGTTTTTAAGGTCAAATGAAATATGGAAATTATGTTAGAATAAATTAATGTAAACATAAAAAATCTGCTAGGACTTAAATTTATTGCCGCGTATTTACTGCAGGACGTTACAAAACAGGTCGGAAAGCACTTTTTGACTCTCTTAGCTCGTCTAGTTAAATATATTCGAAAATGACTTTTTCTTACAAAAGTGTGTTTCTCAGAAAAAATGAACAGATAATGGTTTTAAATTTCAAACATACTTGTGTTTGCTTCTGAAGACATGATGTAAATCTGTTTCAGTTGTATGTATCGCTCATGGTTTGAAATATCTTGTTTTTGTGTGGGACATTTTTTTTATATGACTTTATAAGCTTAAATAACTTTGGATTACCATACCAAATTATACATAAGTTGCCCTTATCCAGCTCAATTGGTCATTTACGTAGGTACATTAGTTATTTTATCCCACTTCGGGTCTCGTTGCTATGGTTCCTTTGTTATAAGTGTAGGTGTAATAGCTGATACACCTACATTTTCTTAAACACCTTCACCTTTCAGATACACCTACATGTTTTGGAGAACTGTAATGAGTTGTTATTGTGTCAAACTGTATCTGTTACAACATATTAAGATGAACAAATGCATACACGTGAATGAATAAATATGCACAAAAGACAAAACGATCAAAAACATTATTTTTAATATGACAATATAATGTCAACATCATATATTTGCTCGCGTTCTTACAGTGATTCATGTTGGTAGGTATAAGTTGCCTCTCTACAGAAACATTCGGATCATATGATGGGGGCTTAACCAGTAGATGCAAATTTATAATGATGAGTACACATTAACATTGTGTTTAAAAATATCAGTGTTTTTCTTTTTTTTAAATACTGACGGAATAAGCATGTTTCCACACTTTATGGGTGTGTCTCAGTATTCCTCCGGTTTAAATATACTGAGTCATACACCTTTGAAAGTGTGATTACATCTCATTCATACATGTAATGGATTGGGAACATTTAGGAGACTTAGTTGATGGTGTCTTCGACCAAATGAATGTTCAGATATTCTGCTTCACAGTAACCATACAAACTTCATGTACGTGTTGAATTGAATATTTCCTTCATTCATTCATTCATTCATTCATTCATTCATTCATTCATTTTACGTTATGGCCTCCACCGGAAAATCAGTATGCAATTGTACTGGACAGACTGCATTAGCTTTAGTATATAAGGTAAGCATTGTTAATACTTCATCATGATCTGTTTAATGTGACTCGGTGCAACAGCGTAAGTTCAAATAAGTATTGATTGATGACGTGAACTGCAGTACAAAACAGGTAGCAGATTCATGAGCTTATATATAGCATCAACCATTTACAATAGATCAGCGTGAATTTGCTATGCACCTAAGATGTTTGTTCGATGAAAAAATATAAGTGGCAGGGAAAGTCGATATTGATTCTCTTTGTCAGCTGTCAACAGGTTCATGCATCACTAGCATATACTGTTACACTGCATATATCATCAGCTGAAGACAACGATGGACGCCATGAATTATCTTCTGGTGCTGCATCTAATCGTGATACTAGCAATAAGAAGAGCCGATCTCAAAATGTGTACACATTTCGGGAACCTGTCTGTTATTCAGATGGATCAGATTCTTCCTCATTCTCTGATGGTCATCACCACAGCAAGTGGAATCATGCAGTGTGCGCAGTTATGTCTGTACAGAGATAGATGTAAATCTTTCAACTACAAGCTTGAAAACGAAGAATGTCAACTGAACAGCATGACGAACACAAACGAGGTATCACTAACAAAGTCTAACAGTGTGGTTTTCTCTGATATCTCCAACTGGCCCAAAAGACTTGCAGGTGTATGTGCAGATCATTCATGTTCAGCGAACTCTCAATGTGTGCCAGTCATTGATGGTCAGTACGAGTGTCAAGTAGTGGAATGTATTGGCAAACCTATTGTAGAGAATGGCTTTATCAATTCAAGCAATGAATTCACTGCTGTTGGAGACAAGCTAGCATTTCACTGTAACAATGGATACACATCTACATCTAACAGTGTACGATGCTTGTCTAATGGTACCTGGTTCGAGTCTGTCTGTACAGCCTTATCCTCCTGCAGCCAAGTGAAACAGTATTTACCGAAGAGTCCTGATGGAGAATACTGGCTTGTTCTGACCAACAGATCCTACACCTCAAACATCTATTGCCACAAAATGGACTCTGAGGAACCTGAAGAGTTTCTGACACTTCATAATGAAAATTACGGGATATATCCACAGAAGTCTAATTTATATTGTGGAGAAGAAACAGAACTTATTGGTGATTGCAGAGGTAAAGGGGGTGAAATATGGTTCAGGAAAATAAGAATAGAACCAAATAATGGCCTATCTATTCTTGTAATACATGACCACACATTTGCTTCCATTGGTGGCAGCAGTAGTGATCTGGTATATGGAAATGCCCATGATTGTTACACCACGCACCCTAATCAGATGATATCCTGTGGAGTCATTGGACGGTTCAGCATCGATCTGAGAGGCACTGGCTGGAGAGTGATGGAGGGACAAAAATGGGAACTGTATGGATATCTACCTGCAATGGAACCTGTCGAGTGGAAGTTTAATGGAACCGTTATAGAACTGACATGTGGCGGATATCCTGGTGGATGTAAACCAACTGGAGGGCTCTTCCTGGAACCTTATCCAGAGTGAGGCACATCCTGGTGGATTTAGATCATCTGGGGGACTGTTCCTGGAATATATCCAGTGTGAACCATGTCATGGTGGATGTTCACCATCTGGAGGACTGTTCCTGGAACCATATCAGACTGGAGATGCTCCTGGAATGCATTTAAGTCTAACCTCTTAATTCAGTAATATTATGTTAAAGTGATAAATCTGTTTGCCTTTAGAAGTAAGAAGTACCATTAACATATTTGACAATTAATACTGCATACTATGCAAATATATGTTCAGGTCTGTATGTAAAGGTTCATGTGGTGTAAAGATGTGCTCTCTGTAATATCATTGATTTTTTTCTAGTTCATGGCTTACTATTAATTTTGATGATTTCAAGTCACATGTGAGTGAGTTTGTCAACACCACAACAGTACGAGGGGCGTTCAATAAGTGTTGCAAGCGGGGCATTGGTGTTTACATAAACAGTGTCAGCTTATAGCAGGTGTTACTATAGTCAAAACATAACATTGACACATGTCAAAACAATTTCTAGACATAACAATTATTTAGATATAATAGCTGCGCTGACCTAGGGGTCTCCATAATCATGGATTCTCTCAAACATGAACAACGCGCTGTGATCAAGTTCCTTACTAAAGAGGGATGCAAAGCTACAGAAATACATAATCGTATGTGTAATGTGATGGGTAAGGATGCTCCTAACTTTTCAACAGTTTGTCGCTGGTCTCTTCAGTTCAAGCGGGGCAAGGAGTCCTTAGACGATGACCCACGGTCAGGCAGGCCATCTGAAGTCACCTGACCGGAAGTTATTGCCGCTATCAAAAGACGAATTTTAGCTGACCGCCGTGTTAAAGTTTCTGAACTGTCTTTGGAATTCCAAATATCAGTTGGAAGTGTTGAAAAAATAATTCATGACCATCTTGGTATGTCCAAGGTATCTTCAAGATCGGTACTCAGAAACCTCACAGCACAAGATCGCCAGAAAAGAACCGAACGTTGCATGGAGCTCCTGGATTGGTTTAATGCGGATGAAGCCAGGTTTTTGTCTCGTCTGGTGACAGGTGACGAAACCTGGATCCACCACTGGGACCCGGAAACTAAACTGGAATCCAAGCAATGGAAGCACCCGAGTTCACCGCCTCCCCTGAAGTTTCGCACTCAACCATCAGCTGGCAAGGTTATGGCGACAAACTTTTGGGATGCAAAAGGCATATTATTAATTGATTACTTGCCAACCAAGACTACAATGAATGGTCAATATTATGCCAAACTTATGCAAGAATTGCGAAAGACAATTCGACAGAAACGCCGTGGAATGTTGACACGTAGTGTTCTGATTTTGCATGACAACGCTCCAGTCCACAAGTCAAGAGTTGCACAGGCCGCTATACGTGATTGTGGATTCGAACAGCTTAACCACCAACCCTACAGCCCAGACCTAGCCCTAGTGACTACTTCCTGTTCAGAAACCTGAAATCCGCCCTACGTGGAAGGTACTTCCGGGATGACGAAGACGTCAAAGCTGCCACAGAGGCGTGGTTAGGGGGGCAAACGGAAGACTTCTACAAAAGCGGCATCAAAAGTCTTAAAGAGAAATGGAATAAGTGTATTGAGGTGAAGGTTAACTATATTGAAAAATAAAAGTAAAAAATTGACTACGCGAGTTGGTTTTATATTGAAGTTGCAACGCTTATTGAACGCCCCTCGTATGTAGGGGTTGAATATGTTCGATAGTTATGCACTGGGAGCACTCAACGTCCAAATAGCACATTTAAAATTCCTTTTAATAAAGAAATGGACGACTTGCTACAAATTCCCTAGATTCAATAGGTGTTGAAAATATTAAACGATAACATGACTATCAAAACATTTGAATGAAATGGTACTTTTAGAAAACATGTGATGAACATGCAAATGGTTTCGAAAGGTGGGAAGTGTTATTTAATATTTGTGAGGATCTGACTATTTGTTCGATTGCACTACACAAGTTTAAGTTGTATCAATGATTTATTTCATCTCAATTAAATGCAAAAAATGTAGGTTGTATTGGCCCTTTTCACTTTTGTAACGTTTTCCTTGACAATGTACAAACAAACATGTAAATGTGTAAATTACCAAGTACATCTAATTTATCTGTTACCCATTCAATATGTCTTTACATATCCTCTCATTCGATTTAGCTTTTGATCCAATCTAGATTGCTCTTGATTAGTCTTGATTAATTTTTAAGCAAGAAATGTTTTTATGTTTGTAATTAAGTAAGAAAAAAAAAAAAGTAAAATTATTTTATTTTATTATAATGACCCGTGTATTAAATAACAGACGGACAGGTTACAGTTAATTTCTACTTAGCAACATCCAATAAAAACTTACAGTGTCTGGGATCGTGTTGTTAACAAGATTTGCTTCTTCTTTGAAGGTGCCGAAATGGACATCAGTTATGTCCTCTATAGACTCCAGGAAATCCATCCATCATATTCATTACTTCATTGATCATCCTCTGATATACATTGCATCTGTCAGAGGTCTCAAAGATGCATGTAGAGTGTCACGTAATATTAGATATTGAAGAAACAAGATGAATCTTAAATACAAATATTAGAAGGTTTTACATTAATGATAACTACCATATGCTTTGTAAAGGTACAGGGAATGGAGTTGTGCACTTAATTATAGATATATGTTGATGTGTTGTGATTTTAAGACATATATATATGTATAATGACATTTCTGTGTCAACCCACACTTATTTCAGAGTATTCACCCTTTACTTAGAACGAATGAACTTTCCCATGTCAGACTCCTCCCATAGTGTATGTATGATTGTATGATTCGATGGATATTTTGAAAGTTATGGCCCATATATAACAGCTCCTGGCTTTTTCATTTCAGTGTTTACAGAGGAATAACACCCAGCGACTTATCTGCATACTCTCAATCTTGTAGAGCATTGCTAAAATCAGTTTAAATGGTAATGATCTAGTTCTGAAACATTGATTATGCAGATACTATGAGTATAGTTTAGTTTTATTGAATTCCAACTTCAACATCAGCTTAAAAAATTAAACTGATTATCAAAATTGAACAGGTTTTAATGTCCATGCATTGATTCAGAGGAGAGAAATAAAACTGTTTTACACAGTGAATTCAAACTGTTACATACTACTCCAGAAGAGGAATTGAATAATGTTTATGTTTGCTTTTCATTTCTTGAAATATGACCTCCTTGAGTATAATGAAACATATTTATTAGTATCTAATGCGTTGTATGTGTTGCGCATGTTAACCTTCTGGGGGACTCGTCCTGGAACATTATCTAGAGGGAACCATATCTTTGTGGACGTAAAACATCTGGAGAATCTTGAACCTTTACCTTCTTTATTTATATCACATTGACAACTACACGTAAACAAAATAACGTTCATGACAAATTCGCGGTCAGTGTACTAGTGTCATCTGTACTTGTGGGAAATCTCCAAGAGAGTTGAGCAAGACATTTTCCTGTTTCTTAAAACATGGCGGTTGCATAAAAGGTGTAGGGAGTTATCGTTACAGACATTCGACAGTTGCCGGGGGACTGGAAATACCATGTACCTTTCACTTTACTGGACATAAGAGGTTGATAGCAAGATTGAAAACTCTTCTTCAATGAAACATCAGTAAGATAAGTCGTTACAAAAGAGGGACGTTTATTAGGGGTCCTTTTCCGCGAGTCAAAAATGGCTAAGGGGGGCGTTTATTAGGAGAGGGCGTTTATTAGGATGAAATATATATATATATATATATATATATATATATATATATATATATTCCCATATGACCTTTATTGCCCCGCCTGACATGAAACATTGTTCATTCGTCAGTGATCTCTGAAGGAAATGTAGAGAGGAAATAATATTAATGTTACTGGAGATGTTATCTGAACATATTTCTTACGATAAATGACTATTTTCAATCAACTAGATGTTTATTCATCAATCAGAATATGACCAATGAATGAAACTGGACATAATGGCCCGTGAATACTGGCTTTGAAATACAGGACATAATCAAACAACATATACAGAAGCTTCATTTTTAGATACAGTGGTTATTGGTTTGCATGTGTAAATGCATTCTGAGCATACCATGGGTACTTTATTCTCGTTAGCTCGACCATAATGGTCATTGACAAGAACATTACTTTACTGACATTTGCCCAGTTCAACGATCTGTCTGTGAGTGGAATGTTGTCTCACTTACCTATTTCTTCAATCGCAGACAAAATATGTCTTTTCCTGTGGAATATATATTCCCATATCACATATATCGTTTGACATGAAACATTCCTTCTATTTCAGATATATCAAATCCAAGGTAATTCATTTTGACAACTTTGTTTACTAATAAAACTCCCATTTAATCAATTTGTAACTTAAATGATAAATAATCTGTACAAACACCATTTTGAAATAATGATCTTACCATATCACCAGACAGGATAATCTAAAATATCCTGATGAATGACATTGCTAGTCTTCTTTGTAAGCTATGCATGTATGCTTTTTTCAAGTTTTCAGGCAGCATATTCCGTTTTGTAACTCTGTTAAAAATGATGTGATGCTTCTTTTGCTCTGAAATATAGGTATTTTTTAGAGGTGATTCACCAAATCTGCATAATCTAAGTCAATATTTTCTATCAAACTGGACATATATTTGTTTGCCTTAAGTGAGTCATTATTATTTCGGAAGATAAACATCTATGGCATTGTAATTCTGATAAAGAGAATCCAGAAAATGATTTTCTAAAGGTTATCATACAATATTTGTTCGATAATCAATAATCAATCAACAGATTTGAGATTTAGGTCTCTCTACAACAATGTGAACTTACATCAGGTTATCAACATCAACACACTCATTCACGATTAATGTACAAACATTGTCTTATATATCAACTGAAATGACAATTACTTGTGAAAACATATGTGAATGTACTTTAAAATTCATGTTTAATGTTCTCTTATGTCATAACAGAAAGACAGAAATGGCGACACAGACCACATAAGTCATTAATGGCATGATTGGTATTGACAAATAAAAGGCGAACTTACTTTGTCTAGACAACAATGGTACATGACCATTATTGCACAGCAAGATACCAAATTAATCATATGAAAAGGCAAATGAAATATATTTATGTGTGACCGTCTTTTTTCTGCTAACTGCAATCAATAAATGAATCACTTGATTAGATATGATGCTTTGTAAGTACGAATATATATTCAACTGGAAGGTCAAATGAAATTGTCAATAATGGGCCTATACCATGAATGTGCAGCATTTAATTACACTGCCTGAAAGCAAACTGCAAATGACTACACAATGTTTTTGAAATTGAGTTTTAGTGTAAGCGAGGTGTTTGTCTGTAACCTATTTAAACTGCAACACTTACTCCATTGTGACTCAGTGTAAGAGAATGTAGTGAATAATACATAAAATATCGGGCAAAAGGAATGAAACCAACTTTTCAACACAGTCGGAAAAAGTGGATTTTGAATGACTTTGATGAACATATGTTTTGTAAAGATATCTGTATAATTTAATTTATAATGGTATAATAATTTGCATTATTATGTATGCACACACACAGATCATGAATTGAAATTGATTGAGAAAAAAACGTTCTCAACGGAATACACTCAACCGCAAAAGAAAAGTCACCACATTTTCAACGGTGTGAAAAACGAAATAATGCTGCCGGAGAAAGACGATTTTTCATAAAACAAGCCAAGAAAGGCATTTTTAACTCCCTTGTCTCGCCCAGTTATGGAGATTCAAAACGATGATTTCTTAAAACATGGGTTTCACAGAAATATGAACATATAATGGTTTTGAACTTTTAAATCTAGTTTAGTTTGCTGCTGGAGACATGATGTATCTCTGTTTCAGTAACCTTTGTTACGCGCAGATTAAATTATCTTGTATTTTATATGGTGACGTTTCTTTTGCTGTTGAGTGTATTTCATATTTATGTTTAAACTAATAAAATATGGAAAGTTGATCAAAATGTTTTTTATAATAATGTAACTTCTTAAAAGTATTCCTCACTCATGTATACACGCATCATGCGTTATTATCCATAAGGAGAAGGGTGACAGAGGTTTTTGCCGAGATGAAGGTGACATATGTTTACTGAAACAGGACAGGACAACGAATTGTGGTGTTGGCGTTGAGGGTAGTTATACATTAATTGATTTCGAAAATGAAATTACAAATTACAAAACATGAAATATGTCAATACACGAGAGATACATACAACTAAAATAGAGATACATTATGTCTTCAGAACCGAACAAAACTAAATTTGAATTTTCAAAACCATTATCTGTTCATAGTTCTGACAAAACAACATGTTTTTAAGAAATTGTCCTTTCGAATCTTCTTAACTAGACAAAAATAGAGAGTCAAAAATGACAACTAAAATAGAGATACATTATGTCTTAAACCAAAATTAATTTGAATTTTTAAAACCATTATCTGTTCATAGTTCTGAAAAAACACGTTTTTAAGAAATTGTCCTTTTGAATTTCCTTAACTAGACACAAATAGTAACAATGACATTCCTACAACCATATTTTAGTCAAAGAAGGCAAATTATGCACATTATACGAACATAATTTCCATATCTTATAAAAGCTCACCTTAAAACAGAAGTTTGTAAGTATATATACAACTGGTGTGTAGAATGAAAAATGTAAACAGTTTACAGTTTAGCTTACTTCCTCAGAAAACATGTTCTGCAAATGGTTTATCAATGGATATTAATAATTAATGATTTGAGAATACTTTATCCGTTGTATGCATGCATAATATTTTACAATATGTTAGTTTGCAATATCCAATCTGAAATATTTGATCTCGACTGCTGATGGTTTGCTGTACAAAAGACATGTTCTGATGATGGGTCATCAACGATATTCGGTATCTGTCTAACAGACAAGTACTTCAGTGCTCATCATACGATGCCAAAAATAACCATCAAACACATTATTTACTGCCAGGGTTGAAAGTCTGACATGTGACTTCACACATGAGGTATGGTCTTACCAGTTCATTAATGTCATTTTCTCTAAAAGTTTCATATCAGTGTCTGTCCAATAGTTGATTGTAAATACTAGATTTAGGTTTCTATTGAAGAGGTCAGTGAGGGAATGCAGTAAAATCAGTTCAAAAGCACATGTGTACATTGTGATCAATGCATTACCCGATATGGTTCGATAACTGCAGCCGACGCTGACATGTTCAGTTGATGAAGTGAAAAGACTACGTTACTTCCTGCAATAATACCAGCAGACATGATATTATTCACCCACTCTTGGAAGAATGATCCGATCCGAAATCATGTTACGTAATCTCGAGAACAGCTAATCATTAACATATTTATGTATTTCCGATAATCATTTGTGCTTTCCTGTCTAGTTATTATGAATTACTGGCATTATTACTGAGGAATCTGTTTCCTTTCTTTATTTTGATCTATTCTACCTTGAAACGTCTCACCTCTACCACATCTTTCATCAACGAGTATCACGTTATGATCATAAAAGAGCGTCTACTATGAGGGATACAATAGTACTAGCAGCCGTGATGATGGCTACAAACTCTAGAAATCTAGAACAGTAAAGGAGTCCCTTGACTTTACTTAAGTGCGATCTGATCTTTCTTTGAAGTATTGCTCTAACCTAGACGACATCTGTCACCAATGAAAATCTACTTAAGTTGTCACATTTTACTCTCGTGAAGTGAAAAGCTATTTGTTGGCAATGGCGTAGAGGAAGAGATATATTTCGAAATCTGATGACCATTATACTTAATGTACATAATGGGCAGTCTCCTTCAGACAACGTGCAATACATTCATCAAGAAAAAAGATAGAGTTTTACTGTTTCCCAGCCGAATATTGATTATGAGTTGTTGTGTTAATTAACGGAAATCTTGTACTATGTTACGTTTGCACAATTAAAGTAGATATGTTAGAAAGTTAAAATGCACTTTCTCAAGCCATTTCTGAAATGTGTCAACAATACAACATTTGATTTTTAAAATAACCCAGCTTTAGAGAAAAACAAAATTTAATGAGTTTACTGAGTGAGTGAAAGTTGCTATCAGGAAGCATCAAGGTAGAATATATCGAAATAACTGATGATTAAGAGAAAATAAATAGCAGTAGGCAACTCTTTTAGTTTATAAGTATGATATTCACAAGACTAACCTGGCCTAATGTAATAATAATAATAATATGCGAAATTTATATAGCGCCCTATATAATTTATGATAAAAAGACTCTAAGGCGCTTTACAACATAGATTAAAATACAATACAATAAAAGTACATTAAAAGTAATAATAAAGGTAAAATTGGGATTTAAAAGTGTAGGAGAGATGAGAGATGAAGGAAAAGCAAGCCTAAAAAGGTGTGTTTTAACATCCTTCTTAAAAGAGTTAAAAGTTTTGGCATTTCTCAGTTCAACTGGAAGGCTGTTCCACAGTGTTGATGATGACTTGCTGAAACATCTGTCTCCATATGTCGCAGTCCTTGTCTTTGGTACCACCAGAAGAGTTTCTGCTTGATACCTGAGAGATCGTGATGGTTTGTATGGTACCACAAGTTCTTGTAGGTAGGATGGAGCGGTGCCATGTAGGCTTTTTTACGTGTACATCAACAGCTTGTACTGGCATCTGTATGTGACTGGAAGCCAGTGGAGACTCTGCAAAACTAGGGTGATATGCTGGTGTTTTCTTGTGTGGGTGATGAGACGTGCCGAGCTGTTTTGGACTTTCTGCAGTCGACCTATCAGAGGATCAGGTAGTCCAGCCAAAAGAACATTTCCATAGTCCAGTCGTGATGTTACTAGTGAATGAACCAGAGTCCTGCAACATTCTGTAGTGATGTACTGTCTGATGGTAGCGATGTTTCTCAGCTGATAGAAGCTAGACTTGGACATAGAATTAACCTTTTTCTCCATTGTGAGGTGACTGTCTAAGTATACCCCAAGGTTTTTGACATAATCAGCTGGCGGAATTGCGCTGGAATCAATGTGTACCATCTTTATAGCAGTTTCAACATTGGAATATGAAACCTTAGCTGAGGAGCCAACATATTTATGATACATAAGGTAAAATATATTGACTTTATAACGTGTTTATCATATTGAATTATGCAAGCGCACAAAAACTGCAAAAAACACAAAACACAAAAAATCTTCATATTGATATCAATTAACATGGGGAAGGGTTCTAACACATAGGTTCAGTTGTTAGATTGTCAAATGTCAGTAATCAAGGGTCAAAGGTCAGGGTCACAAGTGATGTTTTGAAATCAGATATCAGTCTTGCGAGCTCTCAATGCTTTGCAGAAGACATTCTCTTCATGCACAGGAACGTCATAGTTTATAGTTCTCCTGTTGTTGGACACTTAAGGAAACAGTGAAAGTTAAATATTTGTTACGGTAAGCAAACATGATAAAGAAGTCTCATGATGAATCAATAATATGAAAGCAAATAAGTCGTATATAATTAAAAGTGCATTGAATAAAGCATACAATTAATCATATTAACATTTGCAGAAAAGTTTACTTTGAAATATCGAGGATTTCTGCGCAAAAGGAGTGAGGAACACACTTCAAGAGGAAGACACATTAATCATACCTCATCTATTGATTTATGAAAACACCTAATGTCAACTTCACGTCTTCTTCATATGCTATGATATATGAGCTCCTAAATTAATTTTATGTTTTCAGATAACAAGAAATATCCCTAGATTTGAAAGTAAGAAGATAGGTCTGGATCGACAAGCCTACACCGAGCAGTATCTCATATCATAGAGGTAGGGTTGTTCGAACTGTGTTTCCTGGGGTTAGTTGAAATGAATCTTAGCTACATTGTTAAGTGGATTTTTATGACGTCACTTCTGTGTTTTCGAAAGAAAATAAGAATGATTAAAATAACGTTTACTTGAAGTTTCAACCAACTACCAATACTAGGATTCAGTGCAAAAACAAATGACCTCCTTGATATAAGCACATTACTCTTAAAATGATATGCTTAAAACCCAAATCATCTCACCTCAAATCGTTTATGTTCAGCTAATTTCCTAGAAAAAGGGTATGTTTTGGGAGTACATGGTGTAAATTAACAGTTGTGTCTTATTAAATAAGCTGCCCGTTATATAATCAGGACGTTATAGTTCTTTTTCATGACGTATGAAACTATGTCACACACGTACTATGAATGTCAAAGGGTCAAGCTGACTGACCTGTATAAAACTGTCAACATACCTTAACTATAGCATGGAGTTTTTATGGAAGCATATAATGTATATCATGATAAAAAGTCGTGACTGATAAGGTTTCTAATTGTTGGCTTTCAGATATGACACACTGAGGTATCATCATCACATTCTTTGGGGTGCATTTTTAATTGTTAATTAGTGACATAGCCCACGGTAATGATGACTTAATCAGTGACATTTCAATGGCTAAAGACTGGCTTGTATCTGGTTCATCAATGATTGAATAGTTACCATGTTCAGGTGCAATTTAGTAGCGACATAACTTTTCACCATCAGCTTTATATGAAAATATCAAACAGTGCCTGAAGGATTCTAAACAGGAACTGTTCTTAATGTCTATCAGCATGTTAGAATATGTGTTATTGTGAACGTCTCATTGAATATCCAACCTTATTGTATGCATGGAACCAGTTGGTCCCACGGTCCATCAGACTAACACAGGGCGGATCCAGAAGAATCCGATAAACGGATCCATCAACTTTTTGTCATGTGTAAATTGTTTGCCGTTCAGAAATCAAGTCGGTTTTTTTTTATCTTGAGAATGTCATTCACTGACCATACAATAGTACCTTAATAGATGTTCAGAATCAGAATATAGTTCAGTAATGTATATCAATGTTTCCAGTTCACTTACTATGTAGGAAAAACAATCAGTCAACGGTCAAATTAACAATGAGGTCATGACTTGCATCTTCTTGCAACTATGCCTCATGTTAACTATTAACACTTTGTTATAAACAATGAAAATTGATCATTGGTTGTTAAAATTAAAGTTCAAGGTAAAAAAAAATACTTTGAATATTTAGCATAGCACTTTTTTCAAAAATATAACTAACGTGTCTTGTTTTTAATATAACCATGTGTTAGGTCTAGGATACAGTATGTAATTTGTACATTAAAAAATGACATTATGTAAGCAGATGTAGAACAGCAAAGTTGGTTTCTTACACTGCCCGAAGTGAGTGAAGCTGTTTGTCCATTGGTGTCAGAAATAATATGTTGATTGGTGCACGAGGTAAGTTGTCCATTAATGCCTCTGGTACCGAAGATAAGAGGACCTGTCCCTCAATGTCACTAAGAGGTATAAGCTGCAGTATATATTAGTCACTTACTCCGCGGGATGAATGTTCCCTATATCCTCTAGGACTCTGGTATTTCATACAGGAGAGAAAGAACATTTTACACATTACCTAAGGAATCTGAGGCGTGACTTCCATTCAATATTTCCTTTCCGAGTTTCAAAAGGTTGATAATTCATATGAATACAATTGATACATCATCAATGTTCGGAAATATTTGAACCATTCATTCAAGTGGCGATGGTGAAACCATTTTGCCCTGAACAGAGGGCATCTCTAAATGTTCATTTGCTTGTGAGAAGCAAACATTTTTCAAATATGTATGTCCAGTCATTTAGCTAGGCTATGTCTGATGTTTTATAATACTAGTTGTACGCGCACCATGTACATCTATTAGTTATATATCATATCAAAGACAATACTAAACATTTCAAATAACTGATTTTTAAAATTAATTTTAGAATAGCAGTAATGGAAACACTTGTTATAAGATTATCAATATGTAATAGGTACATGTATTCTGTTTAGTCGACCTGTAAAACTGAACAAGACTTTATAAAACTCTTCATATTCAGACAAATAGGATCTTGTCAACTCGTGAACTTGACCTTTGACCTTGAATGTGAAAATGTCAAACAAATTCACCAGTGTTATAAGTAAGAAGATATATATATCAGTTCTTAAAACCTTACTAGGAAAAAGTTATAGCCAAAACAAAACATGGCTGAGGAGGCGATGTAAAACCGCAACAAATCTTATAGCAGTCCAGTCCTAGTCTGAACTGCTAATTAACTAACATCACACTATGCAGCACGTCAATTAGAAGGGATAGCTTCCACAAAATATACATTAGATAGTATAAAACATTAACGACGTAATAACTGTCGTGAGGTTTCTGTGGCAAATTGTACTATGACCAAGAGTGTCAAAATTTGTTCACTGGGAATCGAAATCTCCCGACTTTTACTGAAATGTGGCTCTAGGGCAGTTTTATTCAAACGTTTACTTACATAATATCCATCTACATTGTTCTACACAGGTGACCTGTGTAAAGGAGGTGGGAGAGTTCAGTTCAGTTCTCATGTAGACTCCTTGTCCTACTGAAGTTGCCTTTTGCATTGGAGCGGAAGGGAAGCTGCTCTCGTCTTTAAAGTGAGATAGTCTCGCCAGCCTTCATTACATGAGTCCAATTTCGTCAACGAGGTTCCTTTAAAAGTCATTGTAGTTTGAAACATCCTGGCAAACTGAAAAACTTAGGCAAACCAATTATGTCACCTGAAAGCAATAAAAAGGAGGAATTGTGTTGTCCCAAATTATTTCATCTTCTTCACTTACACATTCCAATACTCTGTTTTTAAATATTTGAAATCAACGATGTTTTGTGCAAAAAAGAATGAAGGATGACATTGTACGATAACGAAGTATATATCCTGCATCAGGGAAACACAACTACATATTTAGGTTACCAAGGCTCGTAACATACAATATTTTTCCTAATAGGGATGTTGGGCTGTTTCCCATTCTAGATAGACACCCATTTTTATCTTTATGTTTTTTAAAATATTTTGTTGCACTTATTACAAGGATTCTGGTTGGTCGAGAGCCCTCAAACAAATGCAAACAATTCACGATGAACATAAATAAAATGTCCATTCTGACGTCTCAAACTATCCAAACAAAAAGAAAGTGCCTGTCTTTTCATTTTGGAAATCACAACTGATGCTTGAAAGAACAAATCTTGCCAGTAGAGTGCTCAATACATGATGACTTGCAGTTATACTTTGAATGATGCGCACAACTCGTTAAACAATCCTTCAATGTATTTCAAAGTGGTTTCAAGAAAAAGGTACATACTTTTCAATTAATCTATTGATTTTATGAATATTATATATTTACATCTTATGTCACATCAACCTCACCTTCAAATGTGTGTATTATAAATGAGGTTTCAAATCATGTTTCTGCATTGGTTGGGTAACAAAAATTATCCTTAGACTTTTACATTTACAATAATCATTATTGAGATTTTGAAAAACTTTATCCCTGACTTGTTAAGCCAGAATAGTCGTCAATCAGTAGCTCAGACCCTGCAGTGTGGTGTGAACTGTTTCTTAGAGTTAATTGAAATGAATTTAAGAAATATTGTTACCTGCATTTGTTTGATGATCAATTCTACGTTTTCCAAAGAAAACATGATCAATGATAATAATGTATACCTGAAGATTCACGGAGCTATAATCCAATGTAATATTGGATGTGAGTCTAGTTCTGGTTGTATCTACCATGGCGTGGAGACAGAAGAGTTGGCAAAGAGGTTTGGAAAGACTTTACTTTTTGGACACTTTGATAAAACGTTCATTGATTCATTAAGAAGGAGTATTGAAAACAGAGGTCCTAAAACAAATGGTTCGGAATTTCTCATTGTGAGTATAACAGGAAGCAAGGGATGGAGAGAAGTGTTCAAAGGATCCTCGGCCTCAAGTAAACTCCAACGGACTGGACTTAAAGTTCATGGTACGTTAACATCAATCGTATATAACAGAGATGCAGATACCTTATTTTGGTCAAATACTATTAGCATATACAAACATGTAATTGGGAATACATCAAATGTAAAATTTTGTAAATTGTCAGGTAAATATATGAATATATACACAAATCATTTGTTTTTTGTATCCGACATGCTACATAATCCTATTGTCAAAACCCCTCTGCATACCTGTAAAGAGAAGACAATTTGGTATCGACCCTACCCTGTTTTAATATTTGGCATGGTAATTGATGGCGATCAGATTTGTTGGGCGGAAGGCAAAGGGATTCCGAGAATGATTCGCTGTGCCCATCCATCATCTAGTAAGACACATCGTGTGCTGATGACTGGAGGGGTATACTATCATATTGGTTTTTACAATACACCACCACTGATATTGATCACTTGGACAAGTAGACGGGGCCGTATTACATTTGAAATAAACAGACAAGGACGGGGAGATAGAACAAGGAAGCTCTGTCATTCTTTCAAAGATCTACACCCAATTGTATTTTTTCTTAAAAAATCGGTCCTTTATTATACAATTGAAGCATCAACAAGCCTCAAAGCAATGCATATACACATGAACTGTACCGCTTTTAATGTTATTTCTATCAGTGAATGTCCAATGGTTAGAAATCGTTTTCAAAAGCATGTTCTCTTTACCTTGTTTTAAGAGAAACATAATCCAATTAAAATTGAATGATTGTTCAGTTCATCGTTTAATTACTCAAGTGTAGAAATCACCATGAACATATTCTTCTCTTTTTGTTTTTATGATACCATATGTTGTGAAATTAACATTGATTTCACTGAATTAACGCTGATCTGCAAACATATAGCAATATTATGTATCGCTTAATCTCTGATTGATCCCATGAAGCAAACTTGAGACCTTTGCTGACCATATATTAAAGAACTCAACTCAACATCTCTAAAGTGTCTGGCAAATTGATCACGATTTGTGCTCATCTCTAAAGAAGAAGGCAACATCATCACAAACTACACTGAATATCTCTAAAGAGTGAGTCAATATAATCAAGAATTTTGATCACCAACTGTGAAGTGTGGGGCATTATAAAATGGAACTGGACTTGAAGAGTGGGGTAAATAATCACAAACTGTGCTCAACATCTCTGAAGACTAAAGCAAGATAATGACGATCTTACGATTAAATTACTTACTTATTTACCTACCCCAGAGCGATTGGATTACTTCTATTTCGTACATCATGTCATGTTTTACTGATTGAAAAAAGGTAGATGGAATAGGAAACATATTTTTTAATAAAAATGTAAATTGTGTTCTAGTGATGATGTTGGAGATGACTTTCATTATGTTTTGTTGACATTTCACAAAAGAAAACAAGACCAAACAAGCTAAATATATTTTGTGTTAAACTCTCAATTTGAAATGGTCGTTGTGTTACTTTGAATATCAATGTAAGTAAACATAATATTGTTCAATTCAAAACCATTTTACATCTGAGTGAGGAGATATGACAAATTCAGTTCAAAATGTGACACTACAGTTTCGGAAAATCCAAGAAACAGTACATGCAAACATAATCTGCACAACGCAAGCAACTACAAATCGATAATATTAGCGGTTATTAGCACGCCAACCTTCATCTCTGTTATCAAATTTGTCTATGCCAATTAGACTTACATATGTATTGTACTCAATGTACTGATAATGTAGTCACGACAGTGAAGCATGTACATGTATAAACAAATGTTGGATGGAACTATATGTATGTCAAAACTGAACTAATCATTGCAATACATTGGACTAAAAATAGATCCATAAGCCTTCTTTCCACAGAAATATGCTTCATAATCAATCGAACAGGAAATTTTAAATTTGAAAAGAATGCACAAATGTTTGACTTCTTGTTTCAGGGAAAATAAGCCTACACATTCTTATTGCTGGAATCTAGCAATGAAAAACTCTCAACAACATTTGTATTACATTCATAATATCGGCTACTTCAAAATATGTTTAAATAAATAGGGAAAGTTAAATATTACCATTAATATTAAATGATATATTATATTATATAACGTTTTATTTATTAATAAGTAATGCATGTAAATTGTTTATACAATGCATACCTAGACCTTCATCACACACCTTAAATGATCAAGGATAAATTATGTTTTTTTGAGACATTTTATTGAATATTTAATTGATAAGTAATCAAAGCTTTTATCCCAAAAATGGCCACAATGCAGTCTCCATTTTGCTAAATGAACACGATGCCTCCAAACATGCCTTTCAAAAGGGTTTTCTTGTTGAGGAGTGATTGAATAACTGTTCTGTTGATTTTGAGATAGATGATATTTCCCTGGTTATTTGTCAATGGAAATGTTGCAACAACTGCTTGAGCCTCGAAGGGTGATAAGTCGGACAATCTTGCAAGATAATGTCATTATTCACAGAAAGGAAGTCTCTTGTGGTTCTTGTTGTATGGGGTTACCTTGACCTGTGGCATTGAGAGAGTGAGTGAGTGAGTGAGTAAGTGAGTGAGTGAGTAATTAGGTCTTCAAGACGTATGTCTGAAGACCTATTGTTCTTATCCTGATTTGTTTTCCTTATTATTATTATTATTATTTGTACTTTTTCTGTGACCACTGTCCAGCAAAATTGACTGCATCGATATCAATGAAACTGCCAGAAGTGAAGGGCCTACCGGTAGGTGTAAGCTCGTGGGTAACGGAGCCCGATTTTTTAATGTCGGCCCCTTAAAGGGGAGGTAACCCAAAACGTTAAAAAAATTCAAATTGCAATATCTCGAAAACTAAACAAACGGGATTCGGATTTGAGCAGTCATGGTAAAGAAATATTAATTTTCCAACTATACATAATACACGAGGTGACAACAACAAATGGCCGCCTCCATGCCATGACGTCATTCAAAGGATGGATAACTCTGATCTTCATGTCCCTGAATGATTTTATTATGCTTCACTCAGCATTCAGCATGATGAGTGACACAGGTTTCATCAAACAGATAATCACGAAAAATAACGTAAGAAAGTATAAGAATTGAATGTAAGTTTGTGTGTTTGGACTGGAACATGAACGATGTCAAAGCAGTATTCAAACATTCACGTGACATTGCTGAATTACTGTTTTGGCATTCGAAAAACATTGGTGTTAGCTTTCATAATGGATCAGTTCCAAAAAGAAGGTGTAATTATCAGATTTACTGATATCTTCTTGTTGATGACAATATGTCAGATGCATTGTTGTAAAACGACTTGCTTCCTCGCAAACGCACATGGAATACTCAAGAGTAAAAATCAATGAAAACCGCTACAGTATAAGTAGATGGAAAGGCGCTAACTCGTCTTTGTCTACAAACTACATGGTTACTGGATCCTCAATATTCAATATCATGTCGTCACGATTTTAAAATAACAGTCTATTCTAATTTAGAAACAGAATGTTTTTGGACATTTCTTTGATAATACTATTGTAAAACAGACAATGCATCTCTCAAATATCTTTTCCCCCAAATCATCTCGATATCTTATGTTTCTTCAGTAACACATATGTTTTGCAAAATTTGAAATTACACAATTTGAAGTGTCATAATGATACAATCACCTGATAAAGGAAATTGAGAAAGGATGTGTTCACACTACGCAACCAGAACCACACAACATACTGAAGATATTTTGGTATTAATGAGGTTGAGTAACCTATGTTCACGTTAGGCTAAAACTATTCTACTTATATACCCATCTTATATAGCGTTCATCATGGCGTCCATCCACTCTACCGCCCCGGTATACTTGACACACATATTATCCACGATAATTTGGACAGAGGACAGCAATGGAAACAAATCTGAAAGTTCATACACCATTTTAATTCGAAAGTTACACATTAGTTACACAAAGTTACCCTTGTGAGTACACTCATTCTCGATAATCCATTGCATACATCTACTAAGTATACTCTTGACCAATACATGGCTCGGCTCGATAACTTTTTTTTACCTCCCTTGGTAGTTCATCCAATCAGCGGTCTACGATGGGAGGTTGAGCGTACCAATCATAAGACTGCTGAAGTAACACCTCCGTTTAAAATATGGAGCGATTTTGATGGTGTATTTTCTCGCTTTAGCGTTGAAAATTGATTCAATTACAGTGACACTGAAAGCTATTTGAATTGACGGATGTTTTCTTGTTCATCAAAACTTGTAAAATATATTTGCTACCAAGATACAGATTCGAGCGGCCTTTTAAATGTGAACACCTTAAAATCGTTGCTCGAAAGTAAATGGACTTGTATGGCTTAACCCAACCATGTACACTCGTTTAAAAACTCGTTGTAAGGATTGAGGAGAATTATTTAGCCATTTGTAAAAACAATTACATGTCCGTGAGAGCACTTTATTTTCAGGAAGAACGGCGTGTTACAGCACCTTCAAACATGAGCACTCAATGTCTCTCATTTCTCCAGGTCTCACTCTAATGTCAATATCCACGGATAGTTGTGCCATACGGTATTTGTTACTGCATACACAGTACCAGATGAGTGATTAGCAGGATGGAGATGGTGGAAGATTCACAACGAACTGAATAATTCATTGGAACAATCTAAATGCACGGTACACGGTGTGTGATATCTTAAACACAACATTTGGTAAACAGGATTTGATTTTTCACAAATGAGATGACTAATGCACTTGAAATATCCTGCATACGGTACAAGATGTAGGATCTCTGAAAAAACATCGTTTTAAGATGTAGGATCTCTGAAAAAACATCGTTTTAAAGGAACATTAAGTATGTTCTTGGAATCACATAACAACGTCAAACGTTATACATGATGCTATTGTATTGCTCAAAATTACCATGTTAAAACTAGTTCATTCGTTAATGCGACAACATAAAGGTGAGAATCGCGGTTTTGTTAAAAAACGGACGTGTCCATCAGCTGACCCGGGTCAACTAGTCAAGAATCATTTCAAAATCATGATCAAAATCATTATATATAACAGGCAGAATGACATATTTAGGTTGGTAATGATTAATATGTCATAGAATTACTGATACATTTCTATAGCGCCTGATTATCCAATCAGTGATTGTTTCAAAGACGTTTTCAATTGTTTGTACATGTATAAGATCGTTGTACATTTGGTGTTAATGTTACAATGTGCAAATTAGATGAAACAATTTGAACTTAAATCATGACATATGGTATTACTTCACGCATGAAAGGCAAATAATATTTTTTTTAAAAACGTAAGGCCACTTTAACAGGATCGGAATGATTCACATTCACAGGGAAAACGAGTTGTACATGTGATATAACTTCAAATGATTACCCGAAAAAACAATGTTTTACATCATGTTGTGTAAATATGATGCTTTCAAAAATGCAGAGATCATGGTCGTGATTTAATACATACTGCAGACAAGAACAACCCTGACCTTTTTAGCTGGAATAAAGTAACCATTAGAGGTGATTGCAAATAGTCCTGATTTATTCAAGTCAGACAGAATTCAATCAATCTCGAATCAATGGCGTGCATTGTCTGGTGTGTGCCACTTTTTCTGGATTATATGGCTGTGTCATGATTCCTTACTTTTAGAAAAACGTATCACAATGTGTCACCATGTATATCTATTGCTCTTGCATTCACCTAAAATAGACTAGCTCCTCTGTGTTGTCCGTTTATAAGTGGTTGACAACTCCTTCTTTCATGGTAACTATTCTGGGTCTATTTTCAGAGCAAACTGATCGGATGAATAAACAACTTGTCATTATAAGCACATTCCTACAATACATGACCACAATCTGTTCGAGGTGTATTTGATTGTACATGCTATTCCTCCGAGCTATTTGCTTCATATTTGCATATAGGAAACTGTGATGTCCCAGTTGAGTTTTGTGACATTGACCTTCTTTACAAGGCTTTATCATTCAACTCGTGTCAGCAGGATATATCGAAGAAAATGGAGCGATGTATAAAATGACAGTGGTGTGGAACTCTTCAGTGAGAGAAGAAGATGTATCAGACAGCAAGATCATCATCGTACCATATCAAAAACTCTATCAGTACATCAATCAGATCACTTGAACTACCTTCAGGCCATTTTAACACCTTAAACTCGCATGGCTTGACCGAATGATGTACTTTCATTTATTAACTCTTTTTATTTATTCATGAGTATTATTTAGCTATTGGTAACACATATTTATTTTTTGTGAGGTCGCTTTATTTCAGGAGGAAAATTGTGCTACAGCACCTTTAAGCTTGTAGGTGGGATATCTCAAGAACTCCTCTCTGACTCTGGATTCCATTCATATCTTACCCAAAAGCGGTTGATTGGACAGTATATTTCACTGACATTGACATTATTTTCAGGTTTTATTCAGGTGACATGTAGGCCAACCATGTGACTTGCATAAGCCGCTCCTGGGACATGCTGGGAAATGAATAAAGCGTATCTGCATATATATTCAGGAAGACGTCAGTTTCAATAAACCTTTTTCAATAAACATGTTATTCATGTGATTAATTCATGTGATTTAAAAATATTCTTCATTTCCATAAAAATGAAACTTGGGATTGGCAAACAAGCAAAAACTTCCCTGTGAATGTGCCCACGTATTTAGAAGCAGTTACATAAAACGTGACGTACATAGATGGTAAAACAACCCACATCAATATATACACATATCATCTTTTAAAAAAATGCCTGCAAAGAAACAATTGAATGCTAAGGGCTAATATTAACATATAAAACACTTAGTTTCTTGATGTCAGCATAAAATAAATATCAAGATGTACGAGCCTACATAACAGTCTACAACAGATCACGGCACAGCCATAACACTGCATCAATACTAACGTAAATTCAAAAAATCTATTTGATGATGGTATGGAACTATATATAAATGTTGACAGTTCTTAATTAACTTGATCCGATAACTGCTAGTGGTCATATTCAATTGAAGACAAATTAAACCTCAGAGAAAGAAGTATGCATTTAACATTATGCTTTTTTCAGATAGGACAGGTGATGAAAAAGGCAAAAAAACATATCGACATTTAAATCACTAGAAGTTGAAGGTGACAACGAATTATCTGGTGAAATCTTGATCCATATGATTACTTAAGTACATTTGATTTAGCTTATTGCTTAAATTCCCTGAGTGTGTTTTCGATTACTAAATCTGGAGGAAGGGAATTTCAGTTATTAACCGTATTTGGAATAGAAGTAAAAAGTATCAGTACATTTCATGTTTATAAGGTCAGCATTATTTCTCAAATTCCTGTGACACTACCTATAAATCATCAGTGTGAGAATTGTTTTATTTTCAGATAACATTATCTACCAGTTCAGAAGTCAGGAAGATGGACGTTTTCTGTATGAAGTTATCCTTATAAGTGAGAGCATTTAATTTTCTAAAGGTATAACAGCATTTTGTGCAGTCGACCAAAAATGTCTTTTGAATGTCTTTTGAAGAGGTCAATATCAGGTTCATTAAATCTTTTTGAATCTATTGGTCTGATTTTTGTGTTTCAATGAAAATAAGTTAGACCTTGATATACTAAAAATAATGTCTGAAAACTCTTTGCCCATGTTTAACAAGAAATCGTCCTTTTAGTTTGAAAAATATTATTTCGATTTTGAGTTGGCTGATGAAATATTTTTACAAACAGTAAAACAAGCGTTTTAAGTAATCAGCGATTCTAAGACTTTGTTTATTGTCTTGATACTTTCGGTAGAGACAACAATTAAAAAATCATCTTCTTTAAATCCACAACCTAATGACAAATAACGAAAATTCCGCGATCTGTTTTGAATTCTATCCAGAGGTTTCCAAATGCTAAAAAATAATGTTGCTAACAGACAATGAATCTGATAATGCAGCAACCATTTTGAGCAATCAGTGTTTTTTTATCCACTGCCCTACACCATCTTACCCTGTATTGTTTGTCAATGTTAATCTACCGTATTTTAACAAATGGATAAATGCACCGACCACCCGCTGCGTTAAAGCTTTGTTAAATTCAGGACACATTGTTCTACAACATGATAACATATTTATAAATGTTTTTAAATTCTGGTTGTAAGACTCAATAGAATAAAGGTTGGGTATATTCCACTTATGTTCTGGACCCGTTGCTTGAGGGTGAATGAATTAGTAATGCCTGAATGTCTGTCTTCGTTCATCAAACAACAATCAGAAACGGTAATCTGAGAGTCCCTTTCATTTCTCAAGCATCCACAGATCAATATCTGACTAAGTCAGTTAACAGTCTCAAAGAGAATATAGACTGCCACATGTCACAGATGAACGTACCTAAAGAAATATATTGATTTATAGAAGTATGTAATGTATATTTATCTGTTCTTCATATGTCGGTGGAACATAAGTCATGTTACACTTGGTAAACTGAACTGAAATATAGAACTTGGTCGTTTTGAGTACCAATGCATATGCTGTACATACTCTTAAAAAAATACAAGTTAGGTACATCCCATGTATCGACTATACACTGTGTTATTAAGTTTATAATAGAAGGACTGTCCTGCTTTTTGAAATTTGGGTATGTGTTGGAACATGTTTACATGCAGTGAAACATTTCACTCCAGAGATAAGTCTACATATGCTCATTTGCATAAGAAAGACCTCCATTTTTAAGAGAGTACAAAACAAAATACTGATTTCGGAGAAAGTAGATATCGAATGTATTCGACACATGTAATTAAGCATTCCCAATGTTATACATCAGAGCATGATACTTTTATTATCATGTACATTCAAACACACATATTCTGCTGAAATCGCTGTTTCAAAGGGGTTTCCTGGACATCTTTGGTTTTTAAGGTCAAATGAAATATGGAAACTAGTTAGAATAAATTAATGTAAACATAAAAAATCTGCTAGGACTTAAATTTATTGCCGCGTATTTACTGCAGGACGTTACAAAACAGGTCGGAAAGCACTTTTTGACTCTCTTAGCTCGTCTAGTTAAATATATCGAAAATGACTTTTTCTTACAAAAGTGTGTTTCTCAGAAAAAAATGAACAGATAATGGTTTTAAATTTCAAACCTACTTGTGTTTGCTTCTGAAGACATGATGTAAATCTGTTTCAGTTGTATGTATCGCTCATGGTTTGAAATATCTTGTTTTTGTGTGGGAAATTTTTTTATATGACTTTATAAGCTTAAATAACTTTGGATTACCATACCAAATTATACATAAGTTGCCCTTATCCAGCTCAATTGGTCATTTACGTAGGTACATTAGTTATTTTATCCCACTTCGGGTCTCGTTGCTATGGTTCCTTTGTTATAAGTGTAGGTGTAATAGCTGATACACCTACATTTTCTTAAACACCTTCACCTTTCAGATACACCTACATGTTTTGGAGAACTGTAATGAGTTGTTATTGTGTCAAACTTTATCCGTTACAACATATTAAGATGAACAAATGCATACACGTGAATGAATAAATATACACAAAAGACAAAACGATCAAAAACATTATTTTTAATATGACAATATAATGTCAACATCATATATTTGCTCGCGTTCTTACAGTGATTCATGTTGGTAGGTATAAGTTGCCTCTCTACAGAAACATTCGGATCATATGATGGGGGCTTAACCAGTGGATGCAAATTTATAATGATGAGTACACATTAACATTGTGTTTAAAAATATCAGTGTTTTTCTTTTTTTTAAATACTGACGGAATAAGCATGTTTCCACACTTTATGGGTGTGTCTCAGTATTCCTCCGGTTTAAATATACTGAGTCATACACCTTTGAAAGTGTGATTACATCTCATTCATACATGTAATGGATTGGGAACATTTAGGAGACTTAGTTGATGGTGTCTTCGACCAAATGAATGTTCAGATATTCTGCTTCACAGTAACCATACAAACTTCATTTACGTGTTGAATTGAATATTTCCTTCATTCATTCATTCATTCATTCATTCATTCATTCATTTTACGTTATGGCCTCCACCGGAAAATCAGTATGCACTTGTACTGGACAGACTGCATTAGCTTTAGTATATAAGGTAAGCATTGTTAATACTTCATCATGATCTGTTTAATGTGACTCGGTGCAACAGCGTAAGTTCAAATAAGTATTGATTGATGACGTGAACTGCACTACAAAACAGGTAGCAGATTCATGAGCTAATATATAGCATCAACCATTTACAATAGATCAGCGTGAATTTGCTATGCACCTAAGATGTTTGTTCGATGAAAAAAAAATAAGTGGCAGGGAAAGTCGATATTGATTCTCTTTGTCAGCTGTCAACAGGTTCATGCATCACTAGCATATACTGTTACACTGCATATATCATCAGCTGAAGACAACGATGGACGCCATGAATTATCTTCTGGTGCTGCATCTAATCGTGATACTAGCAATAAGAAGAGCCGATCTCAAAATGTGTACACATTTCGGGAACCTGTCTGTTATTCAGATGGATCAGATTATTCCTCATTCTCTGATGGTCATCACCACAGCAAGTGGAATCATGCAGTGTGCGCAGTTATGTCTGTACAGAGAAAGATGTAAATCTTTCAACTACAAGCTTGAAAACGAAGAATGTCAACTGAACAGCATGACGAGCACAAACGAGGTATCACTACCAAAGTCTAACAGTGTGGTTTTCTCTGATATCTCCAACTGGCCCAAAAGACTTGCAGGTGTATGTGCAGATCATTCATGTTCAGCGAACTCTCAATGTGTGCCAGTCATTGATGGTCAGTACGAGTGTCAAGTAGTGGAATGTATTGGCAAAACTATTGTAGATAACGGCTTTATCAATTCAAGCAATGAATTCACTGCTGTTGGAGACAAGCTAGCATTTCACTGTAACAATGGATACACATCTACATCTAACAGTGTACGATGCTTGTCTAATGGTACCTGGTTCGAGTCTGTCTGTACAGCCTTATCCTCCTGCAGCCAAGTGAAACAGTATTTACCGAAGAGTCCTGATGGAGAATACTGGCTTGTTCTGACCAACAGATCCTACACCTCAAACATCTATTGCCACAAAATGGACTCTGAGGAACCTGAAGAGTTTCTGACACTTCATAATGAAAATTACGGGATATATCCACAGAAGTCTAATTTATATTGTGGAGAAGAAACAGAACTTATTGGTGATTGCAGAGGTAAAGGGGGTGAAATATGGTTCAGGAAAATAAGAATAGAACCAAATAATGGCCTATCTATTCTTGTAATACATGACCACACGTTTGCTTCCATTAGTGGCAGCAGTATTGATCTGGTATATGGAAATGCCCATGATGTGGAGTCATTGGACGGTTCACCATCGATCTGAGAGGCACTGGCTGGAGAGTGATGGAGGGACAAAAATGGGAACTGTATGGATATCTACCTGCAATGGAACCTGTCGAGTGGAAGTTTAATGGAACCGTTATAGAACTGACATGTGGCGGATATCCTGGTGGATGTAAACCAACTGGAGGGCTCTTCCTGGAACCTTATCCAGAGTGAGGCACATCCTGGTGGATTTAGATCATCTGGGGGACTGTTCCTGGAATATATCCAGTGTGAACCATGTCATGGTGGATGTTCACCATCTGGAGGACTATTCCTGGAACCATATCAGACTGGACATGCTCCTGGAATGCATTGAAGTCTAACCTCTTAATTCAGTAATATTATGTTAAAGTGATAAATCTGTTTGCCTTTAGAAGTAAGAAGTACCATTAACATATTTGACAATTAATACTGCATACTATGCAAATATATTTTCAGGTCTGTATGTAAAGGTTCATGTGGTGTAAAGATGTGCTCTCTTTAATATCATTGATTTGTTTCTAGTTCATGGCTTACTATTAATTTTGATGATTTCAAGTCACATGTGAGTGAGTTTGTCAACACAAAAACAAACACCACAACAGTACGAGTATGTATGGGTTGAATATGTTCGATAGTTATGCACTGGGAGCACTCAACGTCCAAATAGCACATTTAAAATTCATTTTAATAAAGAAATGGACGACTTGCTACAAATTCCCTCGATTCAATAGGTGTTGAAAATATTAAACGATAACATGACTATCAAAACATTTGAATGAAATGGTACTTTTAGAAAATATGTGATGAACATGCAAATTGTTTCGAAAGGTGGGAAGTGTTATTTAATATTTGTGAGGATCTGACTATTTGTTCGATTGCACTACACAAGTTTAAGTTGTATCAATGATTTATTTCATCTCAATTAAATGCAAAAAATGTAGGTTGTATTGGCCCTTTTCACTTTTGTAACTTTTTCCTTGACAATGTACAAACAAACATGTAAATGTGTAAATTACCAAGTACATCTATTTTATCTGTTACCCATTCAATATGTCTTAACATATCCTCTCATTCGATTTAGCTTTTGATCCAATCTAGATTGCTCTTGATTAGTCTTGATTAATTTTTAAGCAAGAAATGTTTTTATGTTTGTAATAAAGTAAGAAAAAAAAAAGTAAAATTATTTTATTTTATTATAATGACACGTGTATTAAATAACAGACGGACAGGTTACAGTTAATTTCTACTTAGCAACATCCAATAAAAACTTACAGTGTCTGGGATCGTGTTGTTAACAAAATTTGCTTCTTCTTTGAAGGTGCCGAAATGGACATCAGTTATGTCCTCTATAGACTCCAGGAAATCCATCCATCATATTCATTACTTCATTGATCATCCTCTGATATACATTGCATCTGTCAGAAGTCTCAAAGATGCATGTAGAGTGTCACGTAATATTAGATATTGAAGAAACAAGATGAATCTTTAAAACAAATATTAGAAGGTTTTACATTAATGATAACTATCATATGCTTTGTAAAGGTTCAGGGAATGGAGTTGTGCACTTAATTATAGATATATGTTGATGTGTTGTGATTTTAAGACATATATATATGTATAATGACATTTCTGTGTCAACCCACACTTATTTCAGAGTATTCACCCTTTACTTAGAACGAATGAACTTTCCCATGTCAGACTCCTCCCATAGTGTATGTATGATTGTATGATTCGATGGATATTTTGAAAGTTATGGCCCATATATAACAGCTCCTGGCTTTTTCATTTCAGTGTTTACAGAGGAATAACACCCAGCGACTTATCTGCATACTCTCAATCTTGTAGAGCATTGCTAAAATCAGTTTAAATGGTAATGATCTAGTTCTGAAACATTGATTATGCGGATACTATGAGTATAGTTTAGTTTTATTGAATTCCAACTTCAACATGAGCGTCAATAATTAAACTGATTATCAAAATTGAACAGGTTTTAATGTCCATGCATTGATTCAGAGGAGAGAAATAAAACTGTTTTACACAGTGAATTCAAACTGTTACATACTACTCCAGAAGAGGAATTGAATAATGTTTATGTTCGCTTTTCATTTCTTGAAATATGACCTCCTTGAGTATAATGAAACATATTTATTAGTATCTAATGCGTTGTATGTGTTGCGCATGTTAACCTTCTGGGGGACTCGTCCTGGAACATTATCCAGAGGGAACCATATCTTTGTGGACGTAAAACATCTGGAGAATCTTGAACCTTTACCTTCTTTATTTATATCACATTGACAACTACATGTAAACAAAATAGCGTTCATGACAAATTCGCGGTCAGTGTACTAGTGTCATCTGTACTTGTGGGAAATCTCCAAGAGAGTTGAGCAAGACATTTTCCTGTTTCTTAAAACATGGCGGTTGCATAAAATGTGTAGTGAGTGATCGTTACAGACATTCGACAGTCGCCGGGGGACTGGAAATACCATGTACCTTACACTTTACTGGACATAAGAGGTTGATAGCAAGATTGAAAACTCTTCTTCAATGAAACATCAGTAAGATAAGTCGTTACAAAAGAGGGACATTTATTAGGGGTCCTTTTATGAGAGAGGAAATAATATTAATGTTACTGGAGATGTTATCGGAACATATTTCTTACGATAAATGACTATTTTCAATCAACTAGATGTTTATTCATCAATCAGAATATGACCAATGAATGAAACTGGACATAATGGCCCGTGAATACTGGCTTTGAAATACAGGACATAATCAAACAACATATACAGAAGCTTCATTTTAAGATACAGTGGTTATTGGTTTGCATGTGTAAATGCATGCTGAGCATACCATGGGTACTTTATTCTCGTTAGCTCGACCATAATGGTCATTGACAAGAACATTACTTTACCGACATTTGCCCAGTTCAACGATCTGTCTGTGAGTGGAATGTTGTCTCACTTACCTATTTCTTCCATCGCAGACAAAATATGTCTTTTCCTGTGGAATATATATTCCAATATCACATATATAGCATCGTTTGACATGAAACATTCATTCTATTTCAGATATATCAAATCCAAGGTAATTCATTTTGACAACTTTGTTTACTAATAAAACTCCCATTTAATCAATTTGTAACTTAAATGATAAATAATCTGTACAAACACCATTTTGAAATAATGATCTTACCATATCACCAGACAGGATTATCTAAAATATCCTGATGAATGACATTGCTAGTCTTCTTTGTAAGCTATGCATGTATGCTTTTTTCAAGTTTTCAGGCAGCATATTCCGTTTTGTAACTCTGTTAAAAATGATGTGATGCTTCTTTTGCTCTGAAATATAGGTATTATTTAGAGGTGATTCACCAAATCTGCATAATCTAAGTCAATATTTTCTATCAAACTGGACATATATTTGTTTGCCTTAAGTGAGTCATTATTATTTCGGAAGACAAACATCTATGTCATTGTAATTCTGATAAAGAGAATCCAGAAAATGATTTTCTAAAGGTTATCATACAATATTTGGTCGATAATCAATAATCAATCAACAGATTTGAGATTTAGGTCTCTCTACAACAATGTGAACTTACATCAGGTTATCAACTTCAACACACTCATTCACGATTAATGTACAAACATGGTCTTATATATCAACTGAAATGACAATTACTCGTGAAAACATATGTGAATGTACTTTAAAATTCATGTTTAATGTTCTCTTATGTCATAACAGAAAGACAGAAATGGCGACACAGACCACATAAGTCATTAATGGCATGATTGGTATTGACAAATAAAAGGCGAAATTACTTTGTCTAGACAACAATGGTACATGACCATTATTGCACAGCAAGATACCAAATTAATCATATGATTATCATATTAATCTATCTGCAATCAATAAATGAATCACTTGATTAGATATGATGCTTTGTAAGTACGAATATATATTCAACTGGAAGGTCAAATGAAATTGTCAATAATGGGCCTATACCATGAATGTGCAGCATTTAATTACACTGCCTGAAAGCAAACTGCAAATGACTACACAATGTTTTTGAAATTGTGTTTTAGTGTAAGCGAGGTGTCTGTCTGTAACCTATTTAAACTGCAACACTTACTCCATTGTGACTCAGGGTAAGAGAATGTAGTGAATAATACATAAAATATCGGGCAAAAGGAATGAAACCAACTTTTCAACATAGTCGGAAAAAGTGGATTTTGAATGACTTTGATGAACATATGTTTTGTAAAGATATCTGTATAATTTAATTTATAATGGTATAATAATTTGCATTATTATGTATGCACACACACAGATCATGAATTTAAATTGATTGAGAAAAAAACGTTCTCAACGGAATACACTCAACCGCAAAACAAAAGTCACCACATTTTCAACGGTGTGAAAAACGAAATAATGCTGCCGGAGAAAGACGATTTTTCATAAAACAAGCCAAGAAAGGCATTTTTAACTCCCTTGTCTCGCCCAGTTATGGAGATTCAAAACGATGATTTCTTAACACGTGGGTTTCACAGAAATATGAACATATACTGGTTTTGAACTTTTAAATCTAGTTTGGTTTGCTGCTGGAGACATGATGTATCTCTGTTTCAGTAGCCTTTGTTACGCGCGGATTAAATTATCTTGTATTTTATATGGTGACGTTTCTTTTGCTGTTGAGTGTATTTCATATTTATGTTTAAACTAATAAAATATGGAAAGTTGATCAAAATGTTTTTTATAATAATGTAACTTCTTAAACGTATTCCTCACTCATGTATACACGCATCATGCGTAATTATCCATAAGGAGAAGGGTGACAGAGGTTTTTGCCGAGATGAAGGTGACATATTTTTACTGAAACAGGACAGGACAACGAATTGTGGTGTTGGCGTTGAGGGTAGTTATACATTAATTGATTTCGAAAATGAAATTACAAATTACAAAACACGAAATATGTCAATACACGAGAGATACATACAACTAAAATAGAGATACATTATGTCTTCAGAACCGAACAAAACTAAATTTGAATTTTCAAAACCATTATCTGTTCATAGTTCTGACAAAACAACATGTTTTTAAGAAATTGTCCTTTCGAATCTTCTTAACTAGACAAAAATAGAGAGTCAAAAATGACAACTAAAATAGAGATACATTATGTCTTAAACCAAAATTAATTTGAATTTTCAAAACCATTATATGTTCATAGTTCTGAAAAAACACGTTTTTAAGAAATTGTCCTTTCGAATTTCCTTAACTAGACACAAATAGTAAAAATGACATTCCTACATACATATTTTAGTCAAAGAAGGCACATTATGCACATTATACGAACATCATTTCCATATCTTATAAAAGCTCACCTTAAATATCAATTAATAATTCCGGAAATAACAGTTTCAGCAACCCATGAGTGTTTGAATAGATATAAATTATGAAGTCTCATACTCTTAATGAATTGTTTTTATATCTCTTTCCCCCTCGGCTTAGTTTATGATCGCATATTAAATTGTCACTATATGACATAATATTTAGACAGGAATAACTACACAGATCATGTAACTAAATAATGATATCATCTCTTTGGGGCAATACATGAGGAAATGTATAATTCATTGGACTGATTCTGTATGACTAGACAGACATGAGACAAGGTAGTTCAGTGCAAAGTTTTATAGTAAAATGACATATGTGAATAGATTTAAGGACAAAAGGATGACCATCACGACATACAGTCATGTAGGTGATTTGTGCCGTTGCCTGTTATATTAAAACAGATAAAACAGAAGTTTGTAAGTATATTTACAACTGGTGTGTAGAATGACAAATGTAAAAAGTTTACAGTTTAGCTTACTTCCTCAGAAAACATGTTCTGCAAATGGTTTATCAATGGATATTAATAATTAATGATTTGAGAATACTTTATCCGTTGTATGCATGCATAATATTTTGCAATATGTTAGTTTGCAATATCCAATCTGAAATATTTGATCTCGACTGCTGATGGTTTGCTGTACAAAAGACATGTTCTGATGATGGGTCATCAACGATATTCGGTATCTGTCTAACAGACAAGTACTTCAGTGCTCATTATACGATGCCAAAAATAACCATCAAACACATTATTTACTGCCAGGGTTGAAAGTCTGACATGTGACTTCACACATGAGGTATGGTCTTACCAGTTCATTAATGTCATTTTCTCTAAAAGTTTCATATCAGTGTCTGTCCAATAGTTGATTGTAAATACTAGATTTAGGTTTCTATTGAAGAGGTCAGTGAGGGAATGCAGTAAAATCAGTTCAAAAGCACATGTGTACATTGTGATCAATGCATTACCCGATATGGTTCGATAACTGCAGCCGACGCTGACATGTTCAGTTGATGAAGTGAAAAGACACCGTTACTTCCTGCAATAATACCAGCAGACATGATATTATTCACCCACTCTTGGAAGAATTATCCGATCCGAAATCATGTTACGTAATCTCGAGAACAGCTAACCAATAACATATTTATGTATTTCCGATAATCATTTGTGCTTTCCTGTCTAGTTATTATGAATTACTGGCATTATTACTGAGGAATCTGTTTCCTTTCTTTATTTTGATCTATTCTACCTTGAAACGTCTCACCTTGACCACATCTTTCATCAACGAATATCACGTTATGATCATTAAAGAGCGTCTACTATAAGTGATACAATAGTACTAGCAGCCGTGATGATGGCTTCAAACTCTAGATTCTTAGAACAGTAAAGGAATCCCTTGACTGTACTTAAGTGCGATCTGATCTTTCTTTGCAGTATTGCTCTAACCTAGACGACATCTGTCACTGATGGAAATCTACTTAAGTTGTCACATTTTACTCTCGTGAAGTGAAAAGCTATTTGTCTGCAATGGCGCAGAGGAAGAGATATACTTCGAAATCTGATGACCATTATACTTAATGTACATAATGGACAGTCTCCTTCAGACAACGTGCAAAATTCATCAAGAAAAAAGGTAGAGTTTTACTGTTTCCCAGCCGAATACTTGATTATGAGTTGTTGTTCTAATTAACGAAAATTGTGTACTATGTTATGTTTACACAATTAAAGTGGATATGTTAGAAAGTTAAAATGCACTTTCTCAAGCCATTTCTGAAATGTGTCAACAATACAACATTTGATAACCCAGCTTTAGAGAAAAACAAAATTAAATGAGTTTACTGAGTGAGTTAAAGTTGCTATCAGGAAGCATCAAGGTAGAATATATCGAAATAACTGATGATTAAGAGAAAATAAATAGCAGTAGGCATATCTTTTAGGTTATAAGTATGATATTCACAAGACTAACCTGGCCTAATGTACCATATTTATAGCAGTTTCAACATTGGAATATGAAACCTTAGCTGAGGAGCCAACATATTTATGATACATACGTTAAAATATATCGACCTTATAACGTGTTTATCATACTGAATGATGCAAGCGCACAAAAACTGCTATCTTCATATTGATATCAATTAACATGGGGAAGGGTTCTAACACATAGGATCAGTTGTTAGATTGTCAAATGTCAGTAATCAAGGATCATAGGTCAGGGTCACAAGTGATGTTTTGAAATTAGATATCAGTCTTGCGAGCTCTCAATGCTTTGCAGAAGACATTCTCTTCATGCACAGGAACGTCATAGTTTATATTTTTCCTGTTGTTGAACACTTAAGGAAACAGTGAAAATTAAATACTTTGTTCAATTCTAAGTACTTTGTTACGGTAAGCAAAAATGATAATGAAGTCTCATGATGAATCAATCAAATGAAAGCAAATAAGTCGTATATAATTAAAAGTGCATTTAATAAAGCATACAATTAATCAGATTAACATTTGCAGAAAAGTTTACTTTGAAATATCTAGTATTTCTGCGCAAAAGGAGTGAAGAACACACTTCAAGAGGAAGACACATAAATCATACCTCATCTATTGGTTTTATCAAAAAACCTAATGTCAACTCCACGTCTTCTTCATATGCTATGATATATGAGCTCCTAAATTAATTTTATGTTTTTGAGATAACAAGAAATATCCCTAGATTTTTAAGTAAGAAGATAGGTCTGGATCGACAAGTCTACACTGAGCAGTATCTCATATCATAGAGGTAGGGTGGCTCGAACTGTGTTTTCCTGGGTTTAGTTGAAATGAATCTTAGCTATATTGTTAAGTGGATTTTTGTGATGGTCACTCTTACGTTTTCCAAATAAAATAAGAATGATGAAAATAACGTTTACTTGAAGTTTCAACCAAATACCAAAACTAGGATTCATTGCAAAAACAAATGACCTCCTTGATATAAGCACAATACTCTTAAAATGATATGCTTAAAACCCAAATCATCTGACCTCAAATCGTCTATGTTCACCTAATTTCCTAGAAAAAGGGTATGTTTTGGGAGTGCATGGTGTAAATTAACAGTTATATAATCAGGACGTTATAGTTCTTTTTCATGAAGTATGAAACTATGTCACACACGTACTATGAATGTCAAAGGGTCAAGCTGACTGACCTGTATAAAACTGTCAACATATCTTAACTATAGCATGGAGTTTTTTTGGAAGCATATAATGTATATCATGATAAAAAGTCGTGACTGATAAGGTTTCTAATTGTTGGCTTTCATATATGACACACTGAGGTATCATCATCACATTCTTTTGGGTGCATTTTAATTGTTAATTAGTGACATAGTCCACGGTAATGATGACTTAATCAGTGACATTTCAATGACTAAAGACTGGCTTGTATCTGGTTCATGAATGATTGAATAGTTACCATGTTCAGGTGCAATTTAGTAGCGACAAAACTTTTCACCATCAGCTTTATATGAAAATATCAAACAGTGCCTGAAGGATTCTTAACAGGAACTGTTCTTTATGTCTATCAGCATGTTAGAATATGTGTTATTGTGAACGTCTCATTGAATATCCAACCTTATTGTATGCATGGAACCAGTTGGTCCCACGGTCCATCAGACTAACACAGGACGGATCCAGAAGAATCCGATAAACGGATCCATCCACTTTTTGTCATGTATAAATTGTTTGCCGTTCAGAAATCAAGTCTGTTTTTTTTTCTTCTTGAGAATGTCATTCACTGACCATACAATAGTACCTTAATAGATGTTCAGAATCAGAATATAGTTCAGAAATGTATATCAATGTTTCCAGTTCACTAACTATGTAGGGAAAACAATCAGTCAACGGTCAAATTAACAATGAGGTCATGACTTAGCATCTTCTTGCAACTATGCCTCATTTTAACTATTAACACTTTGTTATAAACAATGAACATTTATCATTGGTTGTTAAAATTAAAGTTCAAGGTAAAAAAAAAATACTTTGAATATTTAGCATAGCACTTTTTTCAAAAATATAACTAACGTGTCTTGTTTTTAATATAACCATGTGTTAGGTCTAGGATACAGTATGTAATGTGTACATTAAAAAATGACATTATGTAAGCAGATGTAGAACAGCAAAGTTGGTTTCTTACACTGCCCGAAGTGAGTGAAGCTGTTTGTCCATTGGTGTCAGAAATAATATGTTGATTGGTGCACGAGGTAAGTTATCCATTAATGCCTCTGGTACCGAAGATAAGAGGACCTGTCCCTCAATGTCACTAAGAGGTATAAGCTGCAGTATATATTAGTCACTTACTCCGCGGGATGAATGTTCCCTATATCCTCTAGGACTCTGGTATTTCATACAGGAGAGAAAGAACATTTTACACATTACCTAAGGAATCTGAGGCGTGACTTCCATTCAATATTTCCTTTCCGAGTTTCAAAAGGTTGATAATTCATATGAATACAATTGATACATCATCAATGTTCGGAAATATTTGAACCATTCATTCAAGTGGCGATGGTGAAACCATTTTGCCCTGAACAGAGGGCATCTCTAAATGTTCATTTGCTTGTGAGAAGCAAACATTTTTCAAATATGTATGTCCAGTCATTTAGCTAGGCTATGTCTGATGTTTTATAATACTAGTTGTACGCGCACCATGTACATCTATTAGTTATATATCATATCAAAGACAATACTAAACATTTCAAATAACTGATTTTTAAAATTAATTTTTGGAATAGCAGTAATGGAAACACTTGTTATAAGATTATCAATATGTAATAGGTACATGTATTCTGTTTAGTCGACCTGTAAAACTGAACAAGACTTTATAAAACTCTTCATATTCAGACAAATAGGATCTTGTCAACTCGTGAACTTGACCTTTGACCTTGAATGTGAAAATGTCAAACAAATTCACCAGTGTTATAAGTAAGAAGATATATATATATCAGTTCTTAAAACCTTACTAGGAAAAAGTTATAGCCAAAACAAAACATGGCTGAGGAGGCGATGTAAAACCGCAACAAATCTTATAGCAGTCCAGTCCTAGTCTGAACTGCTAATTAACTAACATCACACTATGCAGCACGTCAATTAGAAGAGATAGCTTCCACAAAATATACATTAGATAGTATAAAACATTAACGACGTAATAACTGTCGTGAGGTTTCTGTGGCAAATTGTACTATGACCAAGAGTGTCAAAATGTGTTCACTGGGAATCGAAATCTCCCGACTTTTACTGAAATGTGGCTCTAGGGCAGTTTTATTCAAACGTTTACTTACATAATATCCATCTACATTGTTCTACACAGGTGACCTGTGTAAAGGAGGTGGGAGAGTTCAGTTCAGTTCTCATGTAGACTCCTTGTCCTACTGAAGTTGCCTTTTGCATTGGAGCAGAAGGGAAGCTGCTCTCGTCTTTAAAGTGAGATAGTCTCGCCAGCCTTCATTACATGAGTCCAATTTCGTCAACGAGGTTCCTTTAAAAGTCATTGTAGTTTGAAACATCCTGGCAAACTGAAAAACTTAGGCAAACCAATTATGTCACCTGAAAGCAATAAAAAGGAGGAATTGTGTTGTCCCAAATTATTTCATCTTCTTCACTTACACATTCCAATACTCTGTTTTTAAATATTTGAAATCAACGATGTTTTGTGCAAAAAAGAATGAAGGATGACATTGTACGATAACGAAGTATATATCCTGCATCAGGGAAACACAACTACATATTTAGGTTACCAAGGCTCGTAACATACAATATTTTTCCTAATAGGGATGTTGGGCTGTTTCCCATTCTAGATAGACACCCATTTTTATCTTTATGTTTTTTAAAATATTTTGTTGCACTTATTACAAGGATTCTGGTTGGTCGAGAGCCCTCAAACAAATGCAACCAATTCACGATGAACATAGATAAAATGTCCATTCTGACGTCTCAAACTATCCAAACAAAAAGAAAGTGCCTGTCTTTTCATTTTGGAAATCACAACTGATGCTTGAAAGAACAAATCTTGCCAGTAGAGTGCTCAATACATGATGACTTGCAGTTATACTTTGAATGATGCGCACAACTCGTTAAACAATCCTTCAATGTATTTCAAAGTGGTTTCAAGAAAAAGGTACATAATTTTCAATTAATCTATTGATTTTATGAATATTATATATTTACATCTTATGTCACATCAACCTCACCTTCAAATGTGTGTATTATAAATGAGGTTTCAAATCATGTTTCTGCATTGGTTGGGTAACAAAAATTATCCTTAGACTTTTACATTTACAATAATCATTATTGAGATTTTGAAAAACTTTATCCCTGACTTGTTAAGCCAGAATAGTCGTCAATCAGTAGCTCAGACCCTGCAGTGTGGTGTGAACTGTTTCTTAGAGTTAATTGAAATGAATTTAAGAAATATTGTTACCTGCATTTGTTTGATGATCAATTCTACGTTTTCCAAAGAAAACATGATCAATGATAATAATGTATACCTGAAGATTCACGGAGCTATAATCCAATGTAATATTGGATGTGAGTCTAGTTCTGGTTGTATCTACCATGGCGTGGAGACAGAAGAGTTGGCAAAGAGGTTTGGAAAGACTTTACTTTTTGGACACTTTGATAAAACGTTCATTGATTCATTAAGAAGGAGTATTGAAAACAGAGGTCCTAAAACAAATGGTTCGGAATTTCTCATTGTGAGTATAACAGGAAGCAAGGGATGGAGAGAAGTGTTCAAAGGATCCTCGGCCTCAAGTAAACTCCAACGGACTGGACTTAAAGTTCATGGTACGTTAACATCAATCGTATATAACAGAGATGCAGATACCTTATTTTGGTCAAATACTATTAGCATATACAAACATGTAATTGGGAATACATCAAATGTAAAATTTTGTAAATTGTCAGGTAAATATATGAATATATACACAAATCATTTGTTTTTTGTATCCGACATGCTACATAATCCTATTGTCAAAACCCCTCTGCATACCTGTAAAAAGAAGACAATTTGGTATCGACCCTACCCTGTTTTAATTTTTTGCATGGTAATTGATGGCGATCAGATTTGTTGGGCGGAAGGCAAAGGGATTCCGAGAAAGATTTGCTGTGCCCATCCATCATCTAGTAAGACACATCGTGTGCTGATGACTGGAGGGGTATACTATCATATTGGTCTTTACAATACACACATGAGAAACAGAAGTGATTTCATGAAGTTTCCTGACCAGGATACTCCGAATTTCAGTATCAGTATACCATAGGATACTCGGGGTATCCAAAAATATCCTGTTCTGGATACTCCGGGTTTCATGATTCAGGATACGTCAGAATACTTCAGGATACTTCAGGAAACTATATTAAACTATCGGAATTTGTTAGAAATTTAAAAATATTACACATAATACTGCAAATTATACCACAGACGAACGAGGTTTAACCCTGTCATACAGTTTTGGCATTAGTTGTTTCTGTCAGACGACATTAGATTCATGTAGACGCTTTTTATTGAGAAAATTATACATTGAAGCATGTGTAAAATCACGTTTGATATGTGTGGCTCTTTGTCATTGTTTCTTCCCTATCATATGTATCAGTATCAAATGCATAAGTTTAAGTTACCTGCATTAAAGTTCTTTATACAAGTTCTTTTATAATTGTTGTCTGGATCGTGATAGATTTATGAAAAACCTAAAACTCACCTTTTAAAAAAGCGCATCCGAAAGAACACTATGAATATCCAAATCAAATACAGGTATTAACACTACACAACATGTGTATCCACCATTGATGAAACTCTTAGGTGTTTACACGTGTAGTAACTCGAGATAAATGGTTAACATCTTGCCCAATTGATTATCCCGGATTTCAGCTCAAATCTCATTGGTGTTTCACTTAACAGTTACTGATTTCATTGGATAACTCAAAACAGTATATCATCCATTGGCTGTGACGTGATTCTATTGACAGGCAACATAAGGCCCATAAGCCACCCGTGTGTTTTTTTACAGGTGACTAGTTCACACCTGCTTAGCTGGTCACAAGTGAATTACTAGTATTGTCTGAGTATCTTAATTGACACTTAACAAAGACGTCTGCATTTCACGGATGGTATTCACAAGAGATGAACACAATGTTAAATAACAAACAAAGAGCCCGTTTAGTTTGTACACCTCAGAGTGTCAACAAGATTCACCCAGACGAGGGATTAACGATGGATTAATTAGTGTGGTCAATATGGGTACCAACTTGAGGCAAAGCTCATGTCTCTTGATAGATGACTACAGCTCTCCTGTAAATGTTGAAATAAACTTATTCAGATTTTATATGGTTTTAACAATATTTATTCATGTACTCAGGGGAATCAACAAACAGGTTTTCCCTATATAACTGTTTCTCCCGAAAAGAACATAAAACAGGATAATTACATCATAAATATAATCATACATACATGAATGTAGAAAAACACAACATCATTTTAATAGATATTTCATAAGAAGCGTTTGCTATGAGAAATGAAGAGCCTGGATTATGGATTACCCACCGTTATAATAGACATATATCATAAATTGGTGTATTATTCTTTTCAGACATGTAATACAATTTATTGTACATTCATCATGACATTTATTTTATGTATTTTGTATCCCAGAGCGGCATTGACATAAGCGTCAACTTGTTTGCCAATCCGGATCCATTTATGGAATAAATATGTTTAAATCACATATCTCGGAAACGTCCAGATTTTCATGTGGTCACAATAACGAAAACTTACATGTACTTCGCTATCTGTTTACTTGGTTTAAACATATTTTTATTTCCGAAGAAGAAATCTGGATTGGCGAACAAGCCTTTAGGCTTATTTGAACGCCGCTCCAGTACATAGATTATAAAACTTGTCACACACAAAACAAGGTAGAAAATATGATACAAATACTTATTCAAAACTAGACAAAACAAAATCTTTGTAAGTCATAAACTAATGAGTACGTAATACAAATCAATTGATGTTGGTCATGCCTAGTGATACGGTTGCCTGCAGCTATAGACAAAACAGATTAGTTTCAAAATACATGTAGTTCAGATTATTGAGATATCACGAAAATCGGTTACTTTGGTTGATAAACTGATGTAAGGATTTGAGAATGTTAATGTTTGTCAAATTACTAAAGTTACGGTTACCGTATAAAATTGTCGTTAGGTCGAATCCTTGATTGTAAAAATACATACTTGTTCTTAGATTTTGATAGTTCCGGCAGATAAACAGATAATGAATTACATCTTCATAAGGGTGACCACATGAACACCTGGATGTTTCGGATATATGTCGATTATATTTGTGTGCATTTAGATCACTACAATCAAGCTTGAGGCGGCAATGTATGATTTGACAGAATCTGGTACCTGCATTTAAGTTTAAGTAATTCGGGGTTTCTTTTGAAATTATCATTGTTTTGAAATGACTTATGGATGGGGCGTTGATAATTTCGTCTGGTAAAGAATTCCAGAGGGTAATGGTACTTGGTAGGAATGATTGCAAATATCGCTGTGTTCTACAATTAATAGTTTGAATGGAAGACCTATTTCTAAGGTTGTAATTACTTTGTTCTGATACTCTTCCTGGTATGAGATTGCTCAAGTAGTCTGGAGCCAGATTATGATACATTTTGTAAAAGGTAATGAGTTTAAACCGTTGTCTTCTATCCTTAAGACTACTGTACTTTGTTTCTTTATATATTTTATCATGGCTAGTGCCGCGTACCGCGCCGCAAATCGTACGTAATGCGTCTAACTGTAAATTTTCTAATAAGATGGTCTGTTCAATTGTGCAATTATCCCATATATGACAGCAGTAATCAAATAGAGGTAAAATAAATGACTTATACAATGTGTCTAACGTTTTTCGAGATAAACGGTATTTCAAACTTCTCAGACAATTGATCATTGGACTAATTTTCTTTAACATTTCGTCAATATGTGCTGTCCATGAACAATCGCTTTGAAGTGTTATACCTAGATGTTTGTGACTATCAACTTCTTTAATAGTTTCGCTGTTCATGGTTAAATTGGGTTTAACAACATTTTGCTTTTTGCGTGTGAATGTTATACTTTCAGTCTTGCTAGGGTTGAAATTAACTTGCCACTTTTTTGCCCAATCTGAAATTTTAGCTAAATCATTATTTAACATTGCAGCTGCAGTAACATGATCATCTATTATAACATAGATCGATGTATCATCGGCAAAAAGGCGAATGTTGCTATCTATCCCATCTACGATATCATTTATATATATAAGAAAAAGAAGAGGTCCTAAGACGGAGCCCTGTGGTACACCAGCTTCTACATATTTATATTCTGAACTATACCCATTTATTACAACTTTTTGCTGTCTGCTGTCCAAGTAGCTTTGAAACCATTCCAAAAGTTCACCCTGTATACCGCATGCATGAAGTTTGTGTATTATACCCTTGTGCCAAACTTTATCAAACGCTTTACTTATGTCACAGAAAACTGCTCTGATTTCTTTTCCTTTGTCTACTGCACTTGCGATAAAATTATAAAGATATGTTAATTGATTTACCGTTGAATCGCCAGGCATAAATCCAGATTGTAAATTGGATAGAATATTGTTATCTCTAAAGAAATTAAATACATATTTAAAGACGCATTTTTCAAAAACTTTAGCAACACAGCTAGTTAGTGCAACTGGTCTATAATTTGAGCAGTCATGTTCATCTCCTTTCTTATATAATGGAATTACAGATGCTAGTTTCCAAGATGATGGGAAAGTTTTATTATGAAGTGAAATGTTAAATAACTCTGCTAACAGTGGAGTTAGGGAAGTTGAAGATAGTTTCAGAACATTGTTACCAATGCCATCCGGTCCCGTCGCTTTGGATGTATCTAGACTCATAATAATATCCTGTACATCATCATTACTAACGGTTATTCTTGACATGGGATGTTCGATATCACGCGGTTCGATATACGGCAAATCGGCGTTTTGATCTGCAACTTTAGATTGTTCTGTAAAAAACGAGTTTAGAACATCAGCAATATCTTGTGCGTTATCATATACTATGTCATCGGAAACAATCGAAGGAAAGCATGATTTGATGGAATTTGTTTTCATATAACTTTTTACTAATCGCCACCACATCTTTGTACCATGAGTATTGTTTATTGTTTCATCTACTTTGGCATAGAAGTCACGTTTTGCTTTTCTTACTGATGAAATTACTTTATTGCGGAGCTGCCTAAACTTAGTCCAATCGTTAGGACTATTTCGGGTTTTGGCTTTCTTGTGCGCACGATTTCGTTTCCGTATCAAGAATCTTATTTCATTATTCATCCACGCTGGATCTCTGGTTCTTATTGTTACAGTTTTATTAGGGATATATTCATTCATACTATTAACTATAATTAATGTTAACTTTTCTGTGATATGATTTACATTCATTGAAGAAAAAAGCATATTAAAATCTATCTTTTTAATACTCTCATTAAAACCATTTACATCTGCTGAAGAATAATCAAAAATTTTCCTTTTGAATGTATGATTGTTATGTATAGTTTCTGAAATATAAACAAACACAGGGCAGTGATCACTACATATAGGATCTAAGACACCAACATCTCTAACATCATCGGTGACCGGAAAAAAAGTCACAGGAAATTTGGTCACAGAAAAAAAGTCACAAAATTTGGTAGGAAAAAAAAACACAGGAAAAAAAGTCACAACTTTTTATTAGACATTAATAAAAACAATAACATACATTTTTTTCATAACATTATACAATAACATTCAAGTTCACAGTCATTTTAGACTATACAACTTTAAGCACTATTCAGTCAGCACTAATCTTTGTGACTTATCACTCGTCACACCACTAATCTTATCACGCCTTAACACACCGCTAATCTTTGTGTAATCCTTATCACTTGTCACAATAGCACAGACTTTTAAACTTTAATTCACTATGCACTAGGAGGCGATGTAAAACCGCAACAAATCTTATAGCAGTCCAGTCCTAGTCTGAACTGCTAATTAACTAACATCACACTATGCAGCACGTCAATTAGAAGAGATAGCTTCCACAAAATATACATTAGATAGTATAAAACATTAACGACGTAATAACTGTCGTGAGGTTTCTGTGGCAAATTGTACTATGACCAAGAGTGTCAAAATGTGTTCACTGGGAATCGAAATCTCCCGACTTTTACTGAAATGTGGCTCTAGGGCAGTTTTATTCAAACGTTTACTTACATAATATCCATCTACATTGTTCTACACAGGTGACCTGTGTAAAGGAGGTGGGAGAGTTCAGTTCAGTTCTCATGTAGACTCCTTGTCCTTCTGAAGTTGCCTTTTGCATTGGAGCAGAAGGGAAGCTGCTCTCGTCTTTAAAGTGAGATAGTCTCGCCAGCCTTCATTACATGAGTCCAATTTCGTCAACGAGGTTCCTTTAAAAGTCATTGTAGTTTGAAACATCCTGGCAAACTGAAAAACTTAGGCAAACCAATTATGTCACCTGAAAGCAATAAAAAGGAGGAATTGTGTTGTCCCAAATTATTTCATCTTCTTCACTTACACATTCCAATACTCTGTTTTTAAATATTTGAAATCAACGATGTTTTGTGCAAAAAAGAATGAAGGATGACATTGTACGATAACGAAGTATATATCCTGCATCAGGGAAACACAACTACATATTTAGGTTACCAAGGCTCGTAACATACAATATTTTTCCTAATAGGGATGTTGGGCTGTTTCCCATTCTAGATAGACACCCATTTTTATCTTTATGTTTTTTAAAATATTTTGTTGCACTTATTACAAGGATTCTGGTTGGTCGAGAGCCCTCAAACAAATGCAACCAATTCACGATGAACATAGATAAAATGTCCATTCTGACGTCTCAAACTATCCAAACAAAAAGAAAGTGCCTGTCTTTTCATTTTGGAAATCACAACTGATGCTTGAAAGAACAAATCTTGCCAGTAGAGTGCTCAATACATGATGACTTGCAGTTATACTTTGAATGATGCGCACAACTCGTTAAACAATCCTTCAATGTATTTCAAAGTGGTTTCAAGAAAAAGGTACATAATTTTCAATTAATCTATTGATTTTATGAATATTATATATTTACATCTTATGTCACATCAACCTCACCTTCAAATGTGTGTATTATAAATGAGGTTTCAAATCATGTTTCTGCATTGGTTGGGTAACAAAAATTATCCTTAGACTTTTACATTTACAATAATCATTATTGAGATTTTGAAAAACTTTATCCCTGACTTGTTAAGCCAGAATAGTCGTCAATCAGTAGCTCAGACCCTGCAGTGTGGTGTGAACTGTTTCTTAGAGTTAATTGAAATGAATTTAAGAAATATTGTTACCTGCATTTGTTTGATGATCAATTCTACGTTTTCCAAAGAAAACATGATCAATGATAATAATGTATACCTGAAGATTCACGGAGCTATAATCCAATGTAATATTGGATGTGAGTCTAGTTCTGGTTGTATCTACCATGGCGTGGAGACAGAAGAGTTGGCAAAGAGGTTTGGAAAGACTTTACTTTTTGGACACTTTGATAAAACGTTCATTGATTCATTAAGAAGGAGTATTGAAAACAGAGGTCCTAAAACAAATGGTTCGGAATTTCTCATTGTGAGTATAACAGGAAGCAAGGGATGGAGAGAAGTGTTCAAAGGATCCTCGGCCTCAAGTAAACTCCAACGGACTGGACTTAAAGTTCATGGTACGTTAACATCAATCGTATATAACAGAGATGCAGATACCTTATTTTGGTCAAATACTATTAGCATATACAAACATGTAATTGGGAATACATCAAATGTAAAATTTTGTAAATTGTCAGGTAAATATATGAATATATACACAAATCATTTGTTTTTTGTATCCGACATGCTACATAATCCTATTGTCAAAACCCCTCTGCATACCTGTAAAAAGAAGACAATTTGGTATCGACCCTACCCTGTTTTAATTTTTTGCATGGTAATTGATGGCGATCAGATTTGTTGGGCGGAAGGCAAAGGGATTCCGAGAAAGATTTGCTGTGCCCATCCATCATCTAGTAAGACACATCGTGTGCTGATGACTGGAGGGGTATACTATCATATTGGTCTTTACAATACACACATGAGAAACAGAAGTGATTTCATGAAGTTTCCTGACCAGGATACTCCGAATTTCAGTATCAGTATACCATAGGATACTCGGGGTATCCAAAAATATCCTGTTCTGGATACTCCGGGTTTCATGATTCAGGATACGTCAGAATACTTCAGGATACTTCAGGAAACTATATTAAACTATCGGAATTTGTTAGAAATTTAAAAATATTACACATAATACTGCAAATTATACCACAGACGAACGAGGTTTAACCCTGTCATACAGTTTTGGCATTAGTTGTTTCTGTCAGACGACATTAGATTCATGTAGACGCTTTTTATTGAGAAAATTATACATTGAAGCATGTGTAAAATCACGTTTGATATGTGTGGCTCTTTGTCATTGTTTCTTCCCTATCATATGTATCAGTATCAAATGCATAAGTTTAAGTTACCTGCATTAAAGTTCTTTATACAAGTTCTTTTATAATTGTTGTCTGGATCGTGATAGATTTATGAAAAACCTAAAACTCACCTTTTAAAAAAGCGCATCCGAAAGAACACTATGAATATCCAAATCAAATACAGGTATTAACACTACACAACATGTGTATCCACCATTGATGAAACTCTTAGGTGTTTACACGTGTAGTAACTCGAGATAAATGGTTAACATCTTGCCCAATTGATTATCCCGGATTTCAGCTCAAATCTCATTGGTGTTTCACTTAACAGTTACTGATTTCATTGGATAACTCAAAACAGTATATCATCCATTGGCTGTGACGTGATTCTATTGACAGGCAACATAAGGCCCATAAGCCACCCGTGTGTGTTTTTACAGGTGACTAGTTCACACCTGCTTAGCTGGTCACAAGTGAATTACTAGTATTGTCTGAGTATCTTAATTGACACTTAACAAAGACGTCTGCATTTCACGGATGGTATTCACAAGAGATGAACACAATGTTAAATAACAAACAAAGAGCCCGTTTAGTTTGTACACCTCAGAGTGTCAACAAGATTCACCCAGACGAGGGATTAACGATGGATTAATTAGTGTGGTCAATATGGGTACCAACTTGAGGCAAAGCTCATGTCTCTTGATAGATGACTACAGCTCTCCTGTAAATGTTGAAATAAACTTATTCAGATGTTATATGGTTTTAACAATATTTATTCATGTACTCAGGGGAATCAACAAACAGGTTTTCCCTATATAACTGTTTCTCCCGAAAAGAACATAAAACAGGATAATTACATCATAAATATAATCATACATACATGAATGTAGAAAAACACAACATCATTTTAATAGATATTTCATAAGAAGCGTTTGCTATGAGAAATGAAGAGCCTGGATTATGGATTACCCACCGTTATAATAGACATATATCATAAATTGGTGTATTATTCTTTTCAGACATGTAATACAATTTATTGTACATTCATCATGACATTTATTTTATGTATTTTGTATCCCAGAGCGGCATTGACATAAGCGTCAACTTGTTTGCCAATCCGGATCCATTTATGGAATAAATATGTTTAAATCACATATCTCGGAAACGTCCAGATTTTCATGTGGTCACAATAACGAAAACTTACATGTACTTCGCTATCTGTTTACTTGGTTTAAACATATTTTTATTTCCGAAGAAGAAATCTGGATTGGCGAACAAGCCTTTAGGCTTATTTGAACGCCGCTCCAGTACATAGATTATAAAACTTGTCACACACAAAACAAGGTAGAAAATATGATACAAATACTTATTCAAAACTAGACAAAACAAAATCTTTGTAAGTCATAAACTAATGAGTACGTAATACAAATCAATTGATGTTGGTCATGCCTAGTGATACGGTTGCCTGCAGCTATAGACAAAACAGATTAGTTTCAAAATACATGTAGTTCAGATTATTGAGATATCACGAAAATCGGTTACTTTGGTTGATAAACTGATGTAAGGATTTGAGAATGTTAATGTTTGTCAAATTACTAAAGTTACGGTTACCGTATAAAATTGTCGTTAGGTCGAATCCTTGATTGTAAAAATACATACTTGTTCTTAGATTTTGATAGTTCCGGCAGATAAACAGATAATGAATTACATCTTCATAAGGGTGACCACATGAACACCTGGATGTTTCGGATATATGTCGATTATATTTGTGTGCATTTAGATCACTACAATCAAGCTTGAGGCGGCAATGTATGATTTGACAGAATCTGGTACCTGCATTTAAGTTTAAGTAATTCGGGGTTTCTTTTGAAATTATCATTGTTTTGAAATGACTTATGGATGGGGCGTTGATAATTTCGTCTGGTAAAGAATTCCAGAGGGTAATGGTACTTGGTAGGAATGATTGCAAATATCGCTGTGTTCTACAATTAATAGTTTGAATGGAAGACCTATTTCTAAGGTTGTAATTACTTTGTTCTGATACTCTTCCTGGTATGAGATTGCTCAAGTAGTCTGGAGCCAGATTATGATACATTTTGTAAAAGGTAATGAGTTTAAACCGTTGTCTTCTATCCTTAAGACTACTGTACTTTGTTTCTTTATATATTTTATCATGGCTAGTGCCGCGTACCGCGCCGCAAATCGTACGTAATGCGTCTAACTGTAAATTTTCTAATAAGATGGTCTGTTCAATTGTGCAATTATCCCATATATGACAGCAGTAATCAAATAGAGGTAAAATAAATGACTTATACAATGTGTCTAACGTTTTTCGAGATAAACGGTATTTCAAACTTCTCAGACAATTGATCATTGGACTAATTTTCTTTAACATTTCGTCAATATGTGCTGTCCATGAACAATCGCTTTGAAGTGTTATACCTAGATGTTTGTGACTATCAACTTCTTTAATAGTTTCGCTGTTCATGGTTAAATTGGGTTTAACAACATTTTGCTTTTTGCGTGTGAATGTTATACTTTCAGTCTTGCTAGGGTTGAAATTAACTTGCCACTTTTTTGCCCAATCTGAAATTTTAGCTAAATCATTATTTAACATTGCAGCTGCAGTAACATGATCATCTATTATAACATAGATCGATGTATCATCGGCAAAAAGGCGAATGTTGCTATCTATCCCATCTACGATATCATTTATATATATAAGAAAAAGAAGAGGTCCTAAGACGGAGCCCTGTGGTACACCAGCTTCTACATATTTATATTCTGAACTATACCCATTTATTACAACTTTTTGCTGTCTGCTGTCCAAGTAGCTTTGAAACCATTCCAAAAGTTCACCCTGTATACCGCATGCATGAAGTTTGTGTATTATACCCTTGTGCCAAACTTTATCAAACGCTTTACTTATGTCACAGAAAACTGCTCTGATTTCTTTTCCTTTGTCTACTGCACTTGCGATAAAATTATAAAGATATGTTAATTGATTTACCGTTGAATCGCCAGGCATAAATCCAGATTGTAAATTGGATAGAATATTGTTATCTCTAAAGAAATTAAATACATATTTAAAGACGCATTTTTCAAAAACTTTAGCAACACAGCTAGTTAGTGCAACTGGTCTATAATTTGAGCAGTCATGTTCATCTCCTTTCTTATATAATGGAATTACAGATGCTAGTTTCCAAGATGATGGGAAAGTTTTATTATGAAGTGAAATGTTAAATAACTCTGCTAACAGTGGAGTTAGGGAAGTTGAAGATAGTTTCAGAACATTGTTACCAATGCCATCCGGTCCCGTCGCTTTGGATGTATCTAGACTCATAATAATATCCCGTACATCATCATTACTAACGGTTATTCTTGACATGGGATGTTCGATATCACGCGGTTCGATATACGGCAAATCGGCGTTTTGATCTGCAACTTTAGATTGTTCTGTAAAAAACGAGTTTAGAACATCAGCAATATCTTGTGCGTTATCATATACTATGTCATCGGAAACAATCGAAGGAAAGCATGATTTGATGGAATTTGTTTTCATATAACTTTTTACTAATCGCCACCACATCTTTGTACCATGAGTATTGTTTATTGTTTCATCTACTTTGGCATAGAAGTCACGTTTTGCTTTTCTTACTGATGAAATTACTTTATTGCGGAGCTGCCTAAACTTAGTCCAATCGTTAGGACTATTTCGGGTTTTGGCTTTCTTGTGCGCACGATTTCGTTTCCGTATCAAGAATCTTATTTCATTATTCATCCACGCTGGATCTCTGGTTCTTATTGTTACAGTTTTATTAGGGATATATTCATTCATACTATTAACTATAATTAATGTTAACTTTTCTGTGATATGATTTACATTCATTGAAGAAAAAAGCATATTAAAATCTATCTTTTTAATACTCTCATTAAAACCATTTACATCTGCTGAAGAATAATCAAAAATTTTCCTTTTGAATGTATGATTGTTATGTATAGTTTCTGAAATATAAACAAACACAGGGCAGTGATCACTACATATAGGATCTAAGACACCAACATCTCTAACATCATCGGTGACCGGAAAAAAAGTCACAGGAAATTTGGTCACAGAAAAAAAGTCACAAAATTTGGTAGGAAAAAAAAACACAGGAAAAAAAGTCACAACTTTTTATTAGACATTAATAAAAACAATAACATACATTTCTTTCATAACATTATACAATAACATTCAAGTTCACAGTCATTTTAGACTATACAACTTTAAGCACTATTCAGTCAGCACTAATCTTTGTGACTTATCACTCGTCACACCACTAATCTTATCACGCCTTAACACACCGCTAATCTTTGTGTAATCCTTATCACTTGTCACAATAGCACAGACTTTTAAACTTTAATTCACTATGCACTATTCAGTCATTAGCTAGATTAATTGGACTTTTGCAAGAGAGATCTGAGTCTCGTCTGATGGATGATTATGTTGCTCTCTAACTTCAGGGTTTTCCCTCTGTAGATCTGTTGTTAGGCTGCCTCTGCAGGACATGCTGGTTCTCTTGACACACTTCCACCATAGTTTGGTCTTCCGAGTGGCATGTTTGGTGTACATGTGACCTTCAAATACAACTTTGAATCCACCTCTGTTTGTCTGAAGGACTTCCATGATGATAGTTCAACATTATAAAATGTAGGATGTTTTATACACTATTGTCTTAGAAGCCAGCCTCTAAATAAGATGAACTCAATCAAGAGTTCAAACAGATTTTAGAGTGGATATACTCAATCTAAGAATTCTTAGGGATCAGCTGTTTAACAAAAACAACAAAGTCACAAGTAACAATTAACAATTAACAAAACAAACACAACACACGGAGCACTTCCTGATCACTTTGTGATTACAGTAATGCATACTACTCAACCATCCAAACATAATTAATCTCAAAATATGTGGCTTTACAACACACAATTACTTAAAACACTTTTCAAAGGCTATTTATTAAACAATGATAGAAATAATCACTTTAATATATAGTTTGTGACTTTTTTTCCTGTGACTTTTTTTCTGTGACTTATTTTCTGTGACCAAATTTCCTGTGACTTTTTTTCCTACATTCACATCATCAGCGCACGATACAAATATCAAATCGATCAAAGTTTCACTGTTAGGAGTTATTCTAGTAGCCTCTGTGATGATTTGTTTAAGTCCATAAACGGTTTGTATATTGTCTATCTTTTGCTTGTTTCCTTTTAGAATGTCAATGTTAAAATCACCAGTAATAATTGTCGGCATATCAAGATCGACTGCATTACCAATCGACTCATCGATTAATTTCCAGTAATCGGAGCTCATGTCAGCGCGATAAAATGTTCCGATCAGATAGTTCTTTGCTTTACATTTGATTTGTATCCATATCGCCTCAAGCCCAACTATATCCAAATCATTCATTAAAGACGCACAAATAGTATCTCTCACATATACCGCAACACCACCGCCGCGAGTTTGTCTATCTTTACGGAAAGGCTGACGGAAACCAGGAATTCTAATATCGACGTTGTATATATCGGAAGTTAACCAGGTCTCTGTTAAGCATATCACATCAAATATTCCAAGTTCAATTGTTAAGATATCTATTTTTTCTTTCAAGCTGCGGACATTCAAATGAACAATCTTTAAATCTTTTAGACATTTAGGTCCAGGATTAGGATGAATATCTCCACAACATAGTATCAATAAGGAGAATAATATTGAAACAGAAGTACTGTATAAACATCTGAATTTGGAAACATGAAGATAAATAGCGAAACTACATGAATGTTTGGAATGAAGCGCTGCAGCGAAAAGACCCACTGCCTGTCTATATTGAGATATCTCAACCGACATCAATCACCATAAATACAAAATCAAATAGACAGATAGTGGGTCTTGATGGCACATATAGGTATAGGCATAAACCAACAACATCAATATCATATTTCTTACAAAGTCGTTCACAAACATATGTTTCATTGTCAAAGACAATGGAAAACCAAAACATGAAAACAAAAACAGAACTCATAAGTTCCAAATGAAAATAAATACAAAGAAAACATCGGGATCCGAATCACTGATCAGACAAATGTACCCACAAATGACATGCCTACTGATATCAATAGAAGTAAGTCGAAGGGGTAACTGAATTACAAAAACAACAAAAACACCCCTCCGTATTTCGAAACAGAATTATAACACCTCCATTATAACGCTACTAATTTACAATGTAAAGCGCTCAGCTTGTGCGTGCACGTGCATCACTGACTAAGCGTGTAGGTCTCCACGCTACCTGTGTAGGATTAGGATACCTGACCAAGACAGACACAGGAGTAACGTAAGTAAAATTTGTTTATATATAAGCTTTTTGTGATAATGTGTATTAGTACTTGTTGTTTTGTTTTAGTATGCTTATTTTTGATTGGAGGATAACTGAGTAATACAGTTAATATTTTGGAATATTTCTTGAAAACAGGAAAACTTGAATAGTATATTTAGGTAATGTCGGCAAATTTGATAAACCTAAACAAATATTAAATTATCTTTAAATAAATTCCAATATGGAAAACATGTTTTACACTTAACTGCAGAATTATAAGCTATAAGTTATTTGTTGAGAGCATAACACGTTTGAAATGAAAATCGATCTGTTTACTTGCTGAAGCTACTACCATTTAAGATCAAATATGTATTTTTACAATCAAGGCTAGGACATAACAACAGTATAATATGATCACGGGGAGAGATATTTATATAGGGGTAACCCTGTTTATCGATCCCCCTTTCCATGTACCATCTGGAAAATAAATACTGTTTAAATCATATGATAACAGCTACTTGAAGGACACCACTTACAATAATATTTTGAACTCATTACATCAGTTTATCAGTAAAAGCAACCGGTTTCTTTGAAAATTATTGTAGTTAATGATTAAATTCTGAGCTGCAGCCCACTTCATTATTAGTCACACCTAACAACATAACAATATTCATGTCTGATGTTATACAAATGTTAATTTTCATTTTTCTGTCTCATTTATCTTGTAACCAGCTTTTTAAAAATATATGGTTTAAACATATGTTTATTCAATAATAATGTGGTTTGGCAAACAAGCAAAATTCTGCTTATGTGAATGCCTCACCACTACATAAAACATAAACAAATTCACAAGAGCTGGTAACATGTTAACAACAAATGAAAAATCAAGACAATCAAACTATAGATATACGTACATAAGTGTTAATTGATAATTTGTTGCAGTTTCGTTCCATTATATTTATTTAGATAATTTAGAATGATTTTCAAAATATGATTTTTAAAAATATATATGTGCCGGAGCGGATTGTGCCTTGTTCGCCAATAATTTTTTCATGTTTATGAAATAAAATACGTTTAAATATGGTTTGAACTTATTTATTTCATACATGAAATGGATTGGTAAACGAACTTTAAAAGTTAAAGTGAATACAGCTCCAGACTACAGGACATTATGCGTCATGGTGAATTTACAAAATATCATAAATTTACAAATTCAACAACAAAACAAGACAAGTAATATTATAAGAAACAAAAACACCAAACAAAACTAGGTGTTATGATGTCAGCAGAATAGATATCTGGATATAGGTAACGCCAACAAGGCACGGCACGGCACAAACATACATAACATTGTGGCTTTTTGTTTTAGTTTATTGTTAAATTCTCCTAGTCTGCTATATGTTTAAACCAAAGTGATCATAAACAGATAGGTTGAGGACAATGCAGAGAATATAATTTTATTTCACTTCTTAAACAACTAGCTTTATTCAAATATCAAGGTTGAATATAAGCTTTCCTGAAATCATTATAACAAGGACCTGATAATATGAAAAGAAATTAAATTATCGGTTTCAAAGTTTGCTAACTACTTTCTGTCTGAATAAGGAACTAATTTACAATTATAATATTGCCGTGTAGAGTTGAATGTAGGGACACATGTTACAAGAAAAAAGTCACAAATTATATAATATATTAGTATATATTATGTTGATATATGATATATATTTTTGTTAGTTGTTTTTGTAATGTATTCTTAAATATTTGGTTCTTTTTAATCTTTAAACACAAACAGATTAACTTTGATCTTGTGTCATGGTGACACCTCACCCTGTCACACATCTGTATGTTTTGACAGGGATTAAGAGGGGATTAGATGGTTACTTGACTGTGGGGCTGTAACCTGTTTTAGAGCAGATAGACAGTTCACTCATCGCAGTGGATACACACTGTGACACTAATTAGCCCTCCTGCTGTGATCTCCTTTGATCAAAAGGTTCTTAGCCGGGAATGCTAAATGCGTGACCAGTAGCCTTGTTATGGATGAATGAACCCTGAGCGTCTCACTCAAAATGAGGAAAGATATATTGTTTATTAATGTGTCATACAGAGTAATTTATACATGTTGATGCAATAAAATGTATGAGCGGGTAGTGATTCGAAGCAGAATGAATGTATACATTACACATGTAGAGAATGTTCATAAACAACTATCATGTGCACAGATTCTTTATTGAATAATAATGAGTTTAAACCATATGATTATGTTATAGCTGGTTGTTTTTATGTCCAGTTCTCGTGTGTTAATATAAGCAACAGTTTGCTTTTTACCAAACCACATTCTTCATGAATAAATATGTTTAAACCACATACATTACACCTTTATAAATACCTCTCCAGTACATAATACATATTCATTCATCAAAACTGAGAAAGCACAACATTAAATAAAGGTGAATACATGTAATAGAATAACATTAATTTTCAACATTTAATTTTCACAAGGAAATTAGTAAAATAACCATTTAGGTAAAACAGTAATGCACTGAAAGGATGATACTTCGACTTATTGGCTTATGTAGTGCCGCTCTACTAAATATATCAAAGTACAATTTATAATTCAAGATCAATGTACAAATTCAGTGATCAAATGATTACACAAAGGCAAAAAGCAAAACACTAATTCGGAAATATCTAAAAGGACACATGCTGAATAGGATGATTTAAATGTTAGTGACTCTTGAATAAAATTATAGACAGATTCGAGGATTAACTGATTTGTCTTTTGCTTAAAAATTATTCCATATATATTGTTTCTGCGTCCAGCTTTTGCTTTCATTGTACTGGAGCGGCGTTGAAATAAGCCTATGGCTTGTTCGCCAATCCAGATTTCTTTTTGGAAATAAATAATAATAATAAATAAGAAATGTACGTGTTGCATGCTAACAAATATAACATTTGGTTAAACTTCACGTGCTTTCTAAATTTAGAAACGTTAACTTAAGTCAATAAATGTGTCAACAGAATCCACAATTGTTAAGTTAGTCTCATCAGATAAGTCATTTTTACCTTAAAGAACGGTTTTCAAATTAAATCCATTAACATAATAATTGTCTAAAGCGTTTGCTATGATGTCATAGAGGTATGTAAGTTGATATGCATTACTTTCACCTGGCATAAACCCTGACATTTTTGTCTCGAAAAAAGTTGAACACTGTTTGAAAACTCATCTTTCAAATACAGGAAGGAAATACTACAGGTCTATAATTTTGATATTCATTTACACTGCCTTTCTTGTGCAAATGATATACAGAAACTTCTTTCCATAAGGGAGGAAATATATACCCACACAATGATTTATGTAAATGTAAATATATAAGGGGCAAGGAAATTGATTATGCAGCTAGCTTGGTGAACTTATTACTAAGTGTATCTGGGCCACTTGCCTTATTTATGTCAACTGATATAATCAACATCTGGTAACGGTTTATCTGGGAAGTCAACTTTAGCTTTGTCATAATGTATTCTATGAAAAATTAAACGTAGTTACACAAGTGGATATCTGTTTTACTATATAATACCGATCTAATAATTCATTACTGTTCTGACATTGCAATCACTGTATGAAATGTGCGTGTGTGTATTCATGATGCCATCCGTATTTATATTGTATGTATTGTATCTTGACGAGGACAGGCATTTAGATAAACCTTTGGCTTATTTGCATGTCCTTATTCATGTATAATTAACATGAATAAATATGTTTAAAACATAATACCGATTCACGGATAATCAAATCCATGTCAATATTATGGGATAGAGTTTAACATATCTTGTTCAGTAAATAGAAAAGGATTTGCAAACAAGATGTTTATATGCTGTCATCAATACATATTGTTTTCTTAATTTTGTAAAATTTTAAAATCAATTTCAATATATACATGAAGGAGAACGAGTTTCTAAAACTGTTATCAAGCTACCACGAAACGTCGCACTCCTGCATTAAAGAAGTTGTATATCCATAGAACTCATTCTCCTTCATCTACTAGTAACCAATATTTATGTTCAAGAACCACTGGATGGATATTGAAAAGCGTTACGTTTTACGCGACTGTTATAACAATTCCCCTATTACAATAAATACTAAAAATACTGTCGGGGATGCAAGTAAACATATTACATTTTCGATTATTTATATATTCAAGATAAGATTAAATATTGTATTTTAACATCGAGTCACCAATTTTGCATTATCCGAACACTATCTATTTAATCTTGAAATAAGTCTCCAATTTTTAGATTTAGATTGTTGACAGCAGTGAAGAGGCGTATGCAAAATCTACATTACACATGTTCTTAATCATTTGATTTGTTTACAATTTCGGCTGGTCTCTCTCTGTTTTATACAAGATGTCTTACGATTTTGATGGACAATTTTTACGAATAGCCTTTTGTCACACAATTTTCCTTCCCTCAGAATTATCAAATTTGAATAAGCCTTCAACCAATATGCTCTCCGGTTTTCATTCAAATGAAATCAAAATAAATATATACCACTTTTTCAAAAATCTCAGAAACTTTAGGGTTTATCCATGAAGTCAGTGAACCGTATCTCCTGAACATTCCAGTGACCACTTGAATTTATCTCTGAGTCAACTACACACGTGTAAATTTAATCAGATTGAATAAGCAGTATTGGCGACAATACACATCCGTAAATTGGTTTATGGTAATAGCCGCACAGATTGCCCCCTTGCAATACACACATATCCTAGTATATCCAGGCTTGCATATTTTATTTAACTCGTTAATAGCGCGACTGGGCTCCTCACAGGATGAGTGATGGCAATTAGACACTAAAATACTGTACTGTATACACTGATACAACTTATAAATAATAAAGAATTGAATTGACTTGATTCATTTCAAATATCCCATCACAAATTACATTTATTATACCATACTGAGAAATCAAAATCAATGTCCAGTAACTATGCAATTTCCAAATTGTGTCTGCATGTTATAGAATATGATAATTAAGTATTCCGTCGATTCTTAAATTTTACAATACATGTACTTTGTTTTGAATATTCATTTATTTCTCATATACATTGTAGATTATAATTATCTAAATATGCACAAACTAAAATGGCTTTTGTTGGATGTGTGACGGCAATATATATTTTATGATGAATACGATGTTTAATCAATGTTTTTACGGTTAGATTCTTATTGTTTGACGGCAACGGTTTTAAATGATATTATACATTACAACTTAAACATCGATACGATACGACATGTATATTTCATACTGTCTCCCTTGGTTATTGACATTATCCTATGGTATTTCTTTTTAAATATGTGTTTATTCTTTTGTATACTATGTTTTATAGGGCCCAATAAGTCAGTTTTTGTGTGACACCTACATACAACAATCTTCACCTTTGTGGAAATAGGGTTTTAATGGCATTGTCACAGACGTATTTACACTCATGTATAAGTGTGGATACTAATCAATACGAAACAAATGTAATGAAATAAATAGTATGCACGTTTTCAAATTTGCTTATATTTCATATTCGTGCGCTCACAATTGGTCAATAGTGTAATCTATATACACGCTGATTTTCATACTATACCGCAATGAATACGTAACTTTTGATTTGTCATGTTTGTAACAATTAAAGAACTATAAGATTAGGTTGACGATATCAAAACCAGTGTTTAATTACGCAGTATCATGAAGTTAGAGAAGCTCCACGACAGTGCTTTGAATACCCTGCTAATCACGCATGTTTCGGTATCATTGATACACGAGTATAACAAGTGGTTCCCAATGAACGAAAACTGTCTAGTCATGTACAACAGCCGGTGATTTAAGTTGTTGTATATACGTCTACGTATATAAACAATATATTGCGACACTGATGTACACACGTCTGTCTCTTATATAGCTCTTGTGCGGCCTCTGTGATTGTATTTTATCAGTTCATGCTCAAGCTTATTGTTCCGCGCTACTGATCTAGTGGTTTCAAGACAAAGTTTCCGATGGCGTTACAAAACTGAGTTGAAAATAGGTTAAAGGGATAATAATTGAGTATGGAAATGTATTTCAAAATGTTTATTTTTACTTTGGTATTTTAGTTTGTTTTGGTGTTTCAATACCCCTTCAAACATGTTTCGGTAGGGTACTAAATGTACATTTCCTACGTTTTATTTGTGAATGATTCTTGACAAACGCCACAAATACAATATTATTGCCTTGGTTAAGTGTATGGGTTCTTGGTTGGATATTTATATCAAACTGCTTTCTTAAATACCCATAAACAAATGAATTCTACTCATTAAACGGATCCAATACTTACTGTGTTTTATCATAAAAGAACAATGTAATATGAGCAAATGAATGCAAATGACCAAAGGTCTACTCATTCAAATAACTTTAATCAAATACAAATTTGTGGATGTATTGTTTTGTGGGGGATTTACGTTCATTGATAGTTAATTGTGGTTGAGAGAGATGCCAAATACCAATAATGTGTGAACTACCATATCACTGTTATGTATTTTAGACGAACAAACGAATTCCTACTCAGTGATAAGAAGTTTTACTTTTCTAACCTCACATGATTAATAACTTTGGTTCAACGACTACAACTTATGTAGGCTCTCAAGTAAGTTCTCAAATATAAAGTCATACATATATCACCCTCAGTAATAATTTTCATCTTGATTGCGCAATAAGCACATGCAGTGTTAATGAGACATAAGTTTAATCAAGCATGGTAGATGATTGATGGACATTTAGAATATGTGATTTTCAGTTCAAATTCAAATGTTAATTCTCTCCATCGGCGTTACATGAGATAATCAAGATATCAGCTTATTGAAGACATAAAACTTCTTTCCTAAATACATAAATAAATGGCTGACAAAACACCATCTTTCAAATATACACCATTTTCTTCTTTCAATGATCTTGTATACTTCATTATGTAATCTTACCATTGAATGAATGACACAACGGCGGGTCCACAGCTTACCACGTTTGAGTTGCTGAACAGGTGTCCTCAAAACCTGGGATGACAGGAAACTGGCTGATCATATACACCAGCCATGACTGTTTAGTTAGAGATATACACGTATAAATGAAATACATTGCACCATTGCTGTTCATGCGCGTGTCTCGTAAAACTCTTTGGCGGCCTCAGTGTTTTATCTCTCTTAACGAGCTGACCGCCGACAACCAGTTCATTAGTAATTGTCGGTAACGCGAGGTTAATTTTACGCTCTAATAATCTCTGGTTTACAGGACAAAAATCAAAATGGTACCATCAAAATGTCCCGATTAAAGTGATAAAACTATTAAGTATGAAAATGTATGTTTGACTCAGTGTAATTATCAGAACTTATGTTTAATAACCTGAAAAAGCAATTAACCTTTGATCTAAATACACATCTTATGTAGGCTCATTACTTGTATCACTATTGTTAGGCTAGGAAAAACCGGGAAACAGGTAATGGTAAAATGGTTCTTATTTTTTGAGTATAGGGCATTTAGAATTCGGTAGGTTTTACAACGTGTGATATGGATTATAGTTTCTTAACCACTTACAATACGAAGTTTCTTAGCTCATTCTTGCCCCTATGTCTGACATGCATCACTCAACCCCTTTCATTACTTAATCTATAGAAATAAACACATACACATTTTAACCAATATGCAAGATGACATCTTACTGAAAATGTAATACTTCATTTTCAAAATGCATTAAGTGGCTTATGACAAAATGCCCTCTTTCAGCTACCATTCCTTCTATAAATCGTCTTGCATTAGCGAGTCTCTCCGGATTTATTAATATTGTTTCTGTTCATATGTAGTAAGTAACAACAAATGAATTAAAATCAGTCACTTGATTTGATATTCCAATCAGTTTAGGAACAAATACATTCATATTCGTTGAGACGCCTTACTATAAATACTCTGCTACCTGTACTTACATGTATACTGTTATCATCATTCAAATGACACATTTATTGTTCATTTGAAAAATAAACTTACAAATAAGGATTCAAAATATGGCAAACTTAATATATTTCTCGAATTGAGCTAAGCAGACAACCTTAAACCCAGAGACACTTCTTTAGTTCAATACAAATTATTAAAAAGATAGCATAACCAACGCAGTGAATCACTGTTTTACATTTGAAAGGCCAAGAACATTGGTACGCAGGATTTAGTAAGTACGCCCTTTTTATACGTGATATTGATATCAGTTTTATATGGTTTAAACATATTTTCATTTCAAAAACAAAACGGGATTGGCAAACAAGCAAATAATGCTTATGTTAATGCTGCTCCCTAACAAAATACAGTTAAATCAAAGTGACATACACATGGACAGGTCATGGACAGTTATAATGACACAATGTTTTATTTCGTTCAGGTCTCACCATGATTTTACGGATGATTAAATGTAGTAAAACAGTTGATGCAACATGGGGGTCCTACTGTTGTCTCTGGGGTTTATGAAAAATATTTGTGTCATGTTTCCAAGGATGAAGTGTGATTAGTGATTTGCAAAAATATGTCCAGATGGCACATGGTACATGGTACATAGAAAGTGTTTGATAGAAAGTTTCTAGATATGCACTAGCAAGTTTCTAGATACGCACTAGAAAGTTTCTAGATACGGGGTATGTTTATTTATTGGACACCTGTGCAAGCAAATAAATACATTGAACAAGTGATGTAGATATTATACAGTGATATCTACCTAATATATTGTACACAAGATATTTCACTCATGTCCATCTAATATAAACCTATACCTAATTTTATCAAAAGGGGTTGAGTATGCTTTATTGATTATATCTGAATATGTTGTACTGCTATAAAAAATGTAATTTTCATTCTATGACATGTTTTTACTTGTCTGTGTGTTGCTCTGTCTTTAAGACAATGCAATTAAGTCACTGTAGTGACCGGCCGATTTCGTTAAGTAGTTCAGCATTGGTAGAATAAAAAAAGTGTATCCGTTATAACAACACAAGCCATCATCTCTCAAGCATCAAAGGATTTTAACTGTAATACCAAATGTCTGCTTCCCGGTAAGCCACCTGACCAGATAATGTCAGTGTCACTTGAATAAACAATTGCAGGTGGTACTGAGACAAGTGTCTGTCTCTCTGTCTCAGTGTCATGAGTGTAACAACATGAACACTATTTTTTCTCAATCTAGTTGTCCAATGACAATTAATGGGTAAACCAAGGAACCAATGAAATTAAATTAAGTATGAAATCGTGAGAACAATTTGTTTGCAAACTTTGCCAGTTGCGAAAAGACTTTTGTTGAAGTAGGACAAGTTTCGCAATCTTGTGGTTCAAAGTTCTAACATTGAAGGATTTATAAGTTTACAATTTGTGTTCTTGTGTATCTGGATATTCATATTGTTGGATTCGGTGATAAGGTAAGCTTCTTTCATTAATTCCTAATATTTGATACTTGATTTGATTACCAAATATTATTCAATGAAAACATTTATTATCCTGAATGGACGACAGTTAAACAACAACCAACCTCTTAGGTAACAGCAAACCATATTGAAATCAATGAAATTGCTGACTGTAATTTGAGCGTCATTTATATTTATTATAAATTTGATTGTCCATATATTTTGTTTTTCTGAACCGTATATTGTTAAACCTTATAATAAATACTGACAAAGTAAATAAGTGATATGCTTTTGTTTATCGTGATCCTGCTACCCTCTGAAATGTTATTAGATGTTATCATTGAGAAAATAAATGAACTGTTAATTGTAACATTATCGTTCAATATTCATAACGAATATAGAAAGAAGGTAAAATCAGTGAATGTATCATTATTTGTTAAGTTGCCAAGACATGTGGCAAAATCCTCCTCTTCATTCGTATATCAAATCTTTCAAGATGTCTCTTACAAGCATCTGACTTCTATGAAACAGTGACAAAATAATGTTAAAAACAAAGTTTTCAGTTTGTTTCTTAGAAATGCGAGTTAATCATTTTGAAAACTGCTTCTCATGTATAAATAATTCCCTTTTCATTTGAATAATGACCCCCCCCCCCCCCAGCCCCGTCAAGCATTCAACTAACAGATCAAAATGCACATTTTTAACACACTATCTTAATTTTTAACAATGAAATGTAACATGACTATGTATATTTGGTGAATAAATACAAAGTCCTCGTTATGTTATAGCGCTGATAATTTCCGTTCATATACTGGAGTTTCCTTGAGTTTCCTGAAGTATCCTGTGCTCAGGAAATTCCCTGTAAACTGATCATGATACCTCATTAAACCCTTAGGGTATCCTGAGCAGGATACCTCATTAAACCCTTAGGGTTTCATGAGGTATACTGTATCAGGATACCCCCAATTTTCTAGCAGTGACACCACCACTGATATTGATCACTTGGACAAATAGACGGGGCCGTATTACATTTGAAATAAACAGACAAGGACGGGGAGATAGAAAAAGGAAGCTTTGTCATTATTTCAAAGATCTACACCCAATTGTATTTTTTCTTAAAAAATCGGTCCTTTATTATACAATTGAAACATCAGCAAGCCTCAAAGCAATGCATATTCACATGAACTGTACCGCTTTTAATGTTATTTCTATCAGTGAATGTCGAATGGTTAGAAATCGTTTTCAAAAGCATTTTCTCTTCACCTTGTTTTAAGAGAAACATAATCAAATTAAAATTGAAGGATTGTTGAGTTCATCGTTTATTTACTCAAGTGTAGAAATCATCATGAACATATTCTTCTCTTTATGTTTTTATGATACCATATGTTGTGAAATTAACATTGATTTCACTGAATTAACGCTGATCTGCAAACATATAGCATATTATGTATCGCTTAATCTCTGATTGATCCCATGAAGCAAACTTGAGACCTGTGCTGACCATATATTAAATAACTCAACTCAACATCTCTAAAGTGTCTGGCAAATTGATCACGATTTGTGCTCATCATCTCTAAAGAAGAAGGCAACATCATCACAAACTACACTGAATATCTCTAAAGAGTGAGTCAATATAATCAATAATTTTGATCACCAACTGTGAAGTGTGGGGCATTATAAAATGGAACTGGACTCAGCAACTTTGAAGAGTGGGGTAAATAATCACAAACTGTGCTCAACATCTCTGAAGACTGAGGCAAGATAATGACGATCTTACGATGAAATTATTTGCTTAATTAACTACCCCAGAGCGATTGGATTACTTCTATTTCGTACATCATGTCATGTTTTACTGATTGAAAAAAGGTAGATGGAATAGGAAACATATTTTTGAATAAAAATGTAAATTGTGTTCTAGTGATGATGTTGGAGATGACTTTCATTATGTGTTGTTGACATTCCACAAAAGAAAACAAGACCAACCAAGCTAAATTTATTTTGTGTTAAAATCTCAATTTGAAATTGTGTTACTTTGAATCTCAATGTAAGTAAACATAATATTGTTCAATTAAAAAACATTTTACATCTGAGTGAGGAGATATGACAAATTCAGTTCAAAATGTGACACTACAGTTTCGGAAAATCCAAGAAACAGTACATGCAAACATTATCTGCACAACGCAAGCAACTACAAATCGATAATATTAATGGTTAACACGCCAACCTTCATCTCAGTTATCAAATTTGTCTATGCCAATAAGACTTACATATGTATTGTACTCAATGTACTGATAATGTAGTCATGACAGTGAAGCATGTACATGTATAAACAAATGTTGGATGGAACTATATGTATGTCCAAACTGAACTAATCATTGCGATACATTGGACTAAAAAAAGATCCATAAACCTTCTTTCCACAGAAATATGCTTCATAATCAATCGAACAGGAAATTTGAAATTTGAAAAGAATGAACAAATGTTTGACTTCTTGTTTCAGGGGAATTAAGCCTACACATTCTTATTGCTGTAATCTAGCAATGAAAAAACTCTCAACAACATTTGTATTAAATTCATAACATAGGCTACTTCAAAATATGTTTAAATAAACAGGGAAAGTTAAATATTACCTTTTATTTTAAATGATATATTATATTATATTATATAACGTTTTATTTATTAATAAGTAATGCATGTAAATTGTTAATACAATACATACCGAGATCTTCATCACACAACTTAAATGATCAAGGATCAATTATTTTATTTGTGACATTTAATTGAATATTTTATTGATAGGTAATCAAAGCTTCTATCCCCAAAATGGCCATAATGCAGTTTCCATGTACAGATGACATACATATCCTATAGAACAAGATGCCTCCAAGCATGCCTTTCAAAAGGGTTTTCTTGTTGAGGAGTGATTGAATAACTGTTCTGTTGACTTTGAGATAGATGATATGTTCCTGGTTATTGGAAATGTTCCTGGAAATGTTGCAACAACTGCTTGAGCCTTGAAGGGTGATAAGTCGGACAACCTTGCAAGATAATGTCATTATTCACAGAAAGGAAGTTTTTGTGGTTCTGGGTGTTACCGTGACCTGGGGTAATCCTGCAGAAGGGCCGTTGGCATTGAATGAGTGAGTGAGTGAGTAATTGTAATTGGCAGTATCGCCGTCATTAGCGGCATGTGGTTGCATTGATTACTGTGTTCCTAAAAAGGATAAGTAACTGTATTTCTGCTGCCCACATGATGTTTGGTCAAAGTGACGAAATGATAACTCTGATGTAAAGTCAAAGTCACATGATTTTCATTGGGTACATTAACAGTTGTGTTCGAACTATGTTGTAAAACTACACAATTCCAAATGGAAACACTTATTTGATATTTTTGGGAAAAACATATTTTGGTGTAGTTTCTTTTGCCTGTGAGTTGATTTCAATGCAGGTCCACTATGAACACATCTAAGGCACCGTTCTTAATATCTCAGACTACATGTAACCTTTGAATGTACGAATAAATTATATGCTCGAAATGTCACACCACAGTCATCTTGACATTTATACACATACATGTTTTATAAAAATTAATGACACTCAAATCGATATTAAGACTTTCTCGCTGCATTGTTAAAGAATTATTTTAGAATTAAATGACAATGCGTGTGTTTGCAAAACAAATAAAAGGAAGTCAAAGCATCATTCAAACTCTAATAATTTCTTACTTTGAAGTTTACACGGATTCCAGAACGTTGGTGGGTTGAGAGCACGGTCATGTGATCAAAATTTCAAGGTTCATTAGCAAATTTCGAACGGTTACTATTTACCGACTTATTTGATTGATAAACATAATCTAAATATCATATCATGTTAAAATATATAAAACAGATCAATAAAAGATCGGTCACAACTGTTTGCTGTTGAACTAAGCGAGTCAAAAGGCCTATTCTACAGTAGAACCGAAAGATGTTCCCGATCGTTGGTTGAATACAAATAAGCAGACAGAGTCGGCCATATCCCCCGCCATGTAGGAATTTTTAATATATTTATGCATTTTGAATATATAATGCATTTACCTTCTTGAAAATTGTTATAACTCATAACTCATAACTCATAAGTGATAAAATTTCTATATAGCAAAAGGCACATCTAGACTACTCGGTTGATACCTGTACAAAGTTTCAGCAAAATATATTGACTAGTTTTGAAGTTTGAGACCGGAATATAGTTTTCCCTCTTCTTGATTCTAAATCCAGACTGTTTGCATTCGTAAAAAAAAATAAAATATTCTCAGCTTTCTATATAGCAAAAGGCACATCTAGACTACTTGGTTGATACCTGTACAAAGTTTCAGCAAAATATATTGAATAGTTTTGAAGTTTGAGGCCGGAATATAGTTTCCCTCTTCTTGGTACTAAGTCCGGACTGTTTGCATTTGTGAAAAAAAAAATATTCTCAAATTTATATATAGCAAAAGGCACATCTAGACTACTTGGTTGATACCTGTACAACGTTTCAGCAAAATATATTGAATAGCATTGAAGTCTGAGACCGGAATATAGTTTTCCCTCTTCTTGTTTCTAAGTCCGGACTGTTTGCATTCGTGAAAAAAAAATATATTCTCAAATTTCTATATAGCTAAAGGCACATCTAGACTACTTGGTTGATACCTGTACAAAGTTTCAGCAAAATATATTGAATAGTATTGAAGTCTGAGACCGGAATATAGTTTTCCCTCTTCTTGCTTCTAAGTCCGGACTGTTTGCATTCGTAAAAAAAAAAAAAAATATTCTCAAATTTCTATATAGCAAAAGGCACATCTAGACTACTTGGTTGATACCTGTACAAAGTTTCAGCAAAATATATTGAATAGTTTTGAAGTTTGAGGCTGGAATGGAAAAGCCCGGACGCACAGACGGACAGACAGACGGACAGACGGACGGAGCTCATTTCTATATCCCCCGCCAACTTCGTTGTGGCGGGGGAAAATTATGCAATCTATAAGCATATACATACAATCTAACCATATGAACTAACGGGATTCGGATTTGAGTAGTCATGGTAAAGAATTATTTATTTTCCAACTATACATAATATTGACGAGGTGACATCAACAAATGGTGGCCTCCATGTCATGACGTCATTCAAAGCATGGATAACTCTGATCTCGTGTCCCTGAAAGATTATATTTTATTACGCTTTACTCAGCAGTCAGCATGAATTGAATGTAAGTCTGTGTGTTTGCACTGGAAAATGAACGATGTCAAAGCAGTATTCAAACTCTCACGTGAGCTCGGCTCGTTCACGAGAGTTTGAATCCTGCTTTGACATTGTTCAAAAACGTAGTAGCGAGCTTGCAAGTACGTTCACACTGAAGTCTAAATGTTCAATCGAAGTTCACACGATATTGAAAAGGTTTACACACAAGTATATTAAAAAGTTTTACATTTATTTAAATCACATGACTGTGATCTCGATTATTAAAGATAATGAAATGAAATGAAAATGAAAATAATATATGTATAAACACGAACATCGGCAAATACGTTTCCCAGTATTAATTCGCTGGTGTATACCCGGTTGCATGTACATTGATATTATAAGAGGTGGAGAATCTGTATTGGGTTGCATGAGTTATATTACTATTCCAAGGAAAACAAGATCAATGAAAAGAAGTATATCTAAAGATTCTTGGAGTTGTAATCCAATGCAATATTGGATATGTCTCCTGTGGGTTGTATCTACTACGGTGCAGAGACAGAAGACATGGCAAAGACCTGTGTAACACCTTCTGTTTGGGACGCTTTGATGAATGGTTGATTGACTCAGTCAAAAGGAGCATCGAAAACACAGCCCCCAGAACAAATGGTTCGGATTTTCTCATTGTGGATAAACACGGAACTAACAGACGTAGAGAAGTATTCAAAGGATCCTTTACTTCAGGTACACTCCAAAAACTGGACATATGGTTCATGGTTTATTAATATCAATCATATATAATAAAAGTGCAAGAACGTTATTCTGGTCAAATACTAATAACATATACAAGCAAGTACCTACGAATAAATCAAATGTAATATTGATGTTAAATCATAAATTGACAAACAAAAGAAATGTCACCTATTTTCTTAAGTAACAGACAACATAAGGCCGATTTTTAAAAATGAAATGATTTAGTTCTGATAAAAGACAAACCAAACAAAATGCATTAAAATAGATGAACCAATTCTATTCAGTACACTCACACAGTACTTGTTCAATTGGGGACAAATCGGGAGATCGTGCTGACCGTGGAAGAAGTTCAACGTTGAATCGTTGATGGAGTTTTGGAAGTCCTTGGTAAGACATGCCGAATGAGCCTTGGCATTGCCTTGCAAAAATGCATTTCGTTGACTACGTGAAAGAAATGGAATCACCACATGTGGTATTACCTCATTAAGATAGCATTTAAGTTGCCATTGATCACCAGATCTTAATATATCTGCAAATCCTCGCCAGATAATGACACCTCCCTTGCCAAACTGTTCTGTTTCTTGTTTGCAACAAAGTCGAATACATTCACCCTACCACCGGCAAATTCTTGTGTCTGCATGCAGTTTCCTGAATCTGTGTTTTCGACAATCCCTCTAAATCAATCACTTTACGGCCAACGTTTCACAGTGATTTATCATCATCATGATTGAATGTATGGAAAATTTACTTTTTGTGTGGAAAAATATTTGATGTTTTTTTATGAAAATTGTGAAATGTTCAAACTAATCACGTTTCCACTATATTTGTGTATCAAACTGTCATTTGGTACCTGGTATATGTAATAAAGACCTATCAAGGTCGATGGTATGTATTAGTGACTGTCTATGACATATCTATCAAGCGACATGATTTGTGTGTGTGTGATCGGTTTTTAGATATCTATCAACTAAGATGATTTTGTTCTTTGATTGCCTGTTGATGATGTGTGTGTGTACCTGTCTGTTACTTATCTATCGAGTCACATGCAATTCGTCTGTGACTGGCAGATGAAACACAACATTGCTGAATTACTATACAGGCATTCGGAAAACATTGATGTTAGCTTTCATAATGGATAAGTTCCATAAAGAAGGTTTAATTATCACATTTACTGATATCTTCTTGTTGATGACAATATGTCAGATTTATTATTGTAAAACGACTTGCTTCCTTGCAAACGCACATGGAATACTCGAAACTAAAAATCAATGAAAACCGCTACAGTATAAGTAGATGGAAAGGCGCTAACTCGTCTTTGTCTACCAACTATATGGTTACTGGATCCTCAATTTTCAATATCATGTCGTCACGATTTTAAAATAACAGTCTATTCATTTAGAAACAGAATGTATTTGGACATTTCTTTGATAATATTGTTGTAAAACAGACAATGCATCTCTCAAATATCTTTTTTTCCCGAAAACATCTCGATACCTTATGATTCTGCAGTAACACATATGTTTTGCAAAATTTGAAATTACACAATTTGAAGTGTCATAAAGATACAATCACCTGATACAATATTTTCTGAAAGGATGTGTTCACACTATGCAATCAGAAACACACAACATACTGAAGATACTTTGGTATTAACAAGGTTGAGTAACCTATGTTCACGCTAGACTAAACCCATTCTACTTTTATACCCATCTTACATAGCGTTCATTCTGTCGTCCATCCCCTCTACCGTCCCGGTATACTTGACACACATATTATCCACGATAATTTGGACAGAGGACAGCAATGGAAACACATCTGAAAGTTTATACACCATTTTAATTTCAAAGTTACACATTAGTTACACAAAGTTACCCTTGTGAGTACACTCATTCTCGATAATCCATAGTATACGCTGCAATAAATCTACTCCGTATACTCTGGACCCATACATGGCTTGGCTCGATAACTTTTTACCTCCCTCGGCTGGTTGTTCATCCAATCAGCGGTCTACGCTGGGAGGTTGAGCGTACCAATCAAAAGACTGCTGAAGGGAAACATCTCCGTTAAACAGATGGAGCGACTTTGATGGTGTACTTTCTTGCTTTTGCGTCAAAACATTTATTCAATTACAGTGTCACTGAAAGCTCTTTGATTGACGGATGTTTTCTTGTTCATCAAAACTTGTAAAATATATTTGCTACCAAGATACAGATTCGAGCGGCCTTTTAAATGTGAACACCTTAAAATCGTCACTCGAAAGTAAATGGACTTGTATGGCTTAACCCAACCATGTACACTCGTTTTAGAACTCGTTGTAAGGATTGAGGAGAATTATTTAGCCATTTGTAAAAACAATTAATTTCCGTGAGAGCACTTTATTTCAGGAAGAACGACGTGCGACAGCGCCTTTAAACTTGAGCACGCAATGTCTCTCATTTCTCCAGGTCTCACTCTAATGTCAATATCCACGGATAGTTGTGGCATATAGTATTTGTTACTGCATACACAGTACCAGATGAGTGATAAGCAGGATGGAGATGGTGGAAGATTCACAACGAACTCAATAATGCATTGGAACAATCTAAATGCACGGTACACGGTGTGTAATATCTTAACCACAACATTTGGTAAACATGTTTTGATTTTTCACAACTGAGATGACCAATGCATATGAAATATCCTGCATACGGTACAAGATGTAAGATCTCTGAAAAAACATTGTTTTAAAGGAACATTAAGAATGTTCTTGGAATCACATAAAAACGTCAAACGTTATACATGATGTTATTTTATTGAAATGTATTGACACTTGCTCACAATTACAACGTTAAAGCTGGTTCATTCATTATGGTGACAATATAAAGTGGAGAATCGTGTCTCACATCAGACCAGTCGTATACATCAGCTGGCCCGGGTCAACTAGTCAAAAATCATTTCAAAATCAGGATCAAATCATTATCTATAACAGGCAGAATGACTTATTCAGGTTGTTAATTTTTAAAATGTCATATAATTACTGTGCATATAAAATTAAAAAGTTAATAATCATATATTTCTATAGCGCCTGATTATCCAATCAGTGATTGCTCAATGATGTTTCCAATTGTTAGTACATGTATACGATCGTTGTACATTTGGTGTTTATGTTAATGTGCACATCAACTGAAACTATTTGAACTTAAATCACGACATACGGTATTACTGCACGCATGAAAGCCAAATAAAATATTTAAAAAATACTTAAGGCCACTTTAACAGGATCAGACTGATTCACATTCACAGGGAAAACGAGTTGTACATGTGAAATTACTTCAAATGATTAGCCTAAATAACGAAACCAAAAAAACAACCAAAAACAATTTTTTTGCATCAGGTTGTGTAAATATGATGCTGGGATGAGAGCATGGTCGTGATTTAACACATACTGCAGACAAGAACAACCCTGACCATTTTAGCTGGCATAAAGTAACCATTAGAGGTGATTGCAAATAGTCCTGATTTTTTCAAGAAAGACAGAATTCAATCCATCTCGAATTAACGGCGTGCATTGTCTTGTGTGTGCCACCTATTCTGGATTATGTGGCTTTGTCATGATTCCTTACTTTTAGAAAAACGTATCACAATGTGTCACCATGGATATCCATTGCTCTTTCATTCACCTAAAATAGACTATCGTCTGTGTTGTCCGTTTATAAGTGGTCGAGAACTCCTTCTTTCATGGTAACTATTCTGGTTCTAATTTCAGAGCAAACTGCTCGGATGAATAACCAACATTTGTCATTATAAGCACATTCCTTCAATACAGGACCACAATATGTTCGAGGTGTACTTGACTGTACATGCTATTCCTCCGAGCTATTCACTTCATATTTACATATAGGACACTGTGACGCCCCAGTTGAGGTTTGTGACATTGTCCTTCCTTTCAAGGCTTTATCATTTAACTTGTGTCAGCAGGATATATCATGTGATTAATTCATGTGATTTAAAAATATTCTTCATTTCCATAAAAATGAAACTTGGGATTGGCAAAACATCAAAAACTTCCCTGTGAATGTGCCCACGTATTTAGAAGCAGTTACATAAATATGACGTACATGGATGGTAAAACAACCCACATCAATATATACAGATATCATATTTTCCTAAAACAACCAGCAAAGAAACAATTAACTGCTGAAGGCTAATATTAATATATAAAATACTTAGTTTCTTGATGTCAGCATAAAATAAATATCAGGATGTACGAGCCAACATAACAGTCTACAACAGGTCACGGCACAGACATAACACTGATTCAATACTTATGTAAATTTAAACAATCTATTTGATGATGGTATGTAACTTTATACAGATTTTGACAGTTCTTAATTAACCTGTTCTGATAACTGCTAGTGGTTATATTCATTTGAAGACAAATTAAACCTCTGAGAAAGAAGTATGCATTTAACATTATGCTTTTGCAGATAGGACAGATGAAGACAAAAATAAAGTATATCGACATTTAAATCACTAGAACCAAGTAGATTTGGTTTAGCTTATTGCTTAAATTCCCTGAGTGTGTTTTCGATTACTAAATCTGAAGGAAAGGAATTTCAGTTATTAACCGTATTTGGAATACAATATTTAGAGAAAAAGTCAGGAAGATCGACGTTATCTCTGTGAAGTTATCCTTATGAGTGAGAGCATTGAATTTTCTAAGGGTATAACAGCAGTTATGCAGTCGACCAAAAATGTCTTTTGAATGTGTTTTGAAGAGGTCGATATCAGGTTCATTAAATCTTTTTGAATCTATTGGTCTGATTTTTGTGTTTCAAAGAAATAAGTAAGACCTTGAGATACAAAAAATAATGTCTGAAAACTCTTTGCCCATGTTTAACAAGAAATCGTCCTTTTAGTTTAATTTTTTTTCGATTTTGCAGTTGACTGATGACATTTTTAGGAGTAAAACAAGCGTTTTAAGCATCTGTTTCAAGTGTAATCAGCCATTCTTATACTTTGTTTATTGTCTTGATACGTTTGTAATGAGATGCAACAAGTCAAGATTTACATTCCCAAAAAAATCATCTTCTTAAATCCACAACATAATGACAAATAACGAAAATTCCGCGATCTGTTTTGTATTCTATCCAGGTTTCCAAGTGCCGAACAATAATGTTGCTAACAGAAAATGAATCTGTTAAAGCAGCAATCATCTTGAGCAATCAGTGTTTTTGTATCCACTACCATACTCCATCTTACTTTGTATTTTTTGTCAATGTTTATCTACAGTATTTAACAAATAGACAAATGCACTGACCCAAATATATATTTGCTCGCGTTCTTACAGTGATTCATGTTGGTTGGTATAAGTTGCCTCTCTAAAAAAACATTCTGATCATATGATAGAGGCTTAACCAGTGGATGCAAATTTATAATGATGAGAACAAATTAACATTGTGTTGTCATTTAAACATATCAGTGTTTTTCTTTCTTTAAAATCCTGGTTTGAATAGGCATGTATCCACACTTTATGGGTGTGTCTCAGTATTCCTCCGGTTTAAATATACTGAGTCATACACCTTTGAAAGTGTGATTACATCTCATTCATACATGTAATTGATTGGGAACATTTAGGAGACTTAGTTGATGGTGTCTTCGACCAAATGAATGTTCAGATATTCTGTTCACAGTAACCATACAAACTTTATGTACGTGTTGAATTGAATATTTCATTCAGTCATTTATTCATTCTTTCATTCATACGTTATGGCCTCCACCGGAAAATCCGTATGCACTTGTGTGAAATGAAAATTAGAAAGAACCAAGCGGATATAACCCTACCTTGTTCAACACCTTGTTTAACTGAATAGGTTTCTGACCTCTCGCCATTGTATGCGACAAATGAGTGGCTATTGGTATAACAGTGATGTAGTAATTTCCAAACATTACGTCTAATACCATGTTCATACAGTTTATAGAATAATCCATCATGCCAAATTCTATCAAACCCTTTTGCGTTGTCGAGGAAAGCTGTAAAAACAGGAGAATCTCTATGAGTATAATACTGAATGCTCTCCATAAGAGTAAAAACAGACATTATGGCTCCGTGCTCTTTTCGAAATCCAAATTGTAGCTTATCAGGAAATTCGGGATTTGATTTAAGTAATTTGGTTTCAATTCGTCTGAGCAAAAGTTTTCAAATAATTTGCCAAGGCAAGATGTTAACGTGATACCCCTGTAGTTTCGTGGGTCGCTTTTATCAGTTTTACCTTTGTATATTGATATAACCATTCCAAGTCCATATTCATAGGGAATATAGTGAGATTCAATCATGTGATTGAAAAGTTTACATATGTGAATAATGCATACATCGCCTGCATATATCCTGAAAATCCGTATGCACGTGTATTGGACAGACTGAATTAGCTTTAGTATATAAGGTAAGCATTGTTAATACTTTATCATGATATGTTTAATGTGACTCGGTGCAACAGCGTAAGTTCAACTAAGTATGGATTGATGACGTGAACTGCAGTACAAAACAAGTAGCAGATTCATGAGTTTGTATATAGCATCAACCATTTACAATAGATCAAGCATGAATTTGCTATGCACCTAAGATGTTTGTTCGATGAACAAAAATAAGTGGCCGGGATAGTCGAAACTGTATCTCTTTGTTAGCTGTCAACAGGTTCATGCATCACTAGCATATACTATTAAACCTCATATATCATCAGCTGAAGACAACGATGGACGCTATAAATTATCTTCTGATGCTGCATCTAATCATGATACTAGCAATGAGAAGAGCAGATCTCAAAATGTGTACACATTTCGGTAACCTGTCTGTTATTCAGATGGATCAGATGCTTCCCCATTCTCCGATGGCCATCACCACAGCAAGTGGAATCATACAGTGTGCGCAGTTATGTCTGTACAGAAATAGATGTAAATCTTTCAACTACAGGCTTGAAAACCAAGAATGTCAACTGAACAGCATGACGAGCACAAACGACATATCACTGCCAAAGTCGAACAATGTTGTTTTCTCTGATATCTCCAACTGGCCCAAAAGACTTGCAGGTGTATGTGCAAATCATTCATGTTCAGCGAACTATCAATGTGTGCCAGTCATTGATGGTCAGTACGAGTGTCAAGTAGTAGAATGTATTGGCAAACCTATTGTAGAGAACGGCTTTATCAATTCAAGCAATGAATTTACTAATGTTGGAGACACGCTAGCATTTCACTGTAACAATGGATACATATCTACATCCAACAGTGTACAATGCTTGTCTAACGGTACCTGGTCCGAGTCTGTCTGTACAGTCCTGTCCTAATGCAGTCAAGTAAAACAGTATCTACCGAACAGTCCTGATGGAGAATACTGGCTTGTTCTGACCAACAGATCCTACACTTCAAACATCTATTGCCACAAAATGGACTCCAAGGAACCTGAAGAGTTTCTGACACTTCATAATGAAAATTACGGGATATATCCACGGAAGTCTAATATATATTGTGGAGAAGAAACAGAACTTATTGGTAAAGGGGGGGAAATATGGTTCAGGAAGGTAAGAATAGATTTACCTAATGGCCCATCTATTCGTGTAATAAATGATCACGCATTTGCTTCCATTATTGGCAGCAGTTATGGTCTGGTATATGGAAATGCACATGATTGTTACACCGTGCACCCTAATCAGATGATATCCTGTGGAGTCATTGGACGGTTCACCATCGATCTGAAAGGCACTGGCTGGAGAGTGATGGAGGGACAAACATGGGAACTGTTTGGATATCTACCTGCAATGAAACCTGTCGAGTGGAAGTTCACTGCTAGAAAAGTGTTGGTATCCTGATACAGTATACCTCAGGAAACCCTAAGGGTTTAATGAGGTATCCTGCTCAGGATACCCTAAGGGTTTCATGAGGTATCATGATCAGTTTACATGGAATTTCCTGAGCGCAGGATACTTCAGGAAACTCAAGGAAACTCCAGTATACGCACGGAAATTATCAGCGCTATAACATAATGAGGATTTTGTATTCATTTACCAAAATTATATCGTGTGATGATAAAAATTGCGTTTATAAGTATTTATTATAATTTTGTAAAATGAGACATATGGACATAAGACATATCTAAATGAGTGTTATTGAAAACGGACGTGGTGGTTATTTAATTTTATATATATTGAAAATAGTTCTTGAGAATAAAAATTAGATATCTTCATTGCTAAATGTATAAATCATAGTATCATCAATATGAAAACTTTGTTAAAATCAATATTGTTATCAGTATTTGGGCACTGTTTATGTAAGTAAAATGATTTAAGATATTTGACAAACAAGCGGGAATTTATTATTTGCAATTTATAAAATGGTTTAAAACCATATATATATATATATATATATATATATCCGTAGTTAGTTGATTTAATTTATCTGTGAAATCTATTTTGGATTAAAACGTTTGAAATGAATACAATCCCTAAAAAACAATTATATGTTTACAATTCAATGAATCATATCAATAGCTTCTCATAATATAAAATAGCAATATCCCACGGTACCATAAGTAAATTAACTTTTAATCATTTAAGTCAGTAAGTTTGATCACTTTTGCGCAATTCTAACTTTAAATTTTTCATTTTGTTTAGAAGAAGCATTTATATAGGCTGTTGTAGTATGTTTGCTTATTCCTTTCCTTCTCTATTTTTTCATATGTATAGATTTTGTAACATGATAACGGAAATAAAATACTGTTCAATCAATCTTTATATACAACATATACAACATGAAAACAAAACGGAAACGGCAAGTGGTCCATATATATTTTGACAGCACGGTTGTGAATCTTACCTTAGTTGGCTCCTCTAGAACAAATCCAAATAAATCCTTTACTGATGCGACAGGTAGTGACGCACTGATGATGACAACTGACAACTATCACAAATGATACAGCTACAAACTTTCAAGAATGACTGCATGTACATTCAGTGGTGGGAAGGCGGAGCATGTGATGTTATAAAGGATTCTATTGGCTACTTATAGCATCTTATTTTTGAGACAATGAAATGAGGTGTTGTGAAAAGCCAGACAGTTGTCTCGCCATATTAATTAGCCTGATTGACAGGTGCATTTCTAGTGGTGTGACACCTGCCCCGTCTGCTAACAGGTGGGCACGTTCTGGCAGCTAATTGCTCTGGCAGCAAAAGTGGTATTGTATGACGCCAAGAAGGCAAGTTGGCCTGCAGGAAGCGGGCACGTGTCATCGCCATATATAGGATGTCTCCATGTTCGAATTTATTGCACATTCGTGTATTGCTTCTGCTATAACCATGGAATACCTTAACATGAAACTCAAAGAAGCTGAAACTCTCTACAAAAGGGCATGTGAGCAGATTGTCCTTCTCAACGACCACTTGCAAGGTTTGCAGATACGTTATGACAAGGCTCAACAAGAGAACCATCGTTCATTCATCTACAACCTTAGACTTAAAATAGCAACGGTTGAAGGAATCAGAAATGCATACTACGAGTATGCTTGTGGAAAGGCCGAGGAGATCGCAGAATTAAGATACTACGTATCATTGAACAGCCAGTTGGGTAACAATGACTCAGTTTTGTAGAACTTCTTTAAATAGTGTTATTGTCACTATTAAAACAGCTCTTTTCAGAGCTACCAAATTTTAAAAAAGAAAACTTGAATCAATGCAAAAGTGAAGGGTGTACCTCAGCGAAGAGGGGAATTCATCCTGCACTGTTTCTGTGACCGAGTAATGCTCCTGAATCAATATTAAAATTAGTTCTAAAACGAAAGTATATGATTCGGTAAAGCCATGGTCGAAGGTAGTTCAAGTGGCCTGTAGCGAGAGGTTTAATTATGAAACAATGATGGAATGGTAAATCATTCTGCATATCTACCACATCACTGTCGCTCAATTTCCATTTTCATAACAAAACATGCAAAAAAACTTGCTGCATTTAACACGTCGGTAAACCCATGAATATATTTATCAGATAGCACATGTGTGTCTGACGTCCAAACTGTCATCAGCTTCTGAGCCGAAGGCATTATTTTCGAAAAAAACAAGGACACGCTGTTTCCAAGCATTAAGGAGTTATCCCATAATTTTATTAATATTATTATTCACACAATTTTGAATAATCAAACGTTTCATACCCGTTTGATACAAAAGCAGTAGCATTAAATACTATAATATACAAATAAAACAATAACAAATAATAATAAAATAATACTCTTTTCAACATGTATCACTGCTGAAGACTGTTCATTTTAAAAATAGAAGAGTCCCTTTAAGAGATTTTAACGTTTACTGTGGTGCAGCTGAGTTAGACTATGTCGGATCCTACAAGTATACCTGGATGTGCTTCGAAGAACATTTATATTAGGCTCGGTATTTTGGAAATATGTTAAAGTGCTAATCGAACTGTACTCGTATAAAAATATCATCAGGAGATGTTTTCACTAAACTATTTGAAATTACTGTCGAACCTATTCTCATGTATGGGGCGCTTTTATGGGGACTGTCATCACAACGCCTTATCAGCAAAATACAGAACAGAGCATGTCGATTCTACCTAGGAGTTCAACGAAATACATCAAATATAGCTGTACAAGGTGAAATGGGATGGATATCATGTTCTACGAAACAAAGGATAGCTTCAGTGCGTGCTTATATTCGACTCACTAGAACCGAGGACTCGCGGTGCTTTAGCAATTATTTGAATGGTCTAAATGGCGAAGAAAGTCATTTGCGTCCACAGTTGAGAAGATGTGTACACGAATAAATATATCTCATCTACTACATGCTCCAGGATCTGTAAAGTTCACGTGAAATGCATTTTTCAAAAGAATGACAGATTATTACCTCTACAGACATTATATATCGGAATCAATTGAGCATAAAATCGAGACAATATACACTTGCAATTGATCATTAGGACGATTTTAATTTACCCATTTTAACAATGCAAAAATTAGCACGCCGAACACTTTGAACAATCAGTGAGGCGTGAATGTGATTAAACACAGGCGAGGCCCGCGAGTCAGCTGGTGCCCGTGGGACCTGAGTAATTAATTAATGATGATTATCACTGCCGCTAAATGAATGTTTGAGGTGTATTACATCGCCAAAAAGACATGTTTATGTAACAATTGTGTAATTGTCGTCTGCGGAATTACCTAGTTGGATATCTAAACATCCGATATGTGTGAAATTTAAGTTGGTTTATTGAAGGTATCTTTTTGAAATTATCAATCAAAATGTTGCGAAATTACGTTGAATTTTGACTAACGCCGAAAATCAAATCCCTTCACATACGTCACAGAAGTCATCCCTTCACGGGTCACACCCCTGCAGACTTTCATTCTGGTCGCCGGGGCTACATCAGGCGTTTTTTTAAAAAGCCGTATATAAGTAATTTATGAACCGATTTCAGAAATTTAAAATCGAGCAATCATCAAATTGACATCCCATTTTAATGAATCCGATTTGGACCATATGTCATTTCATCTAACATTAAGACATGTGATGTGTGCGTTTAAGAAGAAACTGAAACACCAGGGTGAAGAAGAATGGTTTACCCAACTGTAGAATGATAATAATACTGCAAATGGAAATAAACTGACAACCTATAGGCTTTACAAAAAGGATCTTCAAACAGAACACTATATAAGATTATTATTTCCCGCCAGAAACGAAAGACATTAAGTCGATTCAGATGTTGTTTTTGTAAACCCCCTACATCTATAAGCATAAGCATAAGCATAAGCAAAATGTTTTATCATGTAGTTTCACTCTAGCAGCATTTCACTTTTATACATTTATATTTTACATTATACATTTTATATTCCACTAAAATGATATATTTCATTTTAAATCATCTTTCCATATATATATTTGTATATTATTGTATATATTATAAAGCATTTAAAAGACAAATATTCCTCTATGTTTAACCTATACTTTTACGATATTTAAAATGTTTTAATGTTTAGTGTCTAATAAGCCAGTCTATGACTGGATGTCAGTTTTCTTAACTCGAATTCTACAATGTATATATATCTTCATGTAACTGACTTGTGACACTCAAATAAACTATTTCTGTCTGTCTGTCAATAAATTCACAAGAGTCCATACTCTGTAGCAATAGTCCATCTGTTGTCGTCGTTGACGGAGGGGACTGGCGCATCAGAGTATCCCCTTGTTCTCTTCATCTTGGTTGCTGGTGCTGAGCCGGACTTCCTGGTATACGCTGCATCAGCAATTCTCTTGGCGGACGTCAACTCCGGTGCCTCCCAATTCCTCTGTTTAGTGCGGAAGATCCTGTGTCCGTCGTCGTCAACATCGCTTTCCTCTGTGGACATCATCTCCCGCTGGCTAAGGGCTTGACGATACTTTGTCTTCACGTGTTGCGGAAGTTCAGACAATTCCAACCCCTCAACACGACTTCTGCTCTTCTAAAAAATAAAAATAATCTTTAACAATATAAATCGAGTGTGATATTTTCTGGATATTTAATTTGTATTTGTTTATTTTATTTATTTATTTATTTAATAGGTTAATTATGGAAACTGTAATATTATGGCTCAAATATTCAAAGTTTCGTGCGTTTTAACCCTCCTCCATTTCATATGGCCATGTGTATTAAATTTAGCTAGCAGAACCCCTAGTATAACGATATTTTCAAAATGTAGTAACAAAACATAAAAAATATGAGGGTAAATGAATATTTTGATATTCAAACACACACACACACACATATATTTCCAGTAATGTATGGATTTGATATTAATGAAATAACCAAAGGAACGGTTTTAGACGTGCTTCAATACCATAACATGTACTTATATACAACAGACGGGTGGAGTGTTACTCAAATGCGCTTCTATTTACCATAAATAGTATAGGTTATGTATGGGTTCTCCACTTACCCTCCTCTTCCGCTGGTTTTTTCTCTGCCCATCTGTGTGAGCCTGCAACTTGCCTCTTCTAGTTCTTGACTCTTGCTCCTTCTTCGAGTTGAGGTATCTATCCATGGCCACTATAAATAAATCATTGGTTTAACCATTTTGCACCTAATCTAACTATGAAACATATTGATTCCAGGTTTTATATATATGTTTGTATTAACATTTGTTTGTATCAACAAAGTTATGTGATAACTCGTAACCTATTAGTGTCAGCATGTGACACCAGTTATATAAATAATAGCGATGTCAATATCTAGATCTCTTGTAAATAATTTTCAAAATAATATTTCTTCCGTATGTTGCATGTATGTATATGTACACTTTTATCAAAATGCAATGATATATATTCACCTTTAAATTCATCTGAAGTCATGTCTTGCGCAACTGTCTTGGCATACTTCCAGCAGTAGGCTGCTACGGCTCTGTTGTTCGTAGACTGCATGCTGAAATCAGAGTGTATGGTTTAACCAATATTTATTCAGGTACTTTCATGTACAGGGGGATTGACAAACAGGGTTTCCCCTATATTAATGTCTCTCCCCAAATAAATACATTTCAACAGGATGATTACATCATAACAACACATCCACACATTATCAAAATAGTGTCATCAAAATAAAATAGTATGTCAGTCGAAGCGTTTTGTAAGAGATATAAACTCATGTACAGACTGGATTCTTTTATATATGTATAGTATTTGACAAGTTCTTGTTACCAAATAAGACAGTGTCCATGTTATGCCCATTAATGTAAAAGAAACTTGCATGACGAATATTAGCATAAATTGGACAAGTGAATAGGTAGTGATGCGCATCTTCATACAGATGCCCACAGGAGCATCGCGAGTGGTCGTTAATAAATCTATCGAATTTATGACCGTCTTGGTTGCTACAACCCAATCTTATCCGGCAATGTAAAATTTGTTCGTTTCTCGATCCAAAGTTTTGAAAAATGTCGTGAAGTTTGGTGTTATCTTTATACAATCTGTTTTTAAATATTGCATACGATTCGGATTCCTTAAGGTTTTCATGCAGGTTCTTCCATTCTACAACAGCTGACGGCAAGAAAGATCGTTTGTATATATCTGTTCGACAATTAGGAACAATCAGAGTGTATGTAAGTAACCACGTATGTGCATTAGAAATCAGCTTCATTAGGTATATGCATTGGTAAAATTCGTTTAAAATAGGATCTATATACCGGTATTCGATACCAGCGTAATACAAAATTACTTCATTGATAGTGATACTATAGTAACTTGCAGTTACCGTGAGGTAACTTTTAAAAAGTGCGCTAGAGAAAGGCTGTTCTGCTTAACATTCTTATACTTACCACTGTCTTGTAGGGATTTTAGAAAACTTTATCATTTACATCATGCTCCTTCTTATAACATATTTAACAACTTACTTGGTGTCTAGGTCCAACTCCATTCCCTTGTGTCGACTGCATTCGACCACAGCTACTCGCACGGCCTGCTGTGAATATAGAATACTATTTACACTACTTACACCGATGTTGCAATGTTAGACCACGGATTGACGAGGGAAAAACTGAATTGATCAATGCTAAAAATATAATACAATGTATTTACCGGAAGCCCAAGATGATAGTGTCGCAAAAGAGATTATGCACGTTATGATGGCCAATGACTTATCTTAATGGAAATATGACATAATAGCCAAGTTGGAATTTAGTAGAAATATGATGTTAGATTTGGAAATGTTCTAAAGAAATTTGAGCGTGTGATAGTACTTTAGAATGACAGTTACATAATGACATTGAAATGACGAACCTTTACTCCATTGCCGACTTTGTTTGTTTTGGATTTCTCCTGGGAACCTCCCCGTTCCAGGACAGCAACTCTACTCCTCAGCTCAGTAATCTACGAGACAAAAATAATGATTAATGTTACGCAACATTTTATTTACCCATATCGTATAAATATACGAAGTTTATACAGAACTATCTCACATCACATCATATCGTATTTAACAAGCAGTCCCAGTTCAGTGAGATGATCACGATATCACGTACCAAAACCAAAAAAAAAAAGAAATATACTCAATGTCATACTGTAAAAGTACGTCGGGTATTACAGATCGTGATTAACATGATCACTTCCATGGTTCACTGGAACAAGTGCAATATCACATCATAATGATACAATATAAACAATAACAAAACCATCATAACAATTAGATTCTCAGTAAAGCTTTTGCGTATAAAATTGTGAAGGCTGTAAGTAGGGGTGTTGGCTTATTCGTAGATGAAACAGGTTCGTAGAGACTAAAAAAGGTGTAAAGTCCATTTGAATAAAAAATAAAGAAAACAGGTAAGTATGATTATATTGCAGGGTTACAATTACCGATGATATGGATAAGATGAAACGGGTAAGTAGCCGACAGAGAAATGTACAATAAAACATCTCAATTGAATATACAAATTAAATACACAATTAATTAACCAATTAATGGCGGATAATCAATCAGTGCCACAGTAATTGCATGGTCTTTGTTGTATACCTAATCTGAAGGATATATAATCTATACCTGATTTCAAATTCATTCTATAAAACACAATTATCGACTATTCACACTATCACCGGAGGCTAGGCTCGGGTGATTTAAATGGGGCCAGATTCGAAATATGTACATGTGACATGCCGTAAATGCTCAGATGGTCAAAATAATGAAGATTCATTTCATTACATTGCCTAGCGTCTTAGTTTTGCCAACTAACTGAAAATGTGTTTTCAACGCATGGGTCAAATTGCATAAATGAATACCTTAAGCAAATATATCACCTAAAAACTAAATTACAGGTTTATACATTGTAGATACATTCAAACCAATTCACCGAGTGTTGATTTGTAACTGTGAAAGACTCCTTAAGCAGATTATCTACGCTGAGTGTATTAAACATGCATATCAGTTTCATCTTCATGCCATAGTCTGTTTACATATACTACTGACAGTGTACGTTAATATAAATGTAATATATATATAAATAAATATAGATAAACATGTCAACTTGTCATGTATCAAAGAAAAACATATCTCTATGTTTATCAAGCCCAAACAAGGAATAATGTACTGATCATTAAGTGTTATTATTCCTCTTTGAATGATTATGACTAAAGATTAACCCCTGCCACCAGCATATCCGTAACGGTCAGCAATATCATTAGCGCATCAAGAATTTAAAATGTTGACATACTTGCTGTTGTTGTCTGACAGTTGTCCGCGTCAACTCTGTGTTCCTCCTCGTCAACTCATCAACGGTCTTTCCTAGCTTCGCTTCCACGGCCGCCAACCTCGCCAACAGCTCCGCTTCATTCCCCGCGGTTAACCCTGAGATAAGACAATGCCTTTATGTTAGTGACTATTTCGTTGTCATGTACTATTACTATTAACATCAGAATAAGGTTGGGTATTTGCATTGACTTGGTTCAAAAAAGTAAAGTTTAAAGTTAATTAGCAAAATAAACTTAAAATACAATAAATACTTCTAATTAGATGACAGTATTTAATTTCGTAACCAGTAATGATTGTACTGGGTTATGTTCTCACCTTTTTTTCGTCTCAAAATAGGTGTTCCAAGGTCGTCGTTGTCTGTGAACAAAATGAAACCATTATGAAATAAAAATGTAGTTATCTTGCAAACAATGTGAGTAAGGCTGTGCGCGATACACAGTTCGTTAAGTCCCAATGTGTAGCTTTTTAAGAAAACTATTTTATCATAGTTTCACAAGTTACATCTAAAGACATTGTTAAAAGTAACATCAACCCTAAAGGCCTACGAGACACTGAATATACATTAAAATCAAATATATTCTAGATATAAAATAATATTGATACAATATATGAACATTCAAACACATAAATAACCTATAATAAAGAAAAGCACACATAGGCATCCATACATATGTATATACTTTTCAACATGCTTACTTGCAGTGAGACATATCTACATGCACACGAGCGCACATATTACATTCATAATATACACAGACACATACACACATATCCTTACACGGACACTTACCCACATACTTACATACACTAATATGGACATTTACACAGATACTTACCGACACCGATACAGATACAAATGTACATACGTAGCATACATGCATGATGCATTCATACATACCAATACATGGACACCCATACATTTACACTTCTGTATATAATATAATGTGCAGTTCTTTCAATAGACTTACCTGAGAAAGAAAATGGCTTTGGGGTTGATCTCAGGGGAACTGCGTCTGCGCGTGTCTTCTTCCTCTTTGTTCGCATGTCTGGAGATTTTCGATTTGCAGGGACCTATAAAATTGTGAAAATAGCCAAAAGATAGAGAAAATGGTGAAATTATGAAAAGAAGAAGACAAGCCTATTTGCGACATATTCACATCCATCAGACATAACAAAAATTAAAAAACCCATCAAAGTACAGTATCAATAATGGGTATTTTCAGCAAGACAAACAGATGACAGAAAATACGGAATTATCGACAGTTTTGGATTATCCAAGTTGTTATTTGGGATACGGTTTAAACATGTTATGGTTTAACCAGTCTATTAAGGAAAAGAGGAATTGCAAACAAGCCTGCGTGGCTTATATCAAATATGTTGCCTTTTTGAAACTATTTGATCACTGGATTTGTACTTCGATATCGATTATATTGATTGCATTTTGTTATATTTTCTGGTGTGGCATTTACATAAGCCACAGACTACAAACTGATCATATATGTTCCTTGTGAATTAGTAACCATTCAATATAGAAGACAACTCGGACCGTTACAAACTGTGAGACGATTCATTTCATTAAAACCACAAACTAATGACATGTTGAACTCAAAGTCTTGAGAGCCAGTTGAAGTTAACAGATCCAATCAGTGGGGATCACAGGTCATGGGGATTAATTACCCGCTTTGATGCAAAGCTGGATTCATGAAGCTTACATGTAATTAGCTAAAATTGGTGTTGAATTCGATTGTCAGATTGATAAACAACAGTTTACACATAGGGTTACACAGGGGTTTAACTTATCTTAACCTAACTTCGGCATATTCCGAACTCAAAATTAGCCTCAAAACCTTTTCGGCAGTGGCATCCAAATTATCCAAGCGAGTGCGAAATCAGCTCTGTCGTGAATTGCTCGTAAAATCTCCAAGGAAACAAGTAGTTTGGATATTTATTCATAAAAAGATGAATTGATTGGTAAAGAGGCAATACGCTGTTTGTGTGCATTTTATGAAAAACTGGTTACAGTTTGCTATCGTTCATGTACGGATTATCGCTACCGGCCTCTAAATTGTTGCATGTAGTTCATTTATACAAACGGAAGTACACGTATCCACACAATTAAAAAAATGAGTGTTTATTATTTAATTAATACAATATATATAACTGATTATTTCGTATTGTAGTCGATGGAGAGTTATGGCGATCCATGTTCATGCATGGAAATTGATGAATATAACGTGGGTAAAAAAGTAGATTTTGTAACTTTTTTCTTAATTAATTCTTCATGAGTAAATGTAGTGTGATGTTTGTTCGCAATTTGCCCCAAATGAACAGAAGTGATCGTTTGAGATGGGTCCAATGTCATATGATAATTCAAATACCACAGTCTAAACGATTTATATATAACTTTTTAAAGAAAAAATGACATTTGGTTAAACGGTACACAGTAGTATTCCATTTGTCAAAAGGGAGTATATTGTAAAGATTTGCCTACCACGGATGCGTCGAAACTTGTACTGGAATCATAATCCTCCCGACACGGATTGAACTCACTGCCTGAAAGAAATTGATGTACAATGTAATATATATATTGTTGGCCTCATTATTGTTTAACTCGTTCATTAAATACGCAAATATGTTTCAGATTACCTTAAGTTTAAATTAACCCCTAGTAGGTCACGGCCCGTAATGCATTCACCAAAATAATGTATATAAGGATGATGAGTGTCCAACACCATTACACGAATGTGTCTGTAGTGAATGAATTAAATGAACGAAACATCTAATGACAACCAATACTGATAAAACAACGAACATAACATTAACTTGATGCATTTATGAATGCGTTAATGAATAATCAACATTAAGTGTGTACATGTTTATTTGTTTATTAGGGGAGATATTCCAATTGGCTGCTAGACTGTTTACCAATCCCTTTCTATTTAGAAAATAATTTAAAACGACTGGATGGCAAATCATAATTCACAAAATGGGGAAATTGTTAGATACATTTAACACAATTGGTATCAGTATCATGATATGTGGTATAATGGTATGTAAATAATTATTCTCACCTGAACTCTCTGATGCCTCGCCGGTAGGATTCATACCGGTACTGGTTTTGCACTTGCGAAGTTGTGATGTATGATATGCTACAGAGGAGCAATAGTTTACAGTCCTACAGAGCGTCAATTTTATATTGACATGAAAACGAGCATACACGGTTCCTTAAATGTATCTGCTTTCTTTCTTTATTCTCCAATGAGGGGGATTAAACATTTTGAAGACCCAAAGTTGTTTTCATAACTGGTTTAATTTGTCAAGAGACGATTTGTTGTGCATTTTCTTAAACTCATCACCGGCAAACAGCAGGAAATAACGCTTTCCTGAGAACTATTGTTCACTCGTGTTTTCTCAACATTTTGTTCTCGTCGTAAGTTGTAAGTAATAAAATGGACGAATATTGATCTCTCTTATTTACACATACAGTTATCTTAATGGTTTAAACATATTTAATTTCATTAAGACAAATGGATTGCTAACAAGCCACTCGGGTTTATATAAACGCCGCTCCAGCACACAATTACAAAGACTGGTACAAATGAAATGAAACTAATAATGAAAACAAAGTAACATCTGCATAAGATATCCAAACAATGATACATAAAGAAAGTCGTGATATTGTTGTATTGTTGGGTATGCCTAATGATAATGGATTTAGCTACAGTTTAAAATATTAAAGTTTTTAAAGATGTTTTCGAAACCGCTTGCTGTTGCTGTTTGATGTAATGAGTTCAAGATTTTACTATTAGTGGACTCATTCAAGGAGCTGTTACCATATAAAACTGTCGTTATGTCATAGCCTTGATTATAAAAATACATATTTGGCCTTAAATTATCTTAATGAAGAGAAGTATGGAATGGTTTAAACAAATTTTATTTCACAAAATGAAATCTGGATTGGCGAACAAGTCATAAGGCTTATTTGAACACCGCTCCAGTACAACAAATGAACAAGCTTGAAACAGAAAATCTCTAATAACATTAAATATGAACTCTAGGAACAACGTTATGCATTGTAAATTCACCATTTTATATGATTTCTGTTCTATATCCTGGAGCAGTATTCAGATAAGCTTTGGCTTTTTTTATATCCCCTTTTTTGTGAAATAAATATGTTTCCTCCACACCGCATCAGATAACTATTACAACAAGTAACCCACTAACTTCAAAGATGATATTGTGGTTGAAATGTTCAACTGTTTTATTACTCATAATTAATGGCAATGTGATATTTAGCTTGTTAAAGTTAAGTTAAACTTGATTAATAAAAACTGTTATTTTTTCCGTTACTTTATTTCCTGTCACTTTTTTCCCGAGCACTGTTTTAAAGAACCGGAATTGGCAATTTAATTATACGTGTGCATATAGCAATTTAGATATGTTGTAAACGGTTGTGTAACAAAAGGAGTGAGGATATTGTTTATCTTCGATGATGACAATTGTCTTTACTCTAACATACGCAATCAAATACATTAAAGACTAAATAAATGGTAATAAACTTAGCGGCAAAGATTAAAGACGCATTGACACGGAAACGCCGATTACACAATAGGCAGCTGTGACACTACCCGGGCCGGGATTGAGGTAATTACAACCAATTACAAGGTCTCCCCAGACAGGTTGGTCACTGTAACTAATTAGTCAATCCCCTTTTGTAAGGTGACCATAAGGCACCGACAATGTTTATTGCCGGTGATTAATTACTTTGGTGACATCATGTCTGACTGTTTGTCTATATAAGAGGTCTCTCTCTGTACATCAACATCGGCAAAAAGTACATGCTATAAGAGGGAAACGCAAAACACAGATCATTCCCAAAATAGCTGGCACTAAAACAATCAAAGAAAAAGCAAGTACTTTAGCCAAACACTTTGCCTCTGTCAGTAGCAATGATAACTTCTCTGTTGAATTTAAAAAGTCAGAGAAGTTAGTCAAACCACCCAAACAGCCCCCCCAGTGTGGCTTATCTTTTAACTACAGCTTCACGGTAGAAGAGTTCAAAGATGCTATTCATAACAGAAAAGCAACTTGCCCAGGTGAAGATATGGTCAGCTATGAGATGCTTAAGAGGTTACCAGATGGTATCATCGGCGTCCTCATCAAACTGTACAATAAGATTTGGGATATAGGAGAGGTACCTGTCGCATGGAAACATGCTTCAGTAATACCACTTCTTAAACCGGGCAAGGAGGCGGCCTCGGCCAACTCCTATCGCCCGATTTCCCTTACATCAAACTTGTGCAAAGCGATGGAGGCAATGGTGAACAAACGCCTAAGGTACCACTTAGAGTCACAAGGGCTGTTATCTCATGACCAGAGCGGGTTTCGGCCGCAACGTTCTTGTCTTGACCATATTCTGCGCCTGGAAAATGACATAAAGACTGCGCAACTAAGAAAAGAATATCTAGCTGCTGTCTTTATTGATTTTAGCAAGGCTTTTGACATGGTATGGCACGATGGACTCCTCTCCAAACTTGAGAATGTTGGTATAAAAGGGAAAATGGCAAATTATGTTCAAAGTTTCCTTGAGAATCGATCAATATCAGTGTTGGTTGGGGATCAACTGTCAGAGCGACACAGTTTAGATAATGGCACTCCTCAGGGAAGCATTATCAGCCCAACGCTTTTCAACATTATGATAGACGATCTCTTTGAACATGTACATGAACGCAAGTATATCAACACCTCAAAGTTTGCTGATGATGGGGCAGTTTGGGTGAGACACCGAGAGATTTCCAAAATTAGAACATTGCTGCAGGAATCACTCGATGGTGTCGAAAATTGGTGTGACAAATGGGGGTTCATTATCTCTCCTGAGAAAACAGTGGGGGTTGTATTCAGACGGAAAGGCAACCAGGTAAGCTGCACACCCAGGCTTCAACTTAAGGGCAAGACTGTCGCATTCGAGAAAGAAGCGAAATTTCTCGGTGTCGTCTTTGACCAACATCTTACGTGGTCAAAACACATTGACCACGTGGCAGTAAGATGTCAAGGCGACCTGAACGTAATGCGAGCAGTGTCAGGGACTTCATGGGGAGCAAACAGTGACACGTTGCTAACCCTCTACAAGTCACTTATACGAAGCAAAATAGATTATGGGTGTGAGGCTTACCACAGTGCTACCCCATCGACTCTGAAGCGACTAGATTCGATTCAATACAAAGCTCTTAAATTGGTGACGGGAGCAATGCCCAGAACCTCCCTGCATGCCCTTTTAGTGGAAACAGGGGAGCTACCACTCGATCTAAGGAGAGAACAATTGACCTTAAACTTCTGGAGTAGGAGTACTAATCCATTGGTTAAAAAGATATGGACGGGGGATATCTTCAGTAAGAACCTCGTAGCACTTGCACGCAAAAAACCCTCCATGATGCCATGCGGGTTGAGGGTGCAACTGCTAAGGCGAGAACACGAGTGTGACACTGTAGACCCCCCTGAAAGTCTTAAACCAGGATTGGTACCCCCGTGGATACTCCAGGCCCCAAATGTAGACACTAGTCTCACTAAGGAAGTGCCAAAAAGTGAGAACCCTCTGTTGCTACGAAGCATTGCGCTTAGCAGGATAGACAGTCTCTATGAGTCCGCGGCACACATATACATTGACGGCTCAAAGGACCCAGTGAGAAATAGAACTGCCTATGGTATCCTAATTAGCTCTGCTCGCACATCCGATACCCAAAGTATCTCAGTACGCATCCCCAATGGGCAATCTGTATATACAGCTGAACTTGAGGCCATACACCATGCACTCAGAATCTCTCGAGATTTAAGAGATAGACAGATAGTAATACTGTCTGATTCCCTTAGTGCACTGGAGTCACTGACCACAAAAAACTCAGCCAGTAGACCAGATACCCTACGTGATATATTAGAACTCATCCACAAGCTCAAATATATTCACGGAAAAGAGATACAGCTATGTTGGATACCTTCTCACATAGACATTCCAGGCAATGAAAGAGCTGACAAACTGGCACGTCAGGGCTTAGAGATTGAGCATATTTCTGATTATCCTTATTCAAAAAGCGAAATCAAAAGTATGATCAGAAACTCGATCTCTAAGAAGTGGCAGAAGGTATGGGACACCAGTCCTAAAGGCCGGTGGCTTCATAGTCTACGCCCCAGTGTGAAATCGAGACCTATGCACTCGAAACACAACAGGCAGCTAGACACAATGATCACCAGACTTAGACTCGGTGCAACACGCTCCTCGTACCTAAATTGTCAAACATGCCACGTCAAGGCCAGTGTCACTCACGTCTTACTGGAATGTCCTAGGTTCGAAATGGCCCGCAAAGCACTCAGGGAGGAGATTGGAGAAAGTACATTGACAGCGAAGCTACTGCTGGCGCACTCGCAACATCAAAAAATGTACAAGCCCTTATCCAACCTCCTCCTGAAAAGTGAACTTGGCCAGTGTATATGAAAGAAATATATCAATGTGCCGCGGGTCCGGTGGGATAGTGCAGTGGTTGGCACGTTCGTTCGAATCCCGCCAGGGGCTCGGCATCCTTATAAACAGCCAATAAGGTGGGGTGCAATGCCACATTAAAACAATGTAGTAACACCCCTGGCTAGCTAGTTCCAGCCGAAGCTCGCAGGTTTCACCACAATGTTCAACCACCTTGACACTGTGGTCTTTCTCCCTGCCCAAACTCTAGCACCTCCGGGTAATAGAAATTGCCTATAAGATCAGCCTAGTAGAGGGACGCAATATAAACAGCACAATTATATCACCCAAACGGCCAAATAGAAATTGCCTGAACAAAGTGAACTGCCTACTTTGTTCGTGACACACCCGGTAACACCTTCCCCATGAGTTCCTAGGTGGAACACCCTTTCCAGGACCCTAGCCTTCTGGAATCTTCTCTTTCATGTGTGTCAATGTGACACTGTCTGCCGAAATGCCTAACGGGCGAAGGCGACATTAAGCACTTAATGCAACAACAAGTACATCAACATCACTTCCACAAAGACTGTTGCTGCGCATCGAACTCAACAATACGTTTTATCCAAAGCTGTGCTGCCAAGATTGTCCCCACTGTCCTGCAGAAGAGATTCTTCGAAAGGTCAGTACCACGACTCTACATTGTTATCCTTAAACAAATATAGATGAATGTCATAACATTTGCTGTATCAAGTATGTGTACATGTCATCATACGGTCTGGAAAACTATTCATAAAAACCGGTGTATTACAACATAGATAGTTTACCCTACAATTAACGCGTAAATACATAAAACGATCTTTGAAGGGCACTTAAAAAGTGGCAAACATAAGAACATGAAGATAGTTTGAAAAGGTGAAATAAACACGATTTAATGTAAGGAAATAACAATATGTTGGTTTCGACACCTCCTTAACTAACATCTCGTTAACAAGCATGTTGTTATCAAGGAAATCGTCCTGTTCTTGTATCAGCCCATCTATCTAAGACTGAGATGAACAACATCAGCTTTATATTATATTATCATTAACACAAAACACTTGTGTGGCTACACTAAAATGACAGGTGCTGACAATATTAAAATTGATTACAATACGAACCAGGGTTCAGTTCACAATAAATTTAACTTTAGTTATATATAGCGTGATTCTATACCGATCAATATAACAATATCGCCAAACCCCTCACCTTCAGCATTTAAATTTATGTTTTGGTCACCAAGATCGTGTTTTGGTAAACGTGACTAATTTTCGAAACAATCCCTATTATCTTCGTATATTTATTAAGAAAATATATGAAAAATAGGCAAAACAAAAATAAAAACGAATATTGTAGACATGCGCATCATTGCCTTACCAGCAAAAAGAAAGATGTAAAAAAAATGTAACAACTGCATTATATGTTAGAATATCTTAATTAAAACCATTACAAAACATTCGTAGTAAATATTTTGGATTGTTGTGCAATTGAATTGTGATAAGCTTGACTAAATATGTTATACTGGTGATAGTAAGAGGAAATAAGGGTTTCTAAACGGATGATGTGTTTAATAAATCATATCTTAAAATCTGAATATGAATTACAACAGACTTCGACTGTACATTGATGTTTACAAACATAAACGATAAGACGAGAAAATGTGCCTAATTTTATTTGTGAAAGTAAAGTGCCACTGCGAAAATTACTAACAATCCTGCGTTGAGAACTACTTCTTCCCTTAATACTAGTGCTTATTCACAGCAGCAGTGGAAGTACTTGCTACTTTAACCGTTCCAGTAGGAATATAGCCCTTGTATGCGGAACATGCGGAAGTTATTTTGTCGTTTGACATTGTAGCTTTGATTATAGAGTGTCACTTAACGTATAACGTATATACGAGAATGTATTCGCAATTTTGGTGTACTACACTATTATCTCATATATTGGTGGTATGTGAATAAATGAATTGAACACTTCAGTATACTATACACAGCCGCACAAGAAGGTTCACCACAGTCAACAGAATACAAATAAAATACTGCTGATTTTATATAGCGAGGAGTATAAATAGTATAATAGTACACTTAATCGCTTAAAGTACAGTAAAGTAAAGCAAACTATTCTGACCTAATAAGAGAAATGCAGATTCAATGTTTTATAGGGTTGCTACTTTATCACCTTGGTAACACATTGCCAGTTGTTACACATTGCCATTTTTGGGACGTTAAACGCTTTGGGACAAACACAATGGACTAGTCCAATGTTCACTAGCTTATTAATGGCGAAATTGTGAAATGATATTTTCTAATTTATTTAGTAATGAATAGTTGGAATTGACTCAAATTTCTTATTCTATTATATAAATACCAGGATATATGAGGATATGTCAAACATGTTAAAACATGTTGTTAATGCTAAGAGTGACACTAGTGTACAGATTATTGCATTATTGTTTTAACTAATTAGGAACACACGACATGAACGAATGTAATGTGATAGCAAGCAAATGAATTTCTTAATATTTAAATATTATGACGTTAAATGTGATCGTTGTTGTACTTACATATCCTGTGTATATTATGTTTAAATCAGCTGTGTTACGTTCAGGTTCTAGTTTGGATTCTTCACTGATAGGTAATATCGGCCTTTGACCGCATATGTACTTAGGTGTATGACAACTACCATGTGTGAATAATGAGAGGATAATCTTGATTAACTATAAACCAAACACTGTTCCAAAGTTGACTTTCACAAATCTATACATGTGTAAGTGTAATAAGGGTAAAAGCTCACTGTGTGTGCTGTATACAAAGCGGCTGTGTTTTTTTTTCAATCAACGCTTGCAAGTTTTGGCACAATAAAACGCAGTATCCAGATTGGCTGAGATGAACCAACTCTAAAACCAATAACCCAAGACGACCAAATAAGTAAATGTAGATGTAAATCCTGGGATATATATGAGATCCAGGACGTAATTCCCAGCAAAATGGCAAGAATATATATAAATCGAGAGAAAGTGCATGTCACGGACCTATTTTTTCTGCCAAATGATGTTGGTGGAAATGATGTAGAAATGGTACACTTTATTCCGTTAGGTAATTTTTTTCAAAAATAATTATAATCATACAGAGTATTGTTGTTATTCTTTCATAAATGGAACGCTGAACGAAAAGTGATCTGATATGAATGTTCCATTTTTCCATTAACCATACATGTTAAATTACAATTGTCAACAATAGATTATACAGAAATAACTTATCCTAACTAAGTCCAGTTCAAAGAAATAATTCAAACATGATGCAACGTGTGGAAAACTAATCGCTGAAGAATAATAAAAAAAAATAAAAAAAATTACGGACCTATTTTCTGAGTAATTTGATGCTGAAGTTGAGTATTTATGAAAAGTATTGACAAAGGGAAAATCCACTGGAAATGTATATAGTTTTGACATAATTCATTTATATGGGATTGGAGAGCAAATACTTTGTTTACTATGACAATATTTCACACAACCATTATATCATTTCCTTTCTTTATTAGTTAGTATCTAAAGGTAACTTTATTTTTAATATTTTTAATAACACATGAACAGTACCGATATTAGCAAAGGGAGATAACTATTCACTGGAAACAATTTTTATGAAATAATCCATTTATATATGGTTGAAGACCATGAAATGTAAACTACTTGTACACAACTAAACATCACTACCTTTCTTTACTAGTATTCAAAGATAAATTAATGTTTCTCACGACACACTGTTGATGAAAGAACACTTGCCATCTAAATATCTTATTGACCGCTGATTCGGATTTCTTTTCTCAACGAAGAAAATAACAGAACTTAATTCCTTGGCTAAATTTATAAATATCATCTTAAGATATGTTTGATGAGCAATTTCCCTTCAAATCGTGCATGTATATTGTTGTATTGTTTAACTAACCATCTTGTCCACTACTCTCTATATCATTGTAATGTAATCTTATACCACCATTGGTGGTCTTATGGATAATAAAGAATATTGCATCTTGAATCTTGATAATTGGTTAGGTGTTATAACGCCTACAGTGACAATTGCACTGAGATTAAGAGCTACAGTTGTGACAGCGATACGCTAACCTGCACACAAGTGAACTGTTCCAATCAGTGTGCACTAATGCCTACAGTAGAGTCATAAGTAATAACACAAGCTGAGGGATTAGTGAATCAAGGAGCAAAAAGCTTAACTGTCTTAACTGCTTTTGAAATGTATTTACTGTGTAGGTAAAGCTTTCTCATTTCCATTGTCAATACATCCACCTTTAACCAGACATGAGTGTTCATCTAGCTGCTGGGTCAGTGGCGTTGAACCGGTAATTAACGACCGGCCTTAATGAGTTGACCGTATACACGTGTTACGTAATACCGAGAGGGACGCAGTAGGGTATTCTGAGTAGGTTATATCACTTAAACCTCAGTTGCAAGATTAAATTGCGATCAGGTGTGTATAAATAATCAGTCATGTTGATTGATGTAATGTGGGAAATAGCGTAGTCACAAACTATCTGAAACATCTACCTCAGACTTAAGTGTTCAAAAAGTCAAGAAACTTCATCAACATTATATCTATATATTTTTATACGAGATAATATTGTTGAAACGTCTTTTAAAATAAAACACTACACATCTATGATCTCAATATATGTTTTAGGCGAAGGACACTTTTGAAAGTCAATATTTTATTTGAGTTAAACTTTCACAGAAGAAATATTTCACTAAAGTCTATATGTGACAAAAGTAAATATCTTTTTCAAAACAAAAATGTTCAACATTTTATATATTCTAAACTTTCGCAATAGTCAATAAATAAGTCAACATTTCACTAAGTTCAATATTTTATTTAAATTAAACTTACACAAAAGTCAATAAATATTTTCAAAATCAACATTTCATCAAAGGCAATACTTATTTAATATTTATATATATAATATAATATTAATATTTCACTTAATTCAAAATATCTCTTTCAAACGTCAAAAGGATGTTTATAGATTCAAGGCCTCCGGTCCATATACAGAAGAGTTACAGTGGTATATTAACATTGTTTTATATTTATATGGTATACAGTTTTTTTTAACAAGAATGTCTCTTTTGGCTAAAGCATGCTTTACATATAATGCCAAATGAACATATTCATTTCTAGTTTTTAACATAGATATGTAAACATCCCTTCATTGTTTTTCAAAAAAATGGGGTGGTTTATATTGGTGACGTAATTCGACATAACAAGGACATAACAATGTAAAATGAATTTCATTCTCTATACCGAGGTTACATATAGATGATTTTCTCCCCTCATTAATCATTAAAGTTAATAAGCCCAAACGAAATCTAACGAACATATCCAACATCGAACATATTTCAAAACCAACATGTCACCAAAGTCAACTTTCACAATAGTCAATAAATAATGCATCATTTCATTAAAGTCAACATTTCACTAAGTTCAAAAACAATTTATTTAATAACAATGTTTATAACAAATATTTCGAAAGTCACCATTGCATCAATACCTGATGTCAATATTTCACTTAATGCAAAATATCTTTTTTTAAAATGTCACCAAGTTTATCATTTCACACATTATACGGGTTATTCCACTTTGCTGATAGATAGAAGGATGTTAAAATCAGAACCACTGGTGATTTTATTGAGACTGTAGGCGATCGTCCCTGTAGGCGTTAGTAGACTCCACCGGATATTGAAGTGGATCCATGTATACAGTTTTTTTTAAATAAGAATGTCTCTTTTGGCTAAAGCATGCTTTACATATAATGCCAATTGAACATATTCATGCATCTCGAGGTTGACATGCTTTGATTCCTTCGTACACTTTGGATAAACTGAGTAACGCAATTGCAATCACTTGTTATATGCCTTCTTAGTTTCCAAATGGGCGGACATTTTAACTAAATTTTAACAAAGATAATCGTAGATACAATCGGATTTAAATCACAATTTGAGAATTTATCGTAGAAATATTAAATATGATCTTGAAGTTTTAGCGAATATTGATTTTTAATTTGATAATAAACTCTCAGGATGCAAACAGGGATATCCCACGTTGAATACATACATACATTTACAATTAATCTAAATTTTCATATACACGTGGTCAAAACGATCAGGAATGATGTATTATAACTTCTGATATACAAACATTAAGCATTAGAAACAGATACATGAGAGTGTAGTTACACCGACATTGTTTAAAACAGAACAGACGAGCCTTACTGGCAAATAATGTCTTCATTTAGGAAAAAAAATTCTAGAATAAAAGTAGGGCTTTAGATATTTAGATATAAAACCATTGTTGTAAAATACAAAACAACAGAAATACTCTTTTAATTCGGAGTGTGTGCGGGATATTTTAGAGCTCGATCAAACATTATAGTCAGTGAACTTAGCTTTTTTTCTTATCTTATTTAGTTTCCCACATCTGTCATAATGTGTATCGTAATAACTCAGGAAATTTTAATTTTTTAGCATTTAGTAATTTAAACAAAAAGGCGCTGTAGCACGTTTTGTTTTCAAATTTGTTTTTTTTCACATTTCCCATTTATAATGATAGTTTATGTTATTTAAATCACTTATGATGGTAAACATCTTATTATACAACAATTTACTCATCATCATTAGTTCTAAGTTGTCTAGTGTTCATTTTAAGTGAAACAAATGAATTTGTTTAACCTTAATCTTTAAAATAGCAATTGACACGTTGACCAGAATGTCATGTATTTAGCATAGTTGCAAGTTGAGTATGCGTTATATTTGTCAATATTGTAAGCTTTCTAGGTGTCATTCTTGATGTAGGTTATGTTTGGTTTCAGTCCATTTTGCTTTGAATAATGTGTACAGTTGTGATGATCATATTCCATTCTTTATTTCTATATTCAAGATATCCAAGGCAAATGTCCCTTTTTGAGAGGTTTATGTTTGCTTGTATGTTTGTCTCTATCTCTATTCTCATATAGATATTTTTTGTGGAGAGAAGTGTTGTGACGGCAAATTAGTTTACCCAATTAAGCTCAACTAAGTCAACGCTCAGTAGTGTAATTAAGTTTTTACTGATAACAATTTTGTTGGACCGGTTGAATCGGTGACCGTCATGTTAATTGTCAAAAGTCCGGTGTTGGTGACACACAAATAACATTAATGCGACTGCCAGTCTAGATATTTGTCAGCCAATATCAACTAATGGAATTTAGCGATATGAGGAGCTTTGTATTTTGTGTTCTTTGGCGAAAAAGGCAGATTTGAAGGTGTGCATTCAAGAAGGGCACATGTGCTATGTTATTTGCATATAACATGTGCCCGTCTTGAATGCACCCCTTCATTTGGCATTTGAAGAAAAACGTATCGCTGACAGGTCGATTATTATTATTGAAAAGCGGCAGCCTCCCGCTATAGAAACAGTGCTTATTAACATTTAACTTAAAAGCGGCAGCCTCCCGCTATAGAATCAGCGCTTATTAACATTTAGCTTAAAAGCGGCAGCCTTCCGCTATAGAAACAGTGCTTATTAACATTTAGCTTAAAAGCGGCAGCCTTCCGCTATAGAAACAGTGCTTATTAACATTAAGCTTAAAAGCGGCAGCCTCCCGCTATAGAAACAGTGCTTATTAACATTTAGCTTAAAGGCGCTGTAGCACGTTTTTTGCAAATTTTATTTTTTCAAATTTCTCATTTATAATGATAGTTTATGTCATTTATATTTACTTTAATGGGTAAAACATCTTATTACACAAACCAATTATCAGTAGTGGTTATAACAGTGTTGTGTATAAAGCCAAAATTGCATGGCGGCCATTTTATTGTGAACACATTTTATTATTTCGAATGACACAAACGATTCCCATGGCTTTACAGAACTATGTATACTCATTTGTAACTTGATTTTCCGAAGAGAGAAAGGTGTTTTACTATTGGTGACATTATTTTTAAAATACATTTTATCAACTTCTTTGAGCGAAAAAACGTGCTACAGGGCCTTTAAAAGCGGCAGCCCCCCGCTATAGAAACAGTGCTTATTAACATATAGCTTAAAAGCGGCAGCCTCCCGCTATAGAAACAGTGTTTATTAACATTTAGCTTAAATCCGGCAGCCTCCCGATATAGAAACAGTGCTTATTAACGTTTAGCTTAAAAGCGGCAGCCTCCCGCTATAGAAACAGTGCTTATTAACATTTCTTAAAAGCGGCAGCCTCCTGCTATAGAAACAGTGCTTATTAACATTTAGCTTAAAAGCGCAGCCTCCCGCTATAGAAACAGTGCTTAATAACATTTAGCTTAAAAGCGGCAGCCTCCCGCTATAGAAACAGTGCTTATTAACATTTAGCTTAAAAGCGGCAGCCTCCCGCTATAGAAACAGTGCTTATTAACATTTAGCTTAAAAGCGGCAGCCTTCCGCTATAGAAACAGTGCTCATTAACATTTAGCTTAAAAGCGGCAGCCTCCCGCTATAGAATCAGCGCTTATTAACATTTCTTACAAGCGGCAGCCTCCCGCTATAGAATCAGCGCTTATAAACATTTCTTACAAGCGGCAGCCTCACGCTATACAAACAGTGCTTTTTAACTTATTTTAAACATTTTTCGCTAAAAAACGTCAGATATGGTTTTTTAATGAATGAATATTTATTCTAGATGCTGCCCTTATCGAAGCGGAAGAAGTGTCAGAGTTGCAATGAATGCTTTGCTTCTGCGAGGTATTTAAAGCAACACAGATGTTCGCCAGACTCTCAAGAACAAGAAGATAACCAAGAAAACAAGCTAAGCTCTGACGAGGATGAAGACGAAGATGAAGAAGTGTACATGGATGAGGATGACATTGAGGAGATGTTGCAGACCTTCAAGCCAACTCACATTGAAGAAGACAACGCTGGGGATCATTCATTCTTGAAAACTTTGTTGCTTTGGACTTGTCTATTCCTGTGTCTATGGCAGTCTGTATTCTACATATCATCAAGTGCAATGACTTTCTTGCTCAAGTATATGCACGCCACCTTGACTCTAGCTGCCAAGCATTACAAGTTTGCATCCTGTCTTGTGCCACTGTTTCCCAGTAGCATTTACATGCTTCGTAAGCTGCTGAAGTTGGAGAGTAATAACTTTAGTCACTATGTGGTATGCCCCAGTTGTTACCATTTATATTCTTATGAAGATTGTGTTCAAATCATTGAAGGAGAAGAGGTTACAAAGACATGCACCTTTGTTGCCCATCCAAACCATCCTCAACCTCATCGTCGTCAAGGATGTGGCTCAAACCTCTTAAAAACAGTTTTCCTTCCTTCTGGCCGGAGAAGATTAGTTCCATTTAAAAACTACTACTACAGACCCTTAAAACAATCCCTTAATGAGCTTGTATCCAAGAGTGGTTTTGAAAAACTTTGTGAACAATGGCGATTGCGTAAAACTGAGGACTCAATTATGAGTGATGTTTATGATGGACATATTTGGAAGACTTTCAGTTCCACATTCTTTAATGAACCTCGTAATTATGGACTTATGTTGAACTTGGATTGGTTTCAACCTTATAAACATGTCAAATACTCAGTAGGAGTTATGTATTTGGTTCTCCTAAATTTGCCCCGACATGAGCGGTTCAAGCGCGAAAATATCATCCTTGTAGGAATCATTCCACACATGAAAAAAGAGCCACCAACAAATACCTTCGTAAAGCCCCTTGTGGATGACCTCCAGGAAGCCTGGACTGTTGGCTACTCTTTCCCTACAGGACTGTTTCGCCTAGCACTGTTGTGCATTGGATGCGACATTCCTGCTTGCAGAAAACTTTGCGGATTCTTAGGTCATGCAGCAGCTCAAGGTTGTTCGCGGTGCAAAAGGACCTTTCCAGGTGGATTTGGCTGTCGTGACTACAGTGGATTCGACAGATCAACTTGGCCCAACCGGACACATGACCAACACATTAGAGAGATGAGGCACATAACGAAAATGAAAACTAAAACAACAAAGGAAAATCTCGAGTCAAAATATGGGACAAGGTATTCTGTTCTCTCTGAACTCCCATACATAGACCTAATTAAGATGTCTGTAGTCGATCCTATGCACAATCTCTTTCTTGGCACTGCGAAACACATGCTTCATGTTTGGAAAGACACCGGTGTGATATGTGACAAGGATTTTGATGCAATTCAGGAAAAAGTGGATTCTGTAGAGTGCCCTAGTGACATTGGCCGTATTCCAATGAAGATTGCCTCTGGATTTGCTGGGTTCAATGCAGACCAGTTCAAAAACTGGACATTATTGTTCTCAGTATACGCATTGAAAGATGTGATAGGGAATGAACATTTAGAGTGTTGGCGATTCTTTGTGCTGGCCTGCAGATTGTTATGCTGCAGGACCATATCGTATGTGGACATCAACCTAGCTGATCAACTTCTCCTCAGATTTTCCTCAACGTTTGAAAACCTCTACGGGAAGGACAGAGTGACACCAAATATGCATTTGCATGGGCACCTTGCTGAATGTATAAAAGACTTTGGGCCTATATATTCTTTTTGGCTGTTTAGCTTTGAGAGATGCAATGGCATATTGGGTGAGGTACCAACAAACCACAAGAACATTGAGCTGCAGCTGATGAGACGCTTCCTGTGTCACACTCAACTTCTATCAACGTCACTGGAAGATGAGTTTGGAATTGCTGATGCAATCACTCCTATCATGGCTGAGCTGAACGTTGGAGTCAAGACTGGAACATTAGCAACCATTGATGCTTCCGACGACTTCTATTTGAGGAGGATGTCATCCCGACTGATCGAGCCAAGTTCTGTCGATTGGACGTCTGTGTCATGGTACACATTCAGCCGATTCAGAGTAGTTGGATTAACAGAATTTGAACATCATTGTTTGGCAAACATGTATCGGTCCTTGTATGAAAGTGAAGTAGAAGTGATGCCTGCTGCAAAGCAAATCAAAACCCTGACCTTATCAAAACAAGTGTTTGGGTCTGCAAGGAGCCCGAGCAGTAGATCTTCCTACATCATGGCCTACTGGACAGGGGATGAAGGAGAAATATCATGGAATCTACGCCCACGCCCTGGACAGATCCTCAGATATCTCCTCCACACCGCTGTCGTGGATGAAGTACCCAATACGCATCTCTTAGCTGAGGTGAAATGGTGTACCGCCCTACCAGACAGTGTGAGGGATCACTGTGGGCGTCCTTTTGAGGCATGGCATCCTGAATGCACCGTAGACAGAGGTCCCTCATCCTTCATGCCTGTCCAGAGGATTAAATGTAAATTTGTAAGAGTATTTGGTGACGTTAAGAAAAGGCGTGTCATGTTTGTATGCCCTCGTGACAAATTTGTGTCCATGTAAATCCAACATGAATCCAAAGAAATTGATTGTATATAACTGACTAAATTGTAAATAACCAGTTCGTATTACATAATTGTTTATATTTTTGTTTGTTTTAAATGTGTTTATATTTTCATATATATATATAATATATATATATATATATATATGAAAATATAAACACATTTTTAAACAAAAACATATATATATATATATATATATATATATATATATATATTCAACATGTATATCAACAGTGTATATATTGCAATATATTGTGTAATTTGATCTTAAAAGATGAAAATAAGGAATAAATATTACATTTGGTTTAATTGACTTTGTTTCATTCTTCAGTCGAAACGTTTTATCATATGCTATAATCATATATTAGTAATGTTTTGCAATTCATATCTTCATTTCAAAGGGGCCATTTAAAATGGTGGTTTATGTCGTTAATATATAATATATCTGTAATGGTAAAGGTCATATGCCATAAGATAATATGCAATAAGTATTTCCACCTCTTAATCAGACCTTGTACAAATACAAAATTATTAATGTGTTTTCGATAACATTAATTTTGCAATGCGACAAAAAACCTAGAACAACAGGTATACATGTACTTGTACTTGTTGACCATCAACTTACAATGATAACAACATATCCTTCGTAGCTATTAATGCTTTTGATACTTCTATGCATACCATAGAGAAGCGATAACCACGAGAGAAACACTCGAAAAGTGATTTTACATGAGCTTCAATTTATAATCTTCTCCATGTGTCATGTCATGTCAGAAATAATGAATACCAAAACCGTATGTGGTATGATTTGTCTAGTATAAGAAATATTTATAAATTTCCGATGGTTTCCTAGAGTATCCTGGAGTATCCTGGGGTATCCTGGAGTATTCTGAGTCATGAAATTTGTAGTATCCTGAGCAGGAAATTCTTGGATACGCCGGGTATCCTATCGTATACTGATTAGGAAATTCGGAGTATCCTGGTCAGGATACTTCATGAAATCCCTTACGTTTCTCATGTGAAGATACTTTGGTATTAACAAGGTTGAGTAACCTATGTTCACGCTAGACTAAACCCATTCTACTTTTATACCCATCTTACATAGCGTTCATTCTGTCGTCCATCCCCTCTACCGTCCCGGTATACTTGACACACATATTATCCACGATAATTTGGACAGAGGACAGCAATGGAAACACATCTGAAAGTTTATACACCATTTTAATTTCAAAGTTACACATTAGTTACACAAAGTTACCCTTGTGAGTACACTCATTCTCGATAATCCATAGTATACGCTGCAATAAATCTACTCCGTATACTCTGGACCCATACATGGCTTGGCTCGATAACTTTTTACCTCCCTCGGCTGGTTGTTCATCCAATCAGCGGTCTACGCTGGGAGGTTGAGCGTACCAATCAAAAGACTGCTGAAGTGAAACATCTCCGTTAAACAGATGGAGCGACTTTGATGGTGTACTTTCTTGCTTTTGCGTCAAAACATTTATTCAATTACAGTGTCACTGAAAGCTCTTTGATTGACGGATGTTTTCTTGTTCATCAAAACTTGTAAAATATATTTGCTACCAAGATACAGATTCGAGCGGCCTTTTAAATGTGAACACCTTAAAATCGTCACTCGAAAGTAAATGGACTTGTATGGCTTAACCCAACCATGTACACTCGTTTTAGAACTCGTTGTAAGGATTGAGGAGAATTATTTAGCCATTTGTAAAAACAATTACATTTCCGTGAGAGCACTTTATTTCAGGAAGAACGAAGTGCGACAGCGCCTTTAAACTTGAGCACGCAATGTCTCTCATTTCTCCAGGTCTCACTCTAATGTCAATATCCACGGATAGTTGTGGCATATAGTATTTGTTACTGCATACACAGTACCAGATGAGTGATAAGCAGGATGGAGATGGTGGAAGATTCACAACGAACTCAATAATGCATTGGAACAATCTAAATGCACGGTACACGGTGTGTAATATCTTAACCACAACATTTGGTAAACATGTTTTGATTTTTCACAACTGAGATGACCAATGCATATGAAATATCCTGCATACGGTACAAGATGTAAGATCTCTGAAAAAACATTGTTTTAAAGGAACATTAAGAATGTTCTTGGAATCACATAAAAACGTCAAACGTTATACATGATGTTATTTTATTGAAATGTATTGACACTTGCTCACAATTACAACGTTAAAGCTGGTTCATTCATTATGGTGACAATATAAAGTGGAGAATCGTGTCTCACATCAGACCAGTCGTATACATCAGCTGGCCCGGGTCAACTAGTCAAAAATCATTTCAAAATCAGGATCAAATCATTATCTATAACAGGCAGAATGACTTATTCAGGTTGTTAATTTTTAAAATGTCATATAATTACTGTGCATATAAAATTAAAAAGTTAATAATCATATATTTCTATAGCGCCTGATTATCCAATCAGTGATTGCTCAATGATGTTTCCAATTGTTAGTACATGTATACGATCGTTGTACATTTGGTGTTTATGTTAATGTGCACATCAACTGAAACTATTTGAACTTAAATCACGACATACGGTATTACTGCACGCATGAAAGCCAAATAAAATATTTAAAAAATACTTAAGGCCACTTTAACAGGATCAGACTGATTCACATTCACAAGGAAAACGAGTTGTACATGTGAAATTACTTCAAATGATTAGCCTAAATAACGAAACCAAAAAAACAACCAAAAACAATTTTTTTGCATCAGGTTGTGTAAATATGATGCAGGGATGAGATCATGGTCGTGATTTAACACATACCGCAGACAAGAACAACCCTGACCATTTTAGCTGGCATAAAGTAACCATTAGAGGTGATTGCAAATAGTCCTGATTTTTTCAAGAAAGACAGAATTCAATCCTTCTCGAATTAACGGCGTGCATTGTCTTGTGTGTGCCACCTATTCTGGATTATGTGGCTTTGTCATGATTCCTTACTTTTAGAAAAACGTATCACAATGTGTCACCATGGATATCCATTGCTCTTTCATTCACCTAAAATAGACTATCGTCTGTGTTGTCCGTTTATAAGTGGTCGAGAACTCCTTCTTTCATGGTAACTATTCTGGTTCTAATTTCAGAGCAAACTGCTCGGATGAATAACCAACATTTGTCATTATAAGCACATTCCTTCAATACAGGACCACAATATGTTCGAGGTGTACTTGACTGTACATGCTATTCCTCCGAGCTATTCACTTCATATTTACATATAGGACACTGTGACGCCCCAGTTGAGGTTTGTGACATTGTCCTTCCTTTCAAGGCTTTATCATTTAACTTGTGTCAGCAGGATATATCATGTGATTAATTCATGTGATTTAAAAATATTCTTCATTTCCATAAAAATGAAACTTGGGATTGGCAAAACATCAAAAACTTCCCTGTGAATGTGCCCACGTATTTAGAAGCAGTTACATAAATATGACGTACATGGATGGTAAAACAACCCACATCAATATATACAGATATCATATTTTCCTAAAACAACCAGCAAAGAAACAATTAACTGCTGAAGGCTAATATTAATATATAAAATACTTAGTTTCTTGATGTCAGCATAAAATAAATATCAGGATGTACGAGCCAACATAACAGTCTACAACAGGTCACGGCACAGACATAACACTGATTCAATACTTATGTAAATTTAAACAATCTATTTGATGATGGTATGTAACTTTATACAGATTTTGACAGTTCTTAATTAACCTGTTCTGATAACTGCTAGTGGTTATATTCATTTGAAGACAAATTAAACCTCTGAGAAAGAAGTATGCATTTAACATTATGCTTTTGCAGATAGGACAGATGAAGACAAAAATAAAGTATATCGACATTTAAATCACTAGAACCAAGTAGATTTGGTTTAGCTTATTGCTTAAATTCCCTGAGTGTGTTTTCGATTACTAAATCTGAAGGAAAGGAATTTCAGTTATTAACCGTATTTGGAATACAATATTTAGAGAAAAAGTCAGGAAGATCGACGTTATCTCTGTGAAGTTATCCTTATGAGTGAGAGCATTGAATTTTCTAAGGGTATAACAGCAGTTATGCAGTCGACCAAAAATGTCTTTTGAATGTGTTTTGAAGAGGTCGATATCAGGTTCATTAAATCTTTTTGAATCTATTGGTCTGATTTTTGTGTTTCAAAGAAATAAGTAAGACCTTGAGATACTAAAAATAATGTCTGAAAACTCTCTGCCCATGTTTAACAAGAAATCGTCCTTTTAGTTTAATTTTTTTTCGATTTTGCAGTTGACTGATGACATTTTTAGGAGTAAAACAAGCGTTTTAAGCATCTGTTTCAAGTGTAATCAGCCATTCTTATACTTTGTTTATTGTCTTGATACGTTTGTAATGAGATGCAACAAGTCAAGATTTACATTCCCAAAAAAATCATCTTCTTAAATCCACAACATAATGACAAATAACGAAAATTCCGCGATCTGTTTTGTATTCTATCCAGGTTTCCAAGTGCCGAACAATAATGTTGCTAACAGAAAATGAATCTGTTAATGCAGCAATCATCTTGAGCAATCAGTGTTTTTGTATCCACTACCATACTCCATCTTACTTTGTATTTTTTGTCAATGTTTATCTACAGTATTTAACAAATAGACAAATGCACTGACCCAAATATATATTTGCTCGCGTTCTTACAGTGATTCATGTTGGTTGGTATAAGTTGCCTCTCTAAAATATGATAGAGGCTTAACCAGTGGATGCAAATTTATAATGATGAGAACAAATTAACATTGTGTTGTCATTTAAACATATCAGTGTTTTTCTTTCTTTAAAATCCTGGTTTGAATAGGCATGTATCCACACTTTATGGGTGTGTCTCAGTATTCCTCCGGTTTAAATATACTGAGTCATACACCTTTGAAAGTGTGATTACATCTCATTCATACATGTAATGGATTGGGAACATTTAGGAGACTTAGTTGATGGTGTCTTCGACCAAATGAATGTTCAGATATTCTGTTCACAGTAACCATACAAACTTTATGTACGTGTTGAATTGAATATTTCATTCATTCATTTATTCATTCTTTCATTCATACGTTATGGCCTCCACCGGAAAATCCGTATGCACTTGTGTGAAATGAAAATTAGAAAGAACCAAGCGGATATAACCCTACCTTGTTCAACACCTTGTTTAACTGAATAGGTTTCTGACCTCTCGCCATTGTATGCGACAAATGAGTGGCTATTGGTATAACAGTGTTGTAGTAATTTCCAAACATTACGTCTAATACCATGTTCATACAGTTTATAGAATAATCCATCATGCCAAATTCTATCAAACCCTTTTGCGTTGTCGAGGAAAGCTGTAAAAACAGGAGAATCTCTATGAGTATAATACTGAATGCTCTCCATAAGAGTAAAAACAGACATTATGGCTCCGTGCTCTTTTCGAAATCCAAATTGTAGCTTATCAGGAAATTCGGGATTTGATTTAAGTAATTTGGTTTCAATTCGTCTGAGCAAAAGTTTTCAAATAATTTGCCAAGGCAAGATGTTAACGTGATACCCCTGTAGTTTCGTGGGTCGCTTTTATCAGTTTTACCTTTGTATATTGATATAACCATTCCAAGTCCATATTCATAGGGAATATAGTGAGATTCAATCATGTGATTGAAAAGTTTACATATGTGAATAATGCATACATCGCCTGCATATATCCTGAAAATCCGTATGCACGTGTATTGGACAGACTGAATTAGCTTTAGTATATAAGGTAAGCATTGTTAATACTTTATCATGATATGTTTAGTGTGACTCGGTGCAACAGCGTAAGTTCAACTAAGTATGGATTGATGACGTGAACTGCAGTACAAAACAAGTAGCAGATTCATGAGTTTGTATATAGCATCAACCATTTACAATAGATCAAGCATGAATTTGCTATGCACCTAAGATGTTTGTTCGATGAACAAAAATAAGTGGCCGGGATAGTCGAAACTGTATCTCTTTGTTAGCTGTCAACAGGTTCATGCATCACTAGCATATACTATTAAACCTCATATATCATCAGCTGAAGACAACGATGGACGCTATAAATTATCTTCTGATGCTGCATCTAATCATGATACTAGCAATGAGAAGAGCAGATCTCAAAATGTGTACACATTTCGGTAACCTGTCTGTTATTCAGATGGATCAGATGCTTCCCCATTCTCCGATGGCCATCACCACAGCAAGTGGAATCATACAGTGTGCGCAGTTATGTCTGTACAGAAATAGATGTAAATCTTTCAACTACAGGCTTGAAAACCAAGAATGTCAACTGAACAGCATGACGAGCACAAACGACATATCACTGCCAAAGTCGAACAATGTTGTTTTCTCTGATATCTCCAACTGGCCCAAAAGACTTGCAGGTGTATGTGCAAATCATTCATGTTCAGCGAACTATCAATGTGTGCCAGTCATTGATGGTCAGTACGAGTGTCAAGTAGTAGAATGTATTGGCAAACCTATTGTAGAGAACGGCTTTATCAATTCAAGCAATGAATTTACTAATGTTGGAGACACGCTAGCATTTCACTGTAACAATGGATACATATCTACATCCAACAGTGTACAATGCTTGTCTAACGGTACCTGGTCAGAGTCTGTCTGTACAGTCCTGTCCTAATGCAGTCAAGTAAAACAGTATCTACCGAACAGTCCTGATGGAGAATACTGGCTTGTTCTGACCAACAGATCCTACACTTCAAACATCTATTGCCACAAAATGGACTCCAAGGAACCTGAAGAGTTTCTGACACTTCATAATGAAAATTACGGGATATATCCACGGAAGTCTAATATATATTGTGGAGAAGAAACAGAACTTATTGGTAAAGGGGGGGAAATATGGTTCAGGAAGGTAAGAATAGATTTACCTAATGGCCCATCTATTCGTGTAATAAATGATCACGCATTTGCTTCCATTATTGGCAGCAGTTATGGTCTGGTATATGGAAATGCACATGATTGTTACACCGTGCACCCTAATCAGATGATATCCTGTGGAGTCATTGGACGGTTCACCATCGATCTGAAAGGCACTGGCTGGAGAGTGATGGAGGGACAAACATGGGAACTGTTTGGATATCTACCTGCAATGAAACCTGTCGAGTGGAAGTTGAATGGAACAGTGATAGAACTGACATGTGGTGGATATTGTGGTGGATGTACACCATATGGAGGACTCTTCCTTGAACCTTATCAAGAGTGAGGCACATCCTGGTGGATTTTGATCATCTGTTGGACTGTTCCTTGAAAATATCCAGTGCAAAACATGTCCTGGTGGATGTTCACCATCTGGAGGACTGTTCCTGGAACCATATCAGACTGGGGATGCTCCTGAAATGCATTTACGTCTAACCTCTTAATTCAGTAATATTATGTTTACTACCTTCAGAAATGACATATTTCATAAGTGATAAATCTGTTTGCCTTTAGTAGTAAGAAGTACTATTGAGATATTTGTAAAGTAATACTGCAAACTATGTAAAACTATTTCAGGTGAGTATGTAAAAGTTCATGTGGTGTTTAAAGACGTGCTCTCTTCAATATCATTGATTTGTGTCCAGTCCATGGCTTAATATTAATGTTTGATGATTTCAAGTCACAGGTAAGAGACTTTGTCAGCACTAAAACAAACATCACAACAGTATGTATAGGTTAAATATGTTTCGATATTTATGCACTGGGAGCATTCAAAGTCGAAATAGCACATTTAAAATTCCTTTTAATGCTACGCCAAGCACCCTAATCAGATGATTTCCTGTGGAATCATTGGACGGTTCATCATCGATCTAAGGGGCACTGACTGGAGAGTGATGGATGGACAAAAATGGGAACTGTATGGATATCTACCTGCAATGGAACTTGTCGAGTGGAAGTTTAATGCAACAGTTATAGAACTGACATGTGACGGATATCCTGGTGGATGTAAACCATTTGGAGGGCTCTTCCTGTAACCTTATCCAGAGTGAACCATATCTTTGTGGATGTAAACCATATAGGGGATTATTCCTGGAACATTATCAAGAGTGAACCATATCTTTGTGGATCAAAACCATCTGAGGGATTCTTCCTGGAACCTTATCCAGAGTGAACGATATCTTTGTGGATGTAAACCATCTGGGGGATTCTTCCTGGAACATTATCCAGAGTGAACCATATCTTTGTTGATGTAACTCATCTTGGGGATTCTTCCTAGAACATTATTTAGATGGAACCATATATTTGTGGATGGTAACCATCTGGAGGACCTTGAACCTTATCAGACTGGGGTTGAGGTTGCTCCTGGAATGCTTTTACGGAGTAACAGCTTAACCAGATTGCAATCTTAAATGAAGAGAATCAATTTCTGTGTTATTCAAACTCTTGTAAATGTCTACATCTACCACAGGTGTTATAGAGTATATGTGTTAATTGGTTTATTTATTACTGCAAAACACATTTTCCACCAGGACAGTATCTTCCAAACTACAGGGTACTGTCAAATCTCGAAATCACATGTCATGTTTACCTATAAAATTATGATCACTGACATTTGCCTTACATCTGGCTAACAGTTTCTGATTAGAATCATTTAAATTATCAATGTTCCATTAATGTTGATATGATTGACTTTGTTATATTGAACTAATTCGTTCTACAATTAATGCTTACTAACATGCTTCCATGTATGAATACTTAATAACAAGTGACACAGGTGTCAATGAAATCAAAGTATATAACATATTACGTTAACATTAGAACAAGTAAATTACATAAACGTTTGCTTATTATCATGATTTGCAGTTTTGTTTTTCAAAATCTGCATCATAAACATATTCTGATGATGGGTTATCGACGATATTATTATATTGCAAAAGAACAAGTTCTTGATCATCGTAAACATGAACTTAATATTTTGAAGGTGTTAATTGTTAACTGTTTTTAAGTTATAGATAGATGACGATTAGCAGTACATCATCGGGGGATAAATGTACGGCTTTGGGAGGCATAGGACAAAAAGTGGTGGAATCCATTTGCCGAATCCTTCCAGAATCTCCCAAATAATAGCTGATCCTTAAGAATCCGGAAGGATCCGACAAGCAAATTCCACCACTCTTTGTCCTGTGAGAGTAAGACGAGTCACCCGCCGAGCTTAACCCTGTCAAACGCATACATTTATCTGCTGAGTACTGCTACGAGTTCTCTATAAAATCTTAGAGCACAGTCAAATGCTTGAGTGGTGACAATAATGTCTTAAAATGAATATATTTCAAATGTATTGTCAACAAATTTTCGAAACATTCTCTCGAACACAACATGCAAAACATTGACATTTCTCATTTTCATATGCAAATGTTAGGGACATTGACGTCATCATCGGCAGTGTAAGCACTTTATTTGTTAAGTTGCCCGAGGTGCATGAGGGGTACATTTTATATAAAACATAGAGCCGTGCTACAGCATAGGTGTCGTGCTTGAATCACGAACATACATGATAAGTACGCTTTTATTCAGAAATGTTGAGCACTCATACATTTCATTGCACAACTATAAGGTATTACTCAATGAAACTTAGTGTGTGGAACAGTCATCATGCGTAGATTTTGTAGTTGGAGTTGTAAGCTACTTAAGACTTGTTTAATGCGGGGGATAACGTATTTTGCTCCGTCTATGTGGCTGTCCGTCCGTCCGTACGTCCGTCTGTCTGTCCGTAAATACTTATTCATCATTGATTCTGGAGCAACATTCTTAATGCTTTTTCACAATTTAACTCTCGGAAGAGATCTTGAAAACTGTTAGAAAGAGGCAAGTATATTCTTGTGTAGCTTGAATATATTACTAATTACTAATGTTATTGAAGACACCATCAATAATCATTATTCACTATATTTAAAACTTTTCCCACTATACGGGGGATATAGAAGACTCTGTCTGCTTGATTAATCCGATAATTATTTGATGCCAGTATTATATTATTTTAAAGATAAGGCCCTAATATTATATCCATCAAGTGTTGAAATTGTACACCACAGTGGATAATTCCGCTGAATAGACAATGGCATTTACTGCTCAGCTGCAAAGCAGAATGAATAGTGGTCTGTTATATCTGCTTGAATACATCGGTATCTGGAAGCACCCAGTTCTGGTCAGAATGCACTTTACTGTAAAGTCAGTAGAGATGTTACTAAACTTGCGACCAGTGTAATATATCTCCTACGTTACAAAGAAGCATTGAAATACAACAGATAGCAATTGGGGATGAATATGCATATAGCGGCTCATTAAGGAGGTTCAACACACTAAGTAAAATCCACTCCAAATTCATGAAAATTGGTCATAAGATAGCTTGACTACTGACTCTTACAAAAAGAACTGAAAAAAGGGTACCTCACCATTGAAACTGTTCTACTAGATGTTAATTTGGAAATGACCAGGAATAGTGATACTGTTACCTATTGTTAACAAATCGTTTTATTTGATTTACTGATTTATATATAAAAGTATAAGTTTCCTATATTTCTTCAATGTGAAAGTCATAAACTGTGTGCTCTATTATGAATATAGAAAAAGTGAATGACATTCCATAATTATAATTGACGGCTACTTTGTATGCAGACAATATCCTTATAATTAATCTCAGTTTCAAGCAAACTGTCATAGGACATCTAATCAAAATCAGTTCAGATTGGCACCCTCTTATAAATGATTCCAAATCCAATAATGTTCACTGTACAAGGCCTTCATTTTAAAAGAGCAGAGTAATGTATCGGCAGATTTAGAAATATCTGCTTTTGTAAAAAAGTTAAATGTACACTTAACAGAATGGTTTAACTTGATGAAATGAAATACAATAAAGCAAGTTAATCTGACATAAATGTTTGTTTGTATTTCTATCTTTGTCAACTGACTATGTTTATTGATAATTAAAATAACATATTACTTGGTAAAAGATGAAACATTCTAAGATTTAGCCTTTTCATTAATATTTTCGTAGATATTTTGGTACATTTATAACTTATGCATGAAATACTTGTTTATTTATATATTGATATATAAGAAGTGTCTTATCTCTATTTATGACTCTTTGTATATGTTTCAAATAAAATTGTTTATTTCAACAATCTAAGTTCATGTCCTCCTTTAAGAATGTTCAAATTCGAAGTGTTTGCCTTATACGTGAATTTATAGCATTGTCCTATGTGTGAAGTATATTTCGTTATCGCACTGCACAATGTATATATACATACGCAACATACATGCATATATAGAAAATATCACCCAAGAGCCTCCTGATATTAAATAAATATCTATGAGTTGATAAAAAGTCGCCCCCTTGTGACAACTCATTTCCATTAAAAGTGACGGAAGGTACATAGTAAACTAGATGATGTAGGTTGCTTTTTAATTTAACATCATTATGAACTATGAATGGAGATAAAAGTCTGCAGGACACTTTAGCTATCTGCAAAAACGTCAACTAAAATGAACGATTCACTGAGCATTGCAGCAATGCATGGAAACCATCAGTGTAGATTAAATCAATATCATTGATAATGTCATCGCAGACAGGTTGGCGGTATTATGACATTGCCAAGTTGCACCAAGTAACCGCTTCAATATCCTTGTAAATTATGACAATCATGGCAATTAAATCATTTTCTTGTCGACTTCACTGTTTATAGTGTACGATGATACCGCAGTAAAGCTGTATTTTCTTATATCCAGGGCTACATAGGATTCTGATATTATGCTTGATTTCTGAGAATCTAAGATGGATAACGATACGAGCTAATATCAGTCTTATTTGATTTCATCGGACTTAATACCATTTCTACATTGTACTTATCTTGTGTGCTTCAGGTAGTTTAGTACTATTGTGTTTTATTGTTTATATTCTCAAGGTGATATAAAAAACACCACCATTTCCGTTTACTAGAGTTATGGTTTACATATATCAGTTCTGCATATCTATCACATTATCATATCACTGTAGACAACGAGACGACATGCAAGTCTCAATCTGATAGATGTTAAGAGTCCATTAGCCCATACTGTCTGAAGCTAAGTGCAGTAACAATTTATTCGGAAAACAGATCACATTAATCAGTTCTCTATAGGTGGACTTCTGATGTTTATCCTTCAACATTGGCGTTCAATAAAAACATACGTTTATAATTATAATCATACAAGTGGCGAACATAAGAAACTCTCATGACCATACCAACAGTCATGCCTACACGTTTTAAACTGTAGTAAAAAGAAAGTATACACCGCAGTTGGTTTTATCATATGTTGATTTTCAATTACAAATATCTTATGTTTTCGACGTCGTACTCTACAACTGAAAAGTGCAGGCGTTTAGTCATCAGGCAATGACTACCTCTTTGTGGTTTTTAATTTTGAAAAAAAAATTCGTTTTTAAATTTGAATTTGGATAAAACACAAATGTTCATCGACATATAAGATATCTTCTTTGTGAAAATCAATAAACGTGCCTTATTCTGCACACATTTAGAACATTTTAAGGTAGGAGTCATGTTGGTGTAAATTTCATTTTTTGCCCCTGTCTACATTGAACAAAGATACTCTAACAAAAAGTTACCCAGTCACCAATGTAATTATATATATATATATAAGTCATTCAAACTACTGCTGAAAAGTGTTATTGTATAGTGCGATAACCAAATGCATCTCATTTTTGTTACAATATTGAATTAATTGAAACCAACAGAGGTATAAATTTTCTTTTGTCCTTCAGGTTCCATCTATAACTCGATAGTTATTGTGTGTCTGTTGAATCTTTGTCACAACCTACGCAGATGAGGTCTATGGGTAATTGATGAGTCCGAATGATGGGGACGCCAAAATGATCTTTAAATGTAAGAGATACTGATCATATAAAACGATCAAAATAGCAGATATGACATAACATATCTGACATTTAAAAATGTTAATGCGGGACAGAAATGTACCTGAAAAGTAGTTCTATAGCGATCTGAAATCAAGGGTTTTGACATCGATTATTCCTCATTATTCCTACCTTTGCAGAACATTATTTGGTTGCAGATAGTGTCTCAGTGTGTTGACAAACACATCGGGTTATTTTGGTTGGAGAGGTTTTCAAATTGACTAAATGTGACGAAAATACGACTAAAGAAAAACTTTTCATTTCAGCAAGTTGTCTCTCGCTAAGTGTGTGACGTCATGAAACCAATGTATGTAACGCATCTTCCCATTGGCTCATTCCGTATCAATCATTTCTAATACAAATATTTAATCAATACTTATCAATTCTGGTTGCTTTTTGTCACCTCTTAGATAGAGACTATTCATTAAAATAAGTTATTGGTTTTTATTTCCAATTAAACTAATTCTGCTATCAAATATGTGACAGCCAATGAGAATTGTGATGCGTTTTGACAATTCGAATTCATCTCAGGGCCACAATGTAAATACATTTGTGCAAAAGCAGTCCCTATCAAAGTCATGTCTAAGAAAATCATAAATTAAAAAAAAGACTTGTGAATTTCTATCTAAAGTATTATAAATTATAGCAACATTCAATAACCGAGTGCGTAATTATTAATGTAAACTGCGCTAGAAGTGACCCGAATGCTTATTTGCAACTCCTATTGCGTATACCTACGACGAAATATGTAGTTCATTAGATTCAGGTGAATAAATCAATAGTGGACTGTAAAAATGAACAAAACGATTTATCCAAATGAACTGTATTTGTTATGTTAAGTTGTGCAAGGTATTAATTTTAATGCAAACATTCACATTAATCTTATAGTCAACTCGCCTCGCCTCGCCTCGCAGTCGCTGAAGAGTCTTGACTGTTGGCCTAGTGACTAGCGACAGCTGACGTTGTTTATTTGTAATGGGATGTCATTAGATATTACAATTTCCAATCTACAAAAAGAATCAAGCAACAGTGCCAAGGTTTGAGGTTTGGATGAACAGCAACAACCGACGCGTTATGACTGTATTCGTGGCCTACGGTACAGTAGAGAGAACAGTCAGACAGTGACGTTGTTGACTCACGATCGGCAAGGTCAACGCAGAGTGAAAGTGTTTGACTTTGACTAGTAGCAAGTACCATTGCAAGCTCTTCATTACGTTCTTGGTGATTGTTACATGATGTTTGCATTTGACATTCGCTGCATTGGAAACCTTTTGACACCGACAGTGAATGTGAGATGTGTCCTGATTTCCATACAACCCTTGAACTGTAAGTAAATACGGCACGTTTGGCGATAGTTACAGCTATTCGCGATATCAGTGCTGCATACTCGTCAAATGTGGAACATTCTAAACTCATTCAAAATCTATGTTGACGCATATATCTAGCCAACTTCCAAACGCAAGGCATAACTCTTGCCAGTCTGCATTACTGGCTGATTTAACCCTTGCGGTATTTCCCTCGCTTTCTTGTGTCGAGGCAGTGAATCGCTGCACTGGAAATGCATAGCGGGCCTGGATTTCTAAACACAGATTTCTTAAGGAAATACTGCAAGGCCTAAATCAGCCAGTAATGGAGACTGGCAAGAGTTATGCCTTGCATTGGGAAGTTGATATCTAGCATATAAAGTTGTGAACATGAAATGTTACGTGTTTGTTTTTAATTCAAAAGTAGTTCCGTTTCAACTTGACCCTAACTGAGAGTTCATTGGTTATCCAATCAGTTCGTCGGAATGCGGGGTCAGTTCGTTACGACACAGGTCAACGTGATACGACACACGTGTGACGTACAAGGTTATTATGTCATTAGTTGTGCGTTCACCACGTGTGTAATAATGTATTAAATGTAAAAAACTTATTTATTCTATACAAATCACACACACAGCAAGTGTTTGATACACAATGAATTGAGAATACAATATAATTTATTGCACTAAAATTTACACTAATGATCGAGTGAATAATTTTTTTATTTATATATGTTATGACGTGATAGTATGTACATCTATACCGTAATAATAATAACCAGACTACCTATACATAAATAGGTATATTTGCATCACAGTGAAACTCAAACGAGTAGAAAACAATAAATCAATAAGAAGACAAAGAGACACGGTAATTGTTCAGCATTAAAGCATACACAGAGTATCAGAATATAACATTTAGATGTATTTCACAAGCTGAATTATAAGCCTTGTATAGATGGACACATAATGCAACTAATCTAAATGTTAATCTAAATGTTTATTCATGCATTGTTCGACTATTGAAAGGACGGAGTGTTTGCATATATTTACCTGATATAATTCATTAAAATGTAATACATTTACCTAAACAATTCAGATAGGTTGAGGTCAAATGGGTCATTATACTAAGTATGAATCACATTTTAAAAGTGTAATATGTTATCTGTTCAAATTAATATTGTGACTTATTTAACTATTTAACATGGAAACATATCCGTAAATCATATACTTACTGTATAGTAACTTGCTTAAGCTAGAGTAACAATTGCATATTTCTAATTATATAACATACAGAAAGGAACTTCTTACATGCAAAAAATCAACTAACATTTTGATTCAATAATATACTGACATACTGACAGCCGAGCGTATAAACAAAATGTTTGTGTTCACAGAAAGTTTAAGAATGGAAATAACACTGCAATCTCATTTCTATCCTATTGCAGAAAGAAACATCTTTGTAACAATCAACTGTAAATGTAATTGAAGAAAGAAAATAGGACAGATAACATGTTTTTAAAATCAAAACCTACCTGTTCACAGAATAAAAGGAAAATAACATTGCAAAAACTGTGATTTTCATCAGAAAGAAACTTTCTTTTGTTAGTCTATCCTGAATTATTGGTCTTCTGTTTCATCTCAATGTGGAGCAGGTTGTGTTGTCATTGAACACTATTTGATCATTTCTATCCAAAACATATACAACAATGACAGTTACTTATGTTAAACATACATGTAACATGTGATTTGCTTAAAAAAGAGAGTCTGTGTTTTATCATGTATCTGAAGTAATAACCTTATCTAATCCTTACTAAAAATTCAACAATGATGATTTTGATATTGAAATGAAGTAACCACACTTAAGAAACTACTACAGCACTCCTTTTTTATGTGAATATTTATTAAATTGATGTAGTCTCCCAAAAAACAATTGTTTAAATGTGTTGTCCGGATTTACTCAAAAATTAAAATTGTCAAACAATGTCAATTTAAAAGAAAAAAATACAATAAATATAGATGAAGAAGAATATATACGTAAAGTCATGTCTATACCCAATAAGACGTGAGGGCTGTATATGTGTTCTTTAAGTGCGACTCTATGGACTTCAAAATGCTCATATCCCCTCTCAGTTTCTGTAGACGTTAATTGAGGATTTATTAAGAAATGATGCCTGACCGTCTGTTTGGCCTCATCAAACAACAATCATGAACTGTATTCTGATATCACTTCTCTTGCTCTAGTCTCTCAGAGGATCAATAATTGACTCAGTCTCTGCCCTTTAAGGGAACACAGAAACACTGATGTCCGATAAGGTGAGCGACTGTGTATAAGGCATCTCAACATGAGGAAAGAAAGTCGTTGCTGGGAACTAGTAGTATGAACCTGTATCTGTTGTATGTGTGTTAGAACATTGGTATAAAGGTAAATGAACACGCGTCTAACACAACTGATTTTGACATCAAACATGTTGTCCTTTTGATAGCTATATAACTCTTTAGGAACGTAATTACTAATAAACCCAACGTGATGTCTGGGTCAATAAGCACAACTTGAACCATTGACATACTCAATGCTGACATCGAACACTACATCGTTTAGATAAATCTATTGGGACATTGATCATCGAATTCTCTTTATCAAGACATAAAACCACCATTTAGTTGTTGGGATATTTCAACACAAAAACCATTTAGTTGATCTGAAATCAACACACCTGTCGTACTTAAAATGTTTGGCTGTACCTGTAATACATTTTTGACAACTGATTTATAGTTTTAACATCAAATAAAATTACACCCATATCAGAGAAGTAAGGTGAACTTAGTTAATTGAAATAAACTATATCTTACCGAGGAAGGGTAAATGTTATGGGCATGGATTGTGGATACTAAATATAAAAGAAACCTAATCTGTATGGTTATTAGCATGTGTGTTTTAGACGAGGTGAGATCTTTTGGATTTTAAAGCACAGGTCAAGAGTAGTTCATGTAGGTAAAGGGAACTAGTGACATCAAGAAAAGAAAATTGAAGGTCTTTCGATTTGGATAATTGAGGTCTCCATTTAAAGCACAGGTCAAGAGTAGTTCATGTAGGTAAAGGAACTAGTGACATCAAGAAAAGAAAATTGAAGGTCTTTCGATTTGGATAATTGAGGTCTCCATTGAAATAAATAGTTTCATTTCAATAAAACAGTTGACCGTCAACATATCTTGGTATTTCTTATCTAGTTTTTTTTTTCATGAGAACGTGAATCATCATTATGCTCATGCATTACGGTGAAATCCACGAGCATCGGATCTAGCTATATATACTTGATAGCCTTGCAGTTAACAGTCAGCAAAGCATTGCACTTAATCCTTATTCATTAGTATGATAAAAACATATCTGAAACATACGTTGTATAACATGGATCTATATCTATTTATGTTAGAATGTAACAACGTAGAATGGTTTCTACAAATCAAAATGAAGACTTGTACAGTGTGTCATGTGAGTCTTGTGTGGTATTATGTTTTGGTGGTTTTCTGTCTTTAATTAACTGTCGAAATCCAATCATCTGAAGATGTGCAGGTATACTCCCGACATGTTACCAAATTATGGGTGTTGTTTATGAAATGATAATTACTTCTTGAAAAACATTTGTTTTGCAGGTATCTGTTGATATAACACAGACGTAATAAAACAGTAAAAATAAGCAAGAAGTTATCATCCTTGTACAAACTTATTTATGAATATGATTTGATATATCTATGCACACAGACGGTAACGGTTATATGTCAGCAATGGTATCCATCAACACCAATATTGGTAAAGTTTGTTTCTGTTTGTGTTGATCTATAAGTTCTAAAAAATAAATATACATAGAAATGAAGTATTATGAAATAATTCATTCAAAAGGAAGAGGACAAAATATGTTGTGATGAATAGAGACGTTACATTAATTTTGGCAGAAAGTGAACCCTTTAAAACATCTGAAAATGTAAATGATTGAAATAAATTGTGTTAAGCCATGTACATTTCAAATCTCCAGGCTCAGTTAGACAATCACACGTATATTTAACTTCAATGCTTTCTACAAAAAAACCCAAATGGATTTCAAAATCGGTAATGGTGATCATTATTTAGAATGCAAGTTTTATACCACTAACATTTGAAAACCCCTTGTTTATAATATTAAGTTGATGAGCAAAACTAATATAAACATGCTTCACTTTGGTGCAGAGATAATCATCTGATTATAAGAAAGAATTAGATTCATAACACTGAAGATGTTCACCATAATGTGTATAGAATACGCAGAAGGTTGTATTTTCTTACTGCTATTATCCTGATAACCAAATCTGTCTACATCATGTAACTGTAATTCATCATTAGGAATAGAAAAGAGGTTAAAGGTCAGCTATTGACACTTTAAGTGTGTTATACAGGAACAACTGTTCACAGCTGCAATTGAGAAATGTGAATTTGGCTTCTTCCATCAGCCAATTGTCAACCAATTAAATCGAGGTCGGCGTTCTGCTCTAACGAGTTGGTGTACTGATTGACATCACTTTACTCAGTAAAGAAGTTAATGGTCACATTCTGCATTTATTTATTTAAGTTGCATACACACGCTTTGTAGATATATATCAGACAGAATCTAACATTGGTCAATGGATATACATTGTGCAATGTTCAATGACATTTTGTTAATTGAATAGATACATTCTAAGAACTTAGTGTATATTGATGGATGTGGACATTTCTAAGGTTTTACATATGTATCAAAGCTTAATCCCAACTATTTGTTTAGTAATGGCTGTCTGCGATTCAACAGCTCAGTCTGCTCAAAATTCAGGGATCGAAGTTAATTGGTTCTTTTCCCCTCAAAAGTCATGACATTTTGGAATGTTTATGAAGCAATATTTGCGAGGAATAAGTCCCAACATTTAAACTGTGCAGCATAAAACTGAATTTAATGTGGTTGAAAACCAATGACATGTTATACAGGATTGATAGCGAGGCATCACATAAACTTCTCTCCCTAAATACATATTTTTAATAGTTTGGAATGTCACTTAGTGGGGGTGAAGGCCGCCAGGGGGCGTCTTTTGAAGATTGCTAGGGGGACGGCCATGGCCAGACGTCGACAGAATATGACGTGAAAACCAACATCGACCTGAATATATGTGTGTGGAACATTCAAGGAATACATTCCAAAATGCATGACACAGATCTTAAGACATTTTGTGAAAAATTTGATATTTTTGGTTTTGTTGAAACAATGCAGATAGACAATGATAAGATTATAAATATGTTTCCTGACTTTGTTGGATTCGCTGAAAAAAATGTCACACTGTGTAAACAAAATATTCCTAAGTACTGATAAGTGGCTCAAATGGACGGTTACTTAGAAAGTGTTTAATTATTTACTATTTCTGATGGTTCAAGACAACGTGTTAATGTTATTGCTGCAGTTAATTTCAGTTCTAAATGAAGATGGAAGGCATAAGGTATCTCCTGGTGTTTCATCTAACCATGATGCTGGTTTTGAGAGCACATCTCAAAATATGTATGAACCTGGATAACCTGTCTGTCGTGCAGATGGGTCACATGCTTCCCCTTTCTCTGATGGTCATCACCAAGCAGAATCATGCAGTGTTGACAACTGATTCCTATGGACGGACGAGTAGCCATATGGAGGTTTAAGTAGAAAGTGTTTAACTATTTATGATTTCTCTTCGTTCCATGACAACACGTTAACAAACATACACAATAGAGTCGCAGAACTCAAAAGTCGCAGATGAAGATGGAAGGCACAATGCATTTTCTGGTTGTATATCTACTGATGATACTTATAATAAGAAGAGTAGATCTCAAAATGTGTACAAATTTCGGTAACCTGTCTGTCGTGCAAATGAATCAGATGCTTACTCATTCTCCGATGGTCATCACCACAGCAAGTGGAATCATGCAGTGTGCGCAGCTCTGTCTGTACAGAGATAGATGTAAATCTTTCAACTACAAGCTGGAAAATGAAGAATGTCAACTGAACAGCATGACGAGCACAAACGAGGTATCACTACCAAAGTCTAACAGTGTGGTTTTCTCTGATATCTCCAACTGGCCCAAAAGACTTGCAGGTGTATGTGCAGATCATTTATGTTCAGCGAACTCTCAATGTGTTCCAGTCAGTGATGGTCAGTACGAGTGTCAAGTAGTGGAATGTATTGGCAAACCTATTGTAGAGAACGGCTTTATCAATTCAAACAATGAATTCACTGCGTTTGGAGATAAGCTAGCATTACACTGTAACAATGGATACATATCTACATCTAACAGTGTACAATGCTTTTCTAACGGTACCTGGTCCGAGTCTGTCTGTACAGCATTGTCATCCTGCAGACAAGTGAAACAGTATTTACCGAACAGTCCTGATGGGGAATACTGGCTTGTTCTGACCAACAGATCCTACACTTCAAACATCTATTGCCACAAAATGGACTCCAAGGAACCTGAAGAGTTTCTGACACTTCATAATGAAAATTACGGAATTTATCCACAGAAGTATAATCTATTTTGTCGAGACGAAACAGAACTTATTGGTAAAGGGGGAGAAATATGGTTCAGGAAAGTAAGAATAGATTTACCTAATGGCCGATCTATTCATGTGATAAATGATCACACATTTGCTTCCATTAGTGGCAGCAGTATTGATCTGGTATATGGATATGCTCATGATTGTTACACCACGCATCCTAATCAGATGATATCCTGTGGAGTCATTGGACGGTTCACAATCGATCTGAGAGGCACTGGCTGGAGAGTGATGGAGGGACAAACATGGGAACTGTTTGGATATCTACCTGCAATGAAACCTGTCGAGTGGAAGTTTAATGGAACAGTGATAGAACTGACAGGTGGTGGATATTGTGGTGGATGTAGACCATCTGGAGGACTCTTCCTGGAACCTTATCCAGAGTGAGGCACATCCTGGTGGATTTAGATCATCTGGGGGACTGTTCCTGGAAAATATCCAGTGCGAACCATGTCATGATGGATGTTCACCATCTGGAGGACTGTTCCTGGAACCTTATCCAGAGTGAGGCACATCCTGGTGGATTAAGATCACCTGGGGGACTGTTCCTGGAAAATATCCAGTGCGAACCATGTCATGATGGATGTTCACCATCTGGAGGACTGTTCCTTGAACCATATCAGACTGGGGATGCTCCTGGAATGCATTTACGTCTAACCTCTTAATTCAGTAATATTATGTTTACTACCTTCAGAAATGACATATTTCATAAATGATAAATGTGTTTGCCTTTAGTAGTAAGAAGTACCATTTAGATATTTGTAAAGTAATACTGCATACTATGTAAAACTGTTTTCAGGTCTGTATGTAAAAGTTCATGTGGTGTGTGACGTGCTCTCTTCAATATCATTGATTTGTGTCCAGTCCACGGCTTAATATTAATGTTTGATGATTTCAAGTCACAGGTGAGAGAGTGTGTCAACACAAAAACAAACACCACAACAGTATGTATGGGTTGAATATGTTTATGCACTGGTAGCACTCAACGTCGAACTATCACATTTAAAATTCCGCTTAATGAAGAAAATGGACGAATTCCCTAGATTCAATAGGTGTTGAACATGTTAAACATTAAAAATGACAGACAAAACAATTAAATGAGATGGTACTTTTATCAAATATGTGATGAATATGCAAATGGTTTCGAAAGGTGGGAAGTGTGATTTAATATTTGTGAGGATCTGACTATTTGTTCGATTGCACTACACAAGTTTAAGTTGTATCAATGTTTTATTTCATCTCAATTAAATGCAATAAATGTAGGTTGTATTTGCCCTTTTCACTTTTGTAACTTCCTTTTCCTTGACAATGTACAAACAAACATGTAAATGTGTAAATTACCAAATACATCAAATTCATCTGTTACCCATTCAATATTCATGTCTTTACATATCCTCTCATTAGATTTAGCTTTTGATCCAATCTAGATTGCTCTTGATTAGTCTTAATTATTTTTAAAACAAAAACATTTTGTATGTTTGTAATGAAGTAATAAAAATAAAAAAGTAAAAATATTTAATTTTATTATAATGACACGTGTATTAAATAACAGACGGACAGGTTACAGTTAATTTCTACTTAGCAACGTCCAACAAAAACTTACAGTGTCTGGGCTCGTGTTGTTAACAAGATTTGCTACTTCTTTGAAGGTGTCTAAATAGACATCAGCTATGTCTTCTACAGACTCTGTTTATATTAGCTCCAGTAAATCCATGCATTTTATTCATTACTTCATCGATCATATCCTAAAATACATTGCATCTGTCAGAATTCTCAAATATGCATGTAGAGTGTCACGTAATGTTAGATATTGAAGAAACAAGATGTTTTTGAAATACAAATATTAGAAGGTTTTACATTAAAGATAACTACCATATGCATTGTAAAGGTACAGGGAATGGTGTTGTGCACTTAATTAGAGATATATGTTGATGTGTTGTGATTCTAAGATCTAATTATCAAACTACTGTGAAATCAACTCCTCCTACCCTTGTGCTGTCAATCACTGTGTAATTACTAACATAAATATATGCATAATTGAATTTCTGTGTCAACCCACACTTATTTTAGAGTATCCACCCTTTACTTAGAACTACTGAACTCAGACTCCTCCCATAGTGAAAGTACGATTGTATGATTCGATGGATATTTTGAAAGTTATGGCCCTTAGATAACAGCTCCTGTCTTTCCCATTTCAGTGTTTACAGAGTAACGAATGTTGTGCGCTCTCAGAGAACTATTGTTCCGAGTTTTAGAGTTGATTTCCCAATCCGTCACTATCACTGAAGAACGTGCAGTCGTTGGTGGCAATTGAAAATAGTTTCCAGGATTTATGCTCTACATGTGTCGCAATTTCCCAAGAGATCTATACTGAAAAGAAAAATCAGTGCAAAATAAGACCCAGCGACTTATCTGCATACTCTCAATCTTGTAGAGCATTGCTAAAATCAGTTTAAATGGTAATGATCCAGTTCTGAAACAGTGATTATGCAGATACTATGAGTATAGTTTAGTTTTATTCAATTTCAACTTCAACATGATCAGCAGTAATTAAACAGATTATCAAAATTGAACATGTTTTACCGATTCAGAGGCGGGAAATAAAACTGTTTTACACAGTGAATTCAAACTGTTACATACTACTCCAGAAGAGGAAATGAATAATGTTTATGTTCTCTTTTCAATTTTTGAAAATGACCTCCTTGAGTATAATGAAAACTATTTTTTATTATCTAATGTGTTGTATGTATTGTGCATGTTAACCTTCTGGGGGACTCGTCCTGGAACATTATCCAGAGGGAACCATATCTTTGCGGACATTAAACATGAACCTTGAACCTTATCAGACGGGGGTTGCAGTTACTTCTGGAATGTGTTTACAGAACAACAGCATAACCAGATTGTAATCTTAATCGAGCAGAATAAACTTCAGTGTGTTATTCAGTGTTTTAAATGTATACATCTACCAGAATTATTACAGAGCATATGTGATTATTGGTTTGTGTATTACTGCAAAACCAATTTTTCACCAATACAGTTTCTTCCAGACTTCAGACACCTGTCAAATCCCCGAAATCAGGTATCTTGTTTACCCATTTAAACGATGATCACTGACATTTGCCCATATGTTATTGAGTGCCATGTTGTCTCACTTACCTATTTACTCCATCCGAGACCACATCTGTCCTTCTCCTTGGAATATATATATTCCCATATCACCTTTATAGCGCCGTCTGACATGAAACATTGTTCATTCGTCAAAAGGAAGAGGACAAACCATGTTGTGATGAATAGAGACGTTACATTGATTTCGGCAGAAAGTGAGCCCTTTAAAACATCTGAAAATGTAAATGATTGAAATACATTTTGTACATTTCAAATCTCTAGGCTTAGTTAGACAATCACACGTATATCTAACTTCAGTGCTTTCTACACAAACAACCAGATGGATATCAAAATAGGTAATGGTGATCATTATTTAGAATGCAAGTTTTATACCACTAACATTTGAAAACCCCTTGTTTATGATATTAATTCGATGAGCAAAACTAATATAAACATGCTTTACTTTGGTGCAGAGATAATCATCTGATTATAAGAAAGCATTAGATTCATAACACTGAAGATGTTCACCGTAATGTGTATAGAATACGTAGAAGGTTGTATTTTCTTACTACTATTATCCTGATAACCAAATCTGTCTACATCATGTAAATGTAACTCATCATTAGGAATAGAAACATGGTTAAAAGTCAGCTATTGACACTTAAAGTGTGTTATACAGGAACAACGGTTCACAACTGCAATTGAGAAATGTGAATTTGGCTTCTTCCAACAGCCAATTGTCAACCAATTAAATCGAGGTTGGCGTTCTGCTCTAACGAGTAGGTGTACTGATTGCCATCACTTTACTCAGTAAATAAGTTAATGGTCACATTCTGCATTTATTTATTTAAGTTTCATACACACGCTTTGTAGATATATATCAGACAAAATCTAACATTGGTGAATGGATATACATTGTGCAATGTTCAATGACATGTTGTTAATTGAACAGATACATTCTAAGAACTTAGTGTATATCGATGGATGTGCAAATTTCTAAGGTCTTACATATGTATCAAAGCTTAATCCCCACTTTTTGTTTAGTAATGGTCTGCTGCCAAAAAAAAGTTCTCCATACATTAAGGTGTTTGTGCAATATTACACTGAAATCACCCATTGTTCTCCCGTTCTAACTGATGCTCGCAGTTTTGACATTAATACATAGCCTTGCTTAAATTGTGGGTTTTCTCCCTGAAATAATACCAGTCGTGATAGTAGTGAAACACTCTTGAACGTAGTGTTAAACCCCACATCAGCTCATCTATTGCTACCTAATATTGATTTTGTGGGTGTTCTGTGTCAATAAGTAGGAGTAACAGAGTTAAACTCTTGTTCATTTGTTTAAGGATATGTCTTTCTTCTTCAACATCGATTTCATATTGAAATGTTGAAACATTTAATTGATTATTGATGGAGAACTACATCCACCATTAAGCTAACCATTACACCTGGTATTCATCTCAAGAATTGTATTGGTTCTATCAAGCGTTGCGTTATTGGTGTGTAACAAAGTGTTGTTTTGCAGCTGTTAGTGGCCAAATTCCCTGTTTGAACGAGGAACATAGCTGTTTGGGACTGCTTCTTATATTGCTTTTGGAATAAACTTATTTAACATTATATCATTCACAATTCATTGTGAACTTCTGAATAAAGGAACGACTTCCCTTTAAAAATTCAGGTTCTGTTGACAGTCATGGTTTGCTAAATGTTCTACATGCAATACAGTTTGGATGCAATGCTACATTGAATTTCAGTGCAGTAGCACCCTTATTACCTATTATCAGTATGTGACAGTGATGTTCTGTTAGAGTCAGCTACTTGCTCTTAGGGATGTCAACACATTTAAAATTAGAACTGGATAAAATGCAGTGTTATGATTAGTTTTGGCCACGGATAATTATTTTAATGCTAAGACTCAAAATTCAGGGATCGAAGTTAATGGGTTCTTTTCCCCTCAAAAGTCATGACATTTTGGAATGTTTATGAAGCAATATTTGCGAGGAATAAGTCCCAACATTTAAACTGTGCTTGCAGCATAAAACTGAATCTAATGTGGTTGAAAGTCACTGACATGTTATACAGGATTGTCAGCGAGGTTTCACATGAACTTCTCTCCCTAATTATTTTTTTTAACAGTTTGGAATGTCACTGAAAACATAATGCAAAGAAACGGAAATTATAAAATTCTGTGTAAACAAAAGATTCCTAAGTACTGATAAGTGGCTCAAATGGATGGTTAATTAGAAAGTGTTTAAGTATTTACTATTTCTGATGGTTCCATAACAACGTGTTAATGTATCACGAACATATACAGTATTGTCGCAGGTATGTAGATGTAAATGGAAGGCTTAAGGTATCTCCTGGTGTTTCATCTAATCATGATGCTGGTAGTGAGAGCACATCTCCAATTATGTACGAATCTGGATAACCTGTCTGTCGTGCAGATGCTTCCCCATTCTCTGTTGGTCATCACCACAGCAAGCGGAATCATGTAGTGTTGAGAACTGATTCCTATGGACGGACGAGTAGCTATATGGAGGTTTAAGTAGAAAGTGTTTAAATATTTATGGTTTCTCTTCGTTCCATGACAACACGTTAACAAACATACACAGAAGGGTGGCAGAACTCAACAGTCGGAGATGAAGATGGAAGGCACAATGTATTTTCTGGTTGTACATCTACTGATGATATTTATAATAAGAAAAGCAGATCTCAAAATGTGTACAAATTTCGGTAACCTGTCTGTCGTGAAAATGAATCACATGATTCCTCATTCTCCGATGGTCATCACCTCAGCAAGTGGAATCATGCAGGGTGCGAAGTTATGTCTGTACAGAGATAGATGTAAATCTTTCAACTACAAGCTGGAAAATGAAGAATGTCAACTGAACAGCATGACGAGCACAAACGAGGTATCACTACCAAAGTCGAACAATGTGGTTTTCTCAGATATCTCAAACTGGCCCAAAAGACTTGCAGGTGCATGTGCAGAACATTCATGTTCAGTGAACTCTCAATGTGTGCCCGTCATTGATGGCCAGTACGAGTGTCGAGTTGTGGAATGTATTGGCAAACCTATTGTAGAGAACGGCTTTATCAATTCAAGCAATGAATTCACTGCTGTTGGAGACATGCTAGCATTTCACTGTAACAATGGATACATATCTACATCCAACAATGTACAATGCTTGTCTAACGGTACCTGGTCCGAGTCTGTCTGTACAGTCCTGTCCTCCTGTGGACAAGTGAAACAGTATTTACCAAACAGTCATGATGGAGAATACTTGCTTGTTCTGACCAACATATCCTACACCTCAAACATCTATTGCCACAAAATGGACTCCGAGGAACCTGAAGAGTTTCTGACACTTCATCATGAAAATTACGGGATATATCCACAGAAGTCTAATTTATATTGTGGAGAAGAAACAGAACTTCTTGGTGATTGCAGAGGTAAAGGGGGTGAAATATGGTTCAGGAAAATAAGAATAGAACCAAATAATGGCCTATCTATTCTTGTAATACATGACCACACATTTGCTTCCATTAATGGCAGCAGTAATGATCTGGTATATGGACATGCTCATGATTGTTACACCGAGCATCCTAATCAGATGATATCCTGTGGAGTCATTGGACGGTTCACCATCGATCTGAGAGGCACTGGCTGGAGAGTGATGGAGGGACAGAAATGGGAACTGTATGGATATCTACCTGCAATGGAACCTATCGAGTGGAAGTTTAATGGAACAGTGATAGAACTGACATCTGGCGGATCTCCTGGTGGCTGTAAACCAACTGGAGGGCTCTTCCTGGAACCTTATCCAGAGTGAGGCACATCCTGGTGGATTTAGATCATCTGGGGGACTGTTCCTGGAAAGATATCCAGTGCGAACCATATCTTGGTGGATGTTCACCATCTGGAGGACTGTTCCTGGAACCATATTAAACAGTGGATGCTTCTTGAATGCATTTACGTCTAACCTCTTCATTCAGTAATATTATGTTTACTACCTTCAGAAATGACATATTTCATAAGTGATAAATCTGTTTGCCTTTAGTAGTAAGAAGTACCATTTAGATATTTGTAAAGTAATACTGCATACTATGTAAACATATATTCAGGTCTGTATGTAAAAGTTCATGTGGTGTTTAAAGACGTGCTCTCTTCAATATCATTGATTTGTTTCCAGTTCATGGCTTAATAATTATGTTTGATGAATATCATGAAATACATTGCATCTGTCAGAATTCTCAAAGATGCATGCAGAGTGTCACGTACTATTATATATTGAAGTTGTATTTAATTCCAACTTCAACATGAGCATCAATACTTAAATTGATTATCAAAATTGAACAGGTTTTAGCGATTCAGAGGCGAGATAAAACTGTTTTACACAGTGAATTCAAACTGTTACATACTACTCCAGGGGAGGAATTGAACATATTTTATGTTCTCTTTTCATTTCTTGAAATATGACCTCCTTGAGTATAATGAAACATATTTATTATTATCTAATGTGTTGTATGTGTTGTGCATGTTAACCTTCTGGGGGACTCGTCCTGGAACATTATTCAGGGGGGGGGGGGGGGGGGGGGGGGGGGGGGGGGGGGTAAAGCATGATGATGATATACAATGAGGATTTGCAATACAAACATGAGGGGAGTAAGTACTTGAGTGGTGGATAGACGATGGCATGTAGGTTTTAGTGCAGATGTGAATAAACACACGATCTAACGACGGAGGCCAATTATTTTCGGACATTCCACCTGATGAAGGAGTGAGTATGTACTCCGAAACGTTGTGTATTTTCACATGAAAGAAGTTGTTATCAAGAAAATCTTCCTGTTCGTGTGTACGTCAGTGCTTTAAATGTATACATCTACCAAAATGATTACAGAGCATATGTGATTATTGGTTTGTGTGTTACTGCAAAACCAATTTTTCACCAAGACAGTTTCTTCCAGACTACAGACAACTGTCAAATCCCCGAAATCAGGTATCTTCTATAGTCATTAAAATGATGATCACTGACATTTGCCCATACATAAGTGCGTGCCATGTCATCTCACCTACCTATTTCTTCCATCCCAGACCACATCTGTCTTTCTCCTTGGAATATATATTCCCATATCACCTTTATAGCATCGTCTGACATGAAACATTGCTCATTCGTCAGTGATCTCTGAAGGAAATGCAGAGAGGAAATAATATTAATGTGTCTGAAGATGTTATCTGAAAATATTTCTTACGAGAAATAACTATTTTCAATCAACTAGATGTTTATTCATCAGAATATGACCAGTGAATGAAACTGGACATAATGGCCCGTGAATACTGGCTTTGAAATACATTTACAGAAGCTTCATTTTAAGATACAGTGGTTAGTGATTTGCATGTGTATATGCATGCTGAGCACACCATGGATTCTTTATTCTCGTCAGCTCGAACATAATGGTCATTGACAAGAACATTACTCTACCGACATTTGCCCAGTTCAACTATCTATTGGTGAGTGGCACGTTGTCTCACTTACCTATTTCATCCATCGCAGACAACATCTGTCTTTTCCTTGGAATATATATTCCCATATCCCATTTATAGCATCGTTTGACATGAAACGTTGCTCTTATTTCAGAGATCCTTTGAGAAACTACAGATGGAAATGGTATATACATTATCTTTCCTCACAGTAAAATACTCGTTTTTGATTTGCTAACGGTCGATACAGGGTACAAATTTCATATACGCTGCTGCCAAGAGTAGGATTTTCATAATCGTCAGATGACGTTACATGATGACTCATTCAGTGTACAGAGTTTTAAACAGTTCTATTATCTGTTTTTGGGTCTATTTATTGCAAACATATTTTCGCCTTATTTGCTGTCTGGTTTTTCATTGCTTGCCAACCAAATTTAATTAAGATTAACTCATTTCAACGCATTTAAAAGCTTGTAGTAGTACGTTATACGACTTTTTCTAATGTCAGTCCAGACAGATGATGCGATTTGTTTACGTTTAGGGTCAAGGACATTCAAGCGATATCAACTGATCAGTCATTGACAGTCAAACGAAATAACTATAATAATATTTCATTGACATGCCAGAAAGATAAATGCGTTGTATACTTTTCCCTCGGATAATATAGTCTCATGTACCATATTTGTACCAGTTCCATCCCTCGCCTGAAGGCTCAGGAGACACTGGTACAAAGATGGTATATAAGACCATATTACCCTCGTGAGAAGCATACAACTCATAATATATAATGGTATAATAATGGTCGAATATAGAGTTCATAAACACTTCAAATTTGATGGTAAATGAAACTCTGCGAGTGATGAATACAACTGAAACAAATTTACAACATATCTCCAAAGGTAAATAAAAGTAAAGTGTAAATTTGTAAACATCATCTGTTCAAGTTTCTAAAAACCAAGCCCTTGAAAAATATGTTTAATTTTTGAATATCCTGAATTAGGAGAGCTGTGAGAGTGGAAAAGGACTTCTTGGCTTGTATTGTGACCTCCTACTGTCAAGATGTGTCAACGACAAAATCCAAGGTAATTTATTTTGACAACTTTTTTTATTAATACAATTCCCATTTAATCAATTTGGAACTTAAATGATAAATGATCTGTACATTAATTTTAAAGGTGATTCACCAAATCTGCATAATCTAAGTCAATGAAACAAATAAAACAAACTGGACATATATTTGTTTGCCTATAGTGGATCACAATTTTATTGGAAGACAAAATTCTATGTCATTAGTCGGAGCTGCTATCAGTTTTTGTGCAGTTTCCATCGCCGCCGCCGCCGTGTTTTGTATTTGATATTACTTTTTTCCTATTAGGTTTTGAGAAATCATATACATAACTTCTTACTTATACCTCTGGGGAATTGTTTTGACATGTTCGCATTCAAGGTCAAATGTCAAGGTCACGAGTTCTGAAATCGCTAAAAAAATCCTTGTAAACACGATATCTTGAAAAATATTTGTGCTATCAGGCTCTTCTTTGGTGTATATTAACTATGGAGAAAGGCCAAAATTTGAAATGGTTTTCGCTAACATCCGTCAAAGGTCAAGGTCATAGTGAGGTCACAACTTAAGCATGCTTTTGCAAAAATGTCTTATTTCAACTATTAACACTTTGAACCATTACATGATTGTGATACACAATGAAAAGTGATCACTGATTGTGTGACCTTGAATTTTAAAGGTCAAGGTCACGAGATAGGGTCATGGTCACCAGTTCTGAAATCACTATGTTACCTTTTTCCATGAAGGTATCAAAACTTCTTTCTTGTACACCTGGGGAATTATTTTGACATGCTTACATTCAAGGTCAAAGGTCAAGGTCATGAGTTCTGAAATCACTACAAAAATCCTTGTAAACACAATAACTTCAAAAACTTCTGTGCTATCAGGCCCTTACTTGGTATATATCAACTATGGAGATTTGAAAAGGTTTTCGCTATAATCTGTCCAAGGTCAAGGTCAAAGCGAGGTCACGACTTAAGCATGCTATTGTGAATATGCCTCATGTTAACAATGAACACTTTGAGTCATTGCATGATTGTTATACACAATGAAAAGTAATAATAGACGGTGTGACCTTGAAGGTCAAAGGTCAAGGTCATGAGATATTGGTTAAGGCCATGTTAATCCTTTGATCCAATTTTGAAATCAGAAATAGGTTTTAAGAACAAGTTTGTGAAAAGTGACCCCGGTGATGATTCAACTTGTTAGAATAACTTGAATAATAAACAAATTTTTGTCAACAAAAATTCCCATTTTATTTATGCTGAGGAGAAGGCGGACCAGGGAAAGGCGAGACCCAAAGTTTCGGAGCTGCTCTGCTTTTGCGGTGTCCCGCAAACGCTCATCTAGTTGTAATTCTAGAAGAAGAGAACCCAGAAAATGATTTTCTAAAGGTAATCATACGATATTTGGTCGATAATAAATAATCAATAACAAAAATGTGGGATTTAGGTCTCTCTACAACAATGTGAACTTACATCAGGTGATCAACATCAACACAATCATTCACGTTTAATGTACAAGCATTGTCTTATATATCAACTGATATGACAATTACTCGTTAAAATATAGATGTGAATGTACTATAAAATTCCTGTTTAATTTTCTCTTATGTCATAACAGAAAGACAGAATGGCGACACAGACCAAATAACTCATCAATGACATGATTGGTATTGACAAATAAAAGGCGAAATTTCTTTGTCTAGACAACATTGGTACATGACCATTTATTGCACAGCTAGATTCCAAATTACTCATATGAAAAGGCAAATGAAAAATATTTATGTGTGACTGTCTTTTCTCTGTTCACTGCAATCTATAAATGAATCACTTGATTAGATATGACGCTTTGTAAGTACGAATATATATTCAACTGGAAGGTCAAATAAAATTGTCAATAATGGGCCTATATCATAAATGTGCAGCATTTTATTACACTATTTGAAAGCACACTGCAAATGACTACACAATATTTATAAAACTGTGTTTAAATGTAAGCGAGGTGTTTGTATGTAACCTATTTAAACTGCAACAATGACTGCAGTGTGACTCAGTGTAAGAGAATGTTGTGAATAATACATATACTATCAGGCAAAAGGAATGAAACCAACTTTTCAACACAGTCGGAAAAGGTCGATTTTGAATGACTTTGATGAAAATATGTTTCGTCTCAATTTTGGTAACTGCATGCTTCTTTTCTGGAACTGGAAGGTTTCCAGTTGAATCACCATTTGGATATTCCTCATACCTGAAATTAAAACAGAAATATAAATATTTCATCGATTAGCAATCAACCATTTGTGATGAGAATCTAAATCTAAAACATAATTTGAAGTACTGACACAGGACAAAAGCGTAATAATGCCCGTGACCTCAGATATTAAGGGTACATCCATTGTGTTGTTGGGGTCAAACATGCCAAACGTTTTGAATGGTCTTATTTTATCGAGAAGAACCGATTGTTATTGAAAACTACCATTTTGATGATAATCGACTTAGTATATTGACGATATGAAGGTAAAAGTATCGATTTCTGGTCGAAAACAGATCAATGCGATGCGTGTGGACCGCCAATGAGTAAAATGTAATTTTTGAATCTTTTTAAAACCAGACAAATAACGAATTTGGGCTGATAATGTTCAATAGGTCATATAACTTCTGTGCATGTAAATAGGACGTGCACTTTCGATTTCTGCACATGCACAATGATGTTACTCGATTTTAATTGGAAACTAGTAATTATGATATGTTTGCCGCGGGTTGAATATGAAATCTGTTTGTATTGTAACAGCACATATGGCACATATGGTGTTTTGGAACCTATTGAAGCCACATAAAATGTTATGAAACACAATGGATGTACCTTTAATTAATGCAATTATTAAAGTCTAGAAATATGTGCATGTAATGCACTGTGATGTTCCCTGTTCCAACTTTCAATCCAACCTTATCATCCTACCCGAATTTACCACTTACGCCAATCCAAAAGAAGACAATCCAAAAAGGTTAATCTATTACAAATGTAGAAGAAATGAACTTGTGTCCATATTTTGGGTTCATTTCTTAGCCTCTTAGTTCAAATTATTTTACTTGTCTGACCTCTTCGTTCAAAATATTTCTATGGAAACCAGAACATAATAGTGCCATACGCAGATTCACTTGAAATGGCCTTGTAATATCACTGGTCACCAACATTTTTCAGTGTAGGTGCACAATTGCTGCATATTTTCTGCATGGTCCTTTTGATCTTTCTAATTCTAATGGTGCAGACTAATATGCCCATATCATGACAGAACATGAAAATAAAAACTAAGTGATAATTTTTCTCTTCTTCTATAGTTATTTTAAAGTTATATATATCATACTTATGGGGGATCTTTACCATTGCTTCTGAGCATCCTCAGCTGTCAGATTAAGATAGACCTCGTTGTCACATGCACATTATATACTTTAATAACTGTATAGAAAGATGATAATAAAATCATTGTATTATAATTGTGAAAAAAAAGATGAAAGATATCTGTACAATTTAATTTATAATGGTATGATACCTTGCATTAGTATGTGTGCACACACACACACACAGATCATGAAGTGAAATCGATTTTAGAAAAAAAAAATGTTTTAACGGAATGTTTCATATTTATGTTTTAACTGCTAAAATATGGAAAGTTGATTAAAACGTTATTACAATAATGTAACTTTGTAAACGTATTACTCACTCATGTATTACACACATTACACGTTATTATCAATAAGAAGAAGGGGAACAGAGGTTTTGGTCGAGATGAAGGTGACATATTTTCAATGAAATAGGACAGGACAACGAATTTTGGTGTGGAACTTGAGGGTAGTTATACATTAATCGATTCGAAAATGATTAATTTTTAATCATTTCCTTATTAGTTACTATTCTTGTTAGTTTTACTAATGCTAACCGAAAGTGGACAGGTTTTTTTTGAGAAACTGTCAAATATTGGATAATACATTTTATGTCAGGCTGAAGGGTATCAATACCTAAAAGGGAAAATTAGAAACCCACTATTATGTTTTATTGTGCTATTGCCCTTGTTCTTAGTTTTTTCAGAGAGAGTTCTGATATACGTGGCCTCCTGTGCACAAAATCTGACACCTGACAAGGGACAACTACATGTATGAATAAAGTGACTTTTATATTCTAATTTGCTAATATTTTCGATGTATACAGTATATACAATGTGGTAGATTTATGACATTTAGGATACATTGAGTATTTTAATCAGAATCATAATGGTGGTTGAGGTTCACGCCGATTACCAAGATACTCTAGATTCACCCACAGCCCATCTTAACTACACTTGGTCACTGCGTGTATTCTCAATACACCTACACTTTGATTTAGCTCTACCCTGCCCACAAGTTGACTCCTCCAAGTAGCAAACTGGCATTGTTAATTAATGGGAAAGTTCCATTTGATATGGATTATGAGCACAAACTTTAAATTTTTATTGCTGAAAGTGAACATCATTTGTTGTCTATTTATATATGCAATCAAAATGACTGTCAACTTTTCACTTCCTTGTTCACATTATCTAGATTGTAGGCTGTTTAAGAGGTGTATTGCATTTCAACATCATTTCAACATGGCATAGCTAATACGAGTCGAATGTGAATTACCACCGAGAGGTGGTAAAATCGATATCGCTAAATATGAAATAATGAAACATGATTGAGAGTATTGGCTTTATGGGGGGACAACGTGATTGATGTTGACAATCATAGGATAATGAATCCATTATCTTGTAATCTTCTAGTTAGCTAACAGTTCCTGATTAGAACCACTTAAATTATTAATGTCCCATTTGTGTTGTTATGATGGGATGTTTAATATAAGAGCCCCGTCTGATTTTTTTCCATTGAGCTAATTCATATACGTTCTACAAATAATACTTACTGACGTGTTGCTTCCATGCATGAATACTTAATAACAAGTGACACAGCTGGCAATTACTTATTATTTATTAATTAATTAATTAAATCAACATTAGAACAAGAAAATGACATAAACGTTTGCTTATTATCATTATTGCCAAAAAGAACCAAACCACACAAAACACGAATATGTAAATCCACGAGAGATACATACATACATAACTAAAATAGAGATACACGTACATTATGTCTTCAGAACCGAACAAAACTAAATTTGAATTTTCAAAACCATTATCTGTTCATATTTCTGACAAAAAAAACATGTTTTGAAGAAATTGTCCTTTCGAATCTTCTTAACTAGACACAAATAGAGAGTCAAAAATGACATTTTGGCTTGTTTTATGAATTCCTACATACATGTTTAAGTCCAAGAGGGCAAACTATGCTGACATCTTATATAATTTCCATATTTCATAAACTCTCACATTCAATATCAATTAATCATTCCAGAAAAAAATCATTTCAACAACCCAAGAGACAAAAAATATGAAGTATAATACTCTGAATGATTTTAAAAAAATCTCTTTCGCCCCTCGGCGTAGTTTATGATGGCACATTAAATTGTCACTACATGTCATAACATATCATAACAGAAATAACTACACATATCATGTACCTACATAATGATATCATCTCTTATGGACAATACATGAGGAAATGTACAATTCAATGGAATGATTCTGTATGTCTAGACAGACATGAGACAAGGTAGTTCAGTGCTTAGTTTTAAAGTGAAATGAGGTATGTGAATTCATGTGATTTAAAGACAATAGGATGACAATCACGACATACAGTCATGTAGGTGCTTTTAATACACATACAACAGAAGTTTGTAAGTATATATACAACTGGTGTGTAGAATGACGGACAAATGTAAAATGTCGACAGTTTAGCTCCTCAGAAAACATGTTCTTTCTGCAAAAGGTTTATCAATGGATATTTACAAGTAATGACTTGAAAAAACTCGATCTACTGTATGCATACATAATATTTTGCAATATGTTAGTTTGCAATATCCAATCTGAAATATTTTATCTTGACTGCTGATGGTATGCTGTACAAAATACATGTTCTGATGATGGGTCATCGACGATATTCGGTATCTGTCTAGCAGACAAGTACTTCAGTGCTCATTATATATTGCAAAACATAATCATCAAGCACAGAATTTAGTGCGGGGGTTGATAGTATGACATGTGACTTCATACATGAGGTAATGGTCTTACCAGTTCATTAATGTAATTTTCTTCAAAACTTTGATATCATTTTCTGTCCAATAGTTGATTGTTAATAACAGATTTAGGCTTCTATTAACGAGGTCACTGAGGGAATGCAGTAAAAATCAGTTCAAAGGCACATGTGTGCATGGTGATAAATGCATTACCCTATTTGGTTCGATAACTGCAGCCGACGCTGACATGTTCAGTTGATGAAGTGAAACGACACTGTTCATTCCTACAATAATACCAGCAGACATGATATTATTCACCTACTCTTGGAAGAATGATCCGATCCGAAATCATGTTACGTAATCTCGAGAACAGCTAACCAATAACATATTTATGTATTTCCGATAATCATTTGTGCTTTCCTGTCTAGTTATTATGAATTACTGGCATTATTACTGAGATTTGATCTATTCTACCTTGAAACGTCTCACCTTGACCACATCTTTCATCAACGAATATCACGTTATGATCATTAAAGAGCGTCTACTATGAGTGATACAATAGTACTAGCAGCCGTGATGATGGCTACAAACTCTAGATTCCTAGAACAGTAAAGGAGTCCCTTGACTTTACTTAAGTGCGATCCGATCTTTCTTTGCAGTATTGATCTAACCTAGACGACATCTGTCACCGATCAAAATCTACTTAAGTTGTCAGGTTTTACTCTTGTGATGTGACATGCTATTTTTCTGTAACGGAATGCTATGTATTATCACATAGGGATGAATATTCTTCCTCTGATGACATCTGATGACCATCATACTTAATGTACATAATGGGCAGTCTCCTTTAGACAATGTTGATAGTGCAATAGGTTCATCAAGAACAAAGGTCGGTTTCTACTGTTTTCCTGATTTCTTGATAATGAGTGGTTATTCTAAATACCGCAAATCTTGTACTATGAATTGTCTGCACTACATAATTGGATATATTAGAACGTTATAATTCACTTTCTCTTTCTGAAATATGTCAACAAAACAGAATTATATTTTTAACATATTTAAATGAGATCCCCGAGTGAGTGAAAGTTGCTATCAGGAAGCATCAAGGTAGAATATATCGAAAGAACTGATGATTGAGAGAAAATAAATAGCAGTAGATATATCTTATAGGTTTAAAGTATGATATTCTCAAGACTAGCCTGGCCTAATCTACCATCTGTATAACAGTTTCAACATTGGAATATGAAACAGTAGCTGAGGAGCCAACATATTTATAATACAAAATGTAAAATAAATCGACTTTATAACGTATTTATCATACAGAATGATGCAAGCGCACAAAAACTACTATCTTCATATTGATATCAATTAACGTGAGGAAGGGTTCTAACAAATAAGTTCAGTTGTTAGATTGTCAAATGTCAGTAATCAAGGGTCATTGGTTAAGGTCACAAGTGATGTTTTGAAATCAGATTTCTGTCTGTTGAGTTTTCAATGCTTTGCAGAGGACATTGTCTTTAGCACAGGAACGTCATAGTTTGTATTTCTCCTGTTGTTGGACACTTAAGGACACAGTGGAAAATTTAAATATTTTGTTCAATTGTAAGTACATTTGTACCTCGTTATGGTAAGCAAATGTGATAATGGAGTCCCATGAGGGATCAAGCAAATGAAAACAATTAAATTGTATGTAATTAAAAGTGCATCGAAAAAACCCATACATTAATCAGATTAACATTTGCAGAAAAGTTTACTTTGAAATATCGAGTATTTCTGCGCAAAAGAAGTGAAGAACACACTTTAAGAGGAAGACACATAAATCACACCTCATCTATTGATTTCATGAAAACACCTAATGTCAACTCCACGTCTTCTTCATATGCTATTATATGTGAGCTCCTAAATTAATTTTATGTTTTTGAGATAACAAGAAAGATCCCTAGATTTTTAAGTAAGAAGATACGTTTGGATCGACAAGCCAGCACTGAGCAGTATCTCTTATCATAGACGTAGGTTGGCTCGAACTGTGTTTTCTTGGAGTTAATTGAAATGAATATTAGCAATATTGTTACGTTGATTTTTGTGATGGTCACTTCTACGTTTTTCAAAGAAAATAAGAATGATGAAAATAACGTTTACTTGACGTTTCAACCAAATACCAATACTAGTAGTTACACAAAAATTACATATAATCACAATACTCTTCAAATCACACGCTTAAAAAACCAAATGATCTCCTCTCAAATCGTCTATGTTCACCTAGTATTCTCGAAAGAAGGTATGATTTGAGAGTATATGGTTAACAGTAGTGACACATTAAATTAGCCATCCTTTTCATATTCAGGACGTTATACTTTTTTCCATGAATTATGGATCTTCATTACACACGTATTATGATTGTCAAAGTGTCAAACAGACTGACTTGTATAACAAACTATCTGTCAACATATCATACTTATAGCATGGAGGTTTTTGGGAGCATATAATTTATATCATGATAAAAACTCGTGACTGATAAGGTTTCTAATTGTTGGCTTACAGCTATGACACACTGAGGTATCATCATCACATTCTTTGGGATGCATTGTTATGGTCAATTATTGGCATAGCCCACTGTTAAGATGACTTAATCAGTGACATTTCAATGGCTAAAGACTGGCTTGTATCTGGTTCATCATTGATTGAATATTTACCATTTTCAGGTACAATTTAGTAGCAACAAAAGGTTTTGGCCATCTTTAAAATCAGCTTTATATGAAAATATCAAACATTGCCCGAAGGATTCTTAACATGAACTGTTCTTAATGTCTATCAGCATGTTAGAATATGTGTTATTGTGAACGTCTCATTGAATATCCAACCTTATTGTATGCATTGAACCAGTTGGTCCCATGGTCCATCAGACTAACACAAGACGGATCAAGAAGAATCCGATAAACGGATCCAACCACTTTTTGTCATGTATAAATTGTTATAAATTAAGTCTGTTCATGTTTTTTTTTATCTTGAGAATGTCATTCACTGACCATACAATAGTACCTTAATAGATGTTCAGAATCAGAATATAGTTCAGTAATGTATATCAATGTTTCCAGTTCACTAACTATGTAGGGAAAACAATCAGTCAACGGTCAAATTATCAATGAGGTCATGACTTAGCATCTTCTTGCAACTATGCCTCATTTTAACTATTAACACTTTGTTATAAACAATGAAAAGTGATCATTGGTTGTTGAAATTAAAGTTTAAGGTCACGTGATATGGGTTAAGGCCATTTTAACCCTTTGATTAAATTGTGAAAGCAGAAATAGGTTTTAAGAACTCCTATTAACACTGTTGATTATGCCCCATGTTAATTCGTTTGATATGATATCATTCAACGTCAAAGGTGATGGTCACGGACAATTTCTAGAGTTTAATGTTCAGTTGTCTTTTGTGGTATATTTATTTTAAAAAATGCCCATTTTATTGTGGCTATGGAAAAGGCGAAATAGTTAAAGGCGACACCCTTTGTTTCCAGACTGCTGTGCTTTTGCAGTGTCCCGCAAACGCTTATCTATTTCTTAACGATTGCAGTTACCGATCAAATCACGGTATTGCATATGTATAGTGATGTATGTCAGTTGTATCCCTTTCACATGAAATACCCGTTAAAATACTTTGAATAATAAGCATAGTACTTTCTTCAAAAATATAACTAACGTGTCTTGTTTTTAATATAACCATGTGTTAGGTCTAGGATACAGTAGGTAATTTGTACTTAATGACATTATGTAAGCAGATGTAGAACAGCAAATTTGGTTTCTTACACTGCCCGAAGTGAGTGAAGCTGTTTGTCCATTGATGCCAGAAATAATATGTTGATTGGTGCACGAGGTAAGTTGTCCATTAATGCCTCTGGTACCGAAGCTAAGAGGACCTGTCCCTCAATGTCACTAAGAGGTATAAGCTGCAGTATATATTAGTCACTTACTCCCCGGGATGAATGTTCCCTATATCCTCTAGGACTCTGGTATTTCATACAGGATAGAAAGAACATGTTACACATTATCTAAGGAATCTGAGGCGTGACTTCCATTCAATATTTCCTTTCCGAGTTTCAAAAGGTTGATAATTAATATGAATACAATTGATACATCATCAATGTTCGGAAATATTTGAACCATTCATTCAAGTGGCGATGGTGAAACCATTTTGCCCTGAACAAAGGGCATCTCTAAATGTTCATTTGCTTGTGAGAAGCAAACATTTTTCAAATATGTATGTCCAGTCATTTAGCTAGGCTATGTCTGATGTTTTATAATACTAGATGTACGCGCACTATGTACATCTATTAGTTATATATCATATCAAAGACAATACTAAACATTTTAAATAACTGATTTTAAAAATTAATTTTAGAATAGCAGTAATGGAAACACATGTTATAAGATTATCAATATGTAAAAGGTACATGTATTCTGTTTAGTCGACCTGTAAAACTGAAAAAGACTTTATAAAACTCTTCATATTCAGACAAATAGGATCTTGTTAACTCGTGAACTTGACCTTTGACCTTGAATGTGAAAATGTCAAACAAATTCATAAGTAATAAGTTATCTATATCAGTTCTTAAAACCTTACTAGGAAAAAGTTATAGCCAAAACAAAACATGGCTGAGGAGGCGATGGAAAACCGCAAAAAATCTTATAGCAGTCCAGTACTCGTCTGAACTGCTAATTAACTAACATCACACAATGCAGCACGTCTATTAGAAGGGATAGCTTCCACAAAATATACATTAGATATTATAAAACATTAACGACGTAATAACTGTCGTGGAGTTTCTGTGGCAAATTGTACTATGACCAAAAGTGTCAAAATGTGTTCGCTGGGAATCGAAATCTCCCGACTTTTACTGAAATGTGGCTCTAGGGCAGTTTTATTCAAACGTTTACTTACCTAATATCCATCTACATTGTTCTACACAGGTGACCTGTGTAAAGGAGGTGGGAGAGTTCAGTTCAGTTCTCATGTAGATTCCTTGTCCTACTGAAGTTGCCTTTTGCATTGGAGTGGAAGGGAAGCTCCTCTCGTCTTTAAAGTGAGATAGTCTCGCCGACCTTCATTACATGAGTCCAATTTCGTCAACGAGGTTCCTTTAAAAGTCATTGTAGTTTGAAACATCCTGGCAAACTGAAAAACTTAGGCAATGACAAGATAACCAATTATGTTACCTGAAAGCAATAAAAATGAGGAATTGTGTTGTCCCAAATTATTTCAACTTCTTCACTTACACATTCCAATACTCTGTTTTTAAATATTTGAAATCAACGTTGTTTTGTGCAAAAAAATAATGAAGGATGACATTGTACGATATCGAAGTATATATCCTGCATCAGGGAAACACAACTACATATTTAGGTTACCAAGGCTCGTAACATACAATATTTTTCCTAATAGGGATTTTGGGCTGTTTCCCATTCTAGATAGACACCCATTTTTATCTTTATGATTTGAAAATATTTTGTTGCACTTATTACAAGGTTTCTGGTTGGTCGAGAGCCCTCGAACAAATGCAACCAATTCACGATGAACATAGATAAAATGTCCATTCTGACGTCTCAAACTATCCAAACAAAAAGAAAGTGCCTTTCTTTTCATTTTGGAAATCACAACTGATGCTTGAAAGAACAAATCTTGCCAGTAGAGTGCTCAATACATGATGACTTGCAGTTATACTTTGAATTATGCGCACAACTCGTTAAACAATCCTTAAATGTATTTCAAAGTGGTTTCAAGAAAAAGGTACATAATTTTCAATTAATCTATTGATTTTATGAATATTATATATTTACATCTTATGTCACATCAACCTCACCTTCAAATGTGTGTATTATAAATGAGGTTTCAAATCATGTTTCTGCATTGGTTGGGTAACAAAAATTATCCTTAGACTTTTACATTTACAATAATCATTATTGAGATTTTGAAAAACTTTATCCCTGACTTGTTAAGCCAGAATAGACGTCAATCTGTAGCTCAGACCCTGCAGTGTGGTGTGAACTGTTTCTTAGAGTTAATTGAAATGAATTTAAGAAATATTGTTACCTGCATTTGTTTGATGATCAATTCTACGTTTTCCAAAGAAAACATGATCAATGATAATAATGTATACCTGAAGATTCACGGAGCTATAATCCAATGTAATATTGGATGTGAGTCTAGTTCTGGTTGTATCTACCATGGCGTGGAGACAGAAGAGTTGGCAAAGAGGTTTGGAAAGACTTTACTTTTTGGACACTTTGATAACACGTTCATTGATTCATTAAGAAGGAGTATTGAAAACACAGGTCCTAAAACAAATGGTTCGGAATTTCTCATTGTGAGTATAACAGGAAGCAAGGGATGGAGAGAAGTGTTCAAAGGATCCTCGGCCTCAAGTAAACTCCAACGGACTGGACTTAAAGTTCATGGTACGTTAACATCAATCGTATATAACAGAGATGCAGATACCTTATTTTGGTCAAATACTATTAGCATATACAAACATGTAATTGGGAATACATCAAATGTAAAATTTTGTAAATTGTCAGGTAAATTTATGAATATATACACAAATCATTTGTTTTTTGTATCCGACATGCTACATAATCCTATTGTCAAAACCCCTCTTCATACCTGTAAAGAGAAGACAATTTGGTATAGACCCTACCCTGTTTTAATATTTGGCATGGTAATTGATGGCGATCAGATTTGTTGGGCGGAAGGCAAAGGGATTCCGAGAAAGATTCGCTGTGCCCATCCATCATCTAGTAAGACACATCGTGTGCTGATGACTGGAGGGGTATACTATCATATTGGTATTTACAATACACCACCACTGATATTGATCACTTGGACAAATAGACGGGGCCGTATTACATTTGAAATAAACAGACAAGGACGGGGAGATAGAAAAAGGAAGCTCTGTCATTCTTTCAAAGATCTACACCCAATTGTATTTTTTCTTAAAAAATCGGTCCTTTATTATACAATTGAAGCATCAACAAGCCTCAAAGCAATGCATATACACATGAACTGTACCACTTTTAATGTTATTTCTATCAGTGAATGTCCAATGGTTAGGAATCGTTTTCAAAAGCATGTTCTCTTTACCTTGTTTTAAGAGAAACATAATCCAATTAAAATTGAATGATTGTTCAGTTCATCGTTTAATTACTCAAGTGTAGAAATCATCATGAACATATTCTTCTCTTTATGTTTTTATGATACCATATGTTGTGAAATTAACATTGATTTCACTGAATTAACTCTGATCTGCAAACATATAGCAATATTATGTATCGCTTAATCTCTGATTGATCCCATGAAGCAAACTTGAGACCTTTGCTGACCATATATTAAAGAACTCAACTCAACATCTCTAAAGTGTCTGGCAAATTGATCACGATTTGTGCTCATCATCTCTAAAGAAGAAGGCAACATCATCACAGACTACACTGAATATCTCTAAAGAGTGAGTCAATATAATCAAGAATTTTGATCACCAACTGTGAAGTGTGGGGCATTATAAAATGGAACTGGACTTGAAGAGTGGGGTAAATAATCACAAACTGTGCTCAACATCTCTGAAGACTGAGGCAAGATAATGACGATCTTACGATTAAATTACTTACTTAATTACCTACCCCAGAGCGATTGGATTACTTCTATTTCGTACATCATGTCATGTTTTACTGATTGAAAAAAGGTAGATGGAATAGGAAACATATTTTTGAATAAAAATGTAAATTGTGTTCTAGTGATGATGTTGGAGATGACTTTCATTATGTTTTGTTGACATTTCACAAAAGAAAACAAGACCAACCAAGTTAAATTTATTTTGTGTTAAAATCTCAATTTGAAATGGTCGTTGTGTTACTTTGAATCTCAATGTAAGTAAACATAATATTGTGCAATTCAAAACCATTTTACATCTGAGTGAGGAGATATGACAAATTCAGTTCAAAATGTGACACTACAGTTTCGGAAAATCCAAGAAACACTACATGCAAACATTATCTGCACAACGCAAGCAACTACAGATCGATAATATTAGCGGTTATTCAACACGCCAACCTTCATCTAAGTTATCAAATTTGTCTATGCCAATAAGACTTACATATGTATTGTACTCAATGTACTGATAATGTAGTCACGACAGTGAAGCATGTACATGTATAAACACATGTTTGATGGAACTTCTATGTATGTCCAAACTGAACTAATCATTGCAATACATTGGACTAAAAATAGATCCATAAGCCTTCTTTCCACAGAAATATGCTTCATAATCAATCGAACAGGAAATTTTAAATTTGAAAAGAATGAACAAATGTTTTACTTCTTGTGGGAAAAATAAGGGAAAATAAGCCTTCACATTCTTATTGCTGGAAATAAGCAATGAAAAAACTCTCAACAACATTTGTATTACATTCATAATATCGGCTACTTCAAAATATTTTTAAATAAATAGGGAAAGTGAAACATTACCATTAATATTAATTGATATATTATATTATATAACGTTTTATTTATTAATAAGTAATGCATGTAAATTGTGTATACTGTTCATACCTAGACCTTCATCACACACCTTAAATGATCAAGGATAAATTATGTTTTTTGAGACATTTAATTGAATATTTAATTGATAAGTAATCAAAGCTTTTATCCCCAAAATGGCCAGAATGCAGTCTCCATTTTGCTAAATGAACAAGATGCCTCCAAACATGCCTTTCAAAAGGGTTTTCTTGTTGAGGAGTGATTGAATAACTGTTCTGTTGACTTTGAGATAGATGATATTTTCCTGGTTATTTGTCAATGGATATGTTGCAACAACTGCTTGAGCCTCGAAGGGTGATAAGTCGGACAATCTTGCAAGACAATGTCATTATTCACAGAAAGGAAGTCTCTTGTGGTTCTTGGTGTATGGGGTTACCTTGACCTGTGGTAATCCTGAAGAAGGGCCGATGGCATTGAGAGAGTGAGTGAGTGAGTGAGTAAGTGAGTGAGTGAGTAATGAGGTCTTCAAGACTTTTTCTGTGACCGCTGTCCAGCAAAATTGACTTCATCGATATCAATGAAACTGCCAGAAGTGAAGGGCCTAGGTGTAAGCTGGTGGGTAACGGAGCCCGATTTTTTAATGTCGACCCCTAAAAGGGGAGGTAACCCAAAACGTTAAAAAAATTCAAATTGCAATATCTCGAAAACTTAACTAACGGGATGATACACGAGGTGACAACAACAAATGGCCACCTCCATGCCATGACGTCATTCAAAGGATGGATAACTCTGATCTTCATGTCCCTGAAAGATTTTATCATGCTTCACTCAGCATTCAGCATGATGAGTGACACAGGTTTCATCAAACAGATAATCACGAAAAATAACGTAAGAGAGTATAAGAATTGAATGTAAGTTTATGTGTTTGGACTGGAAAATGAACGATGTCAAAGCAGTATTCAAACATTCACGTGACATTGCTGAATTACTGTATAGGCATTCGAAAAACATTGGTGTTAGCTTTCAAAATGGATCAGTTCCAAAAAGAAGGTTTAATTATCAGATTTACTGATATCTTCTTGTTGATGACAATATGTCAGATGCATTGTTGTAAAACGACTTGCTTCCTCGCAAACGCACATGGAATACTCAAGAGTAAAAATCAATGAAAACCGCTACAGTATAAGTAGATGGAAAGGCGCTAACTCGTCTTTGTCTACAAACTACATGGTTACTGGATCCTCAATGTTCAATATCATGTCGTCACGATTTTAAAATAACAGTCTATTCTAATTTAGAAACAGAATGTCTTTGGACATTTCTTTGATAATACTGTTGTAAAACAGACAATGCATCTCTTAAATATCTTTCCCCCCAAATCATCTCGATATCTTATGTTTCTTCAGTAACACATATGTTTTGCAAAATTTGAAATTACACAATTTGAAGTGTCATAATGATACAATCACCTGATAAAGGAATTTCAGAAAGGATGTGTTCACACTACGCAACCAGAACCACACAACATACTGAAGATATTTTGGTATTAATGAGGTTGAGTAACCTATGTTCACGTTAGGCTAAAACTATTCTACTTATATACCCATCTTATATAGCGTTCATCATGTCGTCCATCCACTCTACCGCCCCGGTATACTTGACACACATATTATCCACGATTATTTGGACAGAGGACAGCAATGGAAACAAATCTGAAAGTTTGTACACCATTTTAATTCGAAAGTTACACATTAGTTACATAAGGTTACCCTTGTGAGTACACTTATTCTCGATAATCCATTGCATACGCTGCGATACATCTACTAAGTATACTCTTGACCAATACATGGCTCGGCTCGATAACTTTTTTTACCTTACTTGGCTGGTAGTTCATCATATCAGCGGTTTGCGCTGGGAGGTTGAGCGTACCAATCAAAAGACTGCTGAAGTGACACACCTCCGATTAAAAGATGGAGGGACTTTGATGGGGTATTTTCACGCTTTAGCTTCGAAAATTGATTCAGTTGCAGTGACACTGAAAGCTATTTGAATTGACGGATGTGTTCTTGTTCATCATTGACTCGTATGGCTTAACCCAACCATGTACACTCGTTTTAGAACTCGTTGTAAGGATTGAGGAGAATTATTTAGCCATTTGTAAAAACAATTACATTTACGTGAGAGCACTTTTATTTCAGGAAGAACGACGTGCTACAGCGCCTTTAATCTGTCTCTCATTTCTCCAGGTCTCACTCTAATGTCAATATCCACGGATTGTTGTGGCATACAGTATTTGTTACTGCACACACGGTACCAGATGATTGATTAGCAGGATGGAGATGGTGGAAGATTCACAACGAACTCAATAATGCATTAGAACAATCTAAATGCACGGTACACGGTGTGTGATATCTTAAACACAACATTTGGTAAACAGGTTTTGATTTTTCACAACTGAGATGACTAATGCATATGCATAAGGTACAAGATGTAAGATCTCTGAAACCATTGTTTAAAAGGAACATTAAGTATGTTCTTGGAATCACATAAAAACGTCCAATGTTATATATGATGCTATTTTATTGAAATGTACTGACACTTGCTCAAAATTACAACGTTAAAGTGACGTTATGGTGACAATATAAAGGTGAGAATCGTATTTTGTTAAAAAACGGACATGCACCCGGGTCAACTGACCCAGGTCAACCAGTCAAAAATCATTTCAAGATCAGGATCAAATCATTATCTATAACAGGCAGAATTCAGGTTGGTAATGTTTAATATGTCATATAATTACTGTACATATAAAATTAAAAAGTTAATAATCATACATTTCTATAGCGCCTGATAATCCAATCAGTGATTGTTTCAATGACGTTTCCATTTTTTTACATGTATAAGATCTTTATACATAATTGTGGTGTCTATGTTACAATGTGCACATTAACTGAAACTATTTGAACTTAAATCATGACATATGGTATTAATTTATGCATGAAAGCCAAATAAAATATTTTAAACATTCTTACGGCCACTTTAACAGGATCAGAATGATTCACATTCACAGGGAAAACGAGTTGTACATGTAAAATTACTTCAAATGATTAGCCGAAATAACAAAACCAAAAAAAACAACCAAAACAATGCTTTACATCATGTTGTGTAAATATGATGCTTTAAAAAGGCAGAGATCATGGTCGTGATTTAACACATACTGCAGACAAGAACAACCCTGACCATTTTAGCTGGCATAAAGTAACCATAAGAGGTGATTGCAAATAGTCCTGATATATTCAAGTCAGACAGAATTCAATCAATCTCGAATTCATGGCGTGCATTGTCTGGTGTGTGCCACTTTTTCTGGATTATGTGGCTTTGTCATGATTCCTTACTTTTAGAAAAACGTATCACAATGTGTCACCATGGATATCCATTGCTCTTGCATTCACCTAAAATAGACTAGCGCCTCTGTGTTGTCCGTTTATAAGTGGTCGACAACTCCTTCTTTCATGGTAACTCCTTCTTGCATGGTAACTATTCTGGTTCTATTTTCAGAGCAAACTGATCGGATGAATAACCAAAACCTGTCATTATAAGCACCTTCCTACAATACATGACCACAATCTGTTCGAGGTGTATTTGATTGTACATGCTATTCCTCCGAGCTATTTGCTTCATATTTGCATATAGGATACTGTGACGTCCCAGTTGAGTTTTGTGACATTGACCTTTCTTTCAAGGCTTTATCATTTAACTTGTGTCAGCAGCGTATATCGAAGAAAATGGTGCGACGTATAAAGTGACAGTGGTGTTGAACTCTTCAATGTGAGAGGTAGATTTGTTGGTATCATGCGAATTCGAGAACTTAGTCAACAAGATCATCATTGAACCATATCAAACACTCTATCTGTATATTAATTAGATCACTTGAACTACCTTCATACCTCCATAACACATACAAATGACAACTCGATGGGAAATGAACCATGGTGCATGGCTGAACCGAATGATGTAATTTCATTTAAGAACTCTTTTTATTTATTCAGGCGTATTATTTAGCTATTGGTAAAACATATCTATTTTTGTGAGATCACTTTATTTCAGTAGGAAAATCGTGCTACAGCGCCTTTAAGCTTGTAGGTGGGATATCTCAAGAACTCCTCTCTGGATTCCCTTCTTATCTTACACAAAACCGGTTGATTGGAATGTATATTTCACTGACATTGACATAATTTTCAAAGTAAAGCATTGGCTATGCTTTATTCATTCAGGTGACATGTAGGCCAAGATGAAAATAGGTTTTTAAGGATGTGACCCCTATGACCCCATTTGGGGTCACGGGGTCACGAAATCTACAATTTAGAATCCCCATTGGCCAAGGAGTCTGCAAACAACTTTTCAGCTCTCTAGAACTTTTGGAACTGGAGAAGAAGATGAAAATAGGTTTTTAAGGATGTGACCCCTGTGACCCCATTTAGGGTCACGGGGTCACGAAATCTACAATTTAGAATCCCCATTGGCCAAGGAGTCTGCACACAACTTTTCAGCTCTCTAGACCTTTTGGAACTGGAGAAGAAGATGAAAATATGTTTTTAAGGATGTGACCTCTGTGACCCCATTTGGGGTCACGGGGTCACTAATTCTACAATTTAGACTCCCCATTGGCCAAGGAGTCTGCACATAAAATTTCAGCTCTGTGGAGTCAATGGTTCTGGAGAAGAAGTCGAAAAAGCGAAAAGTTAACGGATGAACGGATGGACGGACGGATGGACGGACGGATGGACGGACGCCGGACACCATGCCATGCCATAAGCCCATCGGGCCTTTCAGGCCTGATGAGCTAAAAATGTTCAGTTCCATAAAAATGAAACTTGGGATTGGCAAACAAGCGAAAACTTCCCTGAGAATGTGCCCACGTGTTTAGATGGATGGTTAAAAAACCCACATCTATATATATAGAGAATCTCACCCAAGTGTCTTCTGATATCAAATATATCAACACGAGTTGATTAAAGTTACAAATATCCGAGGCTTGCCGAGGATATTTTTACTTTAATCAACGAGTGTTGATATATTTGATATCAGAAGACACGAGGGTGAGATTTTATTTATCATTCGAAATCATTCTTCAACAATTATTAGCAAAAAAATGAACATATCTGCAACACAAAACTGCCATTTGAGTACTTCAGTAGTGAGCTCATCGACGTCATAGCATTGTGGCGTCATCAGCATTGTGGCCTCATAGCATTGTTACGTCATCAACTTTCTGACGTCATAACATTGTCAGCAGTGTTCTCAGTGATGTCAAAGCCTTGTGATGTCATTAACTGATGATGTAATAGGATTATGACGATTTCATTGTAGCGATATCTACAATGTAGATATCGCTTGTAGATATCGCTTGATCTCACACAAGTGATATCTACTGTGAGAGCCAGTTTTTGATGATAAAAACATATCATCACACATAACATTGAATCAATACTTACATACATTCAAACAATCTATTTGATGATATTATGCAACTATATAACATTTTGACAGTTCTTAATTAACCTCTTCTGATAGCTGCTAGTGGTCATATTCAATTGAAGACAAATAAAACCTCTGAATACGAAGTTTGCATTTAACATTAGCTTTTGCAGATAGAACAGATGAAGAAAAATATAAGTATATCAACATTTAAATCAAGTCAAAGACGAGAATGAATTATCTGGCGAAATCTGGATCCATATGATTACTTAAGTACATTTGATTTATGTTGTTTTAGCTTATTGTTAAATACCCGAGTGTGTTATCGATTACTAAATCTGGAGGATGGGAATTTCAGTTATTATCCGTATTTTGAATGAAATATTTAGAGTAAAAAGTAACAATACATTTCATATTTATAAGGTCGGCACTATTTCTCAAGTTTCTGGGACACTACCTATAAATCATCAGTTTCGAGAATTGTTTTATTTTCAGATAAAATAATCTACCAGTTCCGAAGTCAGGAAGATGACGTTATCTGTATGACGTTATCCTTATAAGTGAGAACATTTCATTTTCAAAAGGTATAACAGCATTTGTGCAGTCGACCAAAAATGTCATTTGAATGTGTTTTGAAGAGGTCAATATCAGGTTCATTAAATCTTTTTTAATCTATTGGTCTGATTTTTTTTGTTTTTAAGAAAATAAATAAGACCTTGGTATACTAAAAATAATGTCTGAAAATTCTGCCCATGTTTAACAAGAAACCGTCGTTTTAGTTTTTAAAAAAAACTTCTTCGATTTTGCAGTTGACTGATGACTTTTTTTACAAGGGCCTAAAACAAGCGTTTTCAGCATCTGTTTTAAGTGTAATCAGCGATTCTAATACTTTGTTTATTGTCTTGATACGTTCGTAATGAGACACAACAAGTAAAGATGTACATTCCCCAAAAAATCATCTTCTTAAAATCCACAACAAAATTACAAATAACGAAAATTCCGCGATCTGTTTTGTATTCTATCCAGAGGTTTCCAAGTGCTGAACAATAATGTTGCTGACAGAAAATGAATCTGATAATGCAGCAATCATCTTGAGCAATCAGTGTTTTTGTATCCACTACCCTACTCCATCTTAACTTGTATTTGTTGTCAATGTTTATCTACAGTATTTTAACAAATGGAGAAATGCACTGACCACCCGCTGCGTTAAAGCTTTGTTAAATTCAGGACACATTGTTCTACAACATGATAACATATTTATAAATGTTTTTAAATTCTGGTTGTAAGACTCAATAGAATAAAGGTTGGGTATATTCCACTTATGTTCTGGACCCGTTGCTTGAGGGTGAATGAATTAGTAATGCCTGAATGTCTGTCTTCGTTCATCAAACAACAATCAGAAACGGTAATCTGAGAGTCCCTTTCATTTCTCAAGCATCCACAGATCAATATCTGACTAAGTCAGTTAACAGTCTCAAAGAGAATATAGACTGCCACATGTCACAGATGAACGTACCTAAATAAATATATTGATTTATAGAAGTATGTAATGTATATTTATCTGTTCTTCATATGTCGGTGGAACATAAGTCATGTTACACTTGGTAAACTGAACTGAAATATAGAACTTGGTCGTTTTGAGTACCAATGCATATGCTGTACATACTCTTAAAAAAATACAAGTTATGTACATCCCATGTATCGACTATACACTGTGTTCTTAAGTTTCTAATAGAAGGGCTGTCCTGCTTTTTGAAATTTGGGTATGTGTTGGAACATGTTTACATGCAGTGAAACATTTCACTCCAGAGATAAGTCTACATATGCTCATTTGCATAAGAAAGACCTCCATTTTTAAGAGAGTACAAAACAAAATACTGATTTCGGAGAAAGTAGATACCGAATGTATTCGACACAAGTAATTAAGCATTCCCAATGTTATACATCAGAGCATGATACTTTTATTATCATGTACATTCAAACACACATATTCTGCTGAAATCGCTGTTTCAAAGGGGTTTCCTGGACATCTTTTGTTTTTAAGGTCAAATGAAATATGGAAATTATATTAGAATAAATTAATGTAAACATAAAAAAATCTGCTAGGACTTAAATTTATTGCCGCGTATTTACTGCAGGACGTTTTTGACTTTTCTTAGCTCGTCTAGTTAAATATATTCGAAAATGACTTTTTCTTACAAAAGTGTGTTTCTCAGGAAAAATGAACAGATAATGGTTTTAAATTTCAAACCTACTTGTGTTTGCTTCTGAAGACATGATGTAAATCTGTTTCAGTTGTATGTATCGCTCATGGTTTGAAATATCTTGTTTTTGTGTGGGACATTTTTTTTATATGACTTTATAAGCTTAAATAACTTTGGATTACCATACCAAATTATACATAAGTTGCCCTTATCCAGCTCAATTGGTCATTTACGTAGGTACATTAGTTATTTTATCCCACTTCGGGTCTCGTTGCTATGGTTCCTTTGTTATAAGTGTAGGTGTAATAGCTGATACACTTACATTTTCTTAAACACCTTCACCTTTCAGATACACCTACATGTTTTGGAGAACTGTAATGAGTTGTTATTGTGTCAAACTGTATCCGTTACAACATATTTAGATGAACAAATGCATACACGTGAATGAATAAATATGCACAAAAAAAGAAACGATCAAAAACATTATTTTTAATATGACAATATAATGTCAACATCATATATTTGCTCGCGTTCTTACAGTGATTCATGTTGGTAGGTATAAGTTGCCTCTCTACAGAAACATTCGGATCATATGATGGGGGCTTAATCAGTAGATGCAAATTTATAATGATGAGTACACATTAACATTGTGTTTGAAAATATCAGTGTTTTTCTTTTTTTTAAATACTGACGGAATAAGCATGTTTCCACACTTTATGGGTGTGTCTCAGTATTCCTCCGGTTTAAATATACTGAGTCATACACCTTTGAAAGTGTGATTACATCTCATTCATACATGTAATGGATTGGGAACATTTAGGAGACTTAGTTGATGGTGTCTTCGACCAAATGAATGTTCAGATATTCTGCTTCACAGTAACCATACAAACTTCATGTACGTGTTGAATTGAATATTTCCTTCATTCATTCATTCATTCATTCATTCATTCATTCATTTTACGTTATGGCCTCCACCGGAAAATCAGTATGCACTTGTACTGGACAGACTGCATTAGCTTTAGTATATAAGGTAAGCATTGTTAATACTTCATCATGATCTGTTTAATGTGACTCGGTGCAACAGCGTAAGTTCAAATAAGTATTGATTGATGACGTGAACTGCAGTACAAAACAGGTAGCAGATTCATGAGCTTATATATAGTATCAACCATTTACAATAGATCAGCGTGAATTTGCTATGCACCTAAGATGTTTGTTCGATGAAACAAAATAAGTGGCAGGGAAAGTCGATATTGATTCTCTTTGTCAGCTGTCAACAGGTTCATGCATCACTAGCATATACTGTTACACTGCATATATCATCAGCTGAAGACAACGATGGACGCCATGAATTATCTTCTGGTGCTGCGTTTAATCGTGATACTAGCAATAAGAAGAGCAGATCTCAAAATGTGTACACATTTCGGTAACCTGTCTGTTATTCAGATGGATCAGATGCTTCCTCATTCTCTGATGGTCATCACCACAGCAAGTGGAATCATGCAGTGTGCGCAGTTATGTCTGTACAGAGATAGATGTAAATCTTTCAACTACAAGCTGGAAAACGAAGAATGTCAACTGAACAGCATGACGAACACAAACGAGGTATCACTACCAAAGTCTAACAGTGTGGTTTTCTCTGATATCTCCAACTGGCCCAAAAGACTTGCAGATGTATGTGCAGATCATTCATGTTCAGCGAACTCTCAATGTGTGCCAGTCATTGATGGTCAGTACGAGTGTCAAGTAGTGGAATGTATTGGCAAACCTATTGTAGAGAATGGCTTTATCAATTCAAGCAATGAATTCACTGCTGTTGGAGACAAGCTAGCATTTCACTGTAACAATGGATACACATCTACATCTAACAGTGTACGATGCTTGTCTAATGGTACCTGGTTCGAGTCTGTCTGTACAGCCTTATCCTCCTGCAGCCAAGTGAAACAGTATTTACCGAAGAGTCCTGATGGAGAATACTGGCTTGTTCTGACCAACAGATCCTACACCTCAAACATCTATTGCCACAAAATGGACTCTGAGGAACCTGAAGAGTTTCTGACACTTCATAATGAAAATTACGGGATATATCCACAGAAGTCTAATTTATATTGTGGAGAAGAAACAGAACTTATTGGTGATTGCAGAGGTAAAGGGGGTGAAATATGGTTCAGGAAAATAAGAATAGAACCAAATAATGGCCTATCTATTCTTGTAATACATGACCACACATTTGCTTCCATTGGTGGCAGCAGTAGTGATCTGGTATATGGAAATGCCCATGATTGTTACACCACGCACCCTAATCAGATGATATCCTGTGGAGTCATTGGACGGTTCACCATCGATCTGAGAGGCACTGGCTGGAGAGTGATGGAGGGACAAAAATGGGAACTGTATGGATATCTACCTGCAATGGAACCTGTCGAGTGGAAGTTTAATGGAACCGTTATAGAACTGACATGTGGCGGATATCCTGGTGGATGTAAACCAACTGGAGGGCTCTTCCTGGAACCTTATCCAGAGTGAGGCACATCCTGGTGGATTTAGATCATCTGGGGGACTGTTCCTGGAATATATCCAGTGTGAACCATGTCATGGTGGATGTTCACCATCTGGAGGACTGTTCCTGGAACCATATCAGACTGGAGATGCTCCTGGAATGCATTTAAGTCTAACCTCTTAATTCAGTAATATTATGTTAAAGTGATAAATCTGTTTGCCTTTAGAAGTAAGAAGTACCATTAACATATTTGACAATTAATACTGCATACTATGCAAATATATTTTCAGGTCTGTATGTAAAGGTTCATGTGGTGTAAAGATGTGCTCTCTTTAATATCATTGATTTTTTTCTAGTTCATGGCTTACTATTAATTTTGATGATTTCAAGTCACACGTGAGTGAGTTTGTCAACACAAAAACAAACACCACAACAGTACGAGGGGCGTTCAATAAGTGTTGCAAGCGGGGCATTGGTGTTTACATAAACAGTGTCAGCTTATAGCAGGTGTTACTATAGTCAAAACATAACATTGACACATGTCAAAACAATTTCTAGACATAACAATTATTTAGATATAATAGCTGCGCTGACCTAGGGGTCTCCATAATCATGGATTCTCTCAAACATGAACAACGCGCTGTGATCAAGTTCCTTACTAAAGAGGGATGCAAAGCTACAGAAATACATAATCGTATGTGTAATGTGATGGGTAAGGATGCTCCTAACTTTTCAACAGTTTGTCGCTGGTCTCTTTCGTTCAAGCGGGGCAAGGAGTCCTTAGACGATGACCCACGGTCAGGCAGGCCATCTGAAGTCACCTGACCGGAAGTTATTGCCGCTATCAAAAGACGAATTTTAGCTGACCGCCGTGTTAAAGTTTCTGAACTGTCTTTGGAATTCCAGATATCAGTTGGAAGTGTTGAAAAAATAATTCATGACCATCTTGGTATGTCCAAGGTATCTGCAAGATCGGTACTCAGAAACCTCACAGCACAAGATCGCCAGAAAAGAACCGAACGTTGCATGGAGCTCCTGGATCGGTTTAATGCGGATGAAGCCAGGTTTTTGTCTCGTCTGGTGACAGGTGACGAAACCTGGATCCACCACTGGGACCCGGAAACTAAACTGGAATCCAAGCAATGGAAGCACCCGAGTTCACCGCCTCCCCTGAAGTTTCGCACTCAACCATCAGCTGGCAAGGTTATGGCGACAAACTTTTGGGATGCAAAAGGCATATTATTAATTGATTACTTGCCAACCAAGACTACAATGAATGGTCAATATTATGCCAAACTTATGCAAGAATTGCGAAAGACAATTCGACAGAAACGCCGTGGAATGTTGACACGTAGTGTTCTGATTTTGCATGACAACGCTCCAGTCCACAAGTCAAGAGTTGCACAGGCCGCTATACGTGATTGTGGATTCGAACAGCTTAACCACCCACCCTACAGCCCAGACCTAGCCCTAGTGACTACTTCCTGTTCAGAAACCTGAAATCCGCCCTACGTGGAAGGTACTTCCGGGATGACGAAGACGTCAAAGCTGCCACAGAGGCGTGGTTAGGGGGGCAAACGGAAGACTTCTACAAAAGCGGCATCAAAAGTCTTAAAGAGAAATGGAATAAGTGTATTGAGGTGAAGGTTAACTATATTGAAAAATAAAAGTAAAACATTGACTACGCGAGTTGGTTTTATATTGAAGTTGCAACGCTTATTGAACGCCCCTCGTATGTAGGGGTTGAATATGTTCGATAGTTATGCACTGGGAGCACTCAACGTCCAAATAGCACATTTAAAATTCCTTTTAATAAAGAAATGGACGACTTGCTACACATTCCCTAGATTCAATAGGTGTTGAAAATATTAAACGATAACATGACTATCAAAACATTTGAATGAAATGGTACTTTTAGAAAACATGTGATGAACATGCAAATGGTTTCGAAAGGTGGGAAGTGTTATTTAATATTTGTGAGGATCTGACTATTTGTTCGATTGCACTACGCAAGTTTGAGTTGTATCAATGATTTATTTCATCTCAATTAAATGCAAAAAATGTAGGTTGTATTGGCCCTTTTCACTTTTGTAACTTTTTCCTTGACAATGTACAAACAAACATGTAAATGTGTAAATTACCAAGTACATCTAATTTATATGTTACCCATTCAATATGTCTTTACATATCCTCTCATTCGATTTAGCTTTTGATCCAATCTAGATTGCTCTTGGTTAGTCTTGATTAATTTTTAAGCAAGAAATGTTTTTATGTTTGTAATTAAGTAATAAAAACAAAAAAGTAAAATTATTTAATTTTATTATAATGACACGTGTATTAAATAACAGACGGATAGGTTACAGTTAATTTCTACTTAGCAACATCCAAAAAAAACTTACAGTGTCTGGGATCGTGTTGTTAACAAGATTTGTTTCTTCTTTGAAGATGCCGAAATGGACATCAGTTATGTCCTCTATAGACTCCAGGAAATCCATCCATCATATCAATTACTTCATTGATCATCCCCTGATATACATTGCATCTGTCAGAATTCTCAAAGATGCATGTAGAGTGTCATGTAATATTAGATATTGAAGAAACAAGATGAATCTGAAATACAAATATTAGAAGGTTTTACATTAATGATAACTATCATATGCATTGTAAAGGTACAGGGAATGGACTTATTTATAGATATATGTTGATGTGTTGTGATTTTAAGACATATATATATATATATGTATAATGACATTTCTGTGTCAACCCACACTTATTTCAGAGTATTCACCCTTTACTTAGAACGAATGAACTTTCCCATGTCAGACTCCTCCCATAGTGTATGATTGTATGATTCGATGGATATTTTGAAAGTTATGGCCCATATATAACAGCTCCTGGCTTTTTCAATTCAGTGTTTACAGAGGAACGAATGTGAATGAACAGTGTTGTTCGGTCTCAGAGAACTATTGTTCCGAGTTTTGGAGTTGATTTCCCAATCCGTCACTATCACTGAAGAACGGGCAGTCGTTGGTGGCAATTGAAAATAGTTTCCAGGATTTATGTTCTACATGTTTTACAATTTCCCAAGAGAACTAAACTGAAAAGAAAATTTCAGTGCAAAATAAGACCCAGCGACTTATCTGCATACTCTCAGTCTTGTAGAGCATTGCTAAAATCAGTTTAAATGGTAATGATCCAGTTCTAAAACATTGATTATGCAGATACTATGAGTATAGTTTAGTTTTATTGAATTCCAACTTCAATATGAGCGTCAATAATTAAACTGATTATCAAAATTGAACAGGTTTTAATTTCCATGCATTGATTCAGAGGAGAGAAATAAAACTGTTTTACACAGTGAATTCAAACTGTTACATACTACTCCAGAAGAGGAATTGAATAATGTTTATGTTCGCTTTTCATTTCTTGAAATATGACCTCCTTGAGTATAATGAAACATAGTTATTACTATCTAATGCGTTGTATGTGTTGCGCATGTTAACCTTCTGGGGGACTCGTCCTGGAACATTATCCAGAGGGAACTATATCTTTGTGGACGTAAAACATCTGGAGAATCTTGAATTTTTACCTTCTTTATTTATATCACATTGACAACTACACGTAAACAAAATAACGTCCATGAAAAATTCGCGGTCAGTGTGTTCGTGTCATCTGTACTTGTGGGAAATCTTCCAAGAGAGTTGAGCAAGACATTTTCCTGTTTCTTAAAACATGGCGGTTGCAAAAAATGTGTAGTGAGTGATCGTTACAGACATTCGACAGTCGCCGGGGGACTGGAAATACCATGTACCTCACACTTTACTGGACATAAGAGGTTGATAGCAAGATTGAAAACTCTTCTTAATAAAACATCACTAAGATAAGTCGTTACAAAAGAGGGACGTTTATTAGGGGTCCTTTTCCGCGAGTCAAAAATGGCTTAGGGGGGCGTTTATTAGGAGAGGGCGTTTATTAGGATGAATATGATATATATATATTCCCATATGACCTTTATTGCCCTGCCTGACATGAAACATTGTTCAATCGTCAGTGATCTCTGAAGGAATTGTAGAGAGGAAATAATATTAAGGTTACTGGAGATGTTATCTGAACATATTTCTTACGATAAATGACTATTTTCAATCAACAAGATGTTTATTCATCAATCAGAATATGACCAATGAATGAAACTGGACATAATGGCCCGTGAATACTGGCTTTGAAATACAAGACATAATCAAACAACATATACAGAAGCTTCATTTTAAGATACAGTGGTTATTGGTTTGCATGTGTAAATGCATGCTGAGCATACCATGGATACTTTATTCTCGTTAGCTCGACCATAGTGGTCATTGACAAGAACATTACTTTACCGACATTTGCCCAGTTCAACGATCTGTCTGTGAGTGGCATGTTGTCTCACTTAATTAGTTCTTCCATCGCAGACAAAATATGTCTTTTCCTGTGGAATATATATTCCCATATCACATATATAGCATCGTTTGACATGAAACATTGCTTCTATTTCAGATATATCAAATCCAAGGTAATTCATTTTGACAACTTTGTTTACTAATAAAACTCCCATTTAATCAATTTGTAACTTAAATGATAAATAATCTGTACAAACACCATTTTGAAATAACGATCTTACCATATCAACAGACAGGATAATCTAAAATAACCTGATGAATGACATTGCCAGTCTTCTTTGTAAGCTATACATGTACGCTTATTCAAGTTTTCAGGCAGCATATTCCGTTTTGTAACTCTGTTGAAAATGATGTGATGCTTCGTTTGCTCTGAAATATAGGTATTTTTTAGAGGTGATTCACCAAATCTGCATAATCTAAGTCAATATTTTCTATCAAACTGGACATATATTTGTTTGCCTTAAGTGAGTCATCATTATTTTGGAAGACAAACATCTATGTCATTGTAATTCTGATTAAGAGAATCCAGAAAATGATTTTCGAAAGGTTATCATACAATATTTGGTCGATTATCAATAATCAATCAACCGATTTGAGATTTAGGTCTCTCTACAACAATTTGAACTTACATCAGGTGATCAACATCAACACACTCATTCACGATGAATGTACAAACATTGTCTTATATATCAACTGAAATGACAATTACTCGTGCAAACATAGATGTGAATGTACTATACAATTCATGTTTAATGTTCTCTTATGTCATAACAGAAAGACAGAAATGGCGACACAGACCACATAAGTCATTAATGGCATGATTGGTATTGACAAATAAAAGGCGAAATGTGTAGTGTAAGTGTAAGCGAGGTGTTTGTCTGTAACCTATTTAAACTGCAACACTTACTCCATTGTGACTCAGTGTAAGAGAATGTAGTGAATAATACATAAAATATCGGGCGAAAGGAATGAAACCAACTTTTCAACATAGTCGGAAAAAGTGGATTTTGAATGACTTTGATGAACATATGTTTTGTAAAGATATCTGTATAATTTAATTTATAATGGTATAATAATTTGCATTATTATGTATGCACACACACAGATCATGAATTGAAATTGATTGAGAAAAAAACGTTCTCAACGGAATACACTCAACCGCAAAACAAAAGTCACCACATTTTCAACGGTGTGAAAAACGAAATAATGCTGCCGGAGAAAGACGATTTTTCAGAAAACAAGCCAAGAAAGGCATTTTTAACTCCCTTGGTTCGCCCAGTTATGGAGATTCAAAACGATGATTTCTTAATACGTGGGTTTCACAGAAATATGAACAGATAATGGTTTTGAACTTTTAAATCTAGTTTAGTTTGCTGCTGGAGACATGATGTATCTCTGTTTCAGTAGCCTTTGTTACGCGCGGATTAAATTATCTTGTATTTTATATGGTGACGTTTCTTTTGCTGTTGAGTGTATTTCATATTTATGTTTAAACTAATAAAATATGGAAAGTTCATCAAAATGTTTTTTTTATAATAATGTAACTTCTTAAACGTTTTCCTCACTCATGAATACACGCATCATGCGTTATTATCAATAAGAAGAAGGGTGACAGAGGTTTTGGCCGAGATGAAGACCTGTGAGTGAGTGAGTGAGTGAGTTGGTGTTTAACGCCGCTTTCAAGAGTATTTCAAGATGAAGGTGACATATTTTTACTGAAACAGGACAGGACAACGAATGTTGGTGTGGGACTTGAGGGTAGTTACACATTAATTGATTTCGAAAATGAAATTACAAATTACAAAACACGAAATATGTCAATCAACGAGAGATACATACATAGAGATACATTATGTCTTCAACCAAAATTAATTTGAATTTTCAAAACCATTATCAGTTCATAGTTCTGAAAAAAACACGTTTTTAAGAAATTGTCCTTTCGAATTTCCTTAACTAGACACAAATAGTAAAAATGACATTCCTACATACATATTTTAGTCAAAGAAGGCACATTATGCACATTATACGAACATCATTTCAATATCTTATAAAAGCTCACCTTAAATATCAATTAATAATTCCGGAAATAACAGTTTCAGCAACCCATGAGTGTTTGAATAGATATAAATTATGAAGTATCATACTCTTTATGAATTGTTTTTATATCTCTTCCCCCCTCGGCTTTATGATGGCATATTAAATTGTCACTATATGACATAATATTTAGACAGGAATAACTACACAGATCATGTAACTTAATAATGATATCATCTCTTTTGGGCAATACATGAGGAAGTGTATAATTCAGTGGACTGATTCTGTATGACTAGACAGACATGAGACAAGGTAGTTCAGTGCAAAGTTTTATAGTAAAATGACGTATGTGAATAGATTTAAGGACAAAAGGATGACCATCACGACATACAGTAATGTAGGTGATTTGTGCCGTTTCCTGTTATATTAATACAGATAAAACAGAAGTTTGTAAGTATATATACAACTGATGTGTAGAATGACAAATGTAAAAAGTTTACAGTTTAGCTTACTTCCTCAGAAAACATGTTCTGCAAATGGTTTATCAATGGATATTAATAATTAATGATTTGAGAATACTGTATCCGTTGTATGAATACATAATATTTTGCAATATGTTAGTTTGCAATATCCAATCTGAAATATTTGATCTCGACTGCTGATGGTTTGCTTTACAAAAGACATGTTCTGATGATGGGTCATCAACGATATTCGGTATCTGTCTAACAGACAAGTACTTCAGTGCTCATTATACGATGCCAAACATAACCATCAAACACATTATTTACTGCCAGGTTTGAAAGTCTGACATGTGACTTCACACATGAGGTATGGTCTTACCAGTTCATTAATGTCATTTTCTCTAAAAGTTTGATATCAGTGTCTGTCCAATAGTTGATTGTAAATACTAGATTTAGGTTTCTATTGAAGAGGTCAGTGAGGGAATGCAGTAAAATCAGTTCAAAAGCACATGTGTACCTTGTGAGCAATGCATTACCCGATATGGTTCGATAACTGCAGCCGACGCTGACATGTTCAGTTGATGAAGTGAAAAGACTACGTTACTTCCTGCAATAATATCAGCAGACATGATATTATTCACCCACTCTTGGAATAATGATCCGATCCGAAATCATGTTACGTAATCTCGAGAACAGCTAACCAATAACATATTTATGTATTTCCGATAATCCTTTGTGCATTCCTGTCTAGTTATTATGAATTACTGGCATTATTACTGAGGAATCTGTTTCCTTTGTTTATTTTGATCTATTCTACCTTGAAACGTCTCACCTTGACCACATCTTTCATCAACGAATATCACGTTATGCTCATTAAAGAGCGTCTACTATAAGTGATACAATAGTACTAGCGGCCGTGATGATGGCTTCAAACTCTAGATTCTTAGAACAGTAAAGGAATCCCTTGACTGTACTTAAGTGCGATCTGATCTTTCTTTGCAGGATTGCTCTAACCTAGACGACATCTGTCACTGATGGAAATCTACTTAAGTTGTCACATGTTACTCTCGTGAAGTGAAAAGCTATTTGTCTGCAATGGCGCAGAGGAAGAGATATACTTCGAAATCTGATGACCATTATACTTAATGTACATAATGGGCAGTCTCCTTCAGACAACGTGCAATAGATTCATCAAGAAAAAAGGTAGCGTTTTACTGTTTCCCAGCCGAATACTTGATTATGAGTTGTTGTTCTAATTAACGAAAAGTTTGTACTATGTTATGTTTACACAATTAAAGTGGATATGTTAGAAAGTTAAAATGCACTTTCTCAAGCCATTTCTGAAATGTGTCAACAATACAACATTTGATTTTTAAAATAACCCAGCTTTAGAGAAAAACAAAATTAAATGAGTTTACTGAGTGAGTTAAAGTTGCTATCAGGAAGCATCAAGGTAGAATATAGCGAAATAACTGATGATTAAGAGAAAATAAATAGCAGTAGGCAACTCTTTTAGGTTATAAGTATGATATTCTCAAGACTAACCTGGCCTAATGTACCATCTTTATAGCAGTTTCAACATTGGAATATGAAACCTTAGCTGAGGAGCCAACATATTTATGATACATAAGGTAAAATATATCGACTTTATAACGTATTTATCATACTGAATGATGCAAACGCACAAAACTGCTATCTTCATATTGATATCAATTAACATGGGGAAGGTTTCTAACACATAGGTTCAGTTGTTAGATTATCAAATGTCAGTAATCAAGGGTCAAAGGTCAGGGTCACAAGTGATGTTTTGAAATCAGATATCAGTCTTGCGATCTCTCAATGCTTTGCAGAAGACATTCTCTTCATGCACAGGAACGTCATAGTTTATATTTCTCCTGTTGTTGAACACTTAAAGAAACAGTGGAAAATTTAAATATTGTGTGTACTTCGTTATAGTAAGCAAATGTAATAATGGAGTCCCACGAGGAATAAAGCAAATGAAAACAATTAAATTGTCTGTAATTAAAAGTGCATAAAAAAAAATACATTAATCAGACTAACATTTGCAGAAAAGTTTACTTTGAAATATCGAGTATTTCTGCGCAAAAGGAGTGAAGAACACACTTCAAGAGGAAGAGACATAAATCATACCTCATCTATTGATTTTATGAAAACAGCTAATGTCAACTCCACGTCTTCTTCATATGCTATTATATATGAGCTCCTAAATTAATTTTACGTTTTTGAAATAACAAGAAATATCCCTAGATTTTTAAGTAAGAAGATACGTCTGGATCAACAAGCCAACACTGAGCAGTATCTCATATCATAGAGGTAGGGTGGCTCGAACTGTGTTTTCCTGGGGTTAATTGAAATGAATCTTAGCTATATTGTTAGGTGGATTTTTATGATGGTCACTTCTACGTATTCCAGAAAAAATAAGAATGATGAAAATAACGTTTACTTGACGTTTCAACCAAATACGAACTAGTATTTACAAAAAATTACATATAAGCACAATACTCTTCAAATCACAAACTTAACAAAACAAATCATCTCCTCTCAAATCGTCTTAGTTCACCTAGTATTCTCGAAAGAAGGTATGATTTGAGAGTATATGGTTAACAGTAGTGACACATTAAATTAGCCATCCTTTTCATATTCAGGACGTTATACTTGTTTCCATGAAGTATTGATCTTCATAACACACGTACTATGAATGTCAAAGGGTCAAACAGACTGACTTGTATAACAAACTATGTGTCAATCTTACCTATAGCATGGAGGTTTTTGGGAGCATATAATTTATATCATGATAAAACTCGTGACTGATAAGGTTTCTAATTGTTGGCTTACAGCTATGACACACTGAGGTATCATCATCACATTCTTTGGGATGCATTGTCATGGTCAATTAGTGGCATAGCCCACGGTTAAGATGACTTAATCAGTGACATTTCAATGGCTAAAGACTGGCTTGTATCTGGTTCATCATTGATTGAATAGTTACCATTTTCAGGTACAATTTAGTAGCAACAAAACATTTTGGCCATCTTTATAATCAGCTTTATATAAATATCAAACATTGCCCGAAGGATTCTTAAAATGAACTGTTCTTAATGTCTATCAGCATGTTAGAATATGTGTTATTATGAACGTCTCATTGAATATCCAACCTTATTGTATGCATGGAACCAGTTGGTCCCACGGTCCATCAGACTAACACAGGACGGATCCAGAAGAATCCGATAAAGGAATCCATCCACTTTTTGTCATGTATAAATTGTTTGCCGTTCAGAAATCAAGTCTGTTTTTTTTTATCTTGAGAATGTCATTCACTGACCATACAATAGTACCTTAATAGATGTTCAGAATCAGAATATAGTTCAGTAATGTATATCAATGTTTCCAGTTCACTAACTATGTAGGGAAAACAATCAGTCAACGGTCAAATTAACAATGAGGTCATGACTTAGCATCTTCTTGCAACTATGCCTCATTTTAACTATTAACACTTTGTTATAAACAATGAAAAGTGATCATTGGTTGTTGAAATTAAAGTTTAAGGTCACGTGATATGGGTTAAGGCCATTTTAACCCTTTGATTAAATTGTGAAAGCAGAAATAGGTTTTAAGAACTCATATTAACACTGTTGATTATGCCCCATGTTAATTCGTTTGATATGCTATCATTCAACGTCAAAGGTCACGGTCACGGACAATCTATAGAGTTTAATGTTCAGTTGTGTTTTGTGGTATATTTATTTTTAAAAATGCCCATTTTATTGTGGCTATGGAAAAGGCGAAACAGTTAAAGGCGACACCCTTAGTTTCCAGACTGCTGTGCTTTTGCAGTGTCCCGCAAACACTTATCTAGTTTTTAAAGATTGCAGTTACCGATCAAATCACGGTATTGCATATGTATAGTGATGTATGTCAGTTGTATCCCTTTCACATGAAATACCCGTTAAAATACTTTGAATATTTAGCATAGTACTTTCTTCAAAAATATAACTTACGTGTCTTGTTTTTAATATAACCATGTGTTAGGTCTAGGATACAGTATGTAATTTGTACTTAATGACATTATGTAAGCAGATGTAGAACAGCAAAGTTTCTTACACTGCCCAAAGTGAGTGAAGCTGTTTGTCCATTGATGCCAGAAATAATATGTTGATTGGTGCACGAGGTAAGTTGTCCATTAATGCCTCTGGTACCAAAGCTAAGAGGACCTGTCCCTCAATGTCACTAAGAGGTATAAGCTGCAGTATATATTAGTAACTTACTCCCCGGGATGAATGTTCCCTATATCCTCTAGGATTCTGGTATTTCATAGAGGATAGAAAGAACAGTCTATACATTATCTAAGGAATCTGAGGCGTGACTTCCATTCAATATTTCCTTTCCGAGTTTCAAAAGGTTGATAATGAATATGAATACAATTGATACATCATCAATGTTCGGAAATATTTGAACCATTTATTCAAGTGGCGATGGTGAAACCATTTTGCCCTGAACAGAGGGCATCTCTAAATGTTCATTTGCTTGTGAGAAACAAACATTTTTCAAATATGTATGTCCAGTCATTTAGCTAGGCTATGTCTGATGTTTTATAATACTAGATGTACGCGCACTATGTACATCTATTAGTTATATATCATATCAAAGACAATACTAAACATTTCAAATAACTGATTTTTAAAATTAATTTTAGAATAGCAGTAATGGAAACATATGTTATAAGATTATCAATATGTCAAAGGTACATGTATTCTGTTTAGTCGACCTGTAAAACTGAACAAGACTTTATAAAACTCTTCATATTCAGACAAATAGGATCTTGTCAACTCGTGAACTTGACCTTTGACCTTGAATGTGAAAATGTCAAACAAATTCACCAGTGTTATAAGTAAGAAGTTATATATATCAGTTCTTAAAACCTTACTAGGAAAAAAGTTATAGCCAGTCCTAATCTGAACTGCTAATTAACTAACATCACACAATGCAGCACGTCTATTAGAAGGGATAGCTTCCCCAAATTTACATTAGATATTATAAAACATTAACGACGTAATAACTGTCGTGAAGTTTCTGTGGCAAATTGTACTATGACCAAGAGTGTCAAAATTTGTGGGAATCGAAATCTCCCGACTTTTACTGAAATGTGGCTCTAGGGCAGTTTTATTCAAACGTTTACTTACCTAATATCCATCTTCATTGTTCTACACAGGTGACCTGTGTAAAGGAGGTGGGAGAGTTCAGTTCAGTTCTCATGTAGATTCCTTGTCCTACTGAAGTTGCCTTTTGCATTGGAGTGGAAGGGAAGCTGCTCTCGTCTTTAAAGTGAGATAGTCTCGCCGACCTTCATTACATGAGTCCAATTTCGTCAACGAGGTTCCTTTAAAAGTCATTGTAGTTTGAAACATCCTGGCAAACTGAAAAACTTAGGCAATGACAAGCTAACCAATTATGTCACCTGAAAGCAATAAAAAGGAGGAATTGTGTTGTCCTAAATTATTTCATCTTCTTCACTTACACATTCCAATACTCTGTTTTTAAATATTTGAAATCAACGTTGTTTTGTGCAAAAAATAATGAAGGATGACATTGTACGATAATGAAGTATATATCCTGCATCAGGGAAACACAACTACATATTTAGGTTACCAAGGCTCGTAACATACAATATTTTTCCTAATAGGGATTTTGGGCTGTTGCCCATTCTAGATAGACACCCATTTTTATCTTTATGATTTTAAAAATATTTTGTTGCACTTATTACAAGGATTCTGGTCGGTCGAGAGCCCTCAAACAATTGCAACCAATTCACGATGAACATAGATAAAATGTCCATTCTGACGTCTCAAACAATCAAAACAAAAAGAAAGTGTCTGTCTTTTCATTTTGGAAATCACAACTGATGCTTGAAAGAACAAATCTTGCCAGTAGAGTGCTCAATACATGATGACTTGCAGTTATACTTTGAATGATGCGCACAACTCGTTAAGCAATATTTAAATGTATTTCAAAGTGGTTTCAAGAAAAACGTACATAATTTTCAATTAATCTATTGATTTTATGAATATTATATATTTACATCTTATGTCACATAAACCTCACCTTCAAATGTGTTTATTATAAATGAGGTTTAAAATCATGTTTCTGCATTGGTTGGGTAACAAAAATGATCCTTAGACTTTTACATTTACAATAATCATTATTGAGATTTTGAAAACTGTATCTCTGACGTGTTAAGCCAGAATAGACGTCAATCTGTAGCTCAGACCCTGCAGTGTGGTGTGAACTGTTTCTTAGAGTTAATTGAAATGAATTTAAGAAATATTGTTACCTGCATTTGTTTGATGATCAATTCTACGTTTTCCAAAGAAAACATGATCAATGATAATAATGTATACCTGAAGATTCACGGAGCTATAATCCAATGTAATGTTGGATGTGAGTCTAGTTCTGGTTGTATCTACCATGGCGTGGAAGATAGAAGAGTTGCCAAAGAGGTTTGGAAAGACTTCACTTTTTGGACACTTTGATAAAACGTTCATTGATTCATTAAGAAGGAGTATTGAAAACACAGGTCCTAAAACAAATGGTTCGGAATTTCTCATTGTGAGTATAACAGGAAGCAAGGGATGGAGAGAAGTGTTCAAAGGATCCTCGGCCTCAAGTAAACTCAAATGGACTGGACTTAAAGTTCATGGTACGTTAACATCAATCGTATATAACAGAGATGCAGATACCTTATTTTGGTCAAACACTATTAGCATATACAAACATGTAATTGGGAATACATCAAATGTAAAATTTTGTAAATTGTCCGGTAAATATATGAATATATACACAAATCATTTGTTTTTTTGTATCCGACATGCTACATAATCCTATTGTCAAAACCCCTCTGCATACCTGTAAAGAGAAGACAATTTGGTATCGACCCTACCCTGTTTTAATTTTTGGCATGGTAATTGATGGCGATCAGATTTGTTGGGCGGAAGGAAAAGGGATTCCGAGAAAGATTCTCTGTGCCCATCCATCATCTAGTAAGACACATCGTGTGCTGATGACTGGAGGGGTATACTATCATATTGGTCTTTACAATACACCATCACTGATATTGATCACTTGGACAAATAGACGGGGCCGTATTACATTTGAAATAAACAGACAAGGACGGGGAGATAGAAAAAGGAAGCTTTGTCATTCTTTCAAAGATCTACACCCAATTGTTTTTTTTCTTAAAAAATCGGTCATTTATTATACAATTGAAGCATCAACAAGCCTCAAAGCAATGCATATACACATGGACTGTACCGTTTTTAATGTTATTTCTATCTGTGAATGTCCAATGGTTAGAAATCGTTTTCAAAAGCATGTTCTCTTTACCTTGTTTTAAGTGAAACATAATCCAATTAAAATTGAAAGATTGTTGAGTTCATCGTTTAATTACTAAAGTGTAGAAATCATCATGAACATATTCTTCTCTTTATGTTTTTATGATACCATATGTTGTGAAATTAACATTGATTTCACTGAATTAACGTGGATCTGCAAACATATAGCAACATTATGTTTCGCTTAATCTCTGATTGATCCCATGAAGCAAACTTGAGACCTTTGCTGACCATATATTAAAGAACTCAACTCAACATCTCTAAAGTGTCTGGCAAATTGATCACGATTTGTGCTCATCATCTCTAAAGAAGAAGGCAACATCTTAACAAACTACACTGAATATCTCTAAAGAGTGAGTCAATATAATCAAGAATTTTGATCACCAACTGTGAAGTTTGGGGCATTATAAAATGGAACTGGACTGGACAAATTTGAAGAGTGGGGTAAATAATCACAAAGTGTTCTCAACATTTCTGAAGACTGAGGCAAGATAATGACGATTTTACGATTAAATTACTTACTTAATTACCTACCCCAGAGCGATTTGATTACTTCTATTTCGTACATCATGTCATGTTTTACTGATTGAAAAAAGGTAGATGGAATAGGAAACATATATCTGAATAAAAATGTAAATTGTGTTCTAGTGATGATGTTGGAGATGACTTTCATTATGTTTTTGACATTTCACAAAAGACCAACCAAACTAAACTTATACAAACTATTTTTGTGTTAAAATCTCAATTTGAAATCGGCGTTGTGTTACTTTGAATCTCAATGTAAGTAAACATAATATTGTTCAATTCAAAACCATTTTACATCTGAGTGAGGAGATATGACAAATTCAGTTCAAAATGTGACACTACAGTTTCGGAAAATCCAAGAAACAGTACATGCAAACATTATCTGCACGACTACAAATCGATAATATTAGCGGTTAACACGCCAACCTTCATCTCAGTTATCAAATTTGTCTATGCCAATAAGACTTACATATGTATTGTACTCAATGTACTGATAATGTAGTCATGACAGTGAAGCATGTATATGTATAAACAAATGTTGGATGGAACTATATGTTTTTCCAAACTGAACATATCATTGCAATACATTGGACTAAAAATAGACCCATAAGCCTGCTTTCCACAGAAATATGCTTCATAATCAATCGAACAGGCAATTTTAAATTTGAAAAGAATGAACAAATGTTTGACTTCTTGTTTCAGGGAAAATAACCCTATACATTCTTATTGCTGGCATCTAGCAATGAACAAACTCTCAAAAACATTTTCATTTAATTCATAATATAGGCGACTTCAAAATATGTTTAAATAAATAGGGAAAGTTAAATATCACCTTTTACTTTAAATGATATATTATATTATAATTATAACGTTTTATTTATTAATAAATAATGCATGTAAATTGTTAATACAAAACATACCTAGACCTTCATCACACAACATAAATGATCAAGGATCAATTATTTTATTTGAGTCATTTAATTGAATTGATAAGTAATCAAAGCTTTTATCCCCAAAATGGCCACAATGCAGTCTCCATTTTGCTAAATGTACAGATGACACAGATATCCTATAGAAAAAGATGCCTCCAAGCATGCCTTTCAAAAGGGTTTTCTTGTTGAGGAGTGATTGAATAACTGTTCTGTTGACATTGAGATTGATGATATTTTCCTGGTTATTTGTCAATGTAGATGTTGCAACAACTGCTTGAGCCTCTAAGGGTGATAAGTCGGACAATCTTGCAAGATAATGTCATTATTCACAGAAAGGAAGTCTATTGTGGTTCTGTGTGTATGGGGTTACCTTGACCTGGGGTAATCCTGCAGAAGGGCCGATGGCATTGAGTGAGTGAGTGAGTGAGTAAGTAAGTGTAATTGGCAGCATCGCCGACATTAGCGGCAAGTGGTTGCATTGAATACCGTGTCACCAAAAAGGATAAGTAACTGTATCTTTGCTGCCCACATGATGTTTGGTCAAAGTGACGAAATGATTACACTGATGTAAAGTACAGCTATGTAAGTTTCTTTGGCGTTTATACCACTCTGTTTTCCGATTCCTGACACCTCATTGGTCTGGCCTGTTTTTGTCCTTCGTTGCTGAAGGTTATTGTGGTTAGGGTGGAATCGAAGATTCATATATAATATTCAAGCAAATTGGGCATGTCACGCCCCCAAATTGCAGGATACACATTTCCCTCTCTCGCTTATGTGACTGCAATCTTGGTATGCAAAAGTTTTGGTCGTTTCGACAGTGCTGATTCACAAGCTGATTGGTGGTTTTTATACCCTTTTACTCAATCTTGTCCTTATTTAGGTGCATAACAGAAAACAATCGTCAAAGTAAAAATTATGGAGGTCACATGATTTTCTTTGGGTACATTAACAGTTGTGTTCGAAGGATGTTGTAAACCTATACAAGTTCAAATGGAAACACTTATTTGATATTTTGGGAAAATAAACTATGTTGATGTAGTTTCTTTTGCCCGAGTTTATTTCAATGCAGGTCCACTATGAACACATCTAAGGCACCGTTCTTAATATCTCAGACTGCATGTAACCTTTGAATGTGCGAATAAATTATATGCTAGAAATGTCACACCACAGTCATCTTGACATTTATACACATACATGTTTAATAACATCTAATGACACTCGATATTGAGACTTTCTCGCTGCATTGTTTAAACATTATTTTATAATTAAATGACAATGTGTGTGTTTGCAAAACAAATAGAAGGATGTCAAAGCATCATTCAAACTCTTATAATTTCTTACTTTGAAGGTTACACGAATTCCTGAACGTTGGTTGGTTGAGAGCATGGTCATGTGATCTTAAAAGGTTCATTAGCAAATTTCAAGTGGTTACTATTTACCTACTTATTTGATTGAAAAACATTATCTAAATATCATACTAGCTTCTCAGTTGTTAAAATATATAAAACATATCAATAACAGATCGGGCACAACTGTTTTCTGGTCAAATACTTAGACAATAACTAACGAGTGACGGGGAATGACAGATTATCTTTCCCGAGTTATATCATTTGAGTAATTCTCGAGCCTTGGCGAGAGAATTACACACAATTGATATAACGAGGGAAAGATAATCTGCCATTCCCCGTCACGAGTTGGTTATTGTTTATATTACCCATATGACAAATTAAAGTAAAAACGCGAACATTAAAAGCCAATAGCTTCTCTAAAAGTACCCGAGAAGGAGTGTGATGTGACGCGTGTGACGTGGATTCACTTCTTACGTACCTATCCTTGTTTACTCCGCACGATTAAAATGTCCCCTGCGAAAATGTCTTTCACAATAAAAGAAAGATGTGGCTTTAGTTGAAAGTTTTGTATTCCTGCCAATTACTATCAATCCATGATTATACATATAAGTTATTGCAACATCCATATCAAGAGGTGTGCGAAGCTCAAAAACAAGTTGGCTCAAACCGAAAAGCCCTGTGACGTAACAATTGACACTGTGACGTAACAATCGACACTGTGACGTCATACCCGCTCGCGCCTATGACGTCATTACATTCGAACGATCGCCGTCGCTCTTGAAGCTTTCCGTGGTTATACAGTCAAGCAGTAATCGCTAGTTTCTTTAAATTTCGGACAATTTAACTGCTTCCTCCGACATTTGATGCGTCGGCACATGTACGAAAACGCTAATTTCAACTGCGGGAAACAAATAAAACATGTTAAAGTTCAGAAGACAGTTTCTAAAGTTACTAGTCGGGAAAAGTAAGAAAGATGAATGAAGTAGTTCCGGCAACCAATGAAATTCTTATTTTTCTGTAACAGCCAATCAAAAGCCAGAAAAAGGTGTAACTCCCATGTGACTTACAGGAAAAATACTACCCTGTGTCCGTCTTCCCATATGGGTAATATTTAGACAATAACTAACGAGTGACGGGGAATGACAGATTATCTTTTCCGAGTCATATCAATTACTTGATTGATATGACGAGGGAAAGATAATCTGTCATTCCCCGTCACGAGTTGGTTATTGTTTATCTTACCCATATCCGTTTTCATTCTAAAAATCCCTAAAAAGAAATCAGCAGTTCCTCTATAAGGAAACCCGTAGTTGGGGAATCCCCGTATCCCTACGCGTGTGATGAGACTAAATTTCCAGGAATTTCATCGCGTCACTACCTTTTTAAACAAATGCATTACGCGAGAACAAAAAGTTCCTTAGTATAATGTGTTATTCTCATCCTTAGATTATTGTTAGATTATGTATTCATGTAATTGTACATTAAATCGGTTTACTGAACCTAACTTCTTGCCTTTTTTACTCATAATTGCAATTAAAACGTAATTTGTCGAACCATGTGAGGGGTACAGTCGGGTGTTCCATTTGAAAGCGAGACGTTACGTGTGACAGTCGCATCACATTGTGAGACAATCAACTTCGTCAAGATTGAAAATATAGGACTAGACAACGAACCACTCTTTCTTAATCTACAACAAATTTTTAAAATCAACTCAGACAGTGGTTTTATTTGACTGTCAACTTTTTAACAAGAAACACAAGGTGAAGAACACCGCGAACATTTGAATATTGTTCAGTGAAATCGACCGGAAGTCGTGTATCCTACTGCATGACAGGATATTTGTCCAAGTTAAGTATGCGGTATCTCGGCACATGCAGCTCACCTTGCTTACTTCTTACAACATAAACATTGAAGCTGTTCAGTGGCTGAACAATATTGACCACTCTTCCCAATATGCTTCCATCAACCTTTACGAGGTCATTCACTTTTATCGGCAATACGGATGACGCCATGTTTGTTTACATCGGCAACTCATTAGCAGACGAATTATCTTACCTTATTTAACAAAGTATTTTTTTGTTTTTCTAAAATATTATCAACAAGTGTGTAGATATAATAGAAACGTCTTTATCGCTAATAAAAAATAAATGTACATTTGGTTACGTTTTCCTTGTTCTCGTGTAGAAGAGAGTTTGAGTGTAAAAAAATAGTGAATGAACTGAAAAGATGAATGAAGTAGTTCCGGCAACCAATGAAAAAGTTTATTTTCTGTAGCAGCCAATCAAAAGCCAGGAAAAGGTGTAACTCCCGTGTGACTTACAGAAAATATATTACCCTGTGTCTTTCTTCCCATATGGGTAAGATTAATAACATATACAATCAAGTACTTGGGAATAAATCAAATGTAATATTATTGTTAAATCATAAACTGACAAACAAAAGAAATGTCACCTCTTTTCTTAAGTAAGAGACAACATAAGGCCTATTTTTTAAAACAAAATGATTTAGTTCTCATAAAGGACATTCAAACAAAATGCATTTAAGTAGATTAACCAATTCTATTCAGTACACTCAAGTACACAAAACAACAACAGTGCCACTGATAGTCTGGTATTCGATCAGCAGCAGGAAAATTAAAATTAACTGTAAAATTGTACCACCACAATTTCATGGACTAGTAGCCGGTGCTGTTGGTTGAGAATTTGTCGTCCCATATAGTCCCGCAATTGTTCAATTGGGGACAGATCGGGAGATCGTGCTGGCCATGGAAGAAGTTCAACGTTGAATCGTTGATGGAGTTTTGAAAGTCCCTGGTAAGACATGCCGAAAGAGCCTACGTCAAAGAAATGGAATCACCACATGTGTTATTACCTCATTAAGATAGCATGCAGCATTTAAGTTGCCATTGATCACCAGATCTTAATACATCTGCAAATCCTCGTCAGATCATGACACCTCCCCTGCCAAACTGTTCTGTTTCTTGCAAGATCGAATACATTCACCTTATCACCGGCAAATTCTCGTGTCTGCATGCAGTATCCTTAATCTGTGTTTCGACAATCCCTCTAAATCAATCACTTTACAGCCAACGTTTCACAGTGATTTATCATCGTCATGATTGAATATTTGATGTTTTTTGTTGTTCAGTTTCATAATGAAAATTGTGAAATGTTCCGGCTAATCACGTTTCCACTATATTTGTGTAACTGTCATTTCGTACCTGGTATATGTAATAAAGTTCTATCAAAGTCGATGGTATGTATTAGTGACTGTCTATGACATATCTATCAAGTCACATGATGTGTGTGTCATCGGATATATATCAACTAAGATGATTTTTTTCTTTGATTGCCTGTTGTATAGCTACAAGGTGAGATAATGTGTGTGTGTGTGTGCGTGTCTGTTACTTATATATCAAGTCACATGCAATACGTCTGTGACTGGCAGATGAAACACAATTTTGCTGAATTACTGTACAGGCATTCGGAAAACATTGATGTTAGCTTTTATAATGGATCAGTTCCAGAAAGAAGGTTTAATTATCACATTTACTGATATCTTTTTGTTGATGACAATATGTCAGATGCATTGTTGTAAAACAACTTGCTTCCTCGGAAACGCACATGGAATACTCAAGAGTAAAAATCAATGAAAACCGCTACAGTATAAGTAGATGGAAAGGCGCTAACTCATCTTTGTCTACCAACTACATGGTTACTGGATCCTCAATATTCAATTTCATGTCATCACGATTTTAAAATAACAGTCTATTCTAATTAAGAAACAGAATTTCTTTGGACATTTCTTTGATAATACTGTTGTAAAAAAGACAATGCATCTCTCAAATATCTGTTTGCCACAAAACGTCTCGATACCTTATGTTTCTCCAGTAACACATATGTTTTGCAAAATTTGAAATTACACAATTTGAAGTGTCATAATGATACAATCACGTGATAAAGGATTTTCTCAAAGGATGTGTTCACACTCCACAAACCGAACCAAAAAACATGCTGAAGATGTTTTGGTATTAACGAGGTTGAGTAACCTATGTTTACGTTAGACTAAACCCATTCTACTTATATACTCATCTTATAAACCGTTCATTCTGTCGTTCATCCACTCTAATGTCCCGGTATACTTGACACACATATTATCCATGATAATTTTGACAGAGGACAGCAATGGAAACAAATCTGAAAGTTCATACACCATTTTAATTCGAAAGTTACACATGAGTTACACAAAGTTACCCTTGTGAGTACACTCATTCTCGATAATCCATTGCATACATCTACTAAGTATACTCTTGACCAATACATGGCTCGGCTCGATAACTTTTTTTTACCTCCCTTGGTAGTTCATCCAATCAGCGGTCTACGATGGGAGGTTGAGCGTACCAATCAAAAGACTGCTGAAGTAACACCTCCGTATAAAAGATGGAGCGACTTTGATGGTGTATTTTCTCGCTTTTGCGTTGGAAATTGATTCAATTAGAGTGACACTGAAAGCTATTTGAAATGACGGATGTTTTCTTTTTCATCAAAACTTGGAAACTATATTTGCTACCAAGATACAGATTCGAACAGCCTTTTAAATGTGAACAACTTAAATCGTTGCTCGAAAGTAAATGGACTTGTATGGCTTAACCCAACCATGTACACTCGTTTAAAAACTCGTTGTAGGGATTGAGGAGAATTATTTAGCCATTTGTAAAAGCAATTACATTTCCGTGAGAGCACTTTATTTTCAGGAAGAACGGTGTGCTACAGCACCTTCAAACATGAGCACTCAATGTCTCTCATTTCTCCAGGTCTCACTCTAATGTCAATATCCACGGATAGTTGTGCCATACAGTATTTGTTACTGCATACACGGTACCAGATGAGTGATTAGCAGGATGGAGATGGTGGAAGATTCACAACGAACTGAATAATTCATTGGGACAATCTAAATGCACGGTACACGGTGTGAGACATTTGGTAAACAGGATTTGATTTGAGATGAAGGTGACATATTTTCAGTGAAACAGGACAGGAGAACGAATTTTGGTATGGGACTTGAGGGTAGTTATACATTAATTGATTCGAAAATGATGAATTTTTAATAATATTCTTCTTAATTAGTTACTATTGTTGTTAGTTTTATTCATGCTAACCGTTCATGATAACCAAAAGTGGACAGCTTTTTGAGAAACTGTCAAATATTGGATAACACATTTTATGTCAGGCTGAAGGGTATCAATAACTAAAAGTGCAAAATTAAATTAAATGTTTTCTTGTGTTATTGCCCTTGTTCTTGGGTTTTTTCAGAGAGAGTTCTGATATACGTGGCCTCCTGTGCACAAACTCTGACACCTGAAAAGGGAAAACTACAATAAAGTGACTTTTATATTCTAATTTGCCAACATTTTCGATGTATACAGTCTTTAAAGTGTGGTAGATTTATGACATTTAGGATACGTTGAGTATTTTAATCAGAATCATTATGGTGGTTGAGGTTCACACCGATTCCCCAGTCACTCTAGATTCACCTACACTCACTCTCAACTACGCTTGATCACTGCATAAGCCTACACTTTGATTTAGTTCTACACTGCCCACAAGTTGACTCCTTCAAGTAGCAAACTGGCATTGTTAATTACTGGGGAAAGTTCCATTTGATATGGATAATGAGCACAAACTATAAATTTCTATTGCTGAAAGTTTATTGTCTATTTATATGAAATCAAAATGACTGTCAACTTTTCACTTCCTTGTTCACATTATCCAGAATGTAGGCTGTTTAAGAGGTGTATTGAATTTCCACAACATTTCAACACGGCATAGGTAATACGAGTTGAAGATGTATTATCACAGAGAGATAAAACACAAGTATTGTAAGTTGGATATCGCTAAAGTTTGAATAATGAAACAGGATTGAGAGTATTGGGGTTATTGGAGGACAACGTGGTTGATGTTGACAATCATAGAATCATGAATCCATTATCTTATAATGTTCTAGTAAGCTAACATTTTCTGATTAGATGCACTTAAATTATTAATGTCCCATTTGTGTTGATATGATTGGTATGTTTAATATAAGAGCCCCGTCTGACTTTGTTCCATTGAGCGAAGTCATACACGTTCTACAAATAATGCTTAATAACATGTTGCTTTAATGCATGAATACTAAACAAAAAGTGACACAGGTGTCAACGTAAGCACATTTCATACATATGTGTTAATTAAATTAACATTAGAACAAGAAAAGGACATAAACGTTTGCTTAATATTATTAGTGACAGTTAGGAATGTTGATGATATTCTACTTCAAAAACATTTTCTGATGATTGGTCATTAATGATAATCTTGTAATCGTCTCAAAATCAAGAAGGTATAGTTATTTTGGGGCAGATGTATGAATCTATGAAACAACTTCCACGCTCTCTCTGGGGTAATGGTCTTACCGATTCATTAATGTCACTTTCTCTAAAAGTTTGATATCATTTTCTGTCCAGTAGTTGATTGTTAATAACAGATTAAGGTCTCTATTCAAGAGGTCACTGAGGAAATGCAGTAAAAATCAGTTCAAAAGCACATGTGGTTCGATAACTGCAGCCAACGCTGACATGTTCAGTTGATGCAGTGAAAAAGACACTGTTCTTTCCTTCAATAATACCAGCAGACATGATATTATTCACCCACTCTTGAAATAATGATCTGATCAAAAATAATGTTACGTCATCTCGAGAATAGCTAACCAATAACACATTTATGTATTTCTGATAATCATTTGTGCTTTCTTGTCTAGTTATTATGAATTGCTGGCATTATTACTGAGAAATCTGTTTCCTTTGTTTATTTTGATCTATTCTACCTTGAAACGTCTCACCTTGACCACATCTTTCATCAACGAATATCACGTTATGATCATTAAAGAGCGTCTGTCATAAGTGATATAATACTACTAGCAGCCGTGATAATGGCTACAAACTCTAGATTCCAAGAACAGTAAAGAAATCCCTTGACTTTACTTAAGTGCGATCTGATCTTTCTTTGCATCATTGCTCTAACCAAGACGACATCTGTCATCGATCGAAATCTACTTAGGTTGTCAGGTTTTACTCTTGTGATGTGACATGCTATTTTTCTGTAACGGAATGCTATGTATTATCACAGAGGGATGAATATTCTTCCTCTGATGACATCTGATCACCATCATACTTTATGTACATAATGGGCAGTCTCCTTTAGACAATGTTGATAGTGCAATAGGTTCATCAAGAACAAAGGTCGGTTTCTACTGTTTTCCTGATTTCTTGATAATGAGTGGTTATTCTAAATACCGCAAATCTTGTACTATGCAATGTCTGCACTACAAAATTGGATATATTAGAACGTTATAATTCACTTTCTCTTTCTGAAATATGTCAACAAAACAGAATTATATTTTTTTAAATAACTCAGTTTTAAAGAAAAACATATTTAAATGAGATCCCCGAGTGAGTTAAAGTTGCTATCAGGAAGCATCAAGGTAGAATATATCGAAATAACTGATGATTAAGAGAAAATAAATAGCAGTAGGCATATCTTTTAGGTTTTAAGTATGATATTCACAAGACTAACCTGGCCTTATGTACCATCTTTAATAACCTTGGAATATGAAACCTTAGCTGAGGAGACAGCATATTTATGATACATAAGGTAAAATATATCGACTTTATAAAGTATGTATCATATTGAATGATGCAAGCACACAAAAACTACTTCATATCGATATCAATTAACGTGGGGAAGGATTCTAACAAATAGGTTCAGTTGTTAGATTGTCAAATGTCAGTAAACAAGGGCCATAGGTCAAGGTCACAAGTGATGTTTCGAAATCAGATTTCAGTCTTGTGAGCTCTCAATGCTTTGCAGAAGACATTCTCTTCATGCACAGGAACGTCATAGTTTATATTTCTCCTGTTGTTGAACACTTAAGGAAACAGTGAAAGTTAAATACTTTGTTCAATTCTAAGTACTTTGTTACGGTAAGCAAAAATTATAATGAAGTCTCATGATGAATCAATCAAATGAAAGCAAATAAGTCGTATATAATTAAAAGTGCATTGAATAAAGCATACAATTAATCAGATTAACATTTGGAGAAAAGTTTACTTTGAAATATCGAGTATTTCTGCGCAAAAGGAGTAAGAACACACTTCAAGAGGAAGACACATAAATCATACTTCATCTATTGATTTTATGAAAACAGTTAATGTCAACTCCACGTCTTCTTCATATGCTATTATATATGAGCTCCTAAATTAATTTTACGTTTTTGAAATAACAAGAAATATCCCTAGATTTTTAAGTAAGAAGATACGTCTGGATCAACAAGCCAACACTGAGCAGTTTCTCATATCATAGAGGTAGGGTGGCTCGAACTGTGTTTTCCTGGGGTTAATTGAAATGAATCTTAGCTATATTGTTAGGTGGATTTTGATGACAGTCACTTCTGCGTTTTTGAAAGAAAATAAGAATGATTAAAATAACGTTTATTTGAAGTTTCAACCAGATACCAATACTAGGATTCAGTGCAAAGACAAATGACCTCCTTGATATAAGCACAATACTCTTAAAATGATATGCTTAAAACCCAAATCATCTCATCTCAAATCGTCTATGTTCACCTAATTTCCTAGAAGAAGGATATGTTTTGGGAGTACATGGTGTATCAACAGTTGTGTCTTATTAAATAAGCTGCCCGTTATATAGTCAGGACGTTATAATGATATATGAAACTACGTCACACACGTACTATGAATGTGAAAGGGTCAAGCTGACTTACTTGTCTAACAAACTATATGTCAACATATCTTAACTATAGCATGGAGGTTTTTGGAAGAATATAATGTATATCATGATAAAAAGTCGTGACTGATAAGGTTTCTAATTGTAAGCTTTCAGTTTTGACACACTGCGGTATCATCATCACATTCTTTGGGGTGCATTTTAATGGTTAATTAGTGACATAGCCCACGGTTAAGATGACATAATCAGTGACATTTCAATGGCTAAAGACTGGCTTGTATCTGGTTCATCATTGATTGAATAGTTACCATTTCAGGTACAATTTAGTAGCAACAAAACGTTTTGTCCATCTTTATAATCAGCTTTATATGAAAATATCAAACATTGCCCGAAGGATTCTTAACTTGAACTGTTCTTAATGTCTATCAGCATGTTAGAATATGTGTTATTATGAACGTCTCATTGAATATCCAACCTTATTGTATGCATGGAACCAGTTGGTCCCACGGTCCATCAGACTAACACAGGACGGATCAAGAATAATCCGATAAACGGATCCAACCACTTTTTGTCATGGATAAATTGTTATAAATTAAGTCTTTTCATGTTTTTTTTATCTTGAGAATGTCATTCACTGACCATACAATATTACTTTAATAGATGTTCAGAATCAGAATGTAGTTCGGTAATGTTTATCAATGTTTCCAGTTCACTAACTATGAAGGGAAAACAATCAATCAACGGTCAAATTCACTATGACGTCATGACTTAAGCATCTTCTTGCGAATATGCCTCATTTTAACTATTAACATTTTGTTATAAACAATGAAAAGTCACCATTGGTTGTTAAAATTAAAGGTCAATGTCACGAGATATGGGTTAAGGTCATTTTAACCCTTTTATTAAATTTTGAAATCAGAAATAGGTTTGCAGAACTCATATTAACACTTTGTTGATTATGCCCCCTGTCAATTTTCTTGATATGATATCATTCAAAGTCATAGGTCACGGACAATTTCTTGAGTTTAATGTTAAGTTGAATGTTGAAGTTGAGTGAGACCAAGAGTGTCAACAATTTTTCACTGGGAATAAAAATCTCCCGACTTTTACTGAAAAATGTAACAAGGACAGTTTTAGTCAAACGTTCACTTACCGAATATCCCTCTACATTGTTCTACACAGGTGACCAGTGTAAAGGAGGTCGGAGAGATTAGTTCAGTTCTCGTGTAGACTGCTTGTCCTACTGAAGCTGCCATTTGCCTTGGAGCAGAAGGGAAGCTGCTCTCGTCTTTAAGTGAGAAAGTCTCGCCGACCTTCATTACATGAGTCCAATTTCGCCAACCAGGTTTCTTTAAAAGTCGTTGTAGTTTGAAACATACTGACAAACTGAAAAACTTAGGCCATGGCAAGATAACCAATTATGTCAGCTGAAAGCAATATTATAGAGGAATTTTGTTGTCCCAAATTATTTCATCCTGTTCACTTACACATTCCAATGCTCTCATTTTAATTATTTGAAATCAACGTTGTTTTCTGCAAAAAAGTATGAAGAATGACATTGTACGATAACGAAGTATATATTCTGCATCAGGAAAACACAACTACATATTTAGCTTACCAAGGCTCGTAACATACAATATTTTTCCTAATAGGGATTTTGGGCTGTTTCCCATTCTAGATAGACCCCCATATTTATCTTTATGATTTTAAAAATATTTTGCTGCACTTATTACAAGGATTCTGGTTGGTCGAGAACCCTAAAAAAATGCAACCAATTCACGATGAACATAGATAAAATGTCCATTCTGACGTCTCAAACTATCCAAACAAAAATAAAGTGCCTGTCTTTTCATTTTGGAAATCACAACTGATGCTTGAAAGAACAAATCTTGCCAGTAGAGTGCTCAATACATGATGACTTGCAGTTATACTTTGAATGATGCGCACAACTCGTTAAGCAATCCTTAAATGTATTTCAAAGTGGTTTCAAGAAAAAGGTACATAATTTTCAATTAATCTATTGATTTTATGAATATTATATATTTACATCTTATGTCACATCAACCTCACCTTCAAATGTGTGTATTATAAATGAGGTTTAAAATCATGTTTCTGCATTGGTTGGGTAACAAAAATGATCCTTAGACTTTTACATTTACAATAATCATTATTGAGATTTTGAAAAACTTTATCCCTGACTTGTTTAGCCAGAAAAGACGTCAATCTGTAGCTCAGACCCTGCAGTGTGGTGTGAACTGTTTCTTAGAGTTAATTGAAATGAATTTAAAAAATATTGTTACCTGCATTTGTTTGATGATCAATTCTACGTTTGCCAAAGAAAACATGATCAATGATAATAATGTATACCTGAAGATTCACGGAGCTATAATCCAATGTAATATTGGATGTGAGTCTAGTTCTGGTTGTATCTACCATGGCGTGGAGACAGAAGAGTTGGCAAAGAGGTTTGGAAAGACTTTACTTTTTGGACACTTTGATAAAACGTTCATTGATTCATTAAGAAGGAGTATTGAAAACACAGGTCCTGAAACAAATGGTTCGGAATTTCTCATTGTGAGTATAACAGGAAGCAAGGGATGGAGAGAAGTGTTCAAAGGATCCTCGGCCTCAAGTAAACTCCAACGGACTGGACTTAAAGTTCATGGTACGTTAACACCAATCGTATATAACAGAGATGCAGATACCTTATTTTGGTCAAATACTATTAGCATATACAAACATGTAATTGGGAATACATCAAATGTAAAATTTTGTAAATTGTCAGGTTAATATATGAATATATACACAAATCATTTGTTTTTTGTATCCGACATGCTACATAATCCTATTGTCAAAACCCCTCTGTATACCTGTAAAGAGAAGACAATTTGGTATCGACCCTACCCTGTTTTAATTTTTGGCATGGTAATTGATGGCGATCAGATTTGTTGGGCGGAAGGCAAAGGGATTCCGAGAAGGATTATCTGTGCCCATCCATCATCTAGTAAGACACAACGTGTGCTGATGACTGGAGGGGTATACTATCATATTGGTCTTTACAATACACCACCACTGATATTGCTCACTTGGACAAATAGGCGGGGCCGTATTACATTTGAAATAAACAGACAAGGACGGGGAGATAGAAAAAGGAAGCTTTGTCATTCTTTCAAAGATCTACACCCAATTGTATTTTTTCTTAAAAAATCGGTCCTTTATTATACAATTGAAGCATCAACAAGCCTCGAAGCAATGCATATACACATGAACTGTACCGCTTTTAATGTTATTTCTATCAGTGAATGTCCAATGGTTAGAAATCGTTTTCAAAAGCATGTTCTCTTTACCTTGTTTTAAGAGAAACATAATCCAATTAAAATTGAACGATTGTTGAGTTCATCGTTTAATTACTCAAGTGTAGAAATCATCATGAACATATTCTTCTCTTTATGTTTTTATGATACCATATGTTGTGAAATTAACATTGATTTCACTGAATTAACGCTGATCTGCAAACATATAGCAATATTATGTATCGCTTAATCTCTGATTGATCCCATGAAGCAAACTTGAGACCTGTGCTGACCACATATTAAAGAACTCAACTCAACATCTCTAAAGTGTCTGGCAAATTGATCACGATTTGTGCTCATCATCTCTAAAGAAGAAGGCAACATCATCACAAACTACACTGAATATCTCTAAAGAGTGAGTCAATATAATCAAGATTTTTGGTCACCAACTGTGAAGTGTGGGGCATTATAAAATGGAATGTGACGCAATTTTGAAGAGTGGGGTAAATAATCACAAACTGTGCTCAACATCTCTGAAAAACTGAGGCAAGATAATGACGATCTTACGATTAATTACTTACTTAATTACCTACCCCAGAGCGATTGGATTACTTCTATTTCGTACATCATGTCATGTTTTACTGATCGAAAAAAGGTAGATGGAATAGGAAACATATTTTTGAATAAAAATGTAAATTGTGTTCTAGTGATGATGTTGGATATGACTTTCATTATGTTTTGTTGACATTTCACAAAAGAAAACAAGACCAACCAAGCTAAATTTATTTTGTGTTAAAATCTCAATTTGAAATGGCCGCTGTGTTACTTTGAATCTCAATGTAAGTAAACATAATATTGTTCAATTCAAAACCATTTTACATCTGAGTGAGGAGATATGACAAATTCAGTTCAAAATGTGACATTACAGTTTCGGAAAATCCAAGAAACAGTACATGCAAATATTATCTGCACGACGCAAGCAACCACAAATCGATAATATTAGCGGTTATTCAACACGCCAACCTTCATCTCAGTTATCAAATTTGTCTATGCCAATAAGACTTACATATGTATTGTACTCAATGTACTGATAATGTAGTCATGACAGTGAAGCATGTACATGTATAAACAAATGTTGGATGAAACTATATGTATGTCCAACCTGAACTAATCATTGCGATACATTGGACTAAAAATAGATCCATAAGCCTTCTTTCCACAGAAATATGCTTCATAATCAATCGAATAGGTATTAAATTTGTAAAGAATTAACAAATGGTTGACTGCTTGTTTCAGGGAAATAAGCCTACACATTCTTATTGCTGTAATCTAGCAATGAAAAAACTCTCAACTACATTTTTATTCAATTCATAATATAGGCTTCTTCAAACTGTGTTTAACTAAATAGGGCAAAGTAAAATATTACCTTTTATTTTAAATGATATATTATATTATATAACATATATACCTAGACCTTCATCACACAACGTAAATGGTCGAGGATCAATTATTTTATTTGAGACATTTAATTGAATATTCAATTGATAAGTAATTAATGCCTTTATCCCCAAAATGGCCACAATGCAGTCTCCATTTTGCTAAATATACAGATGACATACATATCCTATAGAACAAGATGCCTCCAAGCATGCCTTTCAAAAGGGTTTTCTTGTTGAGGAGTGATTGAATAACTGTTCTGTTGACTTTGAGATAGATGATATTTTCCTTGTTATTTGTCAATGAAAATGTTGCAACAACTGCTTGAACCTCGAAGGGTGATAAGTGGGACAATCTTGCAAGATAATGTCATTATTCACAGAAAGGAAGTCTCTTGTGGTTCTGGGTGTTACCATGACCTGAGGTAATCCTGCAGAAGGGCCCTTGTGAGTGGAGTGAGTGGAGTGAGTGGAGTGAGTGGAGTGAGTGGAGTGAGTGGAGTGAGTGGAGTGAGTGAGTGAGTGAGTGAGTGGAGTGAGTGGAGTGAGTGAGTGAGTGAGTGAGTGAGTGAGTGAGTGGAGTGAGTGAGTGAGTGAGTGAGTGAGTGAGTGAGTGAGTGAGTGAGTATCGCTGTCATTAGCGGCAAGTGGTTGCATTGATTACCGTGTTCCCAAAAAGGATAAGTAACTGTATTTCTGCTGCCCACATGATGTTTGGTCAAAGTGACAAAATGATTACTCTGATGTAAAGTACAGCTATGTAAGTTTTATTTGGCATTGATGCCACTCTGTTTTCCGATTCCTGACATGTAATTGGTTGCTGAAGGTTATTTTGGTAATGGGTGCAATCGAAGATTCACAGGACAAAAAGTGGTGGAATCCGCTTGCGGGTCCTTCTTGATTCTTATGGATCCGCCAATATTTGGCAATATATTCAACAGTGCTCATTCACAAGCTGATTGGTGGTTTGTCCTTATTTAGATGCATTACAGGTTTTATAAGAAAAAAATCATCAAAGTCACATGATTTTCATTGGGTACATTAACAGTTGTGTTCGAATGATGTTGTAAAATTATACAATTTCAAATGGAAACACTTATTTGATATTTTGGGAAAAGAAACTATTTTGATGTAGTTTCTTTTGCCCGGGAGTTTATTTCAATGCAGGTCCACTATGAATACATTTAAGGCACCGTTCTTAATATCTCAGACTGCATGTAACCTTTGAATGTGCGAATAAATTATATGCTAGAAATGTCACACCACCGTCATCTTGATATTTATGCATATACATGTTTAATAAAATCTAATGACACCCAAATCGATATTGAGACTTTCTCGCTGAATTGTTTAAAAATTATTTAAGAATTAAATGACAATGTGTGTGTTTGCAAAACAAATAGAAGGATGTCAAAGCATCATTCAAACTTTTATAATTTCTTGCTTTGAAGGTTACACGGATTCCTGAACGTTGGTTGGTTGAGAGCACGGTCATGTGATCATATAGGTTCATTAGCAAATTTCAAGCGGTTACTATTTACCGACTTATTTGATTGAAAAACATAATCTAAATATCATACTAGCTTCCCAGTTGTATATAATAATTATATTATAAATATATAAAACATATCAATAAAAGATCGGGCACAACTGTTTGCTGTTGAACTACAGTAGAACAGAAATACATTCATGATCGCTGGCTGAATACAAATTATGCAATCTATAAGCAAATATATACAATCTATAAACTAAACTAAACTAACCATTATAAACTAACGGGATTCTGATTTGACCAGTCATGGTAAAGAAATATTTTTTTCCAACTATACATAATATTGACGAGGTGACAACAACAAATGGCGGCCTCAATGCCATGACGTCATTCAAAGGATGGATAACTCTGATCTCGTGCCCCTGAAAGATTTGATTATGCTTCACTCAGCAGTCAGCATGATGAGTGCCACAGGTTTCATCAAACATATAATCACGAAAAATAACGTAAGAAAGTATAGGAATTGAATGTAAGTTTGTGTGTTTGCACTGGAGAATGAACGATGTCAAAGCGGTATTCAAACATTCACGTGAGCTCGGCTCGTTCACGAGAGTTTGGAAATGCTTGGATGAATATTTGATTGACTCAGTCAGAACGAGCATCGAAAACACAGCCCCCAAAACAAATGTTTCGGATTTTCTCAGCTTGGATAAACACAGAACTAAGAGACGTAGGGAAGTATTCAAAGGATCCTTTACTTCAGGTACACTAAAAAAACTTGACAAATGGTTCATGGTTTATTAGTATCAATCATATATAATAAAAGTGCAAGAACGTTATTCTGGTCAAATACTAATAACATATACAAGCAAGTACTTTTGAATAAATAAAATGTAATATTGTTGTCAAATCATAAACTGACAAACAAAAGAAATGTCACCTCTTTTCTTAAGTAACAGACAACATAAGGCCTATTTTTTTAAAACAAATTGATTTAGTTCACATAAAGGACGTTCAAACAAAATGCATTTAAGTAGATTAACCAATTCTATTCAGTACACTCATGTTCACAAAACAACTATTGCACAGTGCCACTGATAGTCTGGTATTCGATAAGCAGCAGGAAAATAAAAATTAACTGTAAAATTGTACCACCACAATTTCATGGACTAGTAGCCGGTGCTGTTGGTTGCGAATTTGTCGTCCCATATAGTCCCGCAATTGATCAATCGGGGACAGATCGGGAGATCGTGCTGGCCATGGAAGAAGTTCAACGTTGAATCGTTGATGGAGTTTTGAAAGTCCCTGGTAAGACATGCCGAAAGCGCCTACGTCAAAGAAATGGAATCACCACATGTGTTATTACCTCATTAAGATAGCATGCAGCATTTAAGTTGCCATTGATCACCAGATCTTAATATATCTGCAAATCCTCGTCAGATCATGACACCTCCCCAGCCAAACTGTTCTGTTTCTTGCAAGATCGAATACATTCACCTTACCACCGGCAAATTCTCGTGTCTGCATGCAGTATCCTGAATATGTGTTTCGAAAATCGCTCTAAATCAATCACTTTACAGCCAACGTTTCACAGTGATTTATCATCGTCATGATTGAATATTTGATGTTTTTTGTTGTTCAGTTTCATAATGAAAATTGTGAAATGTTCCGGCTAATCACGTTTCCACTATATTTGTGTAACTGTCATTTCGTACCTGGTATATGTAATAAAGTTCTATCAAAGTCGATGGTATGTATTAGTGACTGTCTATGACATATCTATCAAGTCACATGATGTGTGTGTCATCGGATATATATCAACTAAGATGATTTTTTTCTTTGATTGCCTGTTGTATAGCTACAAGGTGAGATAATGTGTGTGTGTGCGTGTCTGTTACTTATATATCAAGTCACATGCAATACGTCTGTGACTGGCAGATGAAACACAATTTTGCTGAATTACTGTACAGGCATTCGGAAAACATTGATGTTAGCTTTTATAATGGATCAGTTCCAGAAAGAAGGTTTAATTATCACATTTACTGATATCTTTTTGTTGATGACAATATGTCAGATGCATTGTTGTAAAACAACTTGCTTCCTCGCAAACGCACATGGAATACTCAAGAGTAAAAATCAATGAAAACCACTACATTATAAGTAGTTGAAAGGCGCTAACTCATCTTTGTCTACCAACTACATGGTTACTGGATCCTCAATATTCAATTTCATGTCATCACGATTTTAAAATAACAGTCTATTCTAATTAAGAAACAGAATTTCTTTGGACATTTCTTTGATAATACTGTTGTAAAAAAGACAATGCATCTCTCAAATATCTGTTTGCCACAAAACGTCTCGATACCTTATGTTTCTCCAGTAACACATATGTTTTGCAAAATTTGAAATTACACAATTTGAAGTGTCATAATGATACAATCACGTGATAAAGGATTTTCTCAAAGGATGTGTTCACACTCCACAAACCGAACCAAAAAACATGCTGAAGATGTTTTGGTATTAACGAGGTTGAGTAACCTATGTTTACGTTAGACTAAACCCTTTCTACTTATATACTCATCTTATAAACCGTTCATTCTGTCGTTCATCCACTCTAATGTCCCGGTATACTTGACACACATATTATCCATGATAATTTTGACAGAGGACAGCAATGGAAACAAATCTGAAAGTTCATACACCATTTTAATTCGAAAGTTACACATGAGTTACACAAAGTTACCCTTGTGAGTACACTCATTCTCGATAATCCATTGCATACATCTACTAAGTATACTCTTGACCAATACATGGCTCGGCTCGATAACTTTTTTTTACCTCCCTTGGTAGTTCATCCAATCAGCGGTCTACGATGGGAGGTTGAGCGTACCAATCAAAAGACTGCTGAAGTAACACCTCCGTATAAAAGATGGAGCGACTTTGATGGTGTATTTTCTCGCTTTTGCGTTGGAAATTGATTCAATTAGAGTGACACTGAAAGCTATTTGAAATGACGGATGTTTTCTTTTTCATCAAAACTTGGAAACTATATTTGCTACCAAGATACAGATTCGAACAGCCTTTTAAATGTGAACAACTTAAATCGTTGCTCGAAAGTAAATGGACTTGTATGGCTTAACCCAACCATGTACACTCGTTTAAAAACTCGTTGTAGGGATTGAGGAGAATTATTTAGCCATTTGTAAAAGCAATTACATTTCCGTGAGAGCACTTTATTTTCAGGAAGAACGGTGTGCTACAGCACCTTCAAACATGAGCACTCAATGTCTCTCATTTCTCCAGGTCTCACTCTAATGTCAATATCCACGGATAGTTGTGCCATACAGTATTTGTTACTGCATACACGGTACCAGATGAGTGATTAGCAGGATGGAGATGGTGGAAGATTCACAACGAACTGAATAATTCATTGGGACAATCTAAATGCACGGTACACGGTGTGAGACATTTGGTAAACAGGATTTGATTTGAGATGAAGGTGACATATTTTCAGTGAAACAGGACAGGAGAACGAATTTTGGTATGGGACTTGAGGGTAGTTATACATTAATTGATTCGAAAATGATGAATTTTTAATAATATTCTTCTTAATTAGTTACTATTGTTGTTAGTTTTATTCATGCTAACCGTTCATGATAACCAAAAGTGGACAGCTTTTTGAGAAACTGTCAAATATTGGATAACACATTTTATGTCAGGCTGAAGGGTATCAATAACTAAAAGTGCAAAATTAAATTAAATGTTTTCTTGTGTTATTGCCCTTGTTCTTGGGTTTTTTCAGAGAGAGTTCTGATATACGTGGCCTCCTGTGCACAAACTCTGACACCTGAAAAGGGAAAACTACAATAAAGTGACTTTTATATTCTAATTTGCCAACATTTTCGATGTATACAGTCTTTAAAGTGTGGTAGATTTATGACATTTAGGATACGTTGAGTATTTTAATCAGAATCATTATGGTGGTTGAGATTCACACCGATTCCCCAGTCACTCTAGATTCACCTACACTCACTCTCAACTACGCTTGATCACTGCATAAGCCTACACTTTGATTTAGTTCTACACTGCCCACAAGTTGACTCCTTCAAGTAGCAAACTGGCATTGTTAATTACTGGGGAAAGTTCCATTTGATATGGATAATGAGCACAAACTATAAATTTCTATTGCTGAAAGTTTATTGTCTATTTATATGAAATCAAAATGACTGTCAACTTTTCACTTCCTTGTTCACATTATCCAGAATGTAGGCTGTTTAAGAGGTGTATTGAATTTCCACAACATTTCAGCACGGCATAGGTAATACGAGTTGAAGATGTATTATCACAGAGAGATAAAACACAAGTATTGTAAGTTGGATATCGCTAAAGTTTGAATAATGAAACAGGATTGAGAGTATTGGGGTTATTGGAGGACAACGTGGTTGATGTTGACAATCATAGAATCATGAATCCATTATCTTATAATGTTCTAGTAAGCTAACATTTTCTGATTAGATGCACTTAAATTATTAATGTCCCATTTGTGTTGATATGATTGGTATGTTTAATATAAGAGCCCCGTCTGACTTTGTTCCATTGAGCGAAGTCATACACGTTCTACAAATAATGCTTAATAACATGTTGCTTTAATGCATGAATACTAAACAAAAAGTGACACAGGTGTCAACGTAAGCAAATTTCATACATATGTGTTAATTAAATTAACATTAGAACAAGAAAAGGACATAAACGTTTGCTTAATATTATTAGTGACAGTTAGGAATGTTGATGATATTCTACTTCAAAAACATTTTCTGATGATTGGTCATTAATGATAATCTTGTAATCGTCTCAAAATCAAGAAGGTATAGTTATTTTGGGGCAGATGTATGAATCTATGAAACAACTTCCACGCTCTCTCTGGGGTAATGGTCTTACCGATTCATTAATGTCACTTTCTCTAAAAGTTTGATATCATTTTCTGTCCAGTAGTTGATTGTAAATAACAGATTAAGGTCTCTATTCAAGAGGTCACTGAGGAAATGCAGTAAAAATCAGTTCAAAAGCACATGTGGTTCGATAACTGCAGCCGACGCTGACATGTTCAGTTGATGCAGTGAAAAAGACACTGTTCTTTCCTTCAATAATACCAGCAGACATGATATTATTCACCCACTCTTGAAATAATGATCTGATAAAAAATAATGTTACGTCATCTCGAGAATAGCTAACCAATAACACATTTATGTATTTCTGATAATCATTTGTGCTTTCTTGTCTAGTTATTATGAATTGCTGGCATTATTACTGAGAAATCTGTTTCCTTTGTTTATTTTGATCTATTCTACCTTGAAACGTCTCACCTTGACCACATCTTTCATCAACGAATATCACGTTATGATCATTAAAGAGCGTCTATCATAAGTGATATAATACTACTAGCAGCCGTGATAATGGCTACAAACTCTAGATTCCAAGAACAGTAAAGAAATCCCTTGACTTTACTTAAGTGCGATCTGATCTTTCTTTGCATCATTGCTCTAACCAAGACGACATCTGTCATCGATCGAAATCTACTTAGGTTGTCAGGTTTTACTCTTGTGATGTGACATGCTATTTTTCTGTAACGGAATGCTATGTATTATCACAGAGGGATGAATATTCTTCCTCTGATGACATCTGATCACCATCATACTTTATGTACATAATGGGCAGTCTCCTTTAGACAATGTTGATAGTGCAATAGGTTCATCAAGAACAAAGGTCGGTTTCTACTGTTTTCCTGATTTCTTGATAATGAGTGGTTATTCTAAATACCGCAAATCTTGTACTATGCAATGTCTGCACTACAAAATTGGATATATTAGAACGTTATAATTCACTTTCTCTTTCTGAAATATGTCAACAAAACAGAATTATATTTTTTTAAATAACTCAGTTTTAAAGAAAAACATATTTAAATGAGATCCCCGAGTGAGTTAAAGTTGCTATCAGGAAGCATCAAGGTAGAATATATCGAAATAACTGATGATTAAGAGAAAATAAATAGCAGTAGGCATATCTTTTAGGTTTTAAGTATGATATTCACAAGACTAACCTGGCCTTATGTACCATCTTTAATAACCTTGGAATATGAAACCTTAGCTGAGGAGACAGCATATTTATGATACATAAGGTAAAATATATCGACTTTATAAAGTATGTATCATATTGAATGATGCAAGCACACAAAAACTACTTCATATCGATATCAATTAACGTGGGGAAGGATTCTAACAAATAGGTTCAGTTGTTAGATTGTCAAATGTCAGTAAACAAGGGCCATAGGTCAAGGTCACAAGTGATGTTTCGAAATCAGATTTCAGTCTTGTGAGCTCTCAATGCTTTGCAGAAGACATTCTCTTCATGCACAGGAACGTCATAGTTTATATTTCTCCTGTTGTTGAACACTTAAGGAAACAGTGAAAGTTAAATACTTTGTTCAATTCTAAGTACTTTGTTACGGTAAGCAAAAATTATAATGAAGTCTCATGATGAATCAATCAAATGAAAGCAAATAAGTCGTATATAATTAAAAGTGCATTGAATAAAGCATACAATTAATCAGATTAACATTTGGAGAAAAGTTTACTTTGAAATATCGAGTATTTCTGCGCAAAAGGAGTAAGAACACACTTCAAGAGGAAGACACATAAATCATACTTCATCTATTGATTTTATGAAAACAGCTAATGTCAACTCCACGTCTTCTTCATATGCTATTATATATGAGCTCCTAAATTAATTTTACGTTTTTGAAATAACAAGAAATATCCCTAGATTTTTAAGTAAGAAGATACGTCTGGATCAACAAGCCAACACTGAGCAGTTTCTCATATCATAGAGGTAGGGTGGCTCGAACTGTGTTTTCCTGGGGTTAATTGAAATGAATCTTAGCTATATTGTTAGGTGGATTTTGATGACAGTCACTTCTGCGTTTTTGAAAGAAAATAAGAATGATTAAAATAACGTTTATTTGAAGTTTCAACCAGATACCAATACTAGGATTCAGTGCAAAGACAAATGACCTCCTTGATATAAGCACAATACTCTTAAAATGATATGCTTAAAACCCAAATCATCTCATCTCAAATCGTCTATGTTCACCTAATTTCCTAGAAGAAGGATATGTTTTGGGAGTACATGGTGTATCAACAGTTGTGTCTTATTAAATAAGCTGCCCATTATATAGTCAGGACGTTATAATGATATATGAAACTACGTCACACACGTACTATGAATGTGAAAGGGTCAAGCTGACTTACTTGTCTAACAAACTATATGTCAACATATCTTAACTATAGCATGGAGGTTTTTGGAAGAATATAATGTATATCATGATAAAAAGTCGTGACTGATAAGGTTTCTAATTGTAAGCTTTCAGTTTTGACACACTGCGGTATCATCATCACATTCTTTGGGGTGCATTTTAATGGTTAATTAGTGACATAGCCCACGGTTAAGATGACATAATCAGTGACATTTCAATGGCTAAAGACTGGCTTGTATCTGGTTCATCATTGATTGAATAGTTACCATTTCAGGTACAATTTAGTAGCAACAAAACGTTTTGTCCATCTTTATAATCAGCTTTATATGAAAATATCAAACATTGCCCGAAGGATTCTTAACTTGAACTGTTCTTAATGTCTATCAGCATGTTAGAATATGTGTTATTGTGAACGTCTCATTGAATATCCAACCTTATTGTATGCATGGAACCAGTTGGTCCCACGGTCCATCAGACTAACACAAGACGGATCCAGAAGAATCCGATAAACGGATCCAACCACTTTTTGTCATGTATAAATTGTTATAAATTAAGTCTGTTCATGTTTTTTTTTATCTTGAGAATGTCATTCACTGACCATACAATATTACCTTAATAGATGTTCAGAATCAGAATGTATTTCGGTAATGTTTATCAATGTTTCCAGTTCACTAACTATGTAGGGAAAACAATCAGTCAACGGTCAAATTAACAATGAGGTCATGACTTAGCATCTTCTTGCAACTAGCCTCATGTTAACTATTAACACTTTGTAATAAACAATGAAAAGTGATCATTGGTTGTTAAAATTAAAGTTCAAGGTCACGTGATATGGGTTAAGGCCATTTTAACCCTTTGATTAAATTGTGAAAGCAGAGATAGGTTTTAAGAACTCATAATAACACTGTTGATTATGCCCCATGTTAATTCATTTGATATGATATCATTCCACGTCAAAGGTCACGGTCACGGACAATTTCTAGAGTTTAATGTTCAGTTGTGTTTTGTGGTATATTTATTTTCAAAAATGCCCATTTTATTGTGGCTATGGAAAAGGCGAAACAGTTAAAGGCGACACCCTTAGTTTCCAGACTGCTGTGCTTTTGCAGTGTCCCGCAAACGCTTATCTAGTTTTTAACGATTGCAGTTACCGATCAAATCACGGTATTGCATATTTTTAGTGATGTATGTCAGTTGTATCCCTTTCACATAAAATACCCGTTAAAATACTTTGAATATTTAGCATAGTACTTTCTTCAAAAATATAACTAACGTGTCTTGTTTTTAATATAACCATGTGTTAGGTCTAGGATACAGTATGTAATTTGTACCAAATTAACAATGAGGTCATGACTTAGCATCTTCTTGCAACTATGCCTCATTTTAACTATAAACACTTTGTTATAAACAATGAAAATTGATCATTGGTTGTTAAAATTAAAGTTCAAGGTAAAAAAAAAATACTTTGAATATTTAGCATAGCACTTTTTTCAAAAATATAACTAACGTGTCTTGTTTTTAATATAACCATGTGTTAGGTCTAGGATACAGTATGTAATTTGTACATTAAAAAATGACATTATGTAAGCAGATGTAGAACAGCAAAGTTGGTTTCTTACACTGCCCGAAGTGAGTGAAGCTGTTTGTCCATTGATGCCAGAAGTAATATGTTGATTGGTGCACGAGGTAAGTTGTCCATTAATGCCTCTGGTACCGAAGCTAAGAGGACCTGTCCCTCAATGTCACTAAGAGGTATAAGCTGCAGTATATATTAGTCACTTACTCCCCAGGATGAATGTTCCCTATATCCTCTAGGACTCTGGTATTTCATACAGGATAGAAAGAACATTTTACACATTATCTAAGGAATCTGAGGCGTGACTTCCATTCAATATTTCCTTTCCGAGTTTCAAAAGGTTGATAATTGATATGAATACAATTGATACATCATCAATGTTCGGAAATATTTGAACCATTCATTCAAGTGGCGATGGTGAAACCATTTTTCCCTGAACAGAGGGCATCTCTAAATGTTCATTTGCTTGTGAGAAGCAAACATTTTTCAAATATGTATGTCCAGTCATTTAGCTATGCTATGTCTGATGTTTTATATTACTAGTTGTACGCGCACCATGTACATCTATTAGTTATATATCATATCAAAGACAATACTGAACATTTCAAATAACTGATTTTTAAAATTAATTTTAGAATAGCAGTAATGGAAACACTTGTTATAAGATTATCAATATGTAAAAGGTACATGTATTCTGTTTAGTCGACCTGTAAAACTGAACAAGACTTTATAAAACTCTTCATATTCAGACAAATAGGATCTTGTCAACTCGTGAACTTGACCTTTGACCTTGAATGTGAAAATGTCAAACAAATTCACCAGTGTTATAAGTAAGAAGGTATATATATCAGTTCTTAAAACCTTACTAGGAAAAAGTTATAGCCAAAACAAAACATGGCTGAGGAGGCGATGTAAAACCGTAAAAAATCTTATAGCAGTCCAGTCCTAGTCTGAACTGCTAATTTACTAACATCACACTATGCAGCACGTCAATTTGAAGGGATAGCTTCCACAAAATATACATTAGATATTATAAAACATTAACGACGTAATAACTGTCGTGAGGTTTCTGTGGCAAATTGTACTATGACCAAGAGTGTCAAAATTTGTTCACTGGGAATCGAAATCTCCCGACTTTTACTGAAATGTGGCTCTAGGGCAGTTTTATTCAAACGTTTACTTACCTAATATCCATCTACATTGTTCTACACAGGTGACCTGTGTAAAGGAGGTGGGAGAGTTCAGTTCAGTTCTCATGTAGACTCCTTGTCCTACTGAAGTTGCCTTTTGCATTGGAGCGGAAGGGAAGCTGCTCTCGTCTTTAAAGTGAGATAGTCTCGCCGACCTTCATTACATGAGTCCAATTTCGTCAACGAGGTTCCTTTAAAAGTCATTGTAGTTTGAAACATCCTGGCAAACTGAAAAACTTAGGCAATGACAAGATAACCAATTATGTCACATGAAAGCAATAAAAAGGAGGAATTGTGTTGTCCCAAATTATTTCATCTTCTTCACTTACACATTCCAATACTCTGTTTTTAAATATTTGAAATCAACGTTGTTTTGTGCAAAAAAGAATGAAGGATGACATTGTACGATATCGAAGTATATATCCTGCATCAGGGAAACACAACTACATATTTAGGTTACCAAGGCTCGTAACATACAATATTTTTCCTAATAGGGATTTTGGGCTGTTGCCCATTCTAGATAGACACCCATTTTTATCTTTATGATTTTAAAAATATTTTGTTGCACTTATTACAAGGATTCTGGTTGGTCGAGAGCCCTCAAACAAATGCAACCAATCCACGATGAACATAGATAAAATGTCCATTCTGACGTCTCAAACTATCCAAACAAAAAGAAAGTGCCTGTCTTTTCATTTTGGAAATCACAACTGATGCTTGAAAGAACAAATCTTGCCAGTAGAGTGCTCAATACATGATGACTTGCAGTTATACTTTGAATGATGCGCACAACTCGTTAAGCAATCCTTAAATGTATTTCAAAGTTGTTTCAAGAAAAAGGTACATGACTTTCAATTAATCTATTGATTTTATGAATATTATATATTTACATCTTATGTCACATCAACCTCACCTTCAAATGTGTGTATTATAAATGAGGTTTAAAATCATGTTTCTGCATTGGTTGGGTAACAAAAATGATCCTTAGACTTTTACATTTACAATAATCATTATTGAGATTTTGAAAAACTTTATTCCTGACTTGTTAAGCCAGAATAGTCGTCACTCTGTAGCTCAGACCCTGCAGTGTGGTGTGAACTGTTTCTTAGAGTTAATTGAAATGAATTTAAGAAATATTGTTACCTGCATTTGTTTGATGATCAATTCTACGTTTTCCAAAGAAAACATGATCAATGATAATAATGTATACCTGAAGATTCACGGAGCTATAATCCAATGTAATGTTGGATGTGAGTCTAGTTCTGGTTGTATCTACCATGGCGTGGAGACAGAAGAGTTGGCAAAGAGGTTTGGAAAGACTTTACTTTTTGGACACTTTGATAAAACGTTCATTGATTCATTAAGAAGGAGTATTGAAAACACAGGTCCTAACACAAATGGTTCGGAATTTCTCATTGTGAGTATAACAGGAAGCAAGGGATGGAGAGAAGTGTTCAAAGGATCCTCGGCCTCAAGTAAACTCCAACGGACTGGACTTAAAGTTCATGGTACGTTAACATCAATCGTATATAACAGAGATGCAGATACCTTATTTTGGTCAAATACTATTAGCATATACAAACATGTAATTGGGAATACATCAAATGTAAAATTTTGTAAATTGTCAGGTAAATATATGAATATATACAAAAATCATTTATTTTTCGTATCCGACATGCTACATAATCCTATTGTCAAAACCCCTCTGCATACCTGTAAAGAGAAGACAATTTGGTATCGACCCTACCCTGTTTTAATTTTTGGCATGGTAATTGATGGCGATCAGATTTGTTGGGCGGAAGGCAAAGGGATTCCGAGAAAGATTCGCTGTGCCCACCCATCATCTAGTAAGACACATCGTGTGCTGATGACTGGAGGGGTATACTATCATATTGGTATTTACAATACACCACCACTGATATTGATCACTTGGACAAATAGACGGGGCCGTATTACATTTGAAATAAACAGACAAGGACGGGGAGATAGAAAAAGGAAGCTCTGTCATTCTTTCAAAGATCTACACCCAATTGTATTTTTTCTTAAAAAATCGGTCCTTTATTATACAATTGAAGCATCAACAAGCCTCAAAGCAATGCATATACACATGAACTGTACCGCTTTTAATGTTATTTCTATCAGTAAATGTCCAATGGTTAGAAATCGTTTTCAAAAGCATGTTCTCTTTACCTTGTTTTAAGAGAAACATAATCCAATTAAAATTGAATGATTGTTGAGTTCATCGTTTAATTACTCAAGTGTAGAAATCATCATTAACATATTCTTCTCTTTATGTTTTTATGATTCCATATGTTGTGAAATTAACATTGATTTCACTGAATTAACGCTGATCTGCAAACATATAGCAATATTATGTATCGCTTAATCTCTGATTGATCCCATGAAGCAAACTTGAGACCTTTGCTGACCATATATTAAAGAACTCAACTCAACATCTCTAAAGTGTCTGGCAAATTGATCACGATTTGTGCTCATGATCTCTAAAGAAGAAGGCAACATCATCACAAACTACACTGAATATCTCTAAAGAGTGAGTCAATATAATCAAGAATTTTGATCACCAACTGTGAAGTGTGGGGCATTATAAAATGGAACTGGACTTGAAGAGTGGGGTAAATAATCACAAACTGTGCTCAACATCTCTGAAGACTGAGGCAAGATAATGACGATCTTACGATTAAATTACTTACTTAGTTACCTACCCCAGAGCGATTGGATTACTTCTATTTCGTACATCTTGTCATGTTTTACTGATTGAAAAAAGGTAGACGGAATAGGAAACATATTTTTGAATAAAAATGTAAATTGTGTTCTAGTGATGATGTTGGAGATGACTTTCATTATGTTTTTTTCACATTTCACAAAAGAAAACAAGATCAACCAAGCTAAATTTATTTTGTGTTAAAATCGCAATTTGAAATGGTCGTTGTGTTACTTTGAATCTCAATGTAAGTAAGCATAATATTGTTCAATTCAAAACCATTTTACATCTGAGTGAGGAGATATGACAAATTCAGTTCAAAATGTGACACTACAGTTTCGGAAAATCCAAGAAACAGTACATGCAAACATTATCTGCACAACGCAAGCAACTACAAATCGATAATATTAGCGGTTATTCAACATGCCAACCTTCATCTCAGTTATCAAATTTGTCTATGCCAATAAGACTAACATATGTATTGTACTCAATGTACTGATAATGTAGTCACGACAGTGAAGCATGTACATGTATAAACAAATGTTGGATGGAACTATATGTATGTCCAAACTGAACTAATCATTGCAATACATTGGACTAAAAATAGATCCATAAGCCTTCTTTCCACAGAAATATGCTTCATAATCAATCGAACAGGAAATTTTAAATTTGAAAAGAATGAACAAATGTTTGACTTCTTGTTTCAGGGAAAATAAGCCTACACATTCTTATTGCTGGAATCTAGCAATAAAAAACTCTCAACAACATTTGTATTACATTCATAATATCGGCTACTTCAAAATATGTTTAAATAAATAGGGAAAGTTAAATATTACCATTAATATTAAATGATATATTATATTATATAACGTTTTATTTATTAATAAGTAATGCATGTAAATTGTTAATACAATGCATACCTAGACCTTCATCACACACCTTAAAGGATCAAGGATAAATTATGTTTTTTGAGACATTTAATTGAATATTTAATTGATAAGTAATCAAAGCTTTTATCCCCAACATGGCCAGAATGCAGTCTCCATTTTGCTAAATGAACAAGATGCCTCCAAACATGCCTTTCAAAAGGGTTTTCTTGTTGAGGAGTGATTGAATAACTGTTCTGTTGACTTTGAGATAGATGATTTTTTCCTGGTTATTTGTCAATGGAAATGTTGCAACAACTGCTTGAGCCTCGAAGGGTGATAAGTCGGACAATCTTGCAAGATAATGTCATTATTCACAGAAAGGAAGTCTATTGTGGTTCTTGGTGTATGGGGTTACCTTGACCTGTGGTAATCCTGAAGAAGGGCCGATACCATTGAGAGAGTGAGTGAGTGAGTGAGTGAGTAAGTGAGTGAGTGAGTAATTAGCTCTTCAAGACGTATGTCTGAAGACCTATTGTTCTTATCCTGATTTGTTTTCCTTATTATTATTATTATTATTATTTGTACTTTTTCTGTGACCGCTGTCCAGCAAAATTGACTGCATCGATATCAATGAAACTGCCAGAAGTGAAGGGCCTAGGTGTAAGCTCGTGGGTAACGGAGCCCGATTTGTTAATGTCGGCCCCTAAAAGGGGAGGTAACCCAAAACGTTAAAACAATTCAAATTGCAATATCTCGAAAACTAAACTAACGGGATTCGGATTTGAGCAGTCATGGTAGAGAAATATTAATTTTCCAACTATACATAATACACGAGGTGACAACAACAAATGGCCGCCTCCATGCCATGACGTCATTCAAAGGATGGATAACTCTGATCTTCATGTCCCTGAAATATTTTATTATGCTTCACTCAGCATTCAGCATGATGAGTGACACAGGTTTCATCAAACAGATAATCACGAAAAATAACGTAAGAACGTATAAGTATTGAATGTAAGTTTGTGTGTTTGGACTGGAAAATGAACGATGTCAAAGCAGTATTCAAACATTCACGTGACATTGCTGAATTACTGTATAGGCACTCGAAAAACATTGGTGTTAGCTTTCATAATGGATCAGTTCCAAAAAGAAGGTGTAATTATCAGATTTACTGATATCTTCTTGTTGATGACAATATGTCAGATGCATTGTTGTAAAACGACTTGCTTCCTCGCAAACGCACATGGAATACTCAAGAGTAAAAATCAATGAAAACCGCTACAGTATAAGTAGATGGAAAGGCGCTAACTCATCTTTGTCTACAAACTACATGGTTACTGGATCCTCAATATTCAATATCATGTCGTCACGATTTTAAAATAACAGTCTATTCTAATTTCGAAACAGAATGTTTTTGGACTTTCTTTGATAATACTATTGTAAAACAGACAATGCATCTCTCAAATATCTTTTCCCCCAAATCATCTCGATATCTTATCTTTCTTCAGTAACACATATGTTTTGCAAAATTTGAAATTACACAATTTGAAGTGTCATAATGATACAATCACCTGATAAAGGAATTTGAGAAAGGATGTGTTCACACTACGCAACCAGAACCACACAACATACTGAAGATATTTTGGTATTAATGAGGTTGAGTAACCTATGTTCACGTTAGGCTAAAACTATTCTACTTATATACCCATCTTATATAGCGTTCATCATGTCGTCCATCCACTCTACCGCCCCGGTATACTTGACACACATATTATCCACGATAATTTGGACAGAGGACAGCAATGGAAACAAATCTGAAAGTTCATACACCATTTTAATTCGAAAGTTACACATTAGTTACACAAAGTTACCCTTGTGAGTACACTCATTCTCGATAATCCATTGCATACATCTACTAAGTATACTCTTGACCAATACATGGCTCGGCTCGATAACTTTTTTTTACCTCCCTTGGTAGTTCATCCAATCAGCGGTCTACGATGGGAGGTTGAGCGTACCAATCATAAGACTGCTGAAGTAACACCTCCGTTTAAAATATGGAGCGATTTTGATGGTGTATTTTCTCGCTTTAGCGTTGAAAATTGATTCAATTACAGTGACACTGAAAGCTATTTGAATTGACGGATGTTTTCTTGTTCATCAAAACTTGTAAAATATATTTGCTACCAAGATACAGATTCGAGCGGCCTTTTAAATGTGAACACCTTAAAATCGTTGCTCGAAAGTAAATGGACTTGTATGGCTTAACCCAACCATGTACACTCGTTTAAAAACTCGTTGTAAGGATTGAGGAGAATTATTTAGCCATTTGTAAAAACAATTACATGTCCGTGAGAGCACTTTATTTTCAGGAAGAACGGCGTGTTACAGCACCTTCAAACATGAGCACTCAATGTCTCTCATTTCTCCAAGTCTCACTCTAATGTCAATATCCACGGATAGTTGTGCCATACGGTATTTGTTACTGCATACACAGTACCAGATGAGTGATTAGCAGGATGGAGATGGTGGAAGATTCACAACGAACTGAATAATTCCTTGGAACAATCTAAATGCACGGTACACGGTGTGTGATATCTTAAACACAACATTTGGTAAACAGGATTTGATTTTTCACAAATGAGATGACTAATGCACTTGAAATATCCTGCATACGGTACAAGATGTAGGATCTCTGAAAAAACATCGTTTTAAGATGTAGGATCTCTGAAAAAACATCGTTTTAAAGGAACATTAAGTATGTTCTTGGAATCACATAACAACGTCAAACGTTATACATGATGCTATTGTATTGCTCAAAATTACCATGTTAAAACTAGTTCATTCGTTAATGCGACAACATAAAGGTGAGAATCGCGGTTTTGTTAAAAAACGAACGTGTCCATCAGCTGACCCGGGTCAACTAGTCAAAAATCATTTCAAAATCATGATCAAAATCATTATATATAACAGGCAGAATGACATATTTAGGTTGGTAATGATTAATATGTCATAGAATTACTGATACATTTCTATAGCGCCTGATTATCCAATCAGTGATTGTTTCAAAGACGTTTTCAATTGTTTGTACATGTATAAGATCGTTGTACATTTGGTGTTAATGTTACAATGTGCAAATTAGATGAAACAATTTGAACTTAAATCATGACATATGGTATTACTTCACGCATGAAAGGCAAATAATATTTTTTTTAAAAACGTAAGGCCACTTTAACAGGATCGGAATGATTCACATTCACAGGGAAAACGAGTTGTACATGTGATATAACTTCAAATGATTACCCGAAAAAACAATGTTTTACATCATGTTGTGTAAATATGATGCTTTCAAAAATGCAGAGATCATGGTCGTGATTTAATACATACTGCAGACAAGAACAACCCTGACCTTTTTAGCTGGAATAAAGTAACCATTAGAGGTGATTGCAAATAGTCCTGATTTATTCAAGTCAGACAGAATTCAATCAATCTCGAATCAATGGCGTGCATTGTCTGGTGTGTGCCACTTTTTCTGGATTATATGGCTGTGTCATGATTCCTTACTTTTAGAAAAACGTATCACAATGTGTCTTGCATTCACCTAAAATAGACTAGCTCCTCTGTGTTGTCCGTTTATAAGTGGTTGACAACTCCTTCTTTCATGGTAACTATTCTGGGTCTATTTTCAGAGCAAACTGATCGGATGAATAACCAAAACCTGTCATTATAAGCACATTCCTTCAATACATGACCACAATCTGTTCGAGGTGTACTTGATTGTACATGCTATTCCTCCGAGCTATTTGCTTCATATTTGCATATAGGAAACTGTGATGTCCCAGTTGAGTTTTGTGACATTGACCTTCTTTACAAGGCTTTATCATTCAACTCGTGTCAGCAGGATATATCGAAGAAAATGGAGCGATGTATAAAATGACAGTGGTGTGGAACTCTTCAGTGAGAGAAGAAGATGTATCAGACAGCAAGATCATCATCGTACCATATCAAAAACTCTATCAGTACATCAATCAGATCACTTGAACTACCTTCGGGCCATTTTAACACCTTAAACTCGCATGGCTTGACCGAATGATGTACTTTCATTTATTAACTCTTTTTATTTATTCATGAGTATTATTTAGCTATTGGTAACACATATTTATTTTTTGTGAGGTCGCTTTATTTCAGGAGGAAAATTGTGCTACAGCACCTTTAAGCTTGTAGGTGGGATATCTCAAGAACTCCTCTCTGACTCTGGATTCCATTCATATCTTACCACAAAAAAGCGGTTGATTGGACAGTATATTTCACTGACATTGACATTATTTTCAGGTTTTATTCAGGTGACATGTAGGCCAACCATGTGACTTGCATAAGCCGCTCCTGGGACATGCTGGGAAATGAATAAAGCGTATCTGCATATATATTCAGGAAGACGTCAGTTTCAATAAACCTTTTTCAATAAACATGTTATTCATGTGATTAATTCATGTGATTTAAAAATATTCTTCATTTCCATAAAAATGAAACTTGGGATTGGCAAACAAGCAAAAACTTCCCTGTGAATGTGCCCACGTATTTAGAAGCAGTTACATAAAACGTGACGTACATAGATGGTAAAACAACCCACATCAATATATACACATATCATCTTTTAAAAAAATGCCTGCAAAGAAACAATTGAATGCTAAGGGCTAATATTAACATATAAAACACTTAGTTTCTTGATGTCAGCATAAAATAAATATCAGGATGTACGAGCCTACATAACAGTCTACAACAGATCACGGCACAGCCATAACACTGCATCAATACTAACGTAAATTCAAAAAATCTATTTGATGATGGTATGGAACTATATATAAATGTTGACAGTTCTTAATTAACTTGATCCGATAACTGCTAGTGGTCATATTCAATTGAAGACAAATTAAACCTCAGAGAAAGAAGTATGCATTTAACATTATGCTTTTTTCAGATAGGACAGGTGATGAAAAAGGCAAAAAACCATATCGACATTTAAATCACTAGAAGTTGAAGGTGACAACGAAATATCTGGTCAAATCTGGATCCATATGATTACTTAAGTACATTTGATTTAGCTTATTGCTTAAATTCCCTGAGTGTGTTTTCGATTACTAAATCTGGAGGAAGGGAATTTCAGTTATTAACCGTATTTGGAATAGAATATTTAGAGTAAAAAGTATCAGTACATTTCATGTTTATAAGGTCAGCATTATTTCTCAAATTCCTGTGACACTACCTATAAATCATCAGTGTGAGAATTGTTTTATTTTCAGATAACATTATCTACCAGTTCAGAAGTCAGGAAGATGGACGTTTTCTGTATAAAGTTATCCTTATAAGTGAGAGCATTTAATTTTCTAAAGGTATAACAGCATTTCGTCGCCTGAAAAACATATTGTTCCATGTCACATAAATGCAATTTTGAGAAAATGGCCTGCAAACATTCAAGTTATATTTATATAATATTTTACGATCACTTTTGAATGAAATTTGCACTGACAGAAGAAAAGAGTTTAATTAAACTATTTTCACCTTCATTTTTTGTTTTAGTATTGTTATTCTTAATTTTTGGGCTATTTTTGTTGGGAGAGAGAACATTACGTAAAGGGGATTTTTGTCAAAACCAAAGTGTCGTAAGTTCTGAATAATTATCAAAATTACCTTTTTTGTCAAATGAATAGTCTATTAATCATTGCATTGATGTTAACAATACCCTTAAAGATGATACACTGCCAGGAAATACATATAGTTACAAAGTTTAACGTTATAAGCCTGATTTAACCAGTTTTTCAAAGTGACCGAAATCCCAGTCTCCACCAGATACCTATTTAACTTTGTACTGTTCCCGATGAAAGTTTTTATTGACTAAGGTAACTTTCCAAGTGTTACAACATGAATCTTATAAACATGTCTATGTATCTAACTACAAATGACCACGCATTCTTTGCACTCAGTGGAATGAAACTGGAATCCCATGTGCCATTTTATAAGGCTTTTCATTCACAATGACCATCATGATTTTTTTAAAAACAAGACCAGAGCATTAAACATAATTTTTATTGTCAAAGTGAACAATGCAATTGGTACAACCCTTGAACTTCATAAAATGAAACCTGAAAAACCTGAGTATATAGACATCAATCTTGAGTGATGTTATAATTCAAAAGAAATGCCTTTAGAATTGCAATAACTGGACGGAATAAGGTTGGCACAGTCTGTCTCACAACTCTGTGAATAATGAAATTAATATCACAAACATAAAATCTGAACTATTCAACATGAACCTGAAATAACAGTACAATGTTTTAAACTTTGAAACTTGTGATTGTGAAGAAAATATTCTGTAGAATGCACACCATAATGATAGAAACAAATGCAGTTTTCTGCAATTATCGTCAACCAATGTTTCTATGACGTATTGACCATGAATGATAACAATAGATTGTGTTTCATAGCAAGAACAAACTTCCAACTTGATCAAATTTTACAGTGTTGAGGATTAAGAAGTAACGAACAGGAAACAGATAATGAACAGCTTCTTTGTCAATAGATTTAACCTTTGCATGATCAAGAATTTTGTTTCTCATCAAACTCAGCGTGGTAGAAGACCACTCATGAATTTCTTGTCTATACGATTAATGAATTTGAGCATTGCCCGGATACCCTTGGCTTTTTCAGTTGACATGTTGGAAGTATTTGTGGCGGATTTCACTTGAGGCCAATCAAGGCTACTAGGACTCCGTGTTGGTGAAAACCTCACATTTACTCTTGCCCGAATGGATACTTTTTTCATTCCATAGCCATCCTCAAATGATGTTCTGAATTGAACAGAAAATGGATCATCTCTGGTGCTCAATATCGCTTTTACTTTTGTGAAAGGCACTGATGTGAAATTCAGGCATCTAGAAGCTTCTATGTATTTCTGAAAATGCTGTTGCCTCAGCTTGATGACCTCAAGGGGTTTCTTTGGAGATGCCATTTTCATGCACCTCATGATTCCAATAGGACTGTACAACTGTCTCTCAATGACACTGTGCACAGCATCCACTTTCTGAATACTTGGATGTCCAGGCTCACAACATTTCTAATGGATGCTTTTAATGTCATTTTCTTTCATGAAATTCTTGAGAGCAAATGTGATTCCTGAATTCCTGTTTTGTGCAACGCAAGAATCAGACCATAGAGTGATGTGTTCAGGTTGGTGCTTTTCTGTAATCCTGTTCAATATGGAAATCAAGGCACTTGAAATTTCATTGGCCCCTCTGCCTGCCTGTGTCTCATTCCAGATTGCGCAGTAGCTCTGTGCATCCAAAGAACAATGAGCAGTTAAATTGTATACACTGAGTTTTCGCCGGTAGGAAAAAACTTGAAATGTTAGCCTCTGGACAACTGAGGACATTCTCCAGATCAAAGCAAACAACAAGTTTGTCCTTGTCCGCCCGGTCCCTGTCACGTTCCTGCTTTGTTGCAACCTTCGACTTGAAGTGACTCAGATAGTCTTCTCGGAGTTCCTCATCAACCTGCATTGTTCTTTGATTTCATGTCAAACTCTTCACAACGGTCACAACGATCCTTCTTTGGAACATGAAACGCCAGGTTGAATTCATCATTTAAGATGTTTCTGTAGGTGTGAATCATAACAGGTTGCTTCTGCTCCTTTTGGCACATTTCAGAATACAAACGGTACACGGTAGCAACAGAGAGGTTTTGAGCAAGATACTGCTTGTGTGTTGATGACCTACAATAATGGGATTCAACTCGGGGGAATGAGTTGATATGGTCCCGGACATCTTGTTTTTGCTCTCGGGGTATTCTGTCCTTTGTTGATTTACCACGGTTATCACCTCTGTGGATGGATCTATTTTTTTTCTCAAAGAAATAAGAAATTCTCCTTTGTGATATGCTCAATGTTGTGAGAAAGAATTCTTTACAAACGAGATACTTTTCAGTTCCATCAAACAGGAAGTATGAGTAAGAAAATTTCCTGTTATTGACATTGTCAACGCAACTTCTTTTCTTTACCTCCCCTGTCTACTGTTTTCGAGTAAAAATTACACTTTTCACTGTCAGGGAGTTTCCAAAATGATTGGAAAATTATTTCACGTTGCTCTGTTGATAATTTTTGGGAACATTTAAACCGACATTTACCACGGCAAACCTTCTTTGTTTTAACAGCTTTAGCTTGTGCCTCCTTCCCACTCACAGACTTGTAAGTGTTCCCAGACTGTCTCATTTGCTTACGAATTGACTTTATCCAATTGTCTGGGTTACGCTTACACTTTCTGCTTCGACCTTCACCCTTCTGAGAAGTTTGCAAATCTATTTCATTTTCGGAACCTTGTATTGCTGCTTCATTTCCAGATCCACGCAAATCAGCTTCATTCCCAATGTTGTCATTGTTATCCAAATTAAAAGGTTCTTTTTCTGTCACATTAGTGTCGGTATTGTCATCATTGGATTCACTCGATCCTGAAATAGGCTTTTCATAATCTGGATCGAGATCCTGGCTATCTCCCACGACAGCATCCTCAGACAGAACATCAACTGTGTGGGAAAGAGGTATTTCAGATTCATGGGGGTCGACTGTATTGATTGGGTCGCTCTGAAAGTCTATTACTGGTGGCACCTCCAGTAAACCATTGTCTGTTCCATCTTCGTGTTCTGTGTCAGAATAATTGATAAGAGTTAATACTTTGTCTAATTCAAATATTGAAGACATGCTTTTTGATCACTCGGGCATTATTCTTACCCTGCAATCAACAAATTCATCAAGAACGAAGTCTTGGAACTCCTGAAACAAAACGCTATCATCTAATGACAGATCAAAGAACATCAACGAGTCATTTATGCACATCAAGTCCAAACAATCAGTCAGTGTAAACTTCACACAACCAGCTTCCAAGTTGAAACACTTTTTAGTTCCCCTGAAAATGTCCACAAGTGTAGAAGGCTGTATGCTGGTGTAACTGACATTTAAATGTTCAAGCTTCCAACAGGACCTGATCACCTGGAAATCATCATCAATAAGGTTTCTGCACTTTTCCAGAGAGAGAAGTTCAAAATTAGGCAGACTCACAAGAAATGACAGAGTGGATATCTGTAAACCTTTTAAATTCAACCACAATAATTGTTCAGCTTTAAAAAGTCCAATAGAAAAAGTATAATCTAAAGCTGCAGGGCATCCATGAACTGTCACATAGGCAAAATCAAGGCTCTCAAAATAGTCTGATGTCCTCAAAATTGTGTGGATTTGCACAAACGTGAGTTGCGCATCACAAGGAAATGAGATGTCTTTCCAGGGAGTCTTATTCTCCTTTATAAGTTTCTTCAGTTGCCGGCAACTACTGTTTACATTGCACGCCAGATCCGTGATTGGAACAAATGACAAGATATGAAGAAGGACTTCGTCTGGGAGACTCAATAGCTGAGCAACTTGTTTCTAAAAAAGAAAAGAAATTGTTTTTCATTCTTTGAAACATAAGATTAAGTGCAATTAATTGTTTAATGTTCCATATCCTTAAGATCAGTATAAGAAAAAGCATCATAGATTCAGATAGGTGTCAGATCCAACACTTTTTTGAAGATACATTTTTCAGCAAAAGAACCGTTTAAGTATGACAAATTTATTTAAATGTTATCTTGAAGTGTTTGAAAATTTAAAAAATCGTTAAATAGCAATGCATTTTGCTGTTTTCCTGCAGAAATCAATAAAGATGTACTCACCATATCCACATGGCCAAAGTCAGATGGTCATTGCCAAAATGTTCCATCTCCAGATCATGGGACCCGAAACTCTTCAATTATTGGTTCATCACATAGAACAGTTTGGTCGTTCCCTTAAGGTTGATAATATGGAGATACAACATAAATGAAATAGAAAAATCATGCTTCCAGTGCATATATTCAGCTGAAAACTTGTCAGGAGATAGAATATCACTTAAGATACACTATGGTACCAATAACTAATTTTTTTCAAAAAGTGGACATAGAACAATATGGTTTTCTGCCGACGATTTGTGCAGTCGACCAAAAATGTCTTTTGAATGTGTTTTGAAGAGGTCAATATCAGGTTCATTAAATCTTTTTGAATCTATTGGTCTGATTTTATTGTTTCAAAGAAAATAAGTAAGACCTTGATATACTAAAAATAATGTCTGAAAACTCTTTGCCCATGTTTAACAAGAAATCGTCCTTTTAGTTTGAAAAATATTATTTCGATTTTGAGTTGGCTGATGAAATATTTTTACAAGCAGTAAAACAAGCGTTTTAAGTAATCAGCGATTCTAAGACTTTGTTTATTGTCTTGATACTTTCGGTAGAGACAACAATTAAAAAATCATCTTCTTTAAATCCACAACCGAATGACAAATAACGAAAATTCCGCGATCTGTTTTGAATTCTATCCAGAGGTTTCCAAATGCAAAAAAATAATGTTGCTAACAGATATTGAATCTGATAATGCAGCAATCATCTTGAGCAATCAGTGTTTTTGTATCCACTACCCTACTCCATCTAACCTTGTATTGTTTGTCAATGTTTATCTACAGTATTTTAACAAATGGAGAAATGCACTGACCACCCGTTGCGTTAAATCGTTAAAGCTTTGTTAAATTCAGGACACATTGTTCTACAACATGATAACATATTTATAAATGTTTTTAAATTCTGGTTGTAAGACTCAATAGAATAAATGTTGGGTATATTCCACTTATGTTCTGGACCCGTTGCTTGAGGGTGAATGAATTAGTAATGCCTGAATGTCTGTCTTGGTTCATCAAACAACAATTCTGAGAGTCCCTTTCATTTCTCAAGCATCCACAGATCAATATCTGACTAAGTCAGTTAACAGTCTCAAAGAGAATATAGACTGCCACATGTCACAGATGAACGTACCTAAAGAAATATATTGATTTATAGAAGTATGTAATGTATACTTATCTGTTTTTCATATGTCGGTGGAACATAAGTCATGTTACACTTGGTAAACTGAACTGAAATATAGAACTTGGTCGTTTTAAGTACCAATGCATATGCTGTACATACTCTTAGAAAAATACAAGTTATGTACATCCCATGCATCGACTATACACTGTGTTCTTAAGTTTCTAATAGAAGGGCTGTCCTGCTTTTTGAAATTTGGGTATGTGTTGGAACATGTTTACATGCAGTGAAACATTTCACTCCAGAGATAAGTCTACATATGCTCATTTGCATAAGAAAGACCTCCATTTTTAAGAGAGTACAAAACAAAATACTGATTTCGGAGAAAGTAAATATCGAATGTATTCGACACATGTAATTAAGCATTCCCAATGTTATACATCAGAGCATGATACTTTTATTATCATGTACATTCAAACACACATATTCTGCTGAAATCGCTGTTTCAAAGGGGTTTCCTGGACATCTTTGGTTTTTAAGGTCAAATGAAATATGGAAATTATGTTAGAATAAATTAATGTAAACATAAAAAATCTGCTAGGACTTAAATTTATTGCCGCGTATTTACTGCAGGACGTTACAAAACAGGTCGGAAAGCACTTTTTGACTCTCTTAGCTCGTCTAGTTAAATATATTCGAAAATGACTTTTTCTTACAAAAGTGTGTTTCTCAGAAAAAATGAACAGATAATGGTTTTAAATTTCAAACATACTTGTGTTTGCTTCTGAAGACATGATGTAAATCTGTTTCAGTTGTATGTATCGCTCATGGTTTGAAATATCTTGTTTTTGTGTGGGACATTTTTTTTTTATGACTTTATAAGCTTAAATAACTTTGGATTACCATACCAAATTATACATAAGTTGCCCTTATCCAGCTCAATTGGTCATTTACGTAGGTACATTAGTTATTTTATCCCACTTCGGGTCTCGTTGCTATGGTTCCTTTGTTATAAGTGTAGGTGTAATAGCTGATACACCTACATTTTCTTAAACACCTTCACCTTTCAGATACACCTACATGTTTTGGAGAACTGTAATGAGTTGTTATTGTTTCAAACTGTATCTGTTACAACATATTAAGATGAACAAATGCATACACGTGAATGAATAAATATGCACAAAAGACAAAACGATCAAAAACATTATTTTTAATATGACAATATAATGTCAACATCATATATTTGCTCGCGTTCTTACAGTGATTCATGTTGGTAGGTATAAGTTGCCTCTCTACAGAAACATTCGGATCATATGATGGGGGCTTAACCAGTAGATGCAAATTTATAATGATGAGTACACATTAACATTGTGTTTAAAAATATCAGTGTTTTTCTTTTTTTAAATACTGACGGAATAAGCATGTTTCCACACTTTATGGGTGTGTCTCAGTATTCCTCCGGTTTAAATATACTGAGTCATACACCTTTGAAAGTGTGATTACATCTCATTCATACATGTAATGGATTGGGAACATTTAGGACTTAGTTGATGGTGTCTTCGACCAAATGAATGTTCAGATATTCTGCTTCACAGTAACCATACAAACTTCATGTACGTGTTGAATTGAATATTTCCTTCATTCATTCATTCATTCATTCATTCATTCATTTTACGTTATGGCCTCCACCGGAAAATCAGTATGCAATTGTACTGGACAGACTGCATTAGCTTTAGTATATAAGGTAAGCATTGTTAATACTTCATCATTATCTGTTTAATGTGACTCGGTGCAACAGCGTAAGTTCAAATAAGTATTGATTGATGACGTGAACTGCAGTACAAAACAGGTAGCAGATTCATGAGCTTATATATAGCATCAACCATTTACAATAGATCAGCGTGAATTTGCTATGCACCTAAGATGTTTGTTCGATGAAAAAATATAAGTGGCAGGGAAAGTCGATATTGATTCTCTTTGTCAGCTGTCAACAGGTTCATGCATCACTAGCATATACTGTTACACTGCATATATCATCAGCTGAAGACAACGATGGACGCCATGAATTATCTTCTGGTGCTGCATCTAATCGTGATACTAGCAATAAGAAGAGCCGATCTCAAAATGTGTACACATTTCGGGAACCTGTCTGTTATTCAGATGGATCAGATTCTTCCTCATTCTCTGATGGTCATCACCACAGCAAGTGGAATCATGCAGTGTGCGCAGTTATATCTGTACAGAGATAGATGTAAATCTTTCAACTACAAGCTTGAAAACGAAGAATGTCAACTGAACAGCATGACGAACACAAACGAGGTATCACTACCAAAGTCTAACAGTGTGGTTTTCTCTGATATCTCCAACTGGCCCAAAAGACTTGCAGGTGTATGTGCAGATCATTCATGTTCAGCGAACTCTCAATGTGTGCCAGTCATTGATGGTCAGTACGAGTGTCAAGTAGTGGAATGTATTGGCAAACCTATTGTAGAGAATGGCTTTATCAATTCAAGCAATGAATTCACTGCTGTTGGAGACAAGCTAGCATTTCACTGTAACGATGGATACACATCTACATCTAACAGTGTACGATGCTTGTCTAATGGTACCTGGTTCGAGTCTGTCTGTACAGCCTTATCCTCCTGCAGCCAAGTGAAACAGTATTTACCGAAGAGTCCTGATGGAGAATACTGGCTTGTTCTGACCAACAGATCCTACAACTCAAACATCTATTGCCACAAAATGGACTCTGAGGAACCTGAAGAGTTTCTGACACTTCATAATGAAAATTACGGGATATATCCACAGAAGTCTAATTTATATTGTGGAGAAGAAACAGAACTTATTGGTGATTGCAGAGGTAAAGGGGGTGAAATATGGTTCAGGAAAATAAGAATAGAACCAAATAATGGCCTATCTATTCTTGTAATACATGACCACACATTTGCTTCCATTGGTGGCAGCAGTAGTGATCTGGTATATGGAAATGCCCATGATTGTTACACCACGCACCCTAATCAGATGATATCCTGTGGAGTCATTGGACGGTTCACCATCGATCTGAGAGGCACTGGCTGGAGAGTGATGGAGGGACAAAAATGGGAACTGTATGGATATCTACCTGCAATGGAACCTGTCGAGTGGAAGTTTAATGGAACCGTTATAGAACTGACATGTGGCGGATATCCTGGTGGATGTAAACCAACTGGAGGGCTCTTCCTGGAACCTTATCCAGAGTGAGGCACATCCTGGTGGATTTAGATCATCTGGGGGACTGTTCCTGGAATATATCCAGTGTGAACCATGTCATGGTGGATGTTCACCATCTGGAGGACTGTTCCTGGAACCATATCAGACTGGAGATGCTCCTGGAATGCATTTAAGTCTAACCTCTTAATTCAGTAATATTATGTTAAAGTGATAAATCTGTTTGCCTTTAGAAGTAAGAAGTACCATTAACATATTTGACAATTAATACTGCATACTATGCAAATATATTTTCAGGTCTGTATGTAAAGGTTCATGTGGTGTAAAGATGTGCTCTCTTTAATATCATTGATTTTTTTCTAGTTCATGGCTTACTATTAATTTTGATGATTTCAAGTCACATGTGAGTGAGTTTGTCAACACAAAAACAAACACCACAACAGTATGAGGGGCGTTCAATAAGTGTTGCAAGCGGGGCATTGGTGTTTACATAAACAGTGTCAGCTTATAGCAGGTGTTACTATAGTCAAAACATAACATTGACACATGTCAAAACAATTTCTAGACATAACACTTATTTAGATATAATAGCTGCGCTGACCTAGGGGTCTCCATAATCATGGATTCTCTCAAACATGAACAACGCGCTGTGATCAAGTTCCTTACTAAAGAGGGATGCAAAGCTATAGAAATACATAATCGTATGTGTAATGTGATGGGTAAGGATGCTCCTAACTTTTCAACAGTTTGTCGCTGGTCTCTTCAGTTCAAGCGGGGCAAGGAGTCCTTAGACGATGACCCACGGTCAGGCAGGCCATCTGAAGTCACCTGACCGGAAGTTATTGCCGCTATCAAAAGACGAATTTTAGCTGACCGCCGTGTTAAAGTTTCTGAACTGTCTTTGGAATTCCAGATATCAGTTGGAAGTGTTGAAAAAATAATTCATGACCATCTTGGTATGTCCAAGGTATCTGCAAGATCGGTACTCAGAAACCTCACAGCACAAGATCGCCAGAAAAGAACCGAACGTTGCATGGAGCTCCTGGATCGGTTTAATGCGGATGAAGCCAGGTTTTTGTCTCGTCTGGTGACAGGTGACGAAACCTGGATCCACCACTGGGACCCGGAAACTAAACTGGAATCCAAGCAATGGAAGCACCCGAGTTCACCGCCTCCCCTGAAGTTTCGCACTCAACCATCAGCTGGCAAGGTTATGGCGACAAACTTTTGGGATGCAAAAGGCATATTATTAATTGATTACTTGCCAACCAAGACTACAATGAATGGTCAATATTATGCCAAACTTATGCAAGAATTGCGAAAGACAATTCGACAGAAACGCCGTGGAATGTTGACACGTAGTGTTCTGATTTTGCATGACAACGCTCCAGTCCACAAGTCAAGAGTTGCACAGGCCGCTATACGTGATTGTGGATTCGAACAGCTTAACCACCCACCCTACAGCCCAGACCTAGCCCTAGTGACTACTTCCTGTTCAGAAACCTGAAATCCGCCCTACGTGGAAGGTACTTCCGGGATGACGAAGACGTCAAAGCTGCCACAGAGGCGTGGTTAGGGGGGCAAACGGAAGACTTCTACAAAAGCGGCATCAAAAGTCTTAAAGAGAAATGGAATAAGTGTATTGAGGTGAAGGTTAACTATATTGAAAAATAAAAGTAAAACATTGACTACGCGAGTTGGTTTTATATTGAAGTTGCAACGCTTATTGAACGCCCCTCGTATGTAGGGGTTGAATATGTTCGATAGTTATGCACTGGGAGCACTCAACGTCCAAATAGCACATTTAAAATTCCTTTTAATAAAGAAATGGACGACTTGCTACAAATTCCCTAGATTCAATAGGTGTTGAAAATATTAAACGATAACATGACTATCAAAACATTTGAATGAAATGGTACTTTTAGAAAACATGTGATGAACATGCAAATGGTTTCGAAAGGTGGGAAGTGTTATTTAATATTTGTGAGGATCTGACTATTTGTTCGATTGCACTACACAAGTTTAAGTTGTATCAATGATTTATTTCATCTCAATTAAATGCAAAAAATGTAGGTTGTATTGGCCCTTTTCACTTTTGTAACTTTTTCCTTGACAATGTACAAACAAACATGTAAATGTGTAAATTACCAAGTACATCTAATTTATCTGTTACCCATTCAATATGTCTTTACATATCCTCTCATTCGATTTAGCTTTTGATCCAATCTAGATTGCTCTTGGTTAGTCTTGATTAATTTTTAAGCAAGAAATGTTTTTATTTTTGTAATTAAGTAATAAAAACAAAAAAGTAAAATTATTTTATTTTATTATAATGACACGTGTATTAAATAACAGACGGACAGGTTACAGTTAATTTCTACTTAGCAACATCCAATAAAAACTTACAGTGTCTGGGATCGTGTTGTTAACAAAATGTGCTTCTTCTTTGAAGGTGCCGAAATGGACATTAGTTATGTCCTCTATAGACTCCAGGAAATCCATCCATCATATTCATTACTTCATTGATCATCCTCTGATATACATTGCATCTGTCAGAATCCTCAAAGATGCATGTAGAGTGTCACGTAATATTAGATATTGAAGAAACAAGATGAATCTGAAATACAAATATTAGAAGGTTTTACATTAATGATAACTATCATATGCATTGTAAAGGTACAGGGAATGGAGTTGTGCACTTAATTAGAGATATATGTTGATGTGTTGTGATTTTAAGACATATATATATATATGTATAATGACATTTCTGTGTCAACCCACACTTATTTCAGAGTATTCACCCTTTACTTAAAACGACTGAACTTTCCCATGTCAGACTCCTCCCATAGTGTATGTATGATTGTATGATTCGATGGATATTTTCAAAGTTATGGCCCATATATAACAGCTCCTGGCTTTTTCATTTCAGTGTTTACAGAGGAACGAATGTGAATGAACAGTGTTGTGCGCTCTCAGAGAACTATTGTTCCGAGTTTTGGAGTTGATTTCCCAACCCGACACTATCACTGAAGAACGGGCAGTCGTTGGTGGCAATTGAAAATAGTTTCCAGGATTTATGTTCTACATGTGTCGCAATTTCCCAAGAGAACAAAACTGAAAAGAAAAATCAGTGCAAAATAAGACCCAGCGACTTATCTGCATACTCTCAATCTTGTAGACCATTGCTAAAATCAGTTTAAATGGTAATGATCCAGTTCTAAAACAATGATTATGCAGATACTATGAGTATAGTTTAGTTTTATTGAATTCCAACTTCAACATGAGCGTCAATAATAAAACTGATTATCAAAATTGAACAGGTTTTAATGTCCATGCATTGATTCAGAGGAGAGAAACAAAACTGTTTTACACAGTGAATTCAAACTGTTACATACTACTCCAGAAGAGGAATTGAATAATGTTTATGTTCGCTTTTCATTTCTTGAAATATGACCTCCTTGAGTATAATGAAACATATTTATTACTATCTAATGCGTTGTATGTGTTGCGCATGTTAACCTTCTGGGGGACTCGTCCTGGAACATTATCCAGAGGGAACCATATCTTTGTGGACGTAAAACATCTGGAGAATCTTGAACCTTTACCTTCTTTATTTATATCACATTGACAACTACACGTAAACAAAATAACGTTCATGACAACTTCGCGGTCAGTGTGCTCGTGTCATCTGTACTTGTGGGAAATCTTCCAAGAGAGTTGAGCAAGACATTTTCCTGTTTCTTAAAACATGGCGGTTGCATAAAATGTGTAGTGAGTGATCGTTACAGACATTCGACAGTCGCCGGGGGACTGGAAATACCATGTACCTTACACTTTACTGGACATAAGAGGTTGATAGCAAGATTGAAAACTCTTCTTAATAAAACATCACTAAGATAAGTCGTTACAAAAGAGGGACGTTTATTAGGGGTCCTTTTCCGCGAGTCAAAAATGGCTTAGGGGGGCGTTGATAAGAAGAGGGCGTTTATTAGGATGAATATGATATATATATATTCCCATATGACCTTTATTGCCCCGCCTGACATGAAACATTGTTCAATCGTCAGTGATCTCTGAAGGAAATGTAGAGAGGAAATAATATTAATGTTACTGGAGATGTTATCTGAACATATTTCTTACGATAAATGACTATTTTCACTCAACTAGATGTTTATTCATCAATCAGAATATGACCAATGAATGAAACTGGACATAATGGCCCGTGAATACTGGCTTTGAAATACAAGACATAATCAAACAACATATACAGAAGCTTCATTTTAAGATACAGTGGTTATTGGTTTGCATGTGTAAATGCATGCTGAGCATACCATGGATACTTTATTCTCGTTAGCTCGACCATAATGGTCATTGACAAGAACATTACTTTACCGACATTTGCCCAGTTCAACGATCTGTCTGTGAGTGGCATGTTGTCTCACTTAATTAGTTCTTCCATCGCAGACAAAATATGTCTTTTCCTGTGGAATATATATTCCCATATCACATATATAGCATCGTTTGACATGAAACATTGCTTCTATTTCAGATATATCAAATCCAAGGGAATTCATTTTGACAACTTTGTTTACTAATAAAACTCCCATTTAATCAATTTGTAACTTAAATGATAAATAATCTGTACAAACACCATTTTGAAATAACGATCTTACCATATCAACAGACAGGATAATCTAAAATATCCTGATGAATGACATTGCAAGTCTTCTTTGTAAGCTATACATGTACGCTTATTCAAGTTTTCAGGCAGCATATTCCGTTTTGTAACTCTGTTGAAAATGATGTGATGCTTCGTTTGCTCTGAAATATAGGTATTTTTTAGAGGTGATTCACCAAATCTGCATAATAATAATAATAAAGGGTGCTTATATAGCGCTAACTTCCACACTGAGGTGTGCTCAGAGTGCTAACAAAAAAGTCAGGGAAACACATGTTGTTGTGTGTTTAAACTTGGGCAAACAGATATGTTTTCAAATGTTTTTTGAACAATTGCAAGGAGTCCAGCTCTTTGAGTGTGTTTGGAAGAGAGTTCCACTCTTGTGCGGCTACGTAGGAGAAACTACGAGCACCAAATGTCTGTAGTTTGACCCTTGGGACGAGGAGCAGGTTGTCAGAGCCGGATCTAAGTGATCTGGTTGGGTTGTATTTTTGCACGAGGTCACAGAGATAAGGTTGGGCGATGCCATTTACACACTGGTAGGTCAACGAGAGAATCTTGAACTGGATCCTCTGTCTAACAGGTAGCCAGTGGAGGGACCTTAAAATTGGCGTAATATGGCAATCTCTTCGTGATAGAGTGACCATTCTGGCCGCACTGTTCATCACTCTCTGCAGACGGCTGATCAGTTCTGATGTTGTGCCTCCAAGTAGACTATTACAATAGTCTATCCGGGATAGTATTAATGATCTGGCAAGGGTGGCGGCCGCTTCCTGTGTCAACAAATGTCGAATGGCACCGATGTTACGAAGGTGGAAGTGGCATTTCCTCACCAAGTCCGTCACATGCCGTTCCATATTGAGAGATGCATCTAGTGTGACGCCTAGGTTCTTCACATATGGAGCGAATGGTATCTGTGATGTACCTGCATTGATGTAGTCTCTTATGATCTTCTGACGCCTCTGTTGTGGTCCTATGACAATAGCCTCGGTCTTGTCGCTGTTGACTTTGAGCATGTTGTGCGTCATCCATGATGACACATCCGAGATACAGTTCTCCATGACACATAAACCTGTGTGCTGAGAGGCATTGTCGATAGCAAAGCTCTTCGAGAGTTGGCTGTCATCAGCATAAAAGTGATAAGACACACTTGTAGAGTCAAGTACTTTTGTCACAGGTTTGCAGTAAAGTGTGAAAAGAATGGGTCCCAGTACTGAACCTTGTGGAACTCCGTATGTGAGCTGCACACAGGTTGAATCCGTCTCGTTCACACGTACAAACTGATACCTCTCTGTTAGGTATGAGTTAAACCATGCAAGTGCGACTCCCTTCAGACCAAATTCCACCTTTAAGCGGTGGAGAAGCTTATTATGGTCAATGGTGTCAAATGCCGCCGACATGTCTAAGAGTACCAGGACTGCAAGATTTCCGTCATCAATGCTGCGTCGCAGATTGTTGACTACACAGTTCAATGCAGTTTCCGTGCTGAAGCCGCCCCTATAGGCTGATTGGAAATTATCTAATAGATTGTGACTTGTTAGATATTCAAGCAATCTGTTCTTCACTGCCTTTTCCAAGATTTTAGAAAGGAAGGTCAGATTGGAGACCGGCCTATAGCTCTTTAGATTGTTTGGATCTAGTGTCGATTTCTTTAGATGTGGCTTCACTACCGCTGTCTTCAGAACGTCAGGAACAACACCTGACTCCAGACTGAGGTTGATTATCTTTGTGAAAATTGGTAGCAGATAGTCCAAATACTGCAACAATAGTTTTGTAGGTACTGGATCGAGCTGACACCATGTTGGTTTTGAGCTTTTGATGAGTTTGAGGATTTCTTGTGGATCATATGGCCTGAAGGTTTTCAAGTAGAAATCTAGAGGATTTGCTGGTTCGGGAGCTTCCTGTATTCCATCCATCGAACTTCGGATGTTAATTATTTTGTCTTTGAAATACTCACTGAAGCGTTCAGAGAGATTGTCACCACTGTCGCAATTAGGAAGAACAACTGTTGTCTTTTTCCCCATCAGTGAAGACATTGTGGAGTACAACGCTCTAGGGTTGCTTGATTGCGAGTGAAGCAAGTCATTGTAGTACTTGGCCTTGATGGTTTTCAGAAGACAGTTTACTTCTAATCTAGCTTTTCTATACATCTGTCTATGGATTTCTAGTTTCGATTTTCGCCACTTGCGCTCAGCAACATGTCTCTTTATCTTGGCCTCATGCACTACATGTGTGTACCAAGGGCTTTTGAATTTCTCTCGGATCAACTTTGTTTTACAGGGGGCATGTTTGTCTAAGAGTTCACTTAATGTTACATTTAGTGTATCTGTCAGCTGGTTCACATCCGATGACTGTGAGACACATATCGGGGAGTTCAAGAGATCACTTTTAAACTCTCCTTCACTTATATCTTTCAAATTCCGACACACAGAGGGCCTTTCCTCACAAGTTGGTTTCTCGACTTGAAGAGTCATATATATCCATGAGTGATCAGACATTTGATGGTCAGTGACGTGTAGCTCCTTGATCAGTTTGTCTTCATTCCTCGTTATCACCAGATCAAGGATATGTCCACAGCTGTGTGTAGGTTCACTTACATGTTGAATGCACCCACTTGATTCCAGGATCCTGTGCAGTCTCTTGGACGAGGGTTTATCCAAATCATCATAGTGAATGTTAAAATCCCCAACGATTAGTGACACTGTCTGCTTAGCATTGACATAATCACACAATCTTGAAAAATCAGTGTAGAACATGGCATCGGTAAGACCGTTTTTCCTGGACGGAGGAGGTCTATAGATACCAATCAAACGGACAGTTTCATCTGGAAGTGATACAACGATTTCCAGTGATTCCATGGATGAATATGAGGGCGAGTTACTGCACTGACATACTGACAAGTGGCTCCTGTGTAAAACCACTAATCCGCCACCCGGTGCATCCGCTCTAGGAACATGTTTAAATGTATGTCCAGGAGGGGTTAATGCAACGATAGTTGCTTCATCCCCAAGTTCTTTCAGTCAGGATTCAGTGATTAGAATAATGTCCAAATCTTGATCCTGTATGTGATCATGAAGATCCACTGTCTTGTTTCGAACGGATTGGGCATTCCATAATCCTATTTTGATTCTGTTTGATGGTTTTATTGGATGTACAGGGATAAGGTTTTCAAAGTTAATGGCCTTACTTGCACATACCTTCTGTTGATATGTCCGTGGAAACACATTAGTTACAACCTTTATTGCTTTTTGCTTTCGACAACCACCCCTCTTGCCCCTCTCAGTAGGTTTGGATGTTGCAATACCCAGCTGACAAAGTTGACATAACTTGTGCCTGGTGTCTTGTCTTGCTTGACCAGGTCCCAGTGTGTGGCTTGGGTCACTGATTGGAGAGCTTTGTACCTCCATTGTTCTAGCGTTCACAACATTAATGTTTGACAAAAGTAAAGTCCAGATAAATGTCAAAATCAACATCATATATACAAAATAATTCTGTGTAATGAATCTAAGTCACTTCATACACCAGTCTGACAAATATCCATAATATGTCAGTACTTTGAGACAGATAATTTGCACTTTTAGGAGAGAGCGATGAAAACAGCCAGCTGCCTGCTAGGCGCATGTCTACCAGTCTACTAAGTCAATATTTTCTATCAAACTGGACATATATTTGTTTGCCTTAAGTGAGTCATCATTATTTTGGAAGACAAACATCTATGTCATTGTAATTCTGATTAAGAGAATCCAGAAAATGATTTTCGAAAGGTTATCATACAATATTTGGTCGATTATCAATAATCAATCAACAGATTTGAGATTTAGGTCTCTCTACAACAATTTGAACTTACATCAGGTGATCAACATCAACACACTCATTCACGATGAATGTACAAACATTGTCTTATATATCAACTGAAATGACAATTACTCGTGAAAACATAGATGTGAATGTACTATACAATTCATGTTTAATGTTCTCTTATGTCATAACAGAAAGACAGAAATGGCGACACAGACCACATAAGTCATTAATGGCATGATTGGTATTGACAAATAAAAGGCGAAATTACTTTGTCTAGACAACAATGGTACATGACCATTATTGCACAGCAAGATACCAAATTAATCATATGAAAAGGCAAATGAAATATATTTATGTGTGACCGTCTTTTCTCTGCTAACTGCAATCAATAAATGAATCACTTGATTAGATATGATGCTTTGTAAGTACGAATATATATTCAACTGGAGGGTCAAATGATATTGTCAATAATGTGCAGCATTTAATTACACTGCCTGAAAGCAAACTGCAAATGACTACACAATGTTTTTGAAATTGTGTTTTAGTGTAAGCGAAGTGTTTGTCTGTAACCTATTTAAACTGCAACACTTACTCCATTGTGACTCAGTGTAAGAGAATGTAGTGAATAATACATAAAACATCGGGCGAAAGGAATGAAACCAACTTTTCAACATAGTCGGAAAAAGTGGATTTTGAATGACTTTGATGAACATATGTTTTGTGAAGATATCTGTATAATTTAATTTATAATGGTATAATAATTTGCATTATTATGTATGCACACACAGAGATCATGAATTGAAATTGATTGAGAAAAAAACGTTCTCAACGGAATACACTCAATCGCAAAACAAAAGTCACCACATTTTCAACGGTGTGAAAAACGAAATATTGCTGCCGGAGAAAGACGATTTTTCAGAAAACAAGCCAAGAAAGGCATTTTTAACTCCCTTGGTTCGCCCAGTTATGGAGATTCAAAACGATGATTTCTTAATACGTGGGTTTCACAGAAATATGAACAGATAATGGTTTTGAACTTTTAAATCTAGTTTAGTTTGCTGCTGGAGACATGATGTATCTCTGTTTTAGTAGCCTTTGTTACGCGCGGATTAAATTATCTTGTATTTTATATGGTGACGTTTCTTTTGCTGTTGAGTGTATTTCATATTTATGTTTAAACTAATAAAATATGGAAAGTTGATCAAAATGTTTTTTATAATAATGTAACTTCTTAAACGTTTTCCTCACTCATGAATACACGCATCATGCGTTATTATCCATAAGAAGAAGGGTGACAGAGTTTTTGACCGAGATGAAGGTGACATATTTTTACTGAAACAGGACAGGACAACGAATGTTGGTGTGGGACTTGAGGGTAGTTACACATAAATTGATTTCGAAAATGAAATTACAAATTACAAAACACGAAATATGTCAATCAACGAGAGATACATACATAGAGATACATTATGTCTTCAACCAAAATTAATTTGAATTTTCAAAACCATTATCTGTTCATAGTTCTGAAAAAAACACGTTTTTAAGAAATTGTCCTTTCGAATTTCCTTAACTAGACACATTATACGAACATCATTTCCATATCTTATAAAATCTCACCTTAAATATCAATTAATAATTCCGGAATTAACAGTTTCAGCAACCCATGAGTGTTTGAATAGATATACATTATGAAGTATCATACTCTTAATGAATTGTTTTTATATCTCTTTCCCCCTCAGCTTAGTTTATGATGGCATATTAAATTGTCACTATATGACATAATATTTAGACAGGAATAACTACACAGATCATGTAACTAAATAATGATATCATCTCTTTTGGGCAATACATGAGGAAATGTATAATTCAGTGGACTGATTCTGTATGACTAGACAGACATGAGACAAGGTAGTTCAGTGCAAAGTTTTATAGTAAAATGACGTATGTGAATAGATTTAAGGACAAAAGGATGACCATCACGACATACAGTCATGTAGGTGATTTGTGCCGTTTCCTGTTATATTAATACAGATAAAACAGAAGTTTGTAAGTATATATACAACTGGTGTGTAGAATGACAAATGTAAAAAGTTTACAGTTTAGCTTACTTCCTCAGAAAACATGTTCTGCAAATGTTTTATCAATGGATATTAATAATTAATGATTTGAGAATACTTTATCCGTTGTATGCATACATAATATTTTGCAATATGTTAGTTTGCAATATACAATCTGAAATATTTGATCTCGACTGCTGATGGTTTGCTGTACAAAAGACATGTTCTGATGATGGGTCATCAACGATATTCGGTATCTGTCTAACAGACAAGTACTTCAGTGCTCATTATACGATGCCAAAAATAACCATCAAACACATTATTTACTGCCAGGGTTGAAAGTCTGACATTTGACTTCACGCATGAGGTATGGTCTTACCAGTTCATTAATGTCATTTTCTCTAAAAGTTTGATATCAGTGTCTGTCCAATAGTTGATTGTAAATACTAGATTTAGGTTTCTATTGAAGAGGTCAGTGAGGGAATGCAGTAAAATCAGTTCAAAAGCACATGTGTACATTGTGATCAATGCATTACCCGATATGGTTCGATAACTGCAGCCGACGCTGACATGTTCAGTTGATGAAGTGAAAAGACTACGTTACTTCCTGCAATAATATCAGCAGACATGATATTATTCACCCACTCTTGGAAGAATGATCCGATCCGAAATCATGTTACGTAATCTCGAGAACAGCTAACCAATAACATATTTATGTATTTCCGATAGTCATTTGTGCTTTCCTGTCTAGTTATTATGAATTACTGGCATTATTACTGAGGAATCTGTTTCCTTTCTTTATTTTGATCTATTCTACCTTGAAACGTCTCACCTTGATCACATCTTTCATCAACGAATATCACGTTATGATCATTAAAGAGCGTCTACTATAAGTGATACAATAGTACTAGCAGCCGTGATGATGGCTTCAAACTCTAGATTCTTAGAACAGTAAAGGAATCCCTTGACTGTACTTAAGTGCGATCTGATCTTTCTTTGCAGTATTGCTCTAACCTAGACGACATCTGTCACTGATGGAAATCTACTTAAGTTGTCACATTTTACTCTCGTGAAGTGAAAAGCTATTTGTCTGCAATGGCGCAGAGGAAGAGATATACTTCGAAATCTGATGACCATTATACTTAATGTACATAATGGGCAGTCTCCTTCAGACAACGTGCAATAGATTCATCAAGAAAAAAGGTAGAGTTTTACTGTTTCCCAGCCGAATACTTGATTATGAGTTGTTGTTCTAATTAACGAAAATTTTGTAGTATGTTATGTTTACACAATTAAAGTGGATATGTTAGAAAGTTAAACTGCACTTTCTCAAGCCATTTCTGAAATGTGTCAACAACACAACATTTGATTTTTAAAATAACCCAGCTTTAGAGAAAAACAAAATTAAATGAGTTTACTGAGTGAGTGAAAGTTGCTATCAGGAAGCATCAAGGTAGAATATATCGAAATAACTGATGATTAAGAGAAAATAAATAGCAGTAGGCAACTCTTTGAGGTTATAAGTATGATATTCTCAAGACTAACCTGGCCTAATGTACCATCTTTAATAACCTTGGAATATGAAACCTTAGCTGAGGAGCCAACATATTTATGATACATAAGGTAAAATATATCGACTTTATAACGTGTTTATAATACTGAATGATGCAAGCGCACAAAACTGCTATCTTCATATTGATATCAATTAACATGGGGAAGGTTTCTAACACATAGGTTCAGTTGTGAGATTGTCAAATGTCAGTAATCAAGGGTCAAAGGTCAGGGTCACAAGTGATGTTTTGAAATCAGATATCAGTCTTGCGATCTCTCAATGCTTTGCAGAAGACATTCTCTTCATGCACAGGAACGTCATAGTTTATATTTCTCCTGTTGTTGGACACTTAAGGAAACAGTGACAGTTAAATACTTTGTTCAATTCTAAGTACTTTGTTACGGTAAGCAAAATGATAATGAAGTCTCATGATGAATCAATCAAATGAAAGCAAATAAGTCGTATATAATTAAAAGTGCATTGAATAAAGCATACAATTAATCAGATGAACATTTGCAGAAAAGTTTACTTTGAAATATCGAGTATTTCTGCGCAAAAGGAGTGAAGAACACACTCAAGAGAAAGACACATAAATCATACCTCATCTATTGATTTTATGAAAACATCTAATGTCAACTCCACGTCTTCTTCATATGCTAATATATATGAGCTCCTAAATTAATTTTACGTTTTTAAAATAACAAGAAATATCCCTAGATTTGTAAGTAAGAAGATGCGTCTGGATCGACAAGCCAACACTGAGCAGTATCTCATATCATAAAGGTAGGGTGGCTCCAACTGTGTTTTCCTGGGGTTAGTTGAAATGAATATTAGCTATATTGTCAAGTGGATTTTTATGATTGTTACTTCTACGTTTTCCAAGGAAAATAAGAATGATGAAAATAATGTTCACTTGAAGTTTCAACCAAATATAAATACTAGTATTGACAAACAAATTACATATAAGCACAATACTCTTCAAATGACACACTAAAAAAACAACCAAATGATCTCCTATCAAATCGTCTATGTTCACCTAATATTCTCGAAAGAAGGTATGCTTTGAGAGTACATGGTTAACAGTAGTGACACATTAAATAAGCCGTCCTTTTCATATTCAGGACGTTATACTTTTTTCCATGAAGTATGGATCTTCATAACACACGTACTATGAATGTCAAAGGGTCCAACAGACTGACTTGTATAACAAACTATCTGTCAACATTATTACCTATAACATGGAGGTTTTTGGGACATATAATGTATATCTTGATAAAAAAGTCGTGACTGATGAGGTTTCTAATTGTTGGCTTACAGCTATGACCCACTGAGGTATCATCATCACATTTTTGGGGGTGCATTTGTATGGTCAATTAGTGGCATAGACCCTGGTTAAGATAACTTAATCAGTGACATTTCAATGGCCAAATACTAGCTTGTATCTGGTTCATCAATGATTGAATAGTTACCATGTTCAGGTACAATTTAGTAGCGACATAAGGTTTTGGCCATCTTTATAATCAGCTTTATATGAACATATCAAACATTGCCTAAAGGATTTTTAATAGAACCTGTTCTTAATGTCTATCAGCATGTTAGAATGTATGTTATTGTGAACGTCCCATTGAATATCCAACCTTACTGGATGCATGGAACCAGTTGGTCCCATGGTCCACCAGACAACACTGGACGGATCCAGAACAATCCGGTAAACGGATCCATCCACTTTTTGTCATGTATAAATTGTTGGCCTTTCAGAAATAAAGTCTGTTATATTTTTTTTTATCTTGGGAGTGTCATTCACTGATCATACACTATTACATTAATAGATGTTCAGAATCAGAATGTAGTTCAGTAATGGATATCAATTTTCCCAGTTCACTAACTATGTAGAGAAAACAATCAGTCAACGGTCAAATTCACAATGAGGTCATGACTGAAAAGTGATCATCGGTTGTCAAAAGTAAACGTCAATGTCACGTGATATGGCCATTTTAACCATTTGATCAAATTTTGAAATCAGAAATTGGTTTGAAGAACTCATATTAACATTTTGTCAATTCTTTTGATATGATATCATTCAAAGTCAAAGGTCACGGACAATTTCTTGAGTTTAATGTTCAGTTGTATTTTTTGGTATATCTATTTTAAAAATGTCCATTTTATTGTGGCTATGGAAAAGGCAAAACAGTTAAAGGCGACACCCTTAGTCTCCGGACTGATGTGCTTTTGCAGGGTCCTGCATATGCTATTTTTTAACAATTGCAGTTACCGATCAAATCATGGTATTGCATATTTATAGTGATGTATGTCAATTGTATCCTTTCACATGCAATACCCGTTAACATACTTTGCATATTTAGCATAGTAATTTCTTCAAATAATAAAGTAATAACTGACTTGTCTTGGTCTATACACACCATCATATGTTAAGTATAGAATTTGTACTTAATGACATTACAAAGCAGATGTAGAACAGCAAAGTTGGTTTCTCACACTGCTCGAAGTGTTTGAAGTTGTTTGTCCATTGATGCCAGAAGTAGTATGTTGATTGGTGCACGAGGTAGGCTGTCCATTAATGCCTCTGGTACCGACGTTAAGAGGACCTGTCCCTCAATGTCACTAAGAGGTATAAGCTGCAGACAGGAAGATATTAGTCACTTACTCCCCGGGATGAATGTTCCCAATATCCTCTAGGACTCTGGTATTTCATACAGGACAGAAAGAACATTTTACACATTATCTAAGGAATCTGAGGCGTGACTTCCATTCAATATTTCCTTTCCGAGTTTCAAAAGGTTGATAATGAATATGAATACAATAATTGATACATCATCAATGTTTGGAAATATTTGAACTATTCATTCAAGTGGCGATGGTGAAACCATTTTGCCCTGAACAGAGGGCATATCTAAATGTTCATTTACTTGTGAGAAGCAAACATTTTTCAAATATGTATGTCCAGTCATTTAGCTAGGCTATGTGTGATGTTTTATAATACTAGATGTACGCGCACCATGTACATCTATTAGTTATATATCATATCAAAGACAATACTAATAATTTCAAATAACTGGTTTTTTAAATTAATTTTAGAATAGCAGTAATGGAAACACATGTTATAATATTATCAATATGTAAAAGGTATATTTATTCTGTTTAGTCGACATGTAAAACTGAACAAGACTTTATAAAACTCTTCATATTCAGACAAATAGGTTCTTGTCAACTCCTGAACTTGACCTTTTACCTTGAATGTGAAAATGTCAAACAAATTCACCAGGGTTATAAGTAAGAAGTTATATATATATCAGTTCTTAAAACCTTACTAGGAAAAAGTTATAGCCAAAACAAAACAAAGGCGATGGAAACCAGCAAAACATCTTATAGCAGTCCAGTCCTAGTCTGAACTGCTAATTAACTAACATCACCCAATGCAGCACGTCTATTAGAAGGGATAGCTTCCACAAAATATACATTAGATATCATAAAACATTAATGACGTAATAACTGTCGTGAAGTTTCTGTGGCAAATTGTACTATGACCAAGAGTGTCCAAATTTGTTCACTGGGAATCGAAATCTCCCGACTTTTAATGAAATGTGGCTCTAGGGCAGTTTTATTCAAACGTTTACTTACCTAATATCCATCTACATTGTTCTACACAGGTGACCTGTGTAAAGGAGGTGGGAGAGTTCAGTTCAGTTCTCATGTAGATTCCTTGCCCTACTGAAGTTGCCTTTTGCATTGGAGTGGAAGGGAAGCTGCTCTCGTCTTTAAAGTGAGATAGTCTCGCCGACCTTCATTACATGAGTCCAAGTTCGTCAACGAGGTTCCTTTAAAAGTCATTGTAGTTTGAAACATCCTGGCAAACTGAAAAACTTAGGCCATGACAAGATAACCAATTATGTCAGCTGAAAGCAATATTAAAGAGGAATTGTGTTGTCCCAACTTATTTCATCCTGTTCACTTACACATTCCAATGCTCTCATTTTAAATATTTGAAATCAACGTTGTTTTCTGCAAAAAAGAATGAAGGATGACATTGTACGATAACGAAGTATAAATCCTGCATCAGGGAAACACAACTACATATTTAGGTTACGAAGGCTCGTAACATACAATATTTTTCCTAATAGGGATTTTGGGCTGTTGCCCATTCTAGATAGACACCCGTTTTTATCTTTATGATTTTAAAAATATTTTGTTGCACTTATTACAAGGATTCTGGTTGGTCGAGAGCCCTCAAATAAATGCAACCAATTCACGATGAACATAGATAAAATGTCCATTCTGACGTCTCAAACTATCCAAACAAAAAGAAAGTGCCCGTCTTTTCATTTTGGAAATCACAACTGATGCTTGAAAGAACAAATCTTGCAAGTAGAGTGCTCAATACATGATGACTTGCAGTTATACTTTGAATGATGCGCACACCTTGTTAAGCAACCCTTAAATGTATTTCAAAGTGGTTTCAAGAAAAAGGTACATAATTTTCAATTAATCTATTGATTTTATGAATATTATATATTTACATCTTATGTCACATCAACCTCACCTTCAAATGTGTGTATTATAAATGAGGTGTAAAATCATGTTTCTGCATTGGTTGGGTAACACAAATGATCCTTAGACTTTTACATTTACAATAATCATTATTGAGATTTTGAAAAACTTTATCCCTGACTTGTTAAGCCAGAATAGTCGTCAATCTGTAGCTCAGACCATGCAGTGTGGTGTGAACTGTTTCTTAAAGTTAATTGAAATGAATTTAAGAAATATTGTTACCTGCATTTGTTTGATGATCAATTATACGTTTTCCAAAGAAAACATGATCAATGATAATAATGTATACCTGAAGATTCACAGAGCTATTATCCAATGTAATATTGGATGTGAGTCTAGTTCTGGTTGTATCTACCATGGCGTTGAGACAGAAGAGTTGGCAAAGAGGTTTGGAAAGACTTTACTTTTTGGACACTTTGATAAAACGTTCATTGATTCATTAAGAAGGAGTATTGAAAACACAGGTCCTAAAACAAATGGTTCGGAATTTCTCATTGTGAGTATAACAGGAAGCAAGGGATGGAGAGAAGTGTTCAAATGATCCTCGGCCTCAAGTAAACTCCAACGGACTGGACTTAAAGTTCATGGTACGTTAACATCAATCGTATATAACAGGGATGCAGATACCTTATTTTGGTCAAATACTATTAGCATATACAAACATGTAATTGGGCATACATCAAATGTAAAATTTTGTAAATTGTCAGGTAAATATATGAATATATACACAAATCATTTGTTTTTTGTATCCGACATGCTACATAATCCTATTGTCAAAACCCCTCTGCATACCTGTAAAGAGAAGACAATTTGGTATCGACCCTACCCTGTTTTAATATTTGGCATGGTAATTGATGGCGATCAGATTTGTTGGGCGGAAGGCAAAGGGGTTCCGAGAAAGATTCGCTGTGCCCATCCATCATCTAGTAAGACACATCGTGTGCTGATGACTGGAGGGGTATACTATCATATTGGTATTTACAATACACCACCACTGATATTGATCACTTGGACAAATAGACGGGGCCGTATTACATTTGAAATAAACAGACAAGGACGGGGAGATAGAAAAAGGAAGCTCTGTCATTCTTTCAAAGATCTACACCCAATTGTATTTTTTCTTAAAAAATCGGTCCTTTATTATACAATTGAAGCATCAACAAACCTCAAAGCAATGCATATACACATGAACTGTACCGCTTTTAATGTTATTTCTATCAGTGAATGTCCAATGGTTAGAAATCGTTTTCAAAAGCATGTTCTCTTTACCTTATTTTAAGAGAAACATAATCCAATTAAAATTGAATGATTGTTGAGTTCATCGTTTAATTACTCAAGTGTAGAAATCATCATACACATATTCTTCTCTTTATGTTTTTATCATACCATATGTTGTGAAATTAACATTGATTTCACTGAATTAACGCTGATCTGCAAACATATAGCAATATTATGTATCGCTTAATCTCTGATTGATCCCATGAAGCAAACTTGAGACCTTTGCTGACCATATATGAAAGAACTCAACTCAACATCTCTAAAGTGTCTGGCAAATTGATCACGATTTGTGCTCATCATCTCTAAAGAAGAAGGCAACATCATCACAAACTACACTGAATATCTCTAAAGAGTGAGTCAATATAATCAAGAATGTTGATCACCAACTGTGAAGTGTGGGGCATTATAAAATGGAACTGGACTTGAAGAGTGGGGTAAATAATCACAAACTGTGCTCAACATCTCTGAAGACTGAGGCAAGATAATGACGATCTTACGATTAAATAACTTACTTAATTATCTACCCCAGAGCGATTGGATTACTTCTATTTCGTACATCATGTCATGTTTTACTGATTGAAAACAGGTAGATGGAATAGAAAACATATTTTTGAATAAAAATGTAAATTGTGTTCTAGTGATGATGTTGGAGATGACTTTCATTATGTTTTGTTGACATTTCACAAAAGAAAACAAGACCAACCAAGCTAAATTTATTTTGTGTTAAAATCTCAATTTGAAATGGTCGGTGTGTTACTTTGAATCGCAATGTAAGTAAACATAATATTGTTCAATTCAAAACCATTTTACATCTGAGTGAGGAGATATGACAAATTCAGTTCAAAATGTGACACTACAGTTTCGGAAAATCCAAGAAACAGTACATGCAAACATTATCTGCACAACGCAAGGAACTGCAAATCGATAATATTAGCGGTTATTCAACACGCCAACCTTCATCTCAGTTATCAAATTTGTCTATGCCAATAAGACTTACATATGTATTGTACTCAATGTATTGATAATGTAGTCATGACAGTGAAGCAACAAATGTTGGATGGAACTATATGTATGTCCGAAACTGAACTAAACATTGCAATACATTGGACTAAAAATAGATCCATAAGCCTTCTTTCCACAGAAATATGCTTCATAATCAATCGAACAGGAAATTTTAAATTTGAAAAGAATGAACAAATGTTTGACTCCTTGTTTCAGGGAAAATAAGCCTACACATTCTTATTGCTGGAATCTAGCAATGAAAAACTCTCAACAACATTTGTATGACATTCATAATATCGGCTACTTCAAAATATGTTTAAATAAATAGGGAAAGTTAAATATGACCATTAATATTAAATTATATATTATATTCTATAACGTTTATTAATAAGTAATGCATGTATTATTTATTAATAAGTAATGCATGTAAATTGTTAATACAATGCATACCTAGACCTTCATCACACACCTTAAATGATCAAGGATAAATTATGTCTTTTGAGACATTTAATTGAATATTTAATTGATAAGTAATCAAAGCTTTTATCCCCAAAATGGCCACAATGCAGTCTCCATTTTGCTAAATGAACAAGATGCCTCCAAACATGCCTTTCAAAGGGGTTTTCTTTTTGAGGAGTGATTGAATAACTGTTCTGTTGACTTTGAGATAGATGATTTTTTCCTGGTTATTTGTCAATGGAAATGTTGCAACAACTGCTTGAGCCTCGAAGGGTGATAAGTCGGACAATCTTGATAAGATAATGTCATAATTCACAGAAAGGAAGTCTCTTGTGGTTCTTGGTGTATGGGGTTACCTTGACCTGTGGTAATCCTGAAGAAGAGCCGATGGCATTGAGAGAGTGAGTGAGTGAGTGAGTGAGTAAGTGAGTGAGTGAGTAATTAGGTCTTCAAGACGTGTGTCTGAAGACCTATTGTTCTTATCCTGATTTGTTTTCCTTATTATTATCATTATTATTTGTACTTTTTCTGTGACCGCTGTCCAGCAAAATTGACTGCATCGATATCAATGAAACTGCCAGAAGTGAAGGGCCTAGGTGTAAGCTCGTGGGTAACGGAGCCCGATTTTTTAATGTCAGCCCCTAAAAGGGGAGGTAACCCAAAACGTTAAAATAATTCAAATTGAAATATATCGAAAACTAAACTAACGGGATTCGGATTTGAGCAGTCATGGTAAAGTAATATTAATTTTCCAACTATACATAATACACGAGGTGACAACAACAAATGGCCGCCTCCATGCCATGACGTCATTCAAAGGATGGATAACTCTGATCTTCATGTCCCTGAAAGATTTTATTATGCTTCACTCAGCATTCAGCATGATGAGTGACACAGCTTTCATCAAACAGATAATCACGAAAAATAACGTAAGAAAGTATAAGAATTGAATGTAAGTTTGTGTGTTTTGACTGGAAAATGAACGATGTCAAAGCAGTATTCAAACATTCACGTGACATTGCTGAATTACTGTATAGGCATTCGAAAAACATTGGTGTTAGCTTTCATAATGGATCAGTTCCAAAAAGAAGGTTTAATTATCAGATTTACTGATATCTTCTTGTTGATGACAATATGTCAGATGCATTGTTGTAAAATGACTTGCTTCCTCGCAAACGCACATGGAATACTCAAGAGTAAAAATCAATGAAAACCGCTACAGAATAAGTGGATGGAAAGGCGCTAACTCGTCTTTGTTTACAAACTACATGGTTACTGGATCCTCAATATTCAATATCATGTCGTCACGATTTTAAAATTAACAGTCTATTCTAATTTAGAAACAGAATGTCTTTGGACATTTCTTTGATAATACTGTTGTAAAACAGACAATGCATCTCTCAAATATCTTTTCCCCCAAATCATCTCGATATCTTATGTTTCTTCAGTAACACATATGTTTTGCAAAATTTGAAATTACACAATTTGAAGTGTCATAATGTTACAATCACCTGATAAAGGAATTTCAGAAAGGATGTGTTCACACTACACAACCAGAACCACACAACACTGAAGATATGTTGGTATTAATGAGGTTGAGTAACCTATGTTCACGTTAGGCTAAAACTATTCTACTTATATACCCATCTTATATAGCGTTCATCATGTCGTCCATCCACTCTACCGCCCCGGTATACTTGACACACATATTATCCACGATTATTTGGACAGAGGACAGTAATGGAAACAAATCTGAAAGTTTGTACACCATTTTAATTCGAAAGTTACACATTAGTTACACAAGGTTACCCTTGTGAGTACACTCATTCTCGATAAACCATTGCATACGCTGCGATACATCTACTAAGTATACTCTTGACCAATACATGGCTCGGCTCAATAACTTTCTTTACCTTACTTGGCTGGTAGTTCATCCAATCAGCGGTCTGCGCTGGGAGGTTGAGCGTACCAATCAAAAGACTGCTGAAGTGACACACCTCCGATTAAAAGATGGAGCGACTTTGATGGGGTATTTTCACGCTTAGCTTCGAAAATTGATTCAGTTACAGTGACACTGAAAGCTATTTGAATTGACGGATGTGTTCTTGTTCATCACAACTTGCTACCAAGATAAAGATTCGAGCGGCCTTTTAAATGTGAACACCTTAAAATCGCTGCTCGAAGGTTAATTGACTCGTATGGCTTAACCCAACCATGTACACTCGTTTTAGAACTCGTTGTAAGGATTGAGGAGAATTATTTAGCCATTTGTAAAAACAATTACATTTACGTGAGAGCACTTTTATTTCAGAAAGAACGACGTGCTACAGCGCCTTTAAACTTGCGCACTCAATGTCTCTCATTTCTCCAGGTCTCACTCTAATGTCAATATCCACGGATAGTTGTGGCATACAGTATTTGTTACTGCATACACGGTACCAGATGATAAAATACTTTTAAAATTCTTACGGCCACTTTAACATGATCAGAATGATTCACATTCACAGGGAAAACGAGTTGTACATGTGAAATTACTTCAAATGATTAGCCGAAATAACAAAACCAAAAAAAACAACCAAAACAATGCTTTACATCATGTTGTGTAAATATGATGCTTTAAAAAAGGCAGAGATCATGGTCGTTAATTAACACATACTGCAGACAAGAACAACCCTGCCCTTTTTAGCTGGCATAAAGTAACCATTATAGGTGATTGCAAATAGTCCTGATATATTCAAGTCAGACAGAATTCAATCAATCTCGAATTCATGGCGTGCATTGTCTGGTGTGTGCCACTTTTTCTGGATTATGTGGCTTTGTCATGATTCCTTACTTTTAGAAAAACGTATCACAATGTGTCACCATGGATATCCATTGCTACTGCATTCACCTAAAATAGACTAGCGTCTGTGTTGTCCGTTTATAAGTGGTCGAGAACCCCTTCTTGCGTGGTAACTATTCTGGTTCTATTTTCAGAGCAAACTGATCGGATGAATAAACAAAACTTGTCATTATAAGCACATTCCTCCGAGCTATTTGCTTCATATTTGCATATAGGATACTGTGACGTCCCAGTTGAGTTTTGTGACATTGACCTTCCTTTCAAGGCTTTATCATTTAACTTGTGTCAGCAGCGTATATCGAAGAAAATGGTGCGACGTATAAAGTGACAGTGGTGTTGAACTCTTCAATGTGAGAGGTAGATTTGTTGGTATCATGCGAATTCGAGAACTTAGACAACAAGATCATCATTGAACCATATCAAAAACTCTATCTGTATATCAATTATATCACTTGAACTACCTTCATACCTCCATAACACATACAAATGACAACTCGATGGGAAATGAACCATGGTGCATGGCTGAACCGAATGATGTTATTTCATTTAAGTACTCTTTTTATTTATTCAGGCGTAGTATTTAGCTATTGGTAACACATATCTATTTTTTGTGAGGTCACTTTATTTCAGTAGGAAAATCGTGCTACAGCGCCTTTAAGGTTGTAGGTGGGATATCTCAAGAACTCCTCTCTGGATTCCCTTCATATCTTACACAAAACCGGTTGATTGGAATGTATATTTCACTGACATTGACATTATTTTCAGGTTTTATTCAGGTGACATGTAGGCCAACCATGTGACTTGCATAAGCCGCTCCTGGGACATGCTGGGAAATGAATAAAGCGTATCTGCATATATATTCAGAAAGACGTCAGTTTCAATAAACCTTTTTCAATAAACATGTTATTCATGTGATTAATTCATGTGATTTAAAAATATTCTTCATTTCCATAAAAATGAAACTTGGGATTGGCAAACAAGCAAAAACTTCCCTGTGAATGTGCCCACGTATTTAGAAGCAGTTACATAAAACGTGACGTACATAGATGGTAAAACAACCCACATCAATATATACACATATCATCTTTTAAAAAAATGCCTGCAAAGAAACAATTGAATGCTAAGGGCTAATATTAACATATAAAACACTTAGTTTCTTGATGTCAGCATAAAATAAATATCAGGATGTACGAGCCTACATAACAGTCTACAACAGATCACGGCACAGCCATAACACTGCATCAATACTAACGTAAATTCAAAAAATCTATTTGATGATGGTATGGAACTATATATAAATGTTGACAGTTCTTAATTAACTTGATCCGATAACTGCTAGTGGTCATATTCAATTGAAGACAAATTAAACCTCAGAGAAAGAAGTATGCATTTAACATTATGCTTTTTTCAGATAGGACAGGTGATGAAAAAGGCAAAAAACCATATCGACATTTAAATCACTAGAAGTTGAAGGTGACAACGAAATATCTGGTCAAATCTGGATCCATATGATTACTTAAGTACATTTGATTTAGCTTATTGCTTAAATTCCCTGAGTGTGTTTTCGATTACTAAATCTGGAGGAAGGGAATTTCAGTTATTAACCGTATTTGGAATAGAATATTTAGAGTAAAAAGTATCAGTACATTTCATGTTTATAAGGTCAGCATTATTTCTCAAATTCCTGTGACACTACCTATAAATCATCAGTGTGAGAATTGTTTTATTTTCAGATAACATTATCTACCAGTTCAGAAGTCAGGAAGATGGACGTTTTCTGTATAAAGTTATCCTTATAAGTGAGAGCATTTAATTTTCTAAAGGTATAACAGCATTTCGTCGCCTGAAAAACATATTGTTCCATGTCACATAAATCCAATTTTGAGAAAATGGCCTGCAAACATTCAAGTTATATTTATATAATATTTTACGATCACTTTTGAATGAAATTTGCACTGACAGAAGAAAAGAGTTTAATTAAACTATTTTCACCTTCATTTTTTGTTTTAGTATTGTTATTCTTAATTTTTGGGCTTTTTTTGTTGGGAGAGAGAACATTACGTAAAGGGGATTTTTGTCAAAACCAAAGTGTCGTAAGTTCTGAATAATTATCAAAATTACCTTTTTTGTCAAATGAATAGTCTATTAATCATTGCATTGATGTTAACAATACCCTTAAAGATGATACACTGCCAGGAAATACATATAGTTACAAAGTTTAACGTTATAAGCCTGATTTAACCAGTTTTTCAAAGTGACCGAAATCCCAGTCTCCACCAGATACCTATTTAACTTTGTACTGTTCCCGATGAAAGTTTTTATTGACTAAGGTAACTTTCCAAGTGTTACAACATGAATCTTATAAACATGTCTATGTATCTAACTACAAATGACCACGCATTCTTTGCACTCAGTGGAATGAAACTGGAATCCCATGTGCCATTTTATAAGGCTTTTCATTCACAATGACCATCATGATTTTTTTAAAAACAAGACCAGAGCATTAAACATAATTTTTATTGTCAAAGTGAACAATGCAATTGGTACAACCCTTGAACTTCATAAAATGAAACCTGAAAAACCTGAGTATATAGACATCAATCTTGAGTGATGTTATAATTCAAAAGAAATGCCTTTAGAATTGCAATAACTGGACGGAATAAGGTTGGCACAGTCTGTCTCACAACTCTGTGAATAATGAAATTAATATCACAAACATAAAATCTGAACTATTCAACATGAACCTGAAATAACAGTACAATGTTTTAAACTTTGAAACTTGTGATTGTGAAGAAAATATTCTGTAGAATGCACACCATAATGATAGAAACAAATGCAGTTTTCTGCAATTATCGTCAACCAATGTTTCTATGACGTATTGACCATGAATGATAACAATAGATTGTGTTTCATAGCAAGAACAAACTTCCAACTTGATCAAATTTTACAGTGTTGAGGATTAAGAAGTAACGAACAGGAAACAGATAATGAACAGCTTCTTTGTCAATAGATTTAACCTTTGCATGATCAAGAATTTTGTTTCTCATCAAACTCAGCGTGGTAGAAGACCACTCATGAATTTCTTGTCTATACGATTAATGAATTTGAGCATTGCCCGGATACCCTTGGCTTTTTCAGTTGACATGTTGGAAGTATTTGTGGCGGATTTCACTTGAGGCCAATCAAGGCTACTAGGACTCCGTGTTGGTGAAAACCTCACATTTCCTCTTGCCCGAATGGATACTTTTTTCATTCCATAGCCATCCTCAAATGATGTTCTGAATTGAACAGAAAATGGATCATCTCTGGTGCTCAATATCGCTTTTACTTTTGTGAAAGGCACTGATGTGAAATTCAGGCATCTAGAAGCTTCTATGTATTTCTGAAAATGCTGTTGCCTCAGCTTGATGACCTCAAGGGGTTTCTTTGGAGATGCCATTTTCATGCACCTCATGATTCCAATAGGACTGTACAACTGTCTCTCAATGACACTGTGCACAGCATCCACTTTCTGAATACTTGAATGTCCAGGCTCACAACATTTCTAATGGATGCTTTTAATGTCATTTTCTTTCATGAAATTCTTGAGAGCAAATGTGATTCCTGAATTCCTGTTTTGTGCAACGCAAGAATCAGACCATAGAGTGATGTGTTCAGGTTGGTGCTTTTCTGTAATCCTGTTCAATATGGAAATCAAGGCACTTGAAATTTCATTGGCCCCTCTGCCTGCCTGTGTCTCATTCCAGATTGCGCAGTAGCTCTGTGCATCCAAAGAACAATGAGCAGTTAAATTGTATACACTGAGTTTTCGCCGGTAGGAAAAAACTTGAAATGTTAGCCTGTGGACAACTGAGGACATTCTCCAGATCAAAGCAAACAACAAGTTTGTCCTTGTCCGCCCGGTCCCTGTCACGTTCCTGCTTTGTTGCAACCTTCGACTTGAAGTGACTCAGATAGTCTTCTCGGAGTTCCTCATCAACTTCATTGTTCTTTGATTTCATGTCTAACTCTTCACAACGGTCACAACGATCCTTCTTTGGAACATGAAACGCCAGGTTGAATTCATCATTTAAGATGTTTCTGTAGGTGTGAATCATAACAGGTTGCTTCTGCTCCTTTTGGCACATTTCAGAATACAAACGGTACACGGTAGCAACAGAGAGGTTTTGAGCAAGATACTGCTTGTGTGTTGATGACCTACAATAATGGGATTCAACTCGGGGGAATGAGTTGATATGGTCCCGGACATCTTGTTTTTGCTCTCGGGGTATTCTGTCCTTTGTTGATTTACCACGGTTATCACCTCTGTGGATGGATCTATTTTTTTTCTCAAAGAAATAAGAAATTCTCCTTTGTGATATGCTCAATGTTGTGAGAAAGAATTCTTTACAAACGAGATACTTTTCAGTTCCATCAAACAGGAAGTATGAGTAAGAAAATTTCCTGTTATTGACATTGTCAACGCGACTTCTTTTCTTTACCTCCCCTGTCTACTGTTTTCGAGTAAAAATTACACTTTTCACTGTCAGGGAGTTTCCAAAATGATTGGAAAATTATTTCACGTTGCTCTGTTGATAATTTTTGGGAACATTTAAACCGACATTTACCACGGCAATCCTTCTTTGTTTTAACAGCTTTAGCTTGTGCCTCCTTCCCACTCACAGACTTGTAAGTGTTCCCAGACTGTCTCATTTGCTTACGAATTGACTTTATCCAATTGTCTGGGTTACGCTTACACTTTCTGCTTCGACCTTCACCCTTCTGAGAAGTTTGCAAATCTATTTCATTTTCGGAACCTTGTATTGCTGCTTCATTTCCAGATCCACGCAAATCAGCTTCATTCCCAATGTTGTCATTGTTATCCAAATTAACAGGTTCTTTTTCTGTCACATTAGTGTCGGTATTGTCATCATTGGATTCACTCGATCCTGAAATAGGCTTTTCATAATCTGGATCGAGATCCTGGCTATCTCCCACGACAGCATCCTCAGACAGAACATCAACTGTGTGGGAAAGAGGTATTTCAGATTCATGGGGGTCGACTGTATTGATTGGGTCGCTCTGAAAGTCTATTACTGGTGGCACCTCCAGTAAACCATTGTCTGTTCCATCTTCGTGTTCTGTGTCAGAATAATTGATAAGAGTTAATACTTTGTCTAATTCAAATATTGAAGACATGCTTTTTGATCACTCGGGCATTATTCTTACCCTGCAATCAACAAATTCATCAAGAACGAAGTCTTGGAACTCCTGAAACAAAACGCTATCATCTAATGACAGATCAAAGAACATCAACGAGTCATTTATGCACATCAAGTCCAAACAATCAGTCAGTGTAAACTTCACACAACCAGCTTCCAAGTTGAAACACTTTTTAGTTCCCCTGAAAATGTCCACAAGTGTAGAAGGCTGTATGCTGGTGTAACTGACATTTAAATGTTCAAGCTTCCAACAGGACCTGATCACCTGGAAATCATCATCAATAAGGTTTCTGCACTTTTCCAGAGAGAGAAGTTCAAAATTAGGCAGACTCACAAGAAATGACAGAGTGGATATCTGTAAACCTTTTAAATTCAACCACAATAATTGTTCAGCTTTAAAAAGTCCAATAGAAAAAGTATAATCTAAAGCTGCAGGGCATCCATGAACTGTCACATAGGCAAAATCAAGGCTCTCAAAATAGTCTGATGTCCTCAAAATTGTGTGGATTTGCACAAACGTGAGTTGCGCATCACAAGGAAATGAGATGTCTTTCCAGGGAGTCTTATTCTCCTTTATAAGTTTCTTCAGTTGCCGGCAGCTACTGCTTACATTGCACGCCAGATCCGTGATTGGAACAATGACAAGATATGAAGAAGGACTTCGTCTGGGAGACTCAATAGCTGAGCAACTTGTTTCTAAAAAAGAAAAGAAATTGTTTTTCATTTTTTGAAACATAAGATTAAGTGCAATTAATTGTTTAATGTTCCATATCCTTAAGATCAGTATAAGAAAAAGCATCATAGATTCAGATAGGTGTCAGATCCAACACTTTTTTGAAGATACATTTTTCAGCAAAAGAACCGTTTAAGTATGACAAATTTATTTAAATGTTATCTTGAAGTGTTTGAAAATTTAAAAAATCGTTAAATAGCAATGCATTTTGCTGTTTTCCTGCAGAAATCAATAAAGATGTACTCACCATATCCACATGGCCAAAGTCAGATGGTCATTGCCAAAATGTTCCATCTCCAGATCATGTGACCCGAAACTCTTCAATTATTGGTTCATCACATAGAACAGTTTGGTCGTTCCCTTAAGGTTGATAATAAGGAGATACAACATAAATGAAATAGAAAAATCATGCTTCCAGTGCATATATTCAGCTGAAAACTTGTCAGGAGATAGAATATCACTTAAGATACACTATGGTACCAATAACTCATTTTTTTCAAAAAGTGGACATAGAACAATATGGTTTTCAGCCGACGATTTGTGCAGTCGACCAAAAATGTCTTTTGAATGTGTTTTGAAGAGGTCAATATCAGGTTCATTAAATCTTTTTGAATCTATTGGTCTGATTTTTGTGTTTCAAAGAAAATAAGTAAGACCTTGATATACTAAAAATAATGTCTGAAAACTCTTTGCCCATGTTTAACAAGAAATCGTCCTTTTAGTTTGAAAAATATTATTGCGATTTTGAGTTGGCTGATGAAATATTTTTACAAGCAGTAAAACAAGCGTTTTAAGTAATCAGCGATTCTAAGACTTTGTTTATTGTCTTGATACTTTCGGTAGAGACAACAATTAAAAAATCATCTTCTTTAAATCCACAACCGAATGACAAATAACGAAAATTCCGCGATCTGTTTTGAATTCTATCCAGAGGTTTCCAAATGCTAAAAAATAATGTTGCTAACAGATATTGAATCTGATAATGCAGCAATCATCTTGAGCAATCAGTGTTTTTGTATCCACTACCCTACTCCATCTAACCTTGTATTGTTTGTCAATGTTTATCTACAGTATTTTAACAAATGGAGAAATGCACTGACCACCCGTTGCGTTAAATCGTTAAAACTTTGTTAAATTCAGGACACATTGTTCTACAACATGATAACATATTTATAAATGTTTTTAAATTCTGGTTGTAAGACTCAATAGAATAAATGTTGGGTATATTCCACTTATGTTCTGGACCCGTTGCTTGAGGGTGAATGAATTAGTAATGCCTGAATGTCTGTCTTGGTTCATCAAACAACAATTCTGAGAGTCCCTTTCATTTCTCAAGCATCCACAGATCAATATCTGACTAAGTCAGTTAACAGTCTCAAAGAGAATATAGACTGCCACATGTCACAGATGAACGTACCTAAAGAAATATATTGATTTATAGAAGTATGTAATGTATACTTATCTGTTCTTCATATGTCGGTGGAACATAAGTCATGTTACACTTGGTAAACTGAACTGAAATATAGAACTTGGTCGTTTTAAGTACCAATGCATATGCTGTACATACTCTTAGAAAAATACAAGTTATGTACATCCCATGTATCGACTATACACTGTGTTCTTAAGTTTCTAATAGAAGGGCTGTCCTGCTTTTTGAAATTTGGGTATGTGTTGGAACATGTTTACATGCAGTGAAACATTTCACTCCAGAGATAAGTCTACATATGCTCATTTGCATAAGAAAGACCTCCATTTTTAAGAGAGTACAAAACAAAATACTGATTTCGGAGAAAGTAGATATCGAATGTATTCGACACATGTAATTAAGCATTCCCAATGTTATACATCAGAGCATGATACTTTTATTATCATGTACATTCAAACACACATATTCTGCTGAAATCGCTGTTTCAAAGGGGTTTCCTGGACATCTTTGGTTTTTAAGGTCAAATGAAATATGGAAATTATGTTAGAATAAATTAATGTAAACATAAAAAATCTGCTAGGACTTAAATTTATTGCCGCGTATTTACTGCAGGACGTTACAAAACAGGTCGGAAAGCACTTTTTGACTCTCTTAGCTCGTCTAGTTAAATATATTCGAAAATGACTTTTTCTTACAAAAGTGTGTTTCTCAGAAAAAATGAACAGATAATGGTTTTAAATTTCAAACATACTTGTGTTTGCTTCTGAAGACATGATGTAAATCTGTTTCAGTTGTATGTATCGCTCATGGTTTGAAATATCTTGTTTTTGTGTGGGACATTTTTTTTATATGACTTTATAAGCTTAAATAACTTTGGATTACCATACCAAATTATACATAAGTTGCCCTTATCCAGCTCAATTGGTCATTTACGTAGGTACATTAGTTATTTTATCCCACTTCGGGTCTCGTTGCTATGGTTCCTTTGTTATAAGTGTAGGTGTAATAGCTGATACACCTACATTTTCTTAAACACCTTCACCTTTCAGATACACCTACATGTTTTGGAGAACTGTAATGAGTTGTTATTGTGTCAAACTGTATCTGTTACAACACATTAAGATGAACAAATGCATACACGTGAATGAATAAATATGCACAAAAACCATTATTTTTAATATGACAATATAATGTCAACATCATATATTTGCTCGCGTTCTTACAGTGATTCATGTTGGTAGGTATACGTTGCCTCTCTACAGAAACATTCGGATCATATGATGGGGGCTTAACCAGTAGATGCAAATTTATAATGATGAGTACACATTAACATTGTGTTTAAAAATATCAGTGTTTTTCTTTTTTTTAAATACTGACGGAATAAGCATGTTTCCACACTTTATGGGTGTGTCTCAGTATTCCTCCGGTTTAAATATACTGAGTCATACACCTTTGAAAGTGTGATTACATCTCATTCATACATGTAATGGATTGGGAACATTTAGGAGACTTAGTTGATGGTGTCTTCGACCAAATGAATGTTCAGATATTCTGCTTCACAGTAACCATACAAACTTCATGTACGTGTTGAATTGAATATTTCCTTCATTCATTCATTCATTCATTCATTCATTCATTTTACGTTATGGCCTCCACCGGAAAATCAGTATGCAATTGTACTGGACAGACTGCATTAGCTTTAGTATATAAGGTAAGCATTGTTAATACTTCATCATGATCTGTTTAATGTGACTCGGTGCAACAGCGTAAGTTCAAAAAAGTATTGATTGATGACGTGAACTGCAGTACAAAACAGGTAGCAGATTCATGAGCTTATATATAGCATCAACCATTTACAATAGATCAGCGTGAATTTGCTATGCACCTAAGATGTTTGTTCGATGAAAAAATATAAGTGGCAGGGAAAGTCGATATTGATTCTCTTTGTCAGCTGTCAACAGGTTCATGCATCACTAGCATATACTGTTACACTGCATATATCATCAGCTGAAGACAACGATGGACGCCATGAATTATCTTCTGGTGCTGCATCTAATCGTGATACTAGCAATAAGAAGAGCCGATCTCAAAATGTGTACACATTTCGGGAACCTGTCTGTTATTCAGATGGATCAGATTCTTCCTCATTCTCTGATGGTCATCACCACAGCAAGTGGAATCATGCAGTGTGCGCAGTTATGTCTGTACAGAGATAGATGTAAATCTTTCAACTACAAGCTTGAAAACGAAGAATGTCAACTGAACAGCATGACGAGCACAAACGACATATCACTGCCAAAGTATAACAATGTGGTTTTCTCTGATATCTCCAACTGGCCCAAAAGACTTGCAGGTGTATGTGCAGATCATTCATGTTCAGCGAACTCTCAATGTGTGCCAGTCATTGATGGTCAGTACGAGTGTCAAGTAGTGGAATGTATTGGCAAACCTATTGTAGAGAACGGCTTTATCAATTCAAGCAATGAATTCACTGCTGTTGGAGACAAGCTAGCATTTCACTGTAACAATGGATACACATCTACATCTAACAGTGTACGATGCTTGTCTAATGGTACCTGGTTCGAGTCTGTCTGTACAGCCGTATCCTCCTGCAGCCAAGTGAAACAGTATTTACCGAAGAGTCCTGATGGAGAATACTGGCTTGTTCTGACCAACAGATCCTACACCTCAAACATCTATTGCCACAAAATGGACTCTGAGGAACCTGAAGAGTTTCTGACACTTCATAATGAAAATTACGGGATATATCCACAGAAGTCTAATTTATATTGTGGAGAAGAAACAGAACTTATTGGTGATTGCAGAGGTAAAGGGGGTGAAATATGGTTCAGGAAAATAAGAATAGAACCAAATAATGGCCTATCTATTCTTGTAGTACATGACCACACATTTGCTTCCATTAGTGGCAGCAGTATTGATCTGGTATATGGAAATGCTCATGATTGTTACACCACGCACCCTAATCAGATGATATCCTGTGGAGTCATTGGACGGTTCACCATCGATCTGAGAGGCACTGGCTGGAGAGTGATGGAGGGACAAAAATGGGAACTGTATGGATATCTACCTGCAATGGAACCTGTCGAGTGGAAGTTTAATGGAACCGTTATAGAACTGACATGTGGCGGATATCCTGGTTGATGTAAACCAACTGGAGGGTTCTTCCTGGAACCTTATCCAGAGTGAGGCACATCCTGGTGGATTTAGATCATCTGGGGGACTGTTCCTGGAATATATCCAGTGTGAACCATGTCATGGTGGATGTTCACCATCTGGAGGACTGTTCCTGGAACCATATCAGACTGGAGATGCTCCTGGAATGCATTTAAGTCTAACCTCTTAATTCAGTAATATTATGTTAAAGTGATAAATCTGTTTGCCTTTAGAAGTAAGAAGTACCATTAACATATTTGACAATTAATACTGCATACTATGCAAATATATTTTAAGGTCTGTATGTAAAGGTTCATGTGGTGTAAAGATGTGCTCTCTTTAATATCATTGAATTGTTTCTAGTTCATGGCTTACTATTAATTTTGATGATTTCAAGTCACATGTGAGTGAGTTTGTCAACACAAAAACAAACACCACAACAGTACGAGGGGCGTTCAATAAGTGTTGCAAGCGGGGCATTGGTATTTACATAAACAGTGTCAGCTTATAGCAGGTGTTACTATAGTCAAAACATAACATTGACACATGTCAAAACAATTTCTAGACATAAGAATTATTTAGATATAATAGCTGCGCTGACCTAGGGGTCTCCATAATCATGGATTCTCTCAAACATGAACAACGCACTGTGATCAAGTTCCTTACTAAAGAGGGATGCAAAGCTACAGAAATACATAATCGTATGTGTAATGTGATGGACAAGGATGCTCCTAACTTTTCAACAGTTTGTCGCTGGTCTCTTCAGTTCAAGCGGGGCAGGGAGTCCTTAGACGATGACCCACGGTCAGGCAGGCCATCTGAAGTCACCCGACCGGAAGTTATTGCCACTATCGAAAGACGAATTTTAGCTGACCGCCGTGTTAAAGTTTCTGAACTGTCTTTGGAATTCCAGATATCAGTTGGAAGTGTTGAAAAAATAATTCATGACCATCTTGGTATGTCCAAGGTATCTGCAAGATGGGTACCCAGAAACCTCACAGCACAAGATCGCCAGAAAAGAACCGAAAGTTGCATGGAGCTCCTGGATCGGTTTAATGCGGATGAAGCCAGGTTTTTGTCTCGTCTGGTGACAGGTGACGAAACCTGGATCCACCACTGGGACCCGGAAACTAAACTGGAATCCAAGCAATGGAAGCACCCGAGTTCACCGCCTCGCCTGAAGTTTCGCACTCAACCATCAGCTGGCAAGGTTATGGCGACAAACTTTTGGGATGCAAAAGGCATATTATTAATTGATTACTTGCCAACCAAAACTACAATGAATGGTCAATATTATGCCAAACTTATGCAAGAATTGCGAAAGACAATTCGACAGAAACGCCGTGGAATGTTGACACGTAGTGTTCTGATTTTGCATGACAACGCTCCAGTCCACAAGTCAAGAGTTGCACAGGCCGCTATACGTGATTGTGGATTCGAACAGCTTAACCACCCACCCTACAGCCCAGACCTAGCCCTAGTGACTACTTCCTGTTCAGAAACCTGAAATCCGCCCTACGTGGAAGGTACTTCCGGGATGACGAAGACGTCAAAGCTGCCACAGAGGCGTGGTTAGGGGGGCAAACGGAAGACTTCTACAAAAGCGGCATCAAAAGTCTTTAAGAGAAATGGAATAAGTGTATTGAGGTGAAGGTTAACTATATTGAAAAATAAAAGTAAAAAATTGACTACGCGAGTTGGTTTTATATTGAAGTTGCAACACTTATTGAATGCCCCTCGTATGTATGGGTTGAATATGTTCGATAGTTATGCACTGGGAGCACTCAACGTCCAAATAGCACATTTAACATTCCTTTTAATAAAGAAATGGACGACTTGCTACAAATTCCCTCGATTCAATAGGTGTTGAAAATATTAAACGATAACATGACTATCAAAACATTTGAATGAAATGGTACTTTTAGAAAACATGTGATGAACATGCAAATGGTTTCGAAAGGTGGGAAGTGTTATTTAATATTTGTGAGGATCTGACTATTTGTTCGATTGCACTACACAAGTTTAAGTTGTATCAATGATTTATTTCATCTCAATTAAATGCAAAAAATGTAGGTTGTATTGGCCCTTTTCACTTTTGTAACTTTTTCCTTGACAATGTACAAACAAACATGTAAATGTGTAAATTACCAAGTACATCTAATTTATCTGTTACCCATTCAATATGTCTTTACATATCCTCTCATTCGATTTAGCTTTTGATCCAATCTAGATTGCTCTTGATTAGTCTTGATTAATTTTTAAGCAAGAAATGTTTTTATGTTTGTAATTAAGTAATAAAAACAAAAAAGTAAAATTATTTTATTTTATTATAATGACACGTGTATTAAATAACAGACGGACAGGTTACAGTTAATTTCTACTTAGCAACATCCAATAAAAACTTACAGTGTCTGGGATCGTGTTGTTAACAAAATTTGCTTCTTCTTTGAACGTGCCAAAATGGAGATCAGTTATGTCCTCTATAGACTCAAGGAAATCCATCCATCATATTCATTACTTCATTGATCATCCTCTGATATACATTGCATCTGTCAGAAGTCTCAAAGATGCATGTAGAGTGTCACGTAATATTAGACATTGAAGAAACAAGATGAATCTGAAATACAAATATTAGAAGGTTTTACATTAATGATAACTATCATATGCTTTGTAAAGGTACAGGGAATGGAGTTGTGCACTTAATTATAGATATATGTTGATGTGTTGTGATGTTAAGACATATATATATGTATAATGACATTTCTGTGTCAACCCACACTTATTTCAGAGTATTCACCCTTTACTTAGAACGACTGACCTTTCCCCATGTCAGACTCCTCCCATAGTGTATGTATGATTGTATGATTCGATGGATATTTTGAAAGTTATGGCCCATATATAACAGCTCCTGGCTTTTTCATTTCAGTGTTTACAGAGGAATAACACCCAGCGACTTATCTGCATACTCTCAATCTTGTAGAGCATTGCTAAAATCAGTTTAAATGGTAATGATCTAGTTCTGAAACATTGATTATGCAGATACTATGAGTATAGTTTAGTTTTATTGAATTCCAAAATAATTAAACTGATTATCAAAATTGAACAGGTTTTAGTGTCCATGCATTGATTCAGATGGGAGAAATAAAACTGTTTTACACAGTGAATTCAAACTGTTACATACTACTCCAGAGGAGGAATTGAATAATGTTTATGTTCGCTTTTCATTTCTTGAAATATGACCTCCTTGAGTATAATGAAACATATTTATTAGTATCTAATGCGTTGTATGTGTTGGGCATGTTAACCTTCTGGGGGACTCGTCCTGGAACATTATCAAGAGGGAACCATATCTTTGTGGACGTAAAACATCTGGAGAATCTTGAACCTTTACCTTCTTTATTTATATCACATTGACAACTACACGTAAACAAAATAACGTTCATGACAAATTCGCGGTCAGTGTACTAGTGTCATCTGTACTTGTGGGAAATCTCCAAGAGAGTTGAGCAAGACATTTTCCTGTTTCTTAAAACATGGCGGTTGCATAAAATGTGTAGTGAGTGATCGTTACAGACATTCGACAGTCGCCGGGGGACTGGAAATACCATGTACCTTACACTTTACTGGACATAAGAGGTTGATAGCAAGATTGAAAACTCTTCTTCAATGAAACATCAGTAAGATAAGTCGTTACAAAAGAGGGACGTTTATTAGGGGTCCTTTTCCGCGAGTCAAAAATGGCTAAGGGGGGCGTTTATTAGGAGAGGGCGTTTATTAGGATGATATATATATATATATATATATATATATATATATATATATATATATATATATATATATTCCCATATGACCTTTATTGCCCCGCCTGACATGAAACATTGTTCATTCGTCAGTGATCTCTGAAGGAAATGTAGAGAGGAAATAATATTAATGTTACTGGAGATGTTATCTGAACATATTTCTTACGATATGACTATTTTCAATCAACTAGATGTTTATTCATCAATCAGAATATGACCAATGAATGAAACTGGACATAATGGCCCGTGAATACTGGCTTTGAAATACAGGACATAATCAAACAACATATACAGAAGCTTCATCTTAAGATACAGTGGTTATCGGTTTGCATGTGTAAATGCATGCTGAGCATACCATGGGTACTTTATTCTCGTTAGCTCGACCATAATGGTCATTGACAAGAACATTACTCTACCGACATTTGCCCAGTTCAACGATCTGTCTGTGAGTGGAATGTTGTCTCACTTACCTATTTCTTCCATCGCAGACAAAATATGTCTTTTCCTGTGGAATATATATTCCCATATCACATATATAGCATCGTTTGACATGAAACATTCCTTCTATTTCAGATATATCAAATCCAAGGTAATTCATTTTGACAACTTTGTTTACTAATAAAACTCCCATTTAATCAATTTGTAACTTAAATGATAAATAATCTGTACAAACACCATTTTGAAATAATGATCTTACCATATCACCAGACAGGATAATCTAAAATATCCTGATGAATGACATTGCTAGTCTTCTTTGTAAGCTATGCATGTATGCTTTTTTCAAGTTTTCAGGCAGCATATTCCGTTTTGTAACTCTGTTAAAAATGATGTGATGCTTCTTTTGCTCTGAAATATAGGTATTATTTAGAGGTGATTCACCAAATCTGCATAATCTAAGTCAATATTTTCTATCAAACTGGACATATATTTGTTTGCCTTAAGTTAGTCATTATTATTTCGGAAGACAAACATCTATGTCATTGTAATTCTGATAAAGAGAATCCAGAAAATGATTGTCTAAAGGTTATCATACAATATTTGTTCGATAATCAATAATCAATCAACAGATTTGAGATTTAGGTCTCTCTACAACAATGTGAACTTACATCAGGTTATCAACATCAACACACTCATTCACGATTAATGTACAAACATTGTCTTATATATCAACTGAAATGACAATTACTTGTGAAAACATATGTGAATGTACTTTAAAATTCATGTTTAATGTTCTCTAATGTCATAACAGAAAGACAGAAATGGCGACACAGACCACATAAGTCATTAATGGCATGATTGGTATTGACAAATAAAAGGCGAAATTACTTTGTCTAGACAACAATGGTACATGACCATTATTGCACAGCAAGATACCAAATTAATCATATGAAAAGGCAAATGAAATATATGTATGTGTGACCGTCTTTTTTCTGCAAACTGCAATCAATAAAGGAATCACTTGATTAGATATGATGCTTTGTAAGTACGAATATATATTCAACTGGAAGGTCAAATGAAATTGTCAATAATGGGCCTATACCATGAATGTGCAGCATTTAATTACACTGCCTGAAAGCAAACTGCAAATGACTACACAATGTTTTTGAAATTGTGTTTTAGTGTAAGCGAGGTGTTTGTCTGTAACCTATTTAAACTGCAACACTTACTCCATTGTGACTCAGTGTAAGAGAATGTAGTGAATAATACATAAAATATCGGGCAAAAGGAATGAAACCAACTTTTCAACATAGTCGGAAAAAGTGGATTTTGAATGACTTTGATGAACATATGTTTTGTAAAGATATCTGTATAATTTAATTTATAATGGTATAATAATTTGCATTATTATGTATGCACACACACAGATCATGAATTGAAATTGATTGAGAAAAAAACGTTCTCAACGGAATACACTCAACCGCAAAAGAAAAGTCACCACATTTTCAACGGTGTGAAAAACGAAATAATGCTGCCGGAGAAAGACGATTTTTCATAAAACAAGCCAAGAAAGGCATTTTTAACTCCCTTCTCTCGCCGAGTTATGGAAATTCAAAACGATGATTTCTTAAAACGTGGGTTTCACAGAAATATGAACATATAATGGTTTTGAACTTTTAAATCTAGTTTGGTTTGCTGCTGGAGACATGATGTATCTCTGTTTCAGTAACCTTTGTTACGCGCGGATTAAATTATCTTGTATTTTATATGGTGACGTTTCTTTTGCTGTTGAGTGTATTTCATATTTATGTTTAAACTAATAAAATATGGAAAGTTGATCAAAATGTTTTTTATAAAAATGTAACTTCTTAAACGTATTCCTCACTCATGAATACACGCATCATGCGTTATTATCCATAAGAAGAAGGGTGACAGAGGTTTTGGCCGAGATGAAGGTGACATATTTTTACTGAAACAGGACAGGACAACGAATTATGGTGTTGGCGTTGAGGGTAGTTATACATTAATTGATTTCGAAAATGAAATTACAAATTACAAAACACGAAATATGTCAATCCACGAGAGATACATACAGCTAAAATAGAGATACATTTTGTCTTCAGAACCGAACAAAACTAAATTTGAATTTTCATAACCATTATCTGTTCATAGTTCTGACAAAACAACATGTTTTTAAGAAATTGTCCTTTCGAATCTTCTTAACTAGACAAAAATAGAGAGTCAAAAATGACAACTAAAATAGAGATACATTATGTCTTCAACCAAAATTAATTTGAATTTTCAAAACCATTATCTGTTCATAGTTCTGAAAAAACACGTTTTTAAGAAATTGTCCTTTCGAATTTCCTTAACTAGACACAAATAGTAAAAATTACATTCCTGTATACACATTTTAGTCAAAGAAGGCACATTATGCACATTATACGAACATCATTTCCATATCTTATAAAAGCTCACCTTAAATATCAATTAATAATTCCGGAAATAACAGTTTCAGCAACCCATGAGTGTTTGAATAGATATAAATTATGAAGTATCATACTCTTAATGAATTGTTTTTATATCTCTTTCCCCCTCGGCTTAGTTTATGATGGCATATTAAATTGTCACTATATGGCATAATATTTAGACAGGAATAACTATACAGATCATGTAACTAAATAATGATATCATCTCTTTTGGGCAATACATGAGGAAATGTATAATTCATTGGACTGATTCTGTATGACTAAACAGACATGAGACAAGGTAGTTCAGTGAATTGTTTTATAGTAAAAAAAATAGTATAGTTAAATAGATTTAAGGACAAAAGGAATACCATCACGACATACAGTCATGTAGGTGATTTGTGCCGTTTCCTGTTATATTAATACAGATTAAACAGAAGTTTGTAAGTATATATACAACTGGTGTGTAGAATGACAAATGTAAAAAGTTTACAGTTTAGCTTACTTCCTCAGAAAACATGTTCTGCAAATGTTTTATCAATGGATATTAATAATTAATGATTTGAGAATACTTTATCCGTTGTATGCATACATAATATTTTGCAATATGTTAGTTTGCAATATCCAATCTGAAATATTTGATCTCGACTGCTGATGGTTTGCTGTACAAAAGACATGTTCTGATGATGGGTCATCAACGATATTCGGTATCTGTCTAACAGACAAGTACTTCAGTGCTCATTATACGATGCCAAAAATAACCATCAAACACATTATTTACTGCCAGGGTTGAAAGTCTGACATGTGACTTCACACATGAGGTATGGTCTTACCAGTTCATTAATGTCATTTTCTCTAAAAGTTTGATATTAGTGTCTGTCCAATAGTTGATTGTAAATACTAGATTTAGGTTTCTATTGAAGAGGTCAGTGAGGGAATGCAGTAAAATCAGTTCAAAAGCACATGTGTACATTGTGATCAATGCATTACCCAATATGGTTCGATAACTGCAGCCGACGCTGACATGTTCAGTTGATGAAGTGAAAAGACTACGTTACTTCCTGCAATAATACCAGCAGACATGATATTATTCACCCACTCTTGGAAGAATGATCCGATCCGAAATCATGTTACGTAATCTCGAGAACAGCTAACCAATAACATATTTATGTATTTCCGATAATCATTTGTGCTTTCCTGTCTAGTTATTATGAATTACTGGCATTATTACTGAGGAATCTGTTTCCTTTCTTTATTTTGATCTATTCTACCTTGAAACGTCTCACCTTGACCACATCTTTCATCAACGATCATTAAAGAGCGTCTACTATAAGTGATACAATAGTACTAGCAGCCGTGATGATGGCTTCAAACTCTAGATTCTTAGAACAGTAAAGGAATCCCTTGACTGTACTTAAGTGAGATCTGATCTTTCTTTGCAGTATTGCTCTAACCTAGACGACATCTGTCACTGATGGAAATCTACTTAAGTTGTCACATTTTACTCTCGTGAAGTGAAAAGCTATTTGTCTGCAATGGCGCAGAGGAAGAGATATACTTCGAAATCTGATGACCATTATACTTAATGTACATAATGGGCAGTCTCCTTCAGACAACGTGCAATAGATTCATCAAGAAAAAAGGTAGCGTTTTACTGTTTCCCAGCCGAATACTTGATTATGAGTTGTTGTTCTAATTAACGAAAATTTTGTACTATGTTATGTTTACACAATTAAAGTGGATATGTTAGAAAGTTAAAATGCACTTTCTCAAGCCATTTCTGAAATGTGTCAACAATACAACATTTGATTTTTAAAATAACCCAGCTTTAGAGAAAAAAAAATTAAATGAGTTTACTGAGTGAGTTAAAGTTGCTATCAGGAAGCATCAAGGTAGAATATATCGAAATAACTGATGATAAAGAGAAAATAAATAGCAGTAGGCATATCTTTTAGGATATAAGTATGATATTCACAAGACTAACCTGGCCTAATGTACCATATTTATAGCAGTTTCAACATTGGAATATGAAACCTTAGCTGAGGAGCCAACATATTTATGATACATACGTTAAAATATATCGACCTTATAACGTGTTTATCATACTGAATGATGCAAGCGCACAAAAACTGCTATCTTCATATTGATATCAATTAACATGGGGAAGGGTTCTAACACATAGGATCAGTTGTTAGATTGTCAAATGTCAGTAATCAAGGATCATAGGTCAGGGTCACAAGTGATGTTTTGAAATCAGATATCAGTCTTGCGAGCTCTCAATGCTTTGCAGAAGACATTCTCTTCATGCACAGGAACGTCATAGTTTATATTTTTCCTGTTGTTGAACACTTAAGGAAACAGTGAAAATGAAATACTTTGTTCAATTCTAAGTACTTTGTTACGGTAAGCAAAAATGATAATGAAGTCTCATGATGAATCAATCAAATGAAAGCAAATAAGTCGTATATAATTAAAAGTGCATTTAATAAAGCATACAATTAATCAGATTAACATTTGCAGAAAAGTTTACTTTGAAATATCTAGTATTTCTGCGCAAAAGGAGTGAAGAACACACTTCAAGAGGAAGACACATAAATCATACCTCATCTATTGGTTTTATGAAAAAACCTAATGTCAACTCCACGTCTTCTTCATATGCTATGATATATGAGCTCCTAAATTAATTTTATGTTTTTGAGATAACAAGAAATATCCCTAGATTTTTAAGTAAGAAGATAGGTCTGGATCGACAAGTCTACACTGAGCAGTATCTCATATCATAGAGGTAGGGTGGCTCGAACTGTGTTTTCCTGGGTTTAGTTGAAATGAATCTTAGCTATATTGTTAAGTGGATTTTTGTGATGGTCACTCTTACGTTTTCCAAATAAAATAAGAATGATGAAAATAACGTTTACTTGAAGTTTCAACCAAATACCAAAACTAGGATTCATTGCAAAAACAAATGACCTCCTTGATATAAGCACAATACTCTTAAAATGATATGCTTAAAACCCAAATCATCTCACCTCAAATCGTCTATGTTCACCTAATTTCCTAGAAAAAGGGTATGTTTTGGGAGTGCATGGTGTAAATTAACAGTTATATAATCAGGACGTTATAGTTCTTTTTCATGAAGTATGAAACTATGTCACACACGTACTATGAATGTCAAAGGGTCAAGCTGACTGACCTGTATAAAACTGTCAACATATCTTAACTATAGCATGGATTTTTTTGGAAGCATATAATGTATATCATGATAAAAAGTCGTGACTGATAAGGTTTCTAATTGTTGGCTTTCATATATGACACACTGAGGTATCATCATCACATTCTTTGGGGTGCATTTTAATTGTTAATTAGTGACATAGTCCACGGTAATGATGACTTAATCAGTGACATTTCAATGACTAAAGACTGGCTTGTATCTGGTTCATGAATGATTGAATAGTTACCATGTTCAGGTGCAATTTAGTAGCGACAAAACTTTTCACCATCAGCTTTATATGAAAATATCAAACAGTGCCTGAAGGATTCTTAACAGGAACTGTTCTTAATGTCTATCAGCATGTTAGAATATGTGTTATTGTGAACGTCTCATTGAATATCCAACCTTATTGTATGCATGGAACCAGTTGGTCCCACGGTCCATCAGACTAACACAAGACGGATCAAGAAGAATCCGATAAACGGATCCAACCACTTTTTGTCATGTATAAATTGTTATAAATTAAGTCTGTTCATGTTTTTTTTATCTTGAGAATGTCATTCACTGACCATACAATAGTACCTTAATAGATGTTCAGAATCAGAATATAGTTCAGAAATGTATATCAATGTTTCCAGTTCACTAACTATGTAGGGAAAACAATCAGTCAACGGTCAAATTAACAATGAGGTCATGACTTAGCATCTTCTTGCAACTATGCCTCATTTTAACTATTAACACTTTGTTATAAACAATGAAAAGTAATCATTGGTTGTGGAAATTAGGGTTCAAGGTCACGTGATATGGGTTAAGGCCATTTTAAATTGTGAAAGCAGAAATAGGTTTAAAGAACTCATATTAACACTGTTGATTACGCCCCATGTTCATTCGTTTGATATGCTATCATTCAACGTAAAAGGTCACGGTCACGGACCAATTCTAGAGTTTAATGTTCATTTGTCTTTTGTGGTATATTTATTTTAAAAAATGCCCATTTTATTGTGGCTATGGAAAAGGCGAAACAGTTAAAGGCGACACCATTAGTTTCCAGACTGCTGTGCTTTTGCAGTGTCCCGCAAACGCTTATCTAGTTTTTAACGATTGTAGTTACTGTTCAAATCAGGGTATTGCATATTTAGAGTGATGTATGTCAGTTGTATCCCTTTCACACGAAATACCCGTTAAAATACTTTGAATATTAAGCATAGTATTTTCTTCAAAAATATAACTAACGTGTCTTGTTTTTAATATAACCATGTGTTAGGTCTAGGATACAGTATGGAATTTGTACTTAATGACATTATGTAAGCAGATGCAGAACAGCAAAGTTGGTTTCTTACACTGCCCGAAGTGAGTGAACCTGTTTGTCCATTGATGAAAGAAATAATATGTTGATTGGTGCACGAGGTAAGTTGTCCATTAATGCCTCTGGTGCCGAAGCTAAGAGGACCTGTCCCTCAATGTCACTAGGAGGTATAAGCTGCAGTATATATTAGTCACTCACTCATGAATGTTCCCTATATCCTCTAGGACTCTGGTATTTCATACAGGATAGAAAGAACATTTTACACATTATCTAAGGAATCTGAGGCGTGACTTCCATTCAATATTTCCTTTCCGAGTTTCAAAAGGTTGATAATTAATATGAATACAATTGATACATCATCAATGTTCGGAAATATTTGAACCATTCATTCAAGTGGCGATGGTGAAACCATTTTGCCCTGAACAGAAGGCATCTCTAAATGTTCATTTGCTTGTGAGAAGCAAACATTTTTCAAATATGTATGTCCAGTCATTTAGCTATGCTATGTCTGATGTTTTATAATACTAGTTGTACGCGCACCATGTACATCTATTAGTTATATATCATATCAAAGACAATACTAAACATTTCAAATAACTGATTTTTAAAATTAATTTTAGAATAGCAGTAATGGAAACACTTGTTATAAGATTATCAATATGTAAAAGGTACATGTATTCTGTTTAGTCGACCTGTAAAACTGAACAAGACTTTATAAAACTCTTCATATTCAGACAAATAGGATCTTGTCAACTCGTAAACTTGACCTTTGACCTTGAATGTGAAAATGTCAAACAAATTCACCAGTGTTATAAGTAAGAAGGTATATATATATCAGTTCTTAAAACCTTACTAGGAAAAAGTTATAGCCAAAACAAAACATGGCTGAGGAGGCGATGAAAACCGCAAAACATCTTATAGCAGTCCAGTCCTAGTCTGAACTGCTAATTAACTAACATCACACTATGCGGCACGTCAATTAGAAGGGATAGCTTCCACAAAATATACATTAGATATTATAAAACATTAACGACGTAATAACTGTCGTGAAGTTTCTGTGGCAAATTGTACTATGACCAAGAGTGTCAAAATGTGTTCACTGGGAATCGAAATCTCCCGACTTTTACTGAAATGTGGCTCTAGGGCAGTTTTATTCAAACGTTTACTTACCTAATATCCATCTACATTGTTCTACACAGGTGACCTGTGTAAAGGAGGTGGGAGAGTTCAGTTCAGTTCTCATGTAGACTCCTTATCCTACTGAAGTTGCCTTTTGCATTGGAGCGGAAGGGAAGCTGCTCTCGTCTTTAAAGTGAGATAGTCTCGCCGACCTTCATTACATGAGTCCAAATTCGTCAACGAGGTTCCTTTAAAAGTCATTGTAGTTTGAAACATCCTGGCAAACTGAAAAACTTAGGCAATGACAAGATAACCAATTATGTCACCTGAAAGCAATAAAAAGGAGGAATTGAGTTGTCCCAAATTATTTCATCTTCTTCACTTACACATTCCAATACTCTGTTTTTAAATATTTGAAATCAACGTTGTTTTGTGCAAAAAAGAATGAAGGATGACATTGTACGATATCGAAGTATATATCCTGCATCAGGGAAACACAACTACATATTTAGGTTACCAAGGCTCGTAACATACAATATTTTTCCTAATAGGGATTTTGGGCTGTTTCCCATTCTAGATAGACACCCATTTTTATCTTTATGATTTTAAAAATATTTTGTTGCACTTAATACAAGGATTCGGGTTGGTCGAGAGCCCTCAAACAAATGCAACCAATTCAAGATGAACATAGATAAAATGTCCATTCTGACGTCTCAAACTATCCAAACAAAAAGAAAGTGCCTGTCTTTTCATTTTGGAAATCACAACTGATGCTTGAAAGAACAAATCTTGCCAGTAGAGTGCTCAATACATGATGACTTGCAGTTATACTTTGAATGATGCACACAACTCGTTAAGCATTCCTTAAATGTATTTCAAAGTGGTTTCAAGAAAAAGGTACATAATTTCAAATTAATCTATTGATTTTATGAATATTATATATTTACATCTTATGTCACATCAACCTCACCGTCAAATGTGTGTATTATAAATGAGGTGTAAAATCATGTTTCTGCATTGGTTGGGTAACAAAAACGAACCTTAGACTTTTACATTTACAATAATCTTTATTGAGATTTTGAAAAACTTTATCCCTGACTTGTTAAGCCAGAATAGTCGTCAATCTGTAGCTCAGACCCTGCAGTGTGGTGTGAACTGTTTCTTAGAGTTAATTGAAATGAATTTAAGAAATATTGTTACATGCATTTGTTTGATGATCAATTCTACGTTTTCCAAAGAAAACATGATCAATGATAATAATGTATACCTGAAGATTCACGGAACTATAATCCAATGTAATATTGGATGTGAGTCTAGTTCTGGTTGTATCTACCATGGCGTGGAGACAGAAGAGTTGGCAAAGAGGTTTGGAAAGACTTTACTTTTTGGACACTTTGATAAAACGTTCATTGATTCATTAAGATGGAGTATTGAAAACACAGGTCCTAAAACAAATGGTTCGGAATTTCTCATTGTGAGTATAACAGGAAGCAAGGGATGGAGAGAAGTGTTCAAGGGATCCTCGGCCTCAAGTAAACTCCAACGGACTGGACTTAAAGTTCATGGTACGTTAACATCAATCGTATATAACAGAGATGCAGATACCTTATTTTGGTCAAATACTATTAGCATATACAAACATGTAATTGGGAATACATCAAATGTAAAATTTTGTAAATTGTCAGGTAAATATATGAATATATACACAAATCATTTGTTTTTTGTATCCGACATGCTACATAATCCTATTGTCAAAACCCCTCTGCATACCTGTAAAGAGAAGACAATTTGGTATCGACCCTACCCTGTTTTAATATTTGGCATGGTAATTGATGGCGATCAGATTTGTTGGGCGGAAGGCAAAGGGGTTCCGAGAAAGATTCGCTGTGCCCATCCATCATCTAGTAAGACACATCGTGTGCTGATGACTGGAGGGGTATACTATCATATTGGTATTTTCAATACACCACCACTGATATTGATCACTTGGACAAATAGACGGGGCCGTATTACATTTGAAATAAACAGACAAGGACGGGGAGATAGAAAAAGGAAGCTCTGTCATTCTTTCAAAGATCTACACCCGATTGTATTTTTTCTTAAAAAATCGGTCCTTTATTATACAATTGAAACATCAACAAACCTCAAAGCAATGCATATACACATGAACTGTACCGCTTTTAATGTTATTTCTATCAGTGAGTGTCCAATGGTTAGAAATCGTTTTCAAAAGCATGTTCTCTTTACCTTGTTTTAAGAGAAACATAATCCAATTAAAATTGAATGATTGTTGAGTTCATCGTTTAATTACTCAAGTGTAGAAATCATCATGAACATATTCTTCTCTTTATGTTTTTATGATACCATATGTTGTGAAATTAACATTGATTTCACTGAATTAACGCTGATCTGCAAACATATAGCAACATTATGTATCGCTTAATCTCTGATTGATCCCATGAAGCAAACTTGAGACCTTTGCTGACCATATATTAAAGAACTCAACTCAACATCTCTAAAGTGTCTGGCAAATTGATCACGATTTGTGCTCATCATCTCTAAAGAAGAAGGCAACATCATCACAAACTACACTGAATATCTCTAAAGAGTGAGTCAATATAATCAAGAATTTTGATCACCAACTGTGAAGTGTGGGGCATTATAAAATGGAACTGGACTTGAAGAGTGGGGTTAATAATCACAAACTGTGCTCAACATCTCTGAAGACTGAGGCAAGATAATGACCATCTTACGATTAAATTACTTACTTAAATACCTACCCCAGAGCGATTGGATTACTTCTATTTCGTACATCATGTCATGTTTTACTGATTGAAAAAAGGTAGATGAAATAGGAAACATATTTTTGAATAAAAATGTAAATTGTGTTCTAGTGATGATGTTGGAGATGACTTTCATTATGTTTTGTTGACATTTCACAAAAGAAAACAAGACCAACCAAGCTAAATTTATTTTGTGTTAAAATCTCAATTTGAAATGGTCGTTGTGTTACTTTGAATCTCAATGTAAGTAAACATAATATTGTTCAATTCAAAACCATTTTACATCTGAGTGAGGAGATATGACAAATTCAGTTCAAAATGTGACACTACAGTTTCGGAAAATCCAAGAAACAGTACATGCAAACATTATCTGCACAACGCAAGCAACTACAAATCGATAATATTAGCGGTTATTCAACACGCCAACCTTCATCTCAGTTATCAAATTTGTCTATGCCAATAAGACTTACATATGTATTGTACTCAATGTACTGATAATGTAGTCACGACAGTGAAGCATGTACATGTATAAACAAATGTTGGATGGAACTATATGTATGTCCAAACTGAACTAATCATTGCAATACATTGGACTAAAAATAGATCCATAAGCCTTCTTTCCACAGAAATATGCTTCATAATCAATCGAACAGGAAATTTTAAATATGAAAAGAATGAACAAATGTTTGACTTCTTGTTTCAGGGAAAATAAGCCTACACATTCTTATTGCTGGAATCTAGCAATGAAAAACTCTCAACAACATTTGTATTACATTCATAATATCGGCTACTTCAAAATATGTTTAAATAAATAGGGAAAGTTAAATATTACCATTAATATTAGATGATATATTATATTATATAACGTTTTATTTATTAATAAGTAATGCATGTAAATTGTTAATACAATGCATACCTAGACCTTCATCACACACCTTAAATGATCAAGGATAAATTATGTTTTTTGAGACATTTAATTGATAAGTAATCAAAGCTTTTATCCCCAAAATGGCCACAATGCAGTCTCCATTTTGCTAAATGAACAAGATGCCTCCAAACATGCCTTTCCAAAGGGTTTTCTTGTTGAGGAGTGATTGAATAACTGTTCTGTTGACTTTGAGATAGATGATATTTTCCTGGTTATTTGTCAATGGAAATGTTGCAACAACTGCTTGAGTCTCGAGGGTGATAAGTCGGACAATCTTGCAAGATAATGTCATTATTCACAGAAAGGAAGTCTCTTGTGGTTCTTGGTGTATGGGGTTACCTTGACCTGTGGTAATCCTGAAGAAGGGCCGATGGCATTGAGAGAGTGAGTGAGTGAGTGAGTAAGTGAGTGAGTAAGTGAGTAAGTGAGTAATTAGGTATTCAAGACGTATGTCTGAAGACCTATTGTTCTTATCCTGATTTGTTTTCCTTATTATTATTATTATTATTTGTACTTTTTCTGTGACCGCTGTCCAGCAAAATTGACTGCATCGATATCAATGAAACTGCCAGAAGTGAACGGCCTAGGTGTAAGCTCGTGGGTAACGGAGCCCGATTTTTTAATGTCGGCCCCTAAAAGGGGAGGTAACTTAAAACGTTAAAAAAATTCAAATTGCAATATCTCGAAAACTAAACTAACGGGATTCGGATTTGAGCAGTCGTGGTAAAGAAATATAAATTTTCCAACTATACATAATACACGAGGTGACAACAACAATGGGCCGCCTCCATGCCATTACGTCATTCAAAGGATGGATAACTCTGATCTTCATGTCCCTGAAAGATTTTATTATGCTTCACTCAGCATTCAGCATGATGAGTGACACAGGTTTCATCAAACAGATAATCACGAAAAATAACGTAAGAAAGTATAAGAATTGAATGTAAGTTTGTGTGTTTGGACTGGAAAATGAACGATGTCAAAGCAGTATTCAAACATTCACGTGACATTGCTGAATTACTGTATAGGCATTCGAAAAACATTGGTGTTAGCTTTCATAATGGATCAGTTCCAAAAAGAAGGTTTAATGATCAGATTTACTGATATCTTCTTGTTGATGACAATATGTCAGATGCATTGTTGTAAAACGACTTGCTTCCTCGCAAACACACATGGAATACCCAAGAGTAAAAATCAATGAAAACCGCTACAGTATAAGTAGATGGAAAGGCGCTAACTCGTCTTTGTCTACAAACTACATGGTTACTGGATCCTCAATATTCAATATCATGTCGTAACGATTTTAAAATAACAGTCTATTCTAATTTAGAAACAGAATGTCTTTGGACATTTCTTTGATAATACTGTTGTAAAACAGACAATGCATCTCTCAAATATATTTCCCCCCAAATCATCTCGATATCTTATGTTTCTTCAGTAACACATATGTTTTGCAAAATTTGAAATTACACAATTTGAAGTGTCATAATGATACAATCACCTGATAAAGGAATTTCAGAAAGGATGTGTTCACACTACGCAACCAGAACCACACAACATACTGAAGATATTTTGGTATTAATGAGGTTGAGTAACCTATGTTCACGTTAAGCTAAAACTATTCTACTTATATACCCATCTTATATAGCGTTCATCATGTCGTCCATCCACTCTACCGCCCCGGTATACTTGACACACATATTATCCACGATTATTTGGACAGAGGACAGCAATGGAAACAAATCTGAAAGTTTGTACACCATTTTAATTCGAAAGTTACACATTAGTTACACAAAGTTACCCTTGTGAGTACACTCATTCTCGATAATCCATTGCATACGCTGCGATACATCTACTAAGTATACTCTTGACCAATACATGGCTCGGCTCGATAACTTTTTTTACCTTACTTGGCTGGTAGTTCATCCAATCAGCGGTCTGCGCTGGGAGGTTGAGCGTACCAATCAAAAGACTGCTGAAGTGACACACCTCCGATTAAAAGATGGAGCGACTTTGATGGGGTATTTTCACGCTTTAGCTTCGAAAATTGATTCAGTTACAGTGACACTGAAAGCTATTTGTATTGACGGATGTGTTCTTGTTCATCACAACTTGCTACCAAGATAAAGATTCGAGCGGCCTTTTAAATGTGAACACCTTAAAATCGCCGCTCGAAGGTAAATTGACTCGTATGGCTTAACCCAACCATGTACACTCGTTTTAGAACTCGTTGTAAGGATTGAGGAGAATTATTTAGCCATTTGTAAAAACAATTACATTTACGTGAGAGCACTTTTATTTCAGAAAGAACGACGTGCTACAGCGCCTTTAAACTTGCGCACTCAATGTCTCTCATTTCTCCAGGTCTCACTCTAATGTCAATATCCACGGATAGTTGTGGCATACAGTATTTGTTACTGCATACACGGTACCAGATGATAAAATATTTTTAAAATTCTTACGGCCACTTTAACAGGATCAGAATGATTCACATTCACAGGGAAAACGAGTTGTACATGTGAAATTACTTCAAATGATTAGCCGAAATAACAAAACCAAAAAAAACAACCAAAACAATGCTTTACATCATGTTGTGTAAATATGATGCTTTAAAAAAGGCAGATATCATGGTCGTTAATTAACACATACTGCAGACAAGAACAACCCTGCCCTTTTTAGCTGGCATAAAGTAACCATTATAGGTGATTGCAAATAGTCCTGATATATTCAAGTCAGACAGAATTCAATCAATCTCGAATTCATGGCGTGCATTGTCTGGTGTGTGCCACTTTTTCTGGATTATGTGGCTTTGTCATGATTCCTTACTTTTAGAAAAACGTATCACAATGTGTCACCATGGATATCCATTGCTACTGCATTCACCTAAAATAGACTAGCGTCTGTGTTGTCCGTTTATAAGTGGTCGAGAACTCCTTCTTGCGTGGTAACTATTCTGGTTCTATTTACAGAGCAAACTGATCGGATGAATAAACAAAACTTGTCATTATAAGCACATTCCTCAGAGCTATTTGCTTCATATTTGCATATAGGATACTGTGACGTCTCAGTTGAGCTTTGTGAAATTGACCTTCCTTTCAAGGCTTTATCATTTAACTTGTGTCAGCAGCGTATAGCGAAGAAAATGGTGCGACGTATAAAGTGACAATGGTGTTGAACTCTTCAATGTGAGAGGTAGATGTGTTGGTATCATGCGAATTCGAGAACTTAGACAACAAGATCATCATTGAACCATATCAAAAACTCTATCTGTATATCAATTAGATCACTTGAACTACCTTCATACCTCCATAACACATACAAATGACAACTCGATGGGAAATGAACCATGGTGCATGGCTGAACCGAATGATGTAATTTCATTTAAGAACTCTTTTTATTTATTCAGGCGTAGTATTTAGCTATTGGTAAAACATATCTATTTTTTGTGAGGTCACTTTATTTCAGTAGGAAAATCGTGCTACAGCGCCTTTAAGCTTGTAGGTGGGATATCTCAAGAACTCCTCTCTGGATTCCCTTCATATCTTACACAAAACCGGTTGATTGGAATGTATATTTCACTGACATTGACATAATTTTCAAAGTAAAGCATTGGCTATGCTTTATTCATTCAGGTGACATGTAGGCCAACCATGTTTCTGGCATAAGCCGCTCCTGGGCCATGCTGCAAAAGAATCAAGCGTCTGCATATATTCATGAATACGCCAGTTTCCATAAAAGTACTTCAATCAACATGTCATTCATGTGATTTAAAGAAATAGAGCCATGGGCTCTGTAGCTCATCAGGATTTCATTGATTTACTATCTAAAGTTGAATACTTAACTTATTTAAGTTATTGTTTACAAGCAAAGGATAGGTTCATAGATCATGACCACTGTGACCCCATTTGGGGTCACGAACTCTACAATTTAGAATCCCAATTGGCCAAGGAATCTGCACACAACTTTTCAGCTCTCTAGACCTTTTGGAACTAGAGAAGAAGATGAACATAGGTTTTTAAGGATGTGACCCCTGTGACCCCTTTTTGGGTCACGGGGTCACGAAATCTACAATTTAGAATCCTCATTGGCCAAGGAGTCTGCACACAACTTTCAGCTCTCTAGACCGTTTGAAACGGGAGAAGAAGATGAAAATAGGTTTTTAAGGATGTGACCCCTGTGACCCCATTTGGGGTCATGGGGTCACGAAATCTACAATTTAGAATCCCCATTGGCGAAGGAGTCTGCACATAACTTTTCAGCTCTCTAGACCTTTTGGAACTGGAGAAGAAGATGAAAATAGGTTTTGAAGGATGTGACCCCTATCACCCCATTTGGGGTCACGGGGTCACAAAATGTACAATTTAGAATCCCCATTGGCCAAGGAGTCTGCACACAACTTTTCAGCTCTTTAGACCTTTTGGAACTGGAGAAGAAGATGAACATAGGTTTTGAAGGATGTGACAACTATGACCCCATTTGGGGTCACGGGGTCACAAAATGTACAATTTAGAATTCCCATTGGCCAAGGAGACTGCACACAACTTTTCAGCTCTTTAGACCTTTTGGAACTGGAGAAGAAGATGAACATAGGTTTTGAAGGATGTGACCCCTATGACCCCATTTGGGGTCACGGGGTCACAAAATGTACAATTTAGAATTCCCATTGGCCAAGGAGACTGCACACAACTTTTCAGCTCTCTAGAACTTTTGGAACTGGAGAAGAAGATGAAAATAGGTTTTTAAGGATGTGACCCCTATAACCCCATTTGGGGTCACGGGGTCACAAAATGTACAATCTAGAATCCCCATTGGCCAAGGAGTCTGCAAACAACTTTTCAGCTCTCTAGAACTTTTGGAACTGGAGAAGAAGATGAAAATAGGTTTTTAAGGATGTGACCCCTGTGACCCCATTTAGGGTCACGGGGTCACGAAATCTGCAATTTAGAATCCCCATTGGCCAAGGAGTCTGCACACAACTTTTCAGCTCTCTAGACCTTTTGGAACTGGAGAAGAAGATGAAAATATGTTTTTAAGGATGTGACCTCTGTGACCCCATTTGGGGTCACGGGGTCACTAAATCTACAATTTAGACTCCCCATTGGCCAAGGAGTATGCACATAAAATTTCAGCTCTGTGGAGTCATTGGTTCTGGAGAAGAAGTCGAAAAAGAGAAAAGTTTACGGATGGACGGATGGACGGATGGACGGACGGACGGATTGACGGATGGATGGACGCCGGACACCATGCCATGCCATAAGCCCATCGGGCCTTTCAGGCCTGATGAGCTTAAAATGTTCAGTTCCATAAAAATGAAACTTGGGATTGGCAAACAAGCGAAAACTTCCCTGTGAATGTGCCCACGTGTTTAGATGGATGGTAAAAAAACCCACATCTATATATATAGAAAATCTCACCCAAGTGTCTTCTGATATCAAATATATCAATACGAGTTGATTAAAGTTACAAATATCCGAGGCTTGCCGAGGATATTTTTACTTTAATCAACGAGTGTTGATATATTTGATATCAGAAGACACGAGGGTGAGATTTTATTTATCATTCGAAATCATTCTTCAACAATTATTAGCAAAATAATGAACATATCTGCAACACAAAACTGCCATTTGAGTACTTCAGTAGTGAGCTCATCGACGTCATAGCATTGTGGCGTCATCAGCATTGTTGCCTCATAGCATTGTTACGTCATCAACTTTCTGACGTCATAACATTGTCAGCAGTGTTCTCAGTGATGTCAAAGCCTTGTGATGTCATTAACTGATGATGTAATAGGATTATGACGATTTGATTGTAGCGATATCTACAATGTAGATATCGCTTGTAGATATCGCTTGATCTCACACAAGTGATATCTACTGTGAGAGCCAGTTTTTGATGATAAAAACATATCATCACACATAACATTGAATCAATACTTACATACATTCAAACAATCTATTTGATGATATTATGCAACTATATAACATTTTGACAGTTCTTAATTAACCTCTTCTGATAGCTGCTAGTGGTCATATTCAATTGAAGACAAATAAAACCTCTGAATACGAAGTTTGCATTTAACATTAGCTTTTGCAGATAGAACAGATGAAGAAAAATATAAGTATATCAACATTTAAATCAAGTCAAAGACGAGAATGAATTATCTTGCGAAATCTGGATCCATATGATTACTTAAGTACATTTGATTTATGTTGTTTTAGTTTATTGTTAAAAACCCGAGTGTGTTATCGATTACTAAATCTGGAGGATGGGAATTTCAGTTATTATCCGTATTTTGAATGAAATATTTAGAGTAAAAAGTAACAGTACATTTCATATTTATAAGGTCGGCACTATTTCTCAAGTTTCTACACTACCTATAAATCATCAGTTTCGAGAATTGTTTTATTTTCAGATAAAATAATCTACCAGTTCCGAAGTCAGGAAGATGACGTTATCTGTATGACGTTATCCTTATACGTGAGAACATTTCATTTTCAAAAGGTATAACAGCATTTGTGCAGTCGACCAAAAATGTCATTTGAATGTGTTTTGAAGAGGTCAATATCAGGTTCATTAAATCTTTTTGAATCATTTGGTCTGATTTTTTTTGTTTTTTAAGAAAATAAGTAAGACCTTGGTATACTAAAAATAATGTCTGAAAATTCTTAAGAAACCGTCGTTTTATTTTTAAAAAAAACTTCTTCGATTTTGCAGTTGACTGATGACTTTTTTTACAAGGGCCTAAAACAAGCGTTTTCAGCATCTGTTTTAAGTGTAATCAGCGATTCTAATACTTGGTTTATTGTCTTGATACGTTCGTAATGAGACACAACAAAAAATCATCTTCTTAAAATCCACAACAAAATTACAAATAACGAAAATTCCGCGATCTGTTTTGTATTCTATCCAGAGGTTTCCAAGTGCTGAACAATAATGTTGCTGACAGAAAATGAATGTGATAATGCAGCAATCATCTTGAGCAATCAGTGTTTGTGTATCCTACTCCATCTTAACTTGTATTTTTTGTCAATGTTTATCTACAGTATTTTAACAAATGGAGAAATGCACTGACCACCCGCTGCGTTAAAGCTTTATTAAATCCAGGACACATTGTTCTACAACATGATAACATATTTATGAATTTCTTTAAATTCTGGTTTTAAGACTGGTTTTAAGACTCAATAGAACAAGTATTTGTCACTAAGGTGACATGATCCCCCGCCGCAAATTAATACTTTAAAATTTAAAAATAATGTCAAGATCAGCAAAATCGACTGTCAAACATGTTCTAAAATGTCAAAGTTCCACTGTGACCTTGAGAAAAATGTCAAGGTCACCAACATCTAATCAGCCCTTTGTCTTTCCTAGGAGGTGCATTATGTAAGATAGGATGGAATTCTGGTGAATGGTTCTTGAGATACCCCGCTGACAAGCTTTACATGTACATTAACATGTCGAAAAATTCAAAGTTCCGCTGTGACCTTGAAAATACTGTCAAGGTCACCAGAATCTAACCAGCCCGTCGTCTTCCCTAGGAGGTGCTCTATGTGAGAAATGATGGAATTCCGGTGAATGGTTCTTGAGATATCTCGCTGACAAGCTTTACATGTACACTAACATGTCAAAAAATTCAAAGTTCCGCTGTGACCTTGAAAATAATGTGACGGTCACCAAAATCTAATCAGCCCGTCGTCTTCCCTTGGAGAAGCCATGTGTAAAATATGAAGAGATATCCCGCTGACAAGGGTAAAATGCAGAAGTCTCAATGTGACCTTGAAATGAAGGTCAAGGTCACAAACCTCTGTAGGAACATTACTCTTGCTATGATGAACCCATATGCAATTTATGAAAAGAATCCAGTGAATAGTATTTGAGTTATTCCATTTCCTACGGACATACGGACGTACGGACGGACGGACGCAGCCGAATACTATATCCCCTATTTCGCGCTAAATGCGCGGCGGGTGATAATAAAGATTAGGAATATTCCACTTATGTTCAGTACCCGTTGCTTGAGGATGAATGAATTAGTAATGCCTTAATGTCTGTCTGGGTTCATCAAACAACAATCAGAAACGGTATTCTGATAGTGCCTTTCATTTCTCAAGTATCAATAGATCAATACCTGACTAAGTCAGTTAAAAATCTCAAAGAGAATATAGGCTGCCACATGTCACAGATGAACTACCTGTAAAGAAATCTATCAATTTATAAAGATAAGAAGTGGTGTGGATATTCGATATATATTCGATTCGATTCTCTGTGTCAGATGTCAACAAGTTCATGCATCACTAACATTTACTGTTAAACCAAGTATTTAGATCGTTATCATTATGAAAATCCAACGCATATAAAGTTTGTTAATCTTATGTCAACACAAAGTAAATCTACATTATGTCAATTATCAAAGTTTATATTTTTTGCTTTAAAGTACAGAATGTCACTTAAATCTGTTTGATATATTCATCATGTGAACAATGTATGTTTCTGTATACTGTAAATGATATGTTCTTTTGGCCTGAGGCCTTTAAACTTCATGAATAAACACATTTGACAATTGACTGTTAAACCAAATTTACGGATTCTAACTGCGCTAGCGTCACGTTCGCTTTGTCTTCTGAGTAATGGTTTAGTAGGTTTTAACAATTCTGTGTTGACAACATATTCCGGAGGAGTAGCTAAATGGATGTTTAAGTAGAAAGTGTTTAAATATTTATGATTTCTCTTCGTTCCATGACAACACGTTAATGTACAACAAACATACACAGTAGAGTTGCAGAACTTAACAGTCTCAGATGAAAATGGAAGGCACAATGTATTTTCTGGTTGAACATCTACTGATGATACTTATAATAAGAAGAGTAGATCTCAAAATGTGTACAAATTTCGGTAACCTGTCTGTTGTGCAAATGAATCACATGCTTCCTCATTCTCCGATGGTCATCACCACAGCAAGTGGAATCATGCAGTGTGCGCAGTTATGTCTGTACAGAGATAGATGTTAATCTTTCAACTACAGGGTTGAAAACGGAGAATGTCAACTGAACAGCATGACGAGCACAAACGACATATCACTGACAAAGTCTAACAATGTGGTTTTCTCTGATATCTCCAAATGGCCCAAAAGACTTGCAGGTGTATGTGCAGATCATTCATGTTCAGCGAACTCTCAATGTGTGCCAGTCATTGATGGTCAGTATGAGTGTCAAGTAGTGGAATGTATTGGCATACCTATTGTAGAGAACGGCTTTATCAATTCAAGCAATGAATTCACTGCTGTTGGAGACAAGCTAGCATTTCACTGTAACAATGGATACACATCTACATCCAACAATGTACAATGCTTATATAATGGTACCTGGTCCGAGTCTGTCTGTACAGCCTTATCCTCCTGCAGACAAGTGAAACAGTATCTACCGAACAGTCCTGATGGGGAATACTGGCTTGTTCTGACCAACAGATCCTACACTTCGAAAATCTATTGCCACAAAATGGACTCTGAGGAACCTGAAGAGTTTCTGACACTTCATAATGAAAATTACGGACTCTATCCCACTAAATCTAGTTTTAAATGCAAAGGTGAAACAGAACTGGTTGGTAATTGCAGAGGTAACGCGGGAGAAATATGGTTCAGGAAAGAAGAATAAAACTACCTAATGGCTCATCTATTCGTGTAATACATGACCACACATTTGCTTCCATTAGTGGCAGCAGTATTGATCTGGTATATGGAAGTGCACATGATTGTTACAACGAACACCCTAATCAGATGATTTCCTGTGGAGTCATCGGACGGTTCACCATCGATCTGAGAGGCACTGGCTGGAGAGTGATGGAGGGACAAAAATGGGAACTGTATGGATATCTACCTGCAATGGAACCTATCGGGTGGAAGTTGAATGGAACAGTTATAGAACTGACATGTTGTGGACATGGTGGTGGATGTAAACCATCTGGTGGACTCTTCCTTGAACCTTATACAGAGTGAAGTTGAGTGAAACAGTGATAGAACTGACATGTGGTGGATCCTGTGGTGGATTTAGATCATCTGGGGGACTGTTCCTGGAAAGATTTCCAGTGCGAACCATATCCTCGTGGAACCATCTTCCTGGAACCTTATTCTGAGTGAACACAGAATGATTATTTCTCACTCAACCTCACGGCACGATGCTCAAAGAGTTTATTCAGAGTATATTAGAGTATATTTCAACCATTAAGTGGGTCAACCATATCGTGGTTTCGGATCTTGAGGTTGCATTTTTTATGTTGCTTATACTATACTGAGCTGTTTAATCAAGTCTATGTGTGTTGTTCGCATCAATATGATCCCCTCTTAAAGGGATTTTTTCTATTTATCTGCAATGACCTTTGCTTAAAGGTGATATATATGATGTATTGTGTCAAACTTGATAAATGTATTCCTCTAAATTCAGTAATAATAAGTTTACTCCCTTCAGAAATTATATATTTCAACAATGATACATTTGTTTGCCTTTTGGAATAAGATATACGATTTAAATGTTTGACATTTAAGACTGTATAGTATGTAAATATATGCCCCTGTGTGTTGTTCAAATATGTATAAGAACATGTGGCTCACTGCGTTTTAAAGACGCTCTTTCTTCAATATCATTGATTTGTTTCCTTTTCATGCTACAATATTAATGTTAAATGATTTCAAGGCACACATGATTGACTCTGGCAACACAAAATCAAACACCACGACAATACAAATTATGTATGTGTTGAATATATTTCGATAGTTATGCACTAGGGGCACTAAACCTCAAAACACCACATTTAAAATTCCTTTTAAAAGAGTAATGGACGACTTGCTACGTATTCCCTCCAATCGATGTTCAAAATGGGAAACGCTTGAAATCAATTAAATGACAGAGAGAACAACTGAATGAAATGGTACTTTTTCGAAAATATGTAATGAACATGGAAATGGTTCCGAAAGGTGGAAGATGATAGTTAATATTGAAATGTGAGGATGTGAATATTTGTTCGATTGCATTATATCAATGTTTCATTTCATCTCTGTTAAATGCAATGTCTTTATTGAGTTTCTATGCCCGAATTTGGAGATACCATGTATTATTAAAATTGAGAGAAGTGGTAGATTGACTTAAAAATAATGTATATTGAAGTCATGTCGTTGGCTGAATATAATTCTTTTTTAAGGAATGATGTTTGTTGTATTTGACTGTCATTTCTAAAGACGGTGACTTTCTGACAATGTATAAACAAACGTATATATCCGTCCCAAATTTTACTTATAGATTAGCTATTTGACAGTCATCGTTTTCTTCAGTTCCAAAAGGTCTAGAGAGCTGAAAAGTTGTGTGCAGACTCCTTGGCCAATGGGGTTCTAAATTGTAGATTTCGCGACCCCATGACACAAAATGGGGTCACCGGGGTCACATCCTTAAAAACCTATTTTCATCTTCTTCTCCAGTTCCAAAAGATCTAGAGAGCTGAAAAATTCTGTGCAGACTCCTTGGCCAATGGGGACTCTAAATTGTTGATCTCGTGACCCCGTGGTCACAGGGGTCACATTCTTAAAAACGTATTTTCATCTTCTTCTCCAGTTCCAAAAGGTCTGGAGAACTGACAAATTGTGTACAGACTCCTTTGTTAATGGAGATTATTAATTGTAGATTTGGTGACCCTGGCCTGGGACCCCAAATAAAGGCCTCTCAGGCCATGACCTAAAAACCTATTTATCTTTTCCAGAATAAATGTACCTAGAAGGCTGTAATATTGTGTGCAGACTCTTTAGCTAATGGGGATTCTAAATTGTAGATTTGGATACCCTGGGGCCCCAAATAAAGGTCTCACAGGCAGTGATCTAACAATATATTTTCTTCTTCTCCTCCAAAACAAAGAGACCTAGAAGGCTGTAATATCGTGTGCATACTCTTTAGCCAATGGGGATTCTAAATTGTAAATATGGTGACCCTGTGGTGCCCCAAATAAGTGCCTCAAGCCATGATCTAAAAATCTATTTCAGTCTTCATCATTAAACAATATAAACCCTGATGAGCTACAGAGCCAATGGCTCTATTATTTCAAAATGGTTTTTGGCTAGAGTGTTTGGTATTTAAGTAAAAAATCTGTAAATTTAGAGATGTTATTAATAAAACATGTTGTCGACATAAGTAGGTTTCTTGAATTTAATTTTGTTGACACGTCTTTACTGTAGGACGACATAAATTGATTAAAAAATCTCCAATCTCGTCTAGTTAAGGAGATAGAAAAATGACAATCCTAAAACGGGTGTTTTTCAAAATATTGAACAGATAATTTTTTTAAAATTCAAGATTAGTTTAGTTGGCTTATGAAGACATTATGTATCTCTATTCCAGTTGTGTTCATCCCTTGTCAATTGAATTATCTTGCATATTGTATGGTTACGTTTCTTTTGCGGTTGATTGCATGTAACATGCGGTGATAGTTCGCAGGGCCTTGGATCTAGTGCCCCAGGGTTTTAATCCCACCAAAAGGAATTGTTTACAAAACAGTGTGTTTCGATATAAAGTATGTTTTCATGGTCGTATTCCTTTCACAAAATGCTACCTTGATATGATGGAGATCTTTAACTTTTCTGGAAAGTAAATTGCATGTAAAAATCCCCAAAACTAGCATTTTCTCTCAACAGGCTTATACAACCTGCGTTACATGACAGACTTACCTATCAACATTATCAGTAACTCTATGTATTTATCAAGCAACTTTATCTGTTAATAGCTCACATTGTGAGTAATGGTGTGGTTATGAAAAATAAAATGTATTTTATTTCCCTTAAATATAGATAATGTTGATCTTTGAAATTAAGGAATTAAAACAAAACGATATTTTTTTATTTTTTTATTTTTTTTTTTATTAAAATTGTATTAAAGGCGCTGTAGCACGTTTTTTCGCTAAAAAGAGGCGATAAAATGTATTTGAAAAATAATGTCAACAATAGTAAAACACCCTTCTCTCTTCGGAAAATCAAGTTACAAATGAGTGTATATGGTTCCGTAAAGCCATGGGAATATTTTTTTGTCATTCGAAATAATAAAATGTGTTCACAATAAAATGGCCGCCATGCAATTTTGGCTTTATACGAAACACCGTTATTACCACTACGGATAATTGGTTTGTGTAATAAGATGTTTTACCCTCCGAAGTAAATATAAATGACATAAACTATCATTATAAATGAGAAATTTGAAAAAATAAAATTTGCAAAAAACGTGCTACAGCGCCTTTAAACAACAAATTGCAATTGAGGAATGAGTCAAGTAAAAACGTGATAGTGACGAATCTACTGAGTTGCATGCTTTTAATTTCTGCATGGTTGAAGATAAAACCAATGCATTATTGTAACTTACAATGAAAGCCCAAGTGCAAAAACATACCTTACATTATCTGTTCAGACAGGTAACAATCAATTTCTACTTAACAACATCCAATGGTCAATATAAACCTACAGTGTCTGAGATCATGTTGTTAACAAGATTTGCTTCTTCTTTGAAGGTCTCTAAATAGACATCAGCTATGTCTCTACAAACATTAGAGACATTATATCCATTTCTTCATCGATCACGTCCAGAAATACATTGTATCTGTCAGAATTCTCAAATATGCATGTAGAGTGTCACTTAATATTAGATATTGGAGAAACAAGATGAATCTGAAATACAAATATTAGAAGCTTTCACATTAAAGATAACTATCATATGCATTGTAAAGGTACATGAAATGGAGTTGTAAATACAGTTGTTCATATTGTTGAGTATTTGCTGTTGACTTTGAAAACTTAACTTGCCTATCTCAGACTCGTCCAATAGTTTACATATCATTAATCTTTGTGAAACTTTGTCTTAACTGTGCATCGTCATCGACATATGATGGGCGGGATAGCGCTGTAATTAGCGCGTTCGGCTTCGGATCAAGGGGTCTGGGATTGGAATCCCACCAGGGGCACGGCAACTTTGTCTGCAGTATAGAACTGTTCTACACGCAGTAAGGTTTGTGTGCAATGCTACACTGAATTTCAACGTAGTACCACCAATGGTACGCTAGTTCCAGTCGATGCTCGCAGCTTTCACCACAATGCATAGCCACATGATGTTGCTGGCTTCCGCCCTTACATAAAACTAGCAGCAGTGATGTTAGTGACATAAAATTAAAATGGTGTTAAACCGCAACTCACCTCATCTCACCTCATCAGCAATTCGAAAGCTGACCCGATGAATTTATGAAAGTTAGGACCCTTAAATAACAGCTCCTGGCTTCCCCATTTCAGTGTTTATAGAGGACAAAAGGAATGAACAGGGTGGTGCGCTCTTAGAGGACTATTGTTCAGAGTTTTAGAGTTGATTTCCCAATCCGACAATATCACTGCAGATCGGACAGTCGTCGATGGCAATTGAATTTAGCTTCTAGGATTCATGCTCAACATGTGTCGCAATTTCCCAAGGGATCTATACCAAAAAGAAATATCAGTGATATATAAGAACTAGTGGATTATCTGCATACTCTCAATCGAATATAGCATTTCTAAATCAGTTTAAATGATTTTGATCCAGTTTTCCAACATGCAAATGCAGATACTACGAGTATATTTTAGTTTTAATCAATTTCAACTTCAGGAGCATCAAAATTTAATGTACTTGTAAATTTAGAATCCCCATTGGCCAAGGAGTCTGCACACAACTTTTCATCTCTCTAGACCTTTTGAAACTGGAGAAGAAGATGAAAATAGGTTTTTAAGGATGTGACCCCTGTGACCCCATTTGGGATCACGGGGTCATGAAATCTACAATTTAGAATCCCCATTGGCCAAGGAGTCTGCACACAACTTTTCATCTCTCTAGACTTCTTGAAACTGGAGAAGAAGATGAAAATAAGTTTTTAAGGATGTGACCCCTGTGACCCCATATGGGGTCATGGGATCATGAAATCTACAATTTAGAATCCCCATTGGCCAAGGAGTCTGCACACAACTTTTCATCTCTCTAGACCTTTTGGAACTGGAGAAGAAGATGAAAATAGGTTTTTAAGGATGTGACCCCTGTGACCCCATATGGGATCATGGGGTCACGAAATCTACAATTTAGAATCCCCATTGGCCAAGGAATCTGCACACAAAATTTAAGCTCTGTGGAGTCATTGGTTCTTGAGAAGAAGTCGAAAAAGCGAAAAGTTTACGGATGGACGGACAGATGGACGGACGGACGGACGGATGGACGGACGCCGGACACCATGCCATGCCATAAGCCCATCGGGCCTTTCAGGCCTGATGAGCTAATCAAAATTACTGAAAATATAGCGTTTTTAATTTCACGTACTGCCAAATAAGCAGGATGGTGAGCAGTCTGCAATAGAACTTACACTTTAGGTTCTTCACAAATCGTCACAAGTACGCCAATAAAAGTGAAAGCTACGACACTCCTATATGCGATGCATGCGGTAGAATCTTCAAGATCAAATACGACTTCACTTGGATAGAATTCACAATAACATATGGATATTTGAATGTGTCATATGGCATTACAAACCTCATGTCAATCAAGTCGTTTTGTGTGAGATAGACGCTGCTTCCACTCTTGTACTGATTTCTAGAATTTTCACTGTGAGCAACACGCGATCAGGAATGCATGTCTTAACTGTTTTTATCAGTTTAGCACTACAGGTTCAATGTTTTGAAAGTTTTTATTTTAAACCAGTGCTGCAATCCAAAATTCGGCGTCGGACCTTAAAGGGGCAGTAGCACGTTTTTTCGCTCAAATAAGTCGATGAAATGTATTTGATAAATAATTTCACCAACAGTAAAACACCCTTCACTCTTCGGAAAATAAAGTTTAAAATGAGTGTACATGGATCAGTAAAGCCATGGGAGTCGTTTTCTGTAATTCAAAATAATAAAATGTGTTCACAATAAAATGGCCGCCATACATTTTTTGCACTATACGTAACACCATTATTACCACTACGGATAATTGGCTTGTGTAATAAGATGTTTTACCCTCTGAAGTAGATTTAAATGACACAAACTATCATTATAAATGAGAAATTTGAAAAAATAAATTTTGCAAAAAACGTGCTACTGCCCCTTTAAGAACATTTGTTGGATGAGCGTCAACACCCCATACCGCCTACACCTCGAAAACATTAAATGCAATTATCCCTTTCTCACCCATATTGTGTAGAATGATAAGTCTACAAGCCATCAATGAATGTGTTCATTATATGAATTAATGACGAGAGTAGATGGACTTTTGAACTAATTCGAGGTTTTAATAAAGGGTATATTTTGACTGTTTATACATGATTGTTGTAACACACTTTGATCTTTGAATGACCAATAACAGTCTCAAAGTCCGAAGCAGATTTAACATAGCAGCAATGGACGGTCTGTCGCCATCAGTACAATGATATATGCAGCATGCAGTTAGCCTGGATATTGAAGTAAATCCAATGTAACACGAATGGCAAATGGCGTTATAAATAAACTCAGTGTATATAACTATCTGAAATAGTAGATATACTTATATATACTTGTACTCGGTTACTGACCCAAATATGTAAATTAAAGTATGCCCGGGAAATTCGTAAACATTTCACAGATTGCACAGTAGTATAAGTGTTCATTTTATATAAATCTTTCTTTGATGCTGCCGTTCTTGCCTTTCATTCTATTTCATAATTTCAAGTTCAAGTTTCAAACAGGATCTGATGAGGCTTCTTTGAAACAAGCATCACTCAAAGCATTGCAACGAACGCAAAAGTGTCAATTAGCGATGTTTGAATTTGCACATTCTGAATAACATCTCTTACACACCTCATTACCGTCACTCAAAGTTTTCTAATTGACATGATAAACAGGACAGAATATGTCACTTTCAATCGTAAATACATTTAAATATATCTTGATATTTTCACTGAAAAAGACAAATTCACTTCTTTAGATTTGTTCACCATTTGATAGCTTCTCAATTATCATATACTCGATGTGATGTCATGTGTAGATCTTGTGAAGCTCACCAAAAAATAAGTTCATCAGCAACATAAGAATGATGTGTAAAGGGAAGCACCACATTTTTATCTTAAAGGTTACATGTCGTACCTATGGTCAATTTCGGGATTCGTTGAAAAGGCATTTCAATTTCACAACTTCTTGACTTTAAATTTCTAAAATCGACCAGTAAATTATTGATATACTACTTTTTAAATAGTGCCTAGTTAAGCCCTGGCTACTGGAATGAAAGTGGGTCCCTGAAGCACATCCTGCTGTGACGTACGTGGAGGAATCTCATTGTGACCACTAATATTAATTTAACGCGTTTTCCCGACTTTTAAACTGATCGTATAAGATAGAAATCTTCATCAAAACAACCCACATTTTCATATGGTTACAACGACCGAGCCCTGCTTAATCGGAGTGCATTTTGCGCCAATGTACAGTATGTGTGTAGTAAGAAACCGCGGGACTGCTGTCATAACACATAGACAAAGGCCGAGACGGAAGTGTTGCTCGCATAAACACTGCTCCATCCCAAATCAACATTCACTGGGCGTCAATTAGATGCTATTAAATTATATTTTCACTCTATGACATGTTTTTACTTGTCTGTATTTTAGCTTTGACCAATTAATCAATAACTTAATTGATTCATTTTCGAACCATGACCAGATCGGTCGATTGCTATTTGGACGTCATTTAACATTTGCTATAAACTTGTTTGGCCATATTATTAAACCTTAAACATTTTGACTGGCAATGTAAATTATTTACATGCTGCTGATTCATTGTGATCTCAAATATGTTAAAAGCGGTGATTTTGAAGACGTGGTAGATTCGTAGACGGTGAATTTGTAGATGGATACTTATTATTTATAACCAAGTACCTTTGATGTTATAACATTTAAGTTAATGCACATGTATCTCATCTTTTTTTTTGGACCCTTGTAAAGTGAAACTTGATTTCAAGGATTACTCAACAGTTTACAGCAAAACAGCGGTGTGACATTGTGCAAAGTGCATATATAACAAATTGACTGACCAATATCCAGGTGCTTACCATTGTAATTAGTAAGCGAATGTTTACACCCCATCCCTCCACTTACGTCACTTCCGGTTACCTCGAATCCTCTAAGCACCGCCCCATCTTTCGTTTGTTGCTGGCCAGTGAAAATCAGACGATTTTTACACAATGTTTTAGTCGGCTCTCCTTTAATTTGTTTGAAGTATTTTAACAGATGTTCCATGCATACGTGCATGTACATACATATATTTATAGAACCGGCACTCATTTCGACATGTTGTTGGATACTTTGCATATATTGTGATTGGTATAGGAAAAAAGCTTTCGAAATGTCGAGCGCCAATCACTTCAACCAAACTATGATGTATGAATTTATACCATACTTTAGAACGTGTAAAACTTCTCAACGAACACATAAGCACACGAGTTTAATTTTGATTTTCCATCGGTGCAAAACACTTTACACTTTAGAATACTTGCAACTCGAACCACATACACAGTACAGCTGTAGATTAGATTTCCGATGTACAGGGTAAATTATCCAAGTATACCTGAATCTTACTAAGCACAAGTCAAGACAATTTTCATTAGATAATACTGCTATATCCACTTTTCATGGAAAACATGAATTTTGAATTATATGAATCGGTCTTTCTTTATCCACAATTTTCGAGAAAATAAATGATCTTGGCATTCAGTATAATGTTTTAGAGTATATGTAAACATTCTGCTTTGCATGATTTAAGATTGTAGAGTAATAGTAATTGTTTATGTGACCAACGGAAGCGCAGGAGTTGGTTGATTAATGTCTTATACAAACATTATAAATCGTTTAGGTGCCACAGTAAATGCAGTCATGTAAAAGAAATCCCAAAACTGCAATTAAATCAATAGTACGCACTTTTATTGTTTGAAAATAATAGACGTGGTAGTCATTATTCCTCACTGGTAAGATTTAATCTACTACTCTCTACTGTTGGATGGATATCATCTATTGATCAAATCAGACAAGCACAGTTTAAAATCATATGATATCAATACAACTGTACGAACATTGCATATAAATGCTTCTGATTTGCATAGAAACGTGTATTTGACGTGCCACGTATTTGGTTTCTGACAATTAATTGCTGGCCTTTAAAGGGGCAGTAGCACGTTTCACTCTTCACTCTTCACTCTTCACTCTAATTAAGTTTAAAATGAGTGTACATGTTTCGGTAAAGCCATGGGCATCGTTTTTGTAATACAAAATAATAAATTGTGTTCACAATAAAATGGCCACCATGCAATGTTTGCTGTAAACACACCGTCGTTATAACCAGTACAGATAAGTGGTTTGTGTAATAAGATGTTTTACCCTCTAAAGTTGATATAAATGACATAAACTATCATTATAAATGGGAAATTTAAAAAAATAAATTTAGCCAAAAACGTGCTACAGCCCCTTTCAACGAAGGTTTACATTTGATTATCATTCCAGATTTGAAACAGACAACACAGTGTAAATAATGAATACTATTCTCCTTATCTATAAACTCTTCTGTCTCAATAACTTTCCACTGCATCTTTCATATAATTATTCTGCTTCGTTTTTAAACACAACGTATATACATGCATGAAAATACAACATAAATCGTGGTTTATCGCTCGGCAGTTCATCTTCATTTAGCCTATATCTCTCTAATCTCTATTTATGACTCCCCAATGTTAGCATGTGGTTCACCTATAGTTTATCACCAACAATCCCAGCTTCTGTCTCCCCTAAACAATGTCCAAATTCGACGTGTTTGTCTAATACATGAATTTATGACCGTGTCATCCGAATATTTACGTGTGAATTATCTTTCGTTATCTATACTCAACTTAGATGTATATATAAACAGATAATCCCACTCAGTAGTTTACACGAGCCAAGGGCGTAGTTTGTACAATGTTCATAAGATGCATTTCCGGTTAACGATTACCAAGTATGAACGAAGATAGGAAAACATACACAACATTTTTAGCTTATTGTAAAACCGAACTATCTTCTTCACATCGCAGGATTGCATTGAATAATTAGTGCATATTAAAGCAATATTCATAGCATATTCGTCAACATGTTGACAACACTACATTAACTACTTCGGACAGGTAACCACTTCATCAACGTCCTCAAATAATACAACCACAAAATGTAAGTGCTAAAAGCTTGATTTTAATGTTGATTATTTACATCAGTATAGTGTACTTGCGATGAAAATGTTTTCTCAATATTCTGAACTACCATATTTTGTATTGCTGCGCCTCTACTCTTAGATTCTAAGATGATGTAACTTTACAAGCTCATACATTTATGTCTGAAAAAATATATTTTTAGATGCCAACAGACATAATAACGTTTCCTTTGGGTTATTGTTTGTGTTTTATGTCTATAACCAATCTTTCTAATTTACCCAAATCAAAAGCTCACATGGACTTATTACGATTGTGTTCATGTGTGTAATTAAGTCAGCGAGTATTTAACAAGGAAGAATACATGCGATTATCGTTTGCCAGTTAGTTGAATGACGTACTTCCTTCCGTTACTCTCACGACCTCCACCTCGATTTAGCGGGAGGGGCTTCGATTGACGCAGGAGTGCACACGTTAGTGACACTAGTCGTTTGATTAGCAATTTTGATCGCACATGTGACACACTTACGAGACAAAGTTGTTTAACCATTAAGTGATGTGGGTGATTATTGTAGAAGGATAATCATTATTCTACATTATTATCATAACTTTTCGTAATATTCGTTCCTGATTTGGCTAAAGCAAGAGGGAAGATCAGATATGATATTATGAAACAATGATTAATATGAAAGTCCTTCGTGGACAAACTGTGATTCGAGTCAATAACATTCATGAAAACCACTCCCAATGAGGAACGCTATTTCCGGTTGATTCACTGTAACAACGTACATCTGTATCATCATCACCACTTTAATCCGAATGCTTGCCTGTATTGTTGCGCGTGGTTGTATGAAAATATGGCACTGATCGAAAACTGAACAAGTTCTGTTATCTCGTTTCAACAATCGCCCTTCTGTTGGTACATGACAACTTCTGAAATTTAAATATATCATGCTCAAATGATGCAACTTCATATTGCTATAATATTGCTAAAACACTCATTATAGTTTTTACGAAATCTGATGAGATATCAGGTAGGCGTTTATTTTGACCGACAGTGTACAGTGCTTTTTTTTAACTTCGTCTTATTAATGTAAAGAAGACCAAGGTCTGTGTATAGTCAACTTCCTTATTAATATAGATAGTTGTATGCATTAGTTGACACATTCATTACTTAATAATTCATATTAATTATGATATCATTTTACTACTTACTGAAGTTGATATTGGATTCATGATAACATAATTGTAAAATATGTAGGTAATTTAAAGTAACTTTAATATAGATTAACATACGCATATGTCTATTGTTGTATACATGAAACCAAACGAAATAACGTACTTAGATGCAAAGGATAAGCTATGATTGGAAACCAAAAAGATATGCTATCATACGTGTTGTATATTAATGTCAATGAATAGAGAAAATAAGACAGATGACCCGCGTATAAGGCAAAACATACAAATTTGCATAACTTAAACGGAAATAACACTGCAATTTCTATCTGATTTTAATCTGAAAGAAAAGTATTTTATGTTATGGTATTCTGATATCACTTCTCTTGCTCTAGTTTCTCAGAGGATAAATAATTGACTCAGTATGAGGTCTTAAAGGGGCAGTAGTACTTTTTTGCAAAAAACTATTTTTTAAATTTTCCATTTAGAATAATGGTTTATGTCATTTATATTTACTTTAGAGGGAACAACATTTTATTACACAAACCAATTATCCGTAGTGGTAATACCGGTGTCGTGTATAAATAAAAAATTGCATCGCAGCCATTTTATTGTGATCACATTTTATTATTTCGAATGACAAAAAAACGATTGCCATGGCTTTACCGAACCGTGTACACTCATTTATAACTTGATTTTTCGAAGAGAGAATGGTGTTTTACTGGTGACATTATTTTTCATATACATTTTCTAGACTTATTTGAGCGAAAAAACGTGCTACTGCCCCTTTATAATCACTCATGTCCAGTAAGGTGAACGTCGATTAAATAAGTGATATCAGCATGAGAAAGGAACTTCTTCTGAGAACTTGTGTGCCTGTAATTGTTCTATGTATGTTAGAATATTGGTGCTAAGGTAAATGAACATGTGTCTAACAAAATTGATGTTTATATCGAACACTTTGTCCTTTAGATCTTTTGATGAACTTAATTACTTACGAAATCAATTTGGTCGTTGGGTTATTTGAACATGCATTGAACCAATGACAAAGTTAATTGACACTAGTTCGCAGGACAAAAAGTGGTGGAATCCGATTTCCAGGTCCTTCCGGATTACACCAAAATTTGGCGGATTCCGGAGAGTCTGGAAGATTCCGGAAGCATCCAATTTGCGGATTCCACCACTTTTTGTCCTGTGGTTGACATCAAAACTTTTATCATTTATATAGAAAGGTAGGTACGATGTCTGTGGAAGTCGTGACATACTTACTCAGTGAATACAAAAATCATTTTGTTCTTGAGATATTTGAGGAGAAATCAATGGTTTTGGACCAACTCACCTGTATTGTATGCTGGGACATACATGAAGCTGCATGAAATAAAAGACGCACTGAATCATATAGATGTTAATGACTACTTATTAGTTGTTCAGAACTTCAAAGAAAATACCACTTTAATCTTTAAAATCCCTTTTCAGGTTTAACAGTCGATCCAGAATATGAGATGAGTAGGGTGAACTTAGTTCGCTGAAATGAAATACATTATAACAAAGAATGGATAAATGATAAGAGTTATGGATTGTTGATACTAAATATTTGGGAATACTTATTTGTGTGAGTATTATCAGTTTACATTTTGAGGCTAGAGGTGAGGTAAGTTTGGGTTTAACGCTGCTTACAAGAGTATTTTACTAATATCATGGCTGCTAGTATTATTGCAGGGAGAAAGCCCGCAACACTATGTAGCTATGTATTGGGGTGAAAAGATTAACCTCGGGAACTAGTGAACCATGGGTGGTACTGCACTGAAATTCACTGAAGCACTGCACTCAAACTTCACTGCTTATAGAACAACTACTGCCGACAAAGTTGCCGTGCCCCTGGCGCAATTCAAATCATGGACCTCTTGATCCAAAGCCAAACGCGCTAACCACTGTGCTATCCATCCCCTTTGAGGCTAGAAGAAATATTCCGGATGTCAATGTGCTTTTCAAGAGTTTTTCTGATATATTAGGGAACTAGTTGTTAGTATGCCCTTAGGAGGCGTTATAGAAGTTGTAAGCACGATGGAAACCCAAGATCTATGGATTATTCTTCTCTATTTCAATGAATGATTCCACTCCAGTTTATAGTAGTTGATATACACATATCTTGCTTTTCTTGTACCTATTGTTTATAGGGGGAAATCGGGCATCCATGGTGTGGCTGTGCATAGCGGTGAAACCAGCGAGCATTGGCTGAAATTAGCGCATCGGTACTTCACTTAAAATTTCCATATAGTATTCACAACTGCTTGTTAATACTAAGGACGTGATATCACCCCCTGCCATCAACAACCCTTGTATTCAAGAAGATTTTTCCAGATGTACGAGGGACGTGATTTCACGTCTGACTTATTATATATAGTTTATCCATACAATAGACTAAATCTATAGAACTATTTCTTAACTGTTTTACCTCGTCCTTCAAATATACATGTAAGTCATGCTTTTTTTGACAATGTAATTTTATGTTTTGTCATGGCTCATATCAACCGTTGCAACAATGGGGACGTGATATCACGCCCCTCGCATAATGGCATGTAACTAAACACAGACTCGTATAAAAGGGATGTGACCCTCAGAAGTGATAGCTCGTCCTTGGTATAGAAATAGTTAAATTCAGCAAACAAATGCACAAACACATTATTCATCTGATTTTAACATATTTACTAAATTACCACCAACTGTATCAAATTGATCATTTCTGTGTATGTCAGAAATGAAAATGTAAGATGGTTTCTTCAAATCAATATGAAGACCCCAAGAGAGGTTTCAGTCAGGTTTTGTATCATGCATTGGCGGATTTACATCTTAACGGAGAAATGTTACACAAGCAAGGATGTCGTTTTATGAAATTATAAATGCTGCTCACAAAAAAGTGTGTTGCAAGTATTTGATGATATAAAACAGATGTCCCTTAACAGAGTAATCCGAGAAGAACATATCTCCCTTGTACAAACATTTTTGTCGAATTGATTTAATAAATGTTTACAGACAAACGATAATGGTATTATTAACCTGACAACCCCACAATGAGTCATCCACGTCTGACGTTATAGTATTTAGATTAGTTACTTATCATAACATCAAAGCGATTTCTGTGTTTACATAGAGTTGTCGCCACAGTCATGTGTAACTAGAATTGAAAGAAAAGACTGCTGATAAGTTATTCTGTCAATGTCTATCTTGAATATTGTTGAAATGTATGTTGTAAACATGAAGTGTGATGATTAATTATGTTCCCGTATAAATTGGTTCTGAATACGAAGACACAAAATCAAGGAAAATTGGTTCATTCCTGCTGTGTTGTAGCGGATTGATAGCAAGTACGGGTTTCTAACAGCGTCACGTTCACTTTGTTCCTTTGTACAGGAATTTAAAATTCTGTTTTGGCAACAAATCCAATGTACGGACGAGTAGCTATATGAATGTTTAAGTAGAAAGTGTTTAAATATTTATGATTTATCTTCGTTCCATGACAACAAGTAAATGTACAACAAACATACACAGTAGAGTCGCAGAACTCAACAGTCGCAGATGAAGATGGAAGGCACAATGTATTTTCTGGTTGTACATCTACTGATGATACTTATAATAAGAAGAGCAGATCTCAAAATGTGTACACATTTCGGGAACCTGTCTGTCGTGCAAATGAATCAGATGCTTCCTCATTCTCCGATGGTCATCACCACAGCAAGTGGAATCATGCAGTGTGCGCAGTTATGTCTGTACAGAGATAGATGTAAATCGTTCAACTACAAGCTTGAAAACGAAGAATGTCAACTGAACAGCATGACGAGCACAAACGACATATCACTACCAAAGTCTAACAATGTGGTTTTCTCTGATATCTCCAATTGGCCCAAAAGACTAGCAGGTGCATGTGCAGAACATTCATGTTCAGCGAACTCTAAATGTGTGCCAGTCATTGATGGTCAGTACGAGTGTCAAGTAGTGGAATGTATTGGCAAACCTATTGTAGAGAACGGCTTTATCAATTCAAGCACTGAATTCACTGCTGTTGGAGATATGCTAGCATTACACTGTAACAATGGATACATATCTACATCCATCAATGTACAATACTTGTCTAACGGTACCTGGTCCGAGTCTGTCTGTACAGCCTTGTCCTCCTGCAGACAAGTGAAACAGTATTTACCGAACAGTCCTGATGGAGAATACTTGCTTGTTCTGACCAACAGATCCTACACCTCAAACATTTATTGCCACAAAATGGACTCTGAGGAACCTGAAGAGTTTCTGACACTTCATAATGAAAATTACGGGATATATCCACGGAAGTCTAATATATATTGTGGAGAAGAAACAGAACTTATTGGTACTTGCAGAGGTAAAGGGGGTGAAATATGGTTCAGGAAAGTAAGAATAGAAATACCTAATGGCCCATCTATACTTATAATAAATGATCACACATTTGCTTCCATTAATGGCAGCAGTATTGATATGGTATATGGAAATGCACATGATTGTTACACCACGCATCCTAATCAGATGATATCCTGTGGAGTTATTGGACGGTTCACCATCGATCTGAGAGGCACTGGCTGGAGAGTGATGGAGGGACAAAAAAGAGAACTGTACGGGTATCTACCTGCAATGGAACCTATCGGGTGGAAGTTGAATGGAACAGTGATAGAACTGACATGTGGTGGACATGGTGGTGGATGTAAACCATCTGGTGGACTCTTCCTTGAACCTAATGCAGAGTGAAGTTGAGTGAAACAGAGATAGAACTGACATGTGATGGATCCTGTGGTGGATTTAGATCATCTGGGGGACTGTTCCTGGAAAGATTTCCAGTGCGAACCATATCCTCGCGGATTTGAACCATCTTCCTGGAACTTTATTCTGAGTGAACACAGAATGATTATTTCTCACTCAACCTCACGGCACGATGCTCAAAGAGTTCACATTATATTTCAGCCATGAAGTGGGTCAACCATATCGTGGTTTCGGATCTCGAGGTTGCATTTTTGATGTTGCTTATACTATACTGAGCTGTTTAATCAAGTCTATGTGTGTTGTTCGCATCAATATGATCCCCTCTAAAAGGGATTTTTTCTATTTATCTGCAATGACCTTTGCTTAAAGGTGATATATATGATGTATTGTGTCAAACTTGATAAATTTATTCCTCTAAATTCAGTAATAATACGTTTACTCCCTTCAGAAATTATATATTTCAACAATGATACATTTGTTTGCCTTTTGGAATAAGATATACGATTTAAATGTTTGACATTTAAGACTGTATAGTATGTAAATATATGCCCCTGTGTGTTGTTCAAATGTGTATAAGAACATGTGGCTCACTGTGTTTTAAAGACGCTCTTTCTTCAATATCATTGATTTGTCTCCTTTTCATGCTACAATATTAATGTTAAATGATTTCAAGGCACACATGATTGACTCTGGCAACACAAAATCAAACACCACGACAATACAAATTATGTATGTGTTGAATATATTTCGATAGTTATGCACTAGGGGCACTAAACCTCAAAACACCACATTTAAAATTCCTTTTTAAAGAGTAATGGACGACTTGCTACGTATTCCCTCCAATCGATGTTCAAAATGGGAAACGCTTGAAATCAATTAAATGACAGAGAGAACAACTGAATGAAATGGTACTTTTTCGAAAATATGTAATGAACATGGAAATGGTTCCGAAAGGTGGAAGATGATAGTTAATATTGAAATGTGAGGATGTGAATATTTGTTCGATTGCATTATATCAATGTTTCATTTCATCTCTGTTAAATGCAATGTCTTTATTGAGTTTCTATGCCCGAATTTGGAGATACCATGTATTATTAAAATTGTGAGTAGTGGTAGATTGATTTAAAAACAATGTATTGAAGTCATGTCGTTGGCTGACAATATTTGGCGGAGATACTTCTTTTTTAGGGAATGATGTTTGTTGTATTGGCACTTTTGACTCTCATTACTAAATACTTTAACTTTCTGACAATGTATAAACAAACATGTATATATCCGTCCCAAATTTTACTTATAACTTAGCTATTTGACAGTCACATTGAACCTATGTTGAAATGTCTGCTTTATAGAATTTAAAGGTGTATATCCATCAACTTTTATTAATTTATCATCGCCTTACTTACAAAAAAATCATTTTACTGTTTTTAAATAAAGGGTACTATACTAAGAAATAGAACACTGCATCCATGTTTCTACATACTAGATAATGAACACGACAAGTTGTATGTATACACTTAACCGCAACAGAAACGTCACCACAGTTTCAACAGTGTATAAAACAAAATACAGCAGCCTGAGAAAGTAGATTTTGAACGTATTCGATAAACACATGTTTCATGAAAAAGTGATCAGAGTATGACATTTGTATTTTCATGTCAGTTCAAATACACTTGGGGTGCTGATACCGCTTTTTTCAAAATGGTTTTTGGCCAGAGTGTTTGGTATTTAAGTAAAACATCTGTAAATGTAGAAATGTTATGTCGACATAAGTAAGTTGTCGACATAAGTAAGTTGTTGACATAAGTAAGTTTCTTGAATTTAATTTTGTTGACGCGTCTTTACTGTAGGACGCCATAAAACACGTCAAAAAGGCCCCTTGTGACTCTCCAATCTCGTCTAGTTAAGGAGAGAGAAAAATGACAATCCTAAAACGGGTGTTTTTCAAAATATTGAAACAGATAATGTTTTGAAAATTCAAGATCAGTTTATTTGGCTTCTGAAGACATCATGTATCTCTGTTTCAGTTGTGTTCATCCCTTGTCAATTGAATTATCTTGCATTTTGTATGGTGACGTTTCTTTTGCGGTTGATTGTGTGTAAGATGCTGTGATAACACAATGGTAGTTCGCGGGGCCTCGGATCTAGTGCCCCAGGGTTTTAATCCCACCAAAAGGAATTGTAAGTAAGATGAGTGCAATGCCACAATGGATTTCAGAGCAATACCACCAATAGTGTGCTAGTTCCAGCCACTGCCCGCAATGTTCACCTTGTGGACTTTCTCCTTGCAATAATACCAGCAGCCATAATTTATGTCGCCCTACTCTTGAGGGCGACTTTAAACCTCAAATCACCTCACCATATATGTATCATGTACGTATGTTTCTTCATTGGATGTTTTCCATACAATGTGTTTACAAAACAGTGTGTTTCGATATAAAGCATGGTTTCATGGTCGTATTCCTTTCACAAAATGCTACCTTGATATGATGGAGATCCTAAACTTTTCTGGAACGTTAATTGCATGTAAAAATCCCCAAAACTAACATTTTCTCTCAACAAGCTTATACAACCTGCGTTATATGACAGACATGCATATTAACATTATCAGTAACATGTTCTATGTATTTATCAAGCAACTTTATCTGTCAATACGTCACATTGTGAGTAATGGTGTGGTAATGAAAAATAAAATGTATTTTATTTCCCTTAAATATAGATAATGTTGATCTTTGTAATTAAGGAATTAAAACAAAACGATAAAAAAAAATCATTTTTAATTTTTTATTAAAATTGTATTAAACAACAAATTGCATTTGAGGAATGAGTCAAGTAAAAACGTGATAGTGACGAATCTACTGAGTTGCATGCTTTTAATTTCTGCATGGTTGAAGATAAAACCCATGTGTTATTGTAACTTACAATGAAAACCCAAGTACAAAAACATACCTTACATTATCTGTTCAGACAGGTAACAATCAATTTCTACTTAACAACATCCAATGGTCGATATAAACCTACGGTGTCTGAGCTCATGTTGTTAACAAGATTTGCTACTTCTTTGAAGGTCTCTAAATAGACATCAGCTATGTCTCTACAGACATTAGAGACATTATATCCATTTCGTCATCGATCACGTCCAGAAATACATTGTATCTGTCAGAATTCTCAAATATGCATGTAGAGTGTCACTTAATATTAGATATTGGAGAAACAAGATGAATCTGAAATACAAATATTAGAAGGTTTCACATTAAAGATAACTATCATATGCATTGTAAAGGTACATGAAATGGAGTTGTAAATACAGTTGTTCATATTGTTGAGTATTTGCTGTTGACTTTGAAAACTTAACTTGCCTATCTCAGACTCGTCCAATAGTTTACATATCATTAATCTTTGTGAAACTTTGTCTTAATTGTGCATCGTCATCGACATATGATGGGCGGGATAGCGCTGTAATTAGCGCGTTCGGCTTCGGATCAAGGGGTCTAGGGTTGGAATCCCACCAGGGGCACGGCAACGTTGTCTGCAGTATAGAACTGTTCTACACGCAGTAAGGTTTGTGTGCAATGTTACACTGAATTTCAACGTAGAACCAGCAATGGTATGCTAGTTCCAGTCGATGCTCGCAGCTTTCACCACAATGCATAGCCACATGATGTTGCTGGCTTCCGCCCTTACATAAAACTAGCAGCAGTGATGTAAGTGACATAACATTAAAATGGTGTTAAACCGCAACTCACCTCATCTCACCTCATCAGCAATTCGAAAGCTGACCCGATGAATTTATGAAAGTTAGGACCCTTAAATAACAGCTCCTGGCTTCCCCATTTCAGTGTTTATAGGGGACAAAAGGAATGAACAGGGTGGTGCGCTCTTAGAGGACTATTGTTCAGAGTTTTTGAGTTGATTTCCCAATCCGACAATATCACTGCAGATCGGACAGTCGTCGATGGCAATTGAATTTAGCTTCTAGGATTCATGCTCAACATGTGTCGCAATTTCCCAAGGGATCTATACCGAAAAGAAATATCAGTGATATATAAGAACTAGTGGATTATCTGCATACTCTCAATCGAATATAGCATTGCTAAATCAGTTTAAATGATATTGATCCAGTTTTCCAACATGCAAATGCAGATACTACGAGTATATTTTAGTTTTAATCAATTTCAACTTCAGGAGCATCAAAATTTAATGTGCTTGTTAAAAATTTAGAATCCCCATTGGCTAAGGAGTCTGCACACAACTTTTCATCTGTCTAGACCTTTTGAAACTGGAGAAGAAGATGAAAATAGGTTTTTAAGGATGTGACCCCTGTGACCCCATTTGGGATCACGGTGTCATGAAATCTACAATTTAGAATCCCCATTGGCCAAGGAGTCTGCACACAACTTTTCATCTCTCTAGACCTCTTGAAACTGGAGAAGAAGATGAAAATAAGTTTTTAAGGATGTGACCCCTGTGACCCCATTTGGGGTCATGGGATCATGCAATCTACAATTTAGAATCCCCATTGGCCAAGGAGTCTGCACACAACTTTTCATCTCTCTAGACCTTTTGGAACTGGAGAAGAAGATGAAAATAGGTTTTTAAGGATGTGACCCCTGTGACCCCATTTGGGATCACGGGGTCACGAAATCTACAATTTAGAATCCCCATTGGCCAAGGAGTCTGCACACAAAATTTCAGCTCTGTGGAGTCATTGGTTCTTGAGAAGAAGTCGAAAAAGCGAAAAGTTTACGGATGGACGGACAGATGGACGGAAGGACGGACGGATGGACGGACGCCGGACACCATGCGATGCCATAAGCCCATTGGGCCTTTCAGGCCTTATGAGCTAATAAAAATTACTGAAAATATAGCGTTTTTAATTTCACGTACTGCCAAATAAGCAGGATGGTGAGCAGTCTGCAATAGAACTTACACTTTAGGTTCTTCACAAATCGTCACAAGTACGCCAATAAAAGTGAAAGCTACGACACTCCTATATGCGATGCATGCGGTAGAATCTTCAAGATCAAATACGACTTCGATCGGATAGAATTCACAATAACATATGGAGATTTGAATGTGTCATATGGCATTACAAACCTCATGTCAATCAAGTCGTTTTGTGTGAGATAGATGCTGCTTCCACTCTTGTACTGATTTCTAGAATTTTCACTGTGAGCAACACGCGATCAGGAATGCATGTCTTAACTGTTTTTATCAGTTTAGCACTACAGGTTCAATGTTTTGAAAGTTTTTATTATAAACCAGTGCTGCAATCCAAAATTCGGCGTCGGACCTTAAAGGGGCAGTAGCACGTTTTTTCGCTCAAATAAGTCGATGAAATGTATTTGATAAATAATTTCACGAATAGTAAAACACACTTCTCTCTTCGGAAAATGAACTTAAAAATTAGTGTACATGGATCAGTAAAGCCATGGGAGTCGTTTTCTGTAATTCAAAATAATAAAATGTGTTCACAATAAAATGGCCGCCATACCTTTTTTGCACTATACGTAACACCATTTTTACCACTACGGATAATTGGCTTGTGTAATAAGATGTTTTACCCTCTAAAGTAGATTAAAATGACACAAACTATCATTATAAATGAGAAATTTGAAAAAATAAATTTTGCAAAAAACGTGCTACTGCCCCTTTAAGAACATTTGTTGGATGAGCGTCAACACCCCATACCGCCTACACCTCGAAAACATTAAATGCAATTATCCCTTTCTCACCCATATTGTGTAGAATGATAAGTCTACAAGCCATCAATGAATGTGTTCATTATATGAATTAATGACGAGAGTAGATGGACTTTTGAACTAATTCGAGGTTTTAATAAAGGGTATATTTTGACTGTTTATACATGATTGTTGTAACACACTTTGATCTTTGAATGACCAATAACAGTCTCAAAGTCCGAAGCAGATTTAACATAGCAGCAATGGACGGTCTGTCGCCATCAGTACAATGATATATGCAGCATGCAGTTAGCCTGAATATTGAAGTAAATCCAATGTAACACGAATGGCGAATGGCGTTATAAATAAACTCAGTGTATATAACTATCTGAAATAGTAGATATACGTATATATACTTGTACTCGGTTACTGACCCAAATATGTAAATTAAAGTATGCCCGGGAAATTCGTAAACATTTCATTAACATGGTGCATGTAAGATTGCACAGTAGTATAAGTGTTCATTTTCCATAAATCTTTCTTTGATGCTGCCGTTCTTGCCTTTCATTCTATTTCATAATTTCAAGTTCAAGTTTCAAACAGGATCTGATGAGGCTTCTTTGAAACAAGCATCACTCAAAGCATTGCAACGAACGCAAAAGTGTCAATTAGCAATGTTTGAATTTGCACATTCTGAATAACATCTCTTACACACCTCATTACCGTCACTCAAAGTTTTCTAATTGACATGATAAACAGGACAGAATATGTCACTTTCAATCGTAAATACATTTAAATATATCTTGATATTTTCACTGAAAAAGACAAATTCACTTCTTTAGACTTGTTCACCATTTGATAGCTTCTCAATTATCAAATACTCGATGTGATGTCATGTGTAGATCTTGTGAAGCTCACCAAAAAATAAGTTCATCAGCAACATAAGAATGATGTGTAAAGGGAAGCACCACATTTTTATCTTTAAGGTTACATGTCGTACCTATGGTCAATTTCGGGATTCGTTGAAAAGGCATTTCAATTTCACAACTTCTTGTCTTTAAATTTCTAAAATCGACCAGTAAATTATTAATATACTACTTTTTTTAAAAAGTGCCTAATTAAGCCCCGGCTACTGGAATGAAAGTGGGTCCCTGAAGCGCATCCTGCTGTTACGTACGTGGAGGAATCTCATTGTGACCACTAATATTAATTTAACGCGTTTTCCCGATTTAAACTGATCATATAAGATAGCAATCTTCATCAAAACAACCCACATTTTCACATGGTTACAACGACCGAGCCCTGCTTAATCGGAGTGCATTTTGCGCCAATGTACAGTATGTGTGTAGTAAGAAACCGCGGGACTGCTGTCATAACACATAGACAAAGGCCGAGACGGAAGTGTTGCTCGCATAAACACTGCTCCATCCCAAATCACCATTCACTGGGCGTCAATTAGATGCTATTAAATTATATTTTCATTCTATGACATGTTTTTACTTGTCTGTATTTTAGCTTTGACCAATTAATCAATAACTTAATTGATTCATTTTCGAACCATGACCAGATCGGTCTATTGCTATTTGGACGTCATTTAACATTTGCTATAAACTTGTTTGGCCATATTATTAAACCTTAAACATTTTGACTGGCAATGTAAATTATTTACATGCTGCTGATTCATTGTGATCTCAAATATGTTAAAAGCGGTGATTTTGAAGACGTGGTAGATTCGTAGACGGTGAATTTGTAGATGGATACTTATTATTTATAACCAAGTACCTTTGATGTTATAACATTTTAGTTAATGCACATGTATCTCATCTTTTTTTTTGGACCCTTGTAAAGTGAAACTTGATTTCAAGGATTACTCAACAGTTTACAGCAAAACAGCGGTGTGATATTGTGCAAAGTGCATATATAACAAATTGACTGACCAATATCCAGGTGTTTACCATTGTAATTAGTAAGCGAATGTTTACACCCTATCCCTCCACTTACGTCACTTCCGGTTACCTCGAATCCTCTAAGCACCGCCCCATCTTTCGTTTGTTGCTGGCCAGTGAAAATCAGACGATTTTTACACAATGTTTTAGTCGGCTCTCCTTTAATTTGTTTGAAGTATTTTAACAGATGTTCCATGCATACGTGCATGTACATACATATATTTATAGAACCGGCACTTTACACTTTAGAATACTTGCAACTCGAACCACATACACAGTACAGCTGTAGATTAGATTTCCGATTTACAGGGTAAATTATCCAAGTATACCTGAATCTTACTAAGCACAAGTCAAGACAATTTTCATTAGATAATACTGCTATATCCACTTTTCATGGAAAACATGAATTTTGAATTATATGAATCGGTCTTTCTTTATCCATAATTTTCGAGAAAATAAATGATCTTGGCATTCAGTATAATGTTTTAGAGTATATGTAAACATTCTGCTTTGCATGATTTAAGATTGTAGAGTAATAGTAATTGTTTATGTGACCAACGGAAGCGCAGGAGTTGGTTGATTAATGTCTTATACAAACATTATAAATCATTTAGGTGCCACAGTAAATGCAGTCATGTAAAAGAAATCCCAAAACTGCAATTAAATCAATAGTACGCACTTTTATTGTTTGAAAATAATAGACGTGGTAGTCATTATTCCTCACTGGTAAGATTTAATCTTCTACTCTCTACTGTTGGATGGATATCATCTATTGATCAAATCAGACAAGCACAGTTTAAAATCATTTGATATCAATACAACTGTACGAACATTGCATATAAATGCTTCTGATTTGCATAGAAACGTTGTATTTGACGTGCCACGTATTTGGTTTCTGACAATTAATTGCTGGCCTTCAAAGGGGCAGTAGCACATTTTTCGCTCAAATAAGTCGATGAAATGTATTTGAAAAATAATGTCACCAACAGTAAAACACCCTTCACTCTTCGGAAAATAAAGTTTAAAATGAGTGTACATGTTTCGGTAAAGCCATGGGCATCGTTTTTGTAATACAAAATAATAAATTGTGTTCACAATAAAATGGCCACCATGCAATGTTTGCTGTATACACACCGTCGTTATAACCAGTACAGATAAGTGGTTTGTGTAATAAGATGTTTTACCCTCTAAAGTTGATATAAATGACATAAACTATCATTATAAATGGGAAATTTAAAAAAATAAATTTAGCCAAAAACGTGCTACAGCCCCTTTCAATGAAGGTTTACATTTGATTATCATTCCAGATTTGAAACAGACAACACAGTGTAAATAATGAATACTATTCTCCTTATCTATAAACTCTTCTGTCTCAATAACTTTCCACTGCATCTTTCAAATAATTATTCTGCTTCGTTTTTAAACACAACGTATATACATGCATGAAAATACAACATAAATCGTGGTTTATCGCTCGGCAGTTCATCTTCATTTAGCCTATATCTCTCTAATCTCTATTTATGACTCCCCAATGTTAGCATGTGGTTCACCTATAGTTTATCACCAACAATCCCAGCTTCTGTCTCCCCTAAACAATGTCCAAATTCGACGTGTTTGTCTAATACATGAATTTATGACCGTGTCATCCGAATATATTACGTGTGAATTATCTTTCGTTATCTCTACTCAACTTATATGTATATATAGACAGAAAATCCCACTCAGTAGTTTACACGAGCCAAGGGCGTAGTTTGTACAATCTTCATAAGATGTTGGCAGATGCATTTCCGTTTAACATGATAACCAAGTATCAACGAAGATAGGAAAATATACACAACATTTTTAGCTTATTGTAAAACCGAACTATCTTCTTCACATCGCAGGATTGCATTGAATAATTAGTGCATATTAAAGCAATATTCATAGCATATTCGTCAACATGTTGACAACACTACATTAACTAGTTCGGACAGGTAACCACTTCATCAACGTCCTCAAATAATACAACCACAAAATGTAAGTGCTACAAGCTTGATTTTAATGTTGATTATTTACATCAGTATAGTGTACTTGCGATGAAAATGTTTTCTCAATATTCTGAACTACCATATTTTGTATTGCTGTGCCTCTACTCTTAGATTCTAAGATGATGTAACTTTACAAGCTCATACATTTATGTCTGAAAAAATATATTTTTAGATGCCATCAGACATAATACCGTTTCCTTTGGGTTATTGTTTGTGTTTTGTGTCTATAACCAATCTTTCTAATTTACCCAAATCAAAAGCTCACATGGACTTATTACGATTGTGTTCATGTGTGTAATTAAGTCAGCGAGTATTTAACAAGGAAGAATATATGCGATTATCGTTTGCCAAGTAGTTGAATGACGTACTTCCGTTACTCTCACGACCTACGCCTCGATTTAGCAGGAGGGGCTTCGATTGACGCAGGAGTGCACACGTTAGTGACACTAGTCGTTTGATTAGCAATTTTGATCGCACATGTGACACACTTACGAGACAAAGTTGTTTAACCATTAAGTGATGTGGGTGATTATTGTAGAAGGATAATCATTATTCTACATTATTATCATAACTTTTCGTAATATTCGTTCCTGATTTGGCTAAAGCAAGAGGGAAGATCAGATATGATATTATGAAACAATGATTAATATGAAAGTCCTTCGTGGACAAACTGTGATTCGAGTCAATAACATTCATGAAAACCACTCCCAATGAGGAACGCTATTTCCGGTTGATTCACTTGCTCACTGTAACCACGTACATCTGTATCATCATCACCACTTTAATCTGAATGCTTGCCTGTATTGTTGCGCGTGGTTGTATGAAAATATGGCACTGATCGAAAACTAAACAAGTTCTGTTATCTCGTTTCAACAATCGCCCTTCTGTTGGTACATGACAACTTCTGAAATTTAAATATATCATGCTCAAATGATGCAACTTCATAATGCTATAATATTGCTAAAACACTCATTATAGTTTTTACGAAATCTGATGAGATATCAGGTAGGCGTTTATTTTGACCGACAGTGTACAGTGCTTTTTTTTAACTTCGTCTTATTAATGTAAAGAAGACCAAGGTCTGTGTATAGTCAACTTCCTTATTAATATAGATAGTTGTATGCTTTAGTTGACACATTCATTACTTAATAATTCATATTAATTATGATATCATTTTACTACTTACTGAAGTTGATATTGGATTCATGATAACATAATTGTAAAATATGTAGGTAATTTAAAGTAACTTTAATACAGATTAACATACGCATATGTCTATTGTTGTATACATGAAACCAAACGAAATAACGTACTTAGATGCATAGGATAAGCTATGATTGGAAACCAAAAAGATATGCTATCATACGTGTTGTATATTAATGTCAATGAATAGAGAAAATAAGACAGATGACCCGCGTATAAGGCAAAACATACAAATTTGCATAAGTTAAACGGAAATAACACTGCAATTTCTATCTGATTTTAATCTGAAAGAAAAGTATTTTATGTTATGGTATTCTGATATCACTTCTCTTGCTCTAGTTTCTCAGAGGATAAATAATTGACTCAGTATGAGGTCTTAAAGGGGCAGTAGTACTTTTTTGCAAAAAAATATTTTTTAAATTTTCCATTTAGAATAATGGTTTATGTCATTTATATTTACTTTAGAGGGAACAACATCTTATTACACAAACCAATTATCCGTAGTGGTAATACCGGTGTCGTGTATAAATACAAAATTGCATGGCAGCCATTTTATTGTGATCACATTTTATTATTTCGAATGACAAAAAAACGATTGCCATGGCTTTACCGAACCGTGTACACTCATTTATAACTTGATTTTTCGAAGAGAGAATGGTGTTTTACTGGTGACATTATTTTTCATATACATTTTATAGACTTATTTGAGCGAAAAAACGTGCTACTGCCCCTTTAAAGAAAATATATAATCACTCATGTCCAGTAAGGTGAACGTCGATTAAATAAGTGATATCAGCATGAGAAAGGAACTTCTTCTGAGAACTTGTGTGCCTGTAATTGTTCTATGTATGTTAGAATATTGGTGCTAAGGTAAATGAACATGTGTCTAACAAAATTGATGTTTATATCGAACACTTTGTCCTTTAGATCTTTTGATGAACTTAATTACTTACGAAATCAATTTGGTCGTTGGGTTATTTGAACATGCATTGAACCAATGACAAAGTTAATTGACACTAGTTCGCAGGACAAAAAGTGGTGGAATCCGATTTCCAGGTCCTTCCGGATTACACCAAAATTTTGCGGATTCCGGAGAATCCGGAAGATTCCGGAAGCATCCAATTTGCGGATTCCACCACTTTTTGTCCTGTGGTTGACATCAAAACTTTTATCATTTATATAGAAAGGTAGGTACGATGGCTGTGGAAGTCGTGACATACTTACTCAGTGAATACAAAAATCATTTTGTTCTTGAGATATTTGAGGAGAAATCAATGGTTTTGGACCAACTCACCTGTATTGTATGCTGGGACATACATGAAGCTGCATGAAATAAAAGACGCACTGAATCATATAGATGTTAATGACTACTTATTAGTTGTTCAGAACTTCAAAGAAAATACCACTTTAATCTTTAAAATCCCTTTTCAGGTTTAACAGTCGATCCAGAATATGAGATGAGTAAGGTGAACTTAGTTCGCTGAAATGAAATACATTATAACAAAGAATGGATAAATGATAAGAGTTATGGATTGTTGATACTAAATATTTGGGAATACTTATTTGTGTGAGTATTATCAGTTTACATTTTGAGGCTAGAGGTGAGGTAAGTTTGGGTTTAACGCTGCTTACAATAGTATTTTACTAATATCACGGCTGCTAGTATTATTGCAGGGAGAAAGCCCGCAACACTATGTAGCTATGTATTGGGGTGAAAAGATTAACCTCGGGAACTAGTGAACCATGGGTGGTACTGCACTGAAATTCACTGAAGCACTGCACTCAAACTTCACTGCTTATAGAACAACTACTGCCGACAAAGTTGCCGTGCCCCTGGCGCAATTCAAATCATGGACCTCTTGATCCAAAGCCAAACGCGCTAACCACTGTGCTATCCATCCCCTTTGAGGCTAGAAGAAATATTCCGGATGTCAATGTGCTTTTCAAGAGTTTTTCTGATATATTAGGGAACTAGTTGTTAGTATGCCCTTAGGAGGCGTTATAGAAGTTGTAAGCACGATGGAAACCCAAGATCTATGGATTATTCTTCTCTATTTCAATGAATGATTCCACTCCAGTTTATAGTAGTTGATATACACATATCTTGCTTTTCTTGTACCTATTGTTTATAGGGGGAAATCGGGCATCCATGGTGTGGCTGTGCATAGCGGTGAAACCAGCGAGCATTGGCTGAAATTAGCGCGTCGGTACTTCACTTAAAATTTCCATATAGTATTCACAACTGCTTGTTAATACTAAGGACGTGATATCACCCCCTGCCATCAACAACCCTTGTATTCAAGAAGATTTTTCCAGATGTACGAGGGACGTGATTTCACGTCTGACTTATTATATATAGTTTATCCATACAATAGACTAAATCTATAGAACTATTTCTTAACTGTTTTACCTCGTCCTTCAAATATACATGTAAGTCATGCTTTTTTTGACAATGTAATTTTATGTTTTGTCATGGCTCATATCAACCGTTGCAACAATGGGGACGTGATATCACGCCCCTCGCATAATGGCATGTAACTAAACACAGACTCGTATAAAAGGGATGTGACCCTCAGAAGTGATAGCTCGTCCTTGGTATAGAAATAGTTAAATTCAGCAAACAAATGCACAAACACATTATTCATCTGATTTTAACATATTTACTAAATTACCACCAACTGTATCAAATTGATCATTTCTGTGTATGTCAGAAATGAAAATGTAAGATGGTTTCTTCAAATCAATATGAAGACCCCAAGAGAGGTTTCAGTCAGGTTTTGTATCATGCATTGGCGGATTTACATCTTAACGGAGAAATGTTACACAAGCAAGGATGTCGTTTTATGAAATTATAAATGCTGCTCACAAAAAAGTGTGTTGCAAGTATTTGATGATATAAAACAGATGTCCCTTAACAGAGTAATCCGAGAAGAACATATCTCCCTTGTACAAACATTTTTGTCGAATTGATTTAATAAATGTTTACAGACAAACGATAATGGTATTATTAACCTGACAACCCCACAATGAGTCATCCACGTCTGACGTTATAGTATTTAGATTAGTTACTTATCATAACATCAAAGCGATTTCTGTGTTTACATAGAGTTGTCGCCACAGTCATGTGTAACTAGAATTGAAAGAAAAGACTGCTGATAAGTTATTCTGTCAATGTCTATCTTGAATATTGTTGAAATGTATGTTGTAAACATGAAGTGTGATGATTAATTATGTTCCCGTATAAATTGGTTCTGAATACGAAGACACAAAATCAAGGAAAATTGGTTCATTCCTGCTGTGTTGTAGCGGATTGATAGCAAGTACGGGTTTCTAACAGCGTCACGTTCACTTTGTTCCTTTGTACAGGAATTTAAAATTCTGTTTTGGCAACAAATCCAATGTACGGACGAGTAGCTATATGAATGTTTAAGTAGAAAGTGTTTAAATATTTATGATTTATCTTCGTTCCATGACAACAAGTAAATGTACAACAAACATACACAGTAGAGTCGCAGAACTCAACAGTCGCAGATGAAGATTGAAGGCACAATGTATTTTCTGGTTGTACATCTACTGATGATACTTATAATAAGAAGAGCAGATCTCAAAATGTGTACACATTTCGGGAACCTGTCTGTCGTGCAAATGAATCAGATGCTTCCTCATTCTCCGATGGTCATCACCACAGCAAGTGGAATCATGCAGTGTGCGCAGTTATGTCTGTACAGAGATAGATGTAAATCGTTCAACTACAAGCTTGAAAACGAAGAATGTCAACTGAACAGCATGACGAGCACAAACGACATATCACTACCAAAGTCTAACAATGTGGTTTTCTCTGATATCTCCAATTGGCCCAAAAGACTAGCAAGTGCATGTGCAGAACATTCATGTTCAGCGAACTCTAAATGTGTGCCAGTCATTGATGGTCAGTACGAGTGTCAAGTAGTGGAATGTATTGGCAAACCTATTGTAGAGAACGGCTTTATCAATTCAAGCAATGAATTCACTGCTGTTGGAGATATGCTAGCATTACACTGTAACAATGGATACATATCTACATCCATCAATGTACAATGCTTGTCTAACGGTACCTGGTCCGAGTCTGTCTGTACAGCCTTGTCCTCCTGCAGACAAGTGAAACAGTATTTACCGAACAGTCCTGATGGAGAATACTGGCTTGTTCTGACCAACAGATCCTACACCTCAAACATTTATTGCCACAAAATGGACTCTGAGGAACCTGAAGAGTTTCTTACACTTCATAATGAAAATTACGGGATATATCCACGGAAGTCTAATATATATTGTGGAGAAGAAACAGAACTTATTGGTACTTGCAGAGGTAAAGGGGGTGAAATATGGTTCAGGAAAGTAAGAATAGAAATACCTAATGGCCCATCTATACTTATAATAAATGATCACACATTTGCTTCCATTAGTGGCAGCAGTATTGATCTGGTATATGGATATGCTCATGATTGTTACACCACGCATCCTAATCAGATGATATCCTGTGGAGTTATTGGACGGTTCACCATCGATCTGAGAGGCACTGGCTGGAGAGTGATGGAGGGACAAAAATGGGAACTGTACGGGTATCTACCTGCAATGGAACCTATCGGGTGGAAGTTGAATGGAACAGTGATAGAACTGACATGTGGTGGACATGGTGGTGGATGTAAACCATCTGGTGGACTCTTCCTTGAACCTAATGCAGAGTGAAGTTGAGTGAAACAGAGATAGAACTGACATGTGATGGATCCTGTGGTGGATTTAGATCATCTGGGGGACTGTTCCTGGAAAGATTTCCAGTGCGAACCATATCCTCGCAGATTTGAACCATCTTCCTGGAACTTTATTCTGAGTGAACACAGAATGATTATTTCTCACTCAACCTCACGGCACGATGCTCAAAGAGTTCACATTATATTTCAGCCATGAAGTGGGTCAACCATATCGTGGTTTCGGATCTCGAGGTTGCATTTTTGATGTTGCTTATACTATACTGAGCTGTTTAATCAAGTCTATGTGTGTTGTTCGCATCAATATGATCCCCTCTAAAAGGGATTTTTTCTATTTATCTGCAATGACCTTTGCTTAAAGGTGATATATATGATGTATTGTGTCAAACTTGATAAATTTATTCCTCTAAATTCAGTAATAATACGTTTACTCCCTTCAGAAATTATATATTTCAACAATGATACATTTGTTTGCCTTTTGGAATAAGATATACGATTTAAATGTTTGACATTTAAGACTGTATAGTATGTAAATATATGCCCCTGTGTGTTGTTCAAATATGTATAAGAACATGTGGCTCACTGTGTTTTAAAGACGCTCTTTCTTCAATATCATTGATTTGTTTCCTTTTCATGCTACAATATTAATGTTAAATGATTTCAAGGCACACATGATTGACTCTGGCAACACAAAATCAAACACCACGACAATAAAAATTATGTATGTGTTGAATATATTTTGATAGTTATACACTAGGGGCACTTAACCTCAAAACACCACATTTAAAATTCCTTTTAAAAGAGTAATGGACGACTTGCTACGTATTCCCTCCAATCGATGTTCAAAATGGGAAACGCTTGAAATCAATTAAATGACAGAGAGAACAACTGAATGAAATGGTACTTTTTCGAAAATATGTAATGAACATGGAAATGGTTCCGAGAGGTGGAAGATGATAGTTAATATTGAAATGTGAGGATGTGAATATTTGTTCGATTGCATTATATCAATGTTTCATTTCATCTCTGTTAAATGCAATGTCTTTATTGAGTTACTATGCCCGAATTTGGAGATACCATGTATTATTAACATTGAGAGTAGTGGTAGATTGACTAAAAAACAATGTATTGAAGTCATGTCGTTGGCTGACAATATTTGGCGGAGATACTTCTTTTTTAGGGAATGATGTTTGTTGTATTGGCACTTTTGACTCTCATTACTAAATACTGTAACTTTCTGACAATGTATAAACAAACATGTATATATCCGTCCCAAATTTTACTTATAACTTAGCTATTTGACAGTCACATTGAACCTATGTTGAAATGTCAGCTTTATAGAATTTAAAGGTGTATATCCATCAACTTTTATTAATTTATCATCGCCTTACTTACAAAAAAATCATTTTACTGTTTTTAAATAAAGGGTACTTTACTAAGAAATAGAACACTGCATCCATGTTTCTACATACTAGATAATCAACACGACAAGTTGTATGTATACACTCAACCGCAACAGAAACGTCACCACAGTTTCAACAGTGTATAAAACAAAATACAGCAGCCTGAGAAAGTAGATTTTGAACGTATTCGATAAACACATGTTTCATGAAAAAGTGATCAGAGTATGACATTTGTATTTTCATGTCAGTTCAAATACACTTGGGGGTGCTGATACCGCTTTTTTCAAAATGGTTTTTGGTCAGAGTGTTTGGTATTTAAGTAAAAAATCTGTAAATGTAGAAATGTTATGTCGACATAAGGAAGTTGTCGACATAAGTAAGTTGTTGACATAAGTAAGTTTCTTGAATTTAATTTTGTTGACGCGTCTTTACTGTAGGACGCCATAAAACACGTCAAAAAGGCCCCTTGTGACTCTCCAATCTCGTCTAGTTAAGGAGAGAGAAAAATGACAATCCTAAAACGGGTGTTTTTCAAAATATTGAAACAGATAATGTTTTGAAAATTCAAGATCAATTTATTTGGCTTCTGAAGACATCATGTATCTCTGTTTCAGTTGTGTTCATCCCTTGTCAATTGAATTATCTTGCATTTTGTATGGTGACGTTTCTTTTGCGGTTGATTGTGTGTAAGATGCTGTGATAACACAATGGTAGTTCGCGGGGCCTGGGATCTAGTGCCCCAGGGTTTTAATCCCACCAAAAGGAATTGTAAGTAAGATGAGTGCAATGCCACAATGGATTTCAGAGCAATACCACCAATAGTGTGCTAGTTCCAGCCACTGCCCGCAATGTTCACCTTGTGGACTTTCTCCTTGCAATAATACCAGCAGCCATAATTTATGTCGCCCTACTCTTGAGGGCGACTTTAAACCTCAAATCACCTCACCATATATGTATCATGTACGTATGTTTCTTCATTGGATGTTTTCCATACAATGTGTTTACAAAACAGTGTGTTTCGATATAAAGCATGGTTTCATGGTCGTATTCCTTTCACAAAATGCTACCTTGATATGATGGAGATCCTAAACTTTTCTGGAACGTTAATTGCATGTAAAAATCCCTAAAACTAACATTTTCTCTCAACAAGCTTATACAACCTGCGTTATATGACAGACATGCATATTAACATTATCAGTAACATGTTCTATGTATTTATCAAGCAACTTTATCTGTCAATACGTCACATTGTGAGTAATGGTGTGGTAATGAAAAATAAAATGTATTTTATTTCCCTTAAATATAGATAATGTTGATCTTTGTAATTAAGGAATTAAAACAAAACGATAAAAAAAAATCATTTTTAATTTTTTATTAAAATTGTATTAAACAACAAATTGCATTTGAGGAATGAGTCAAGTAAAAACGTGATAGTGACGAATCTACTGAGTTGCATGCTTTTAATTTCTGCATGGTTGAAGATAAAACCCATGTATTATTGTAACTTACAATGAAAACCCAAGTACAAAAACATACCTTACATTATCTGTTCAGACAGGTAACAATCAATTTCTACTTAACAACATCCAATGGTCGATATAAACCTACGGTGTCTGAGCTCATGTTGTTAACAAGATTTGCTACTTCTTTGAAGGTCTCTAAATAGACATCAGCTATGTCTCTACAGACATTAGAGACATTATATCCATTTCTTCATCGATCACGTCCAGAAATACATTGTATCTGTCATAATTCTCAAATATGCATGTAGAGTGTCACTTAATATTAGATATTGGAGAAACAAGATGAATCTGAAATACAAACATTAGAAGGTTTTACATTAAAGATAACTACCATATGCATTGTAAAGGTACATGAAATGGAGTCGTAAATACAGTTGTGCATTTTGAAATTTCTGAGTCAACCCATACCTATTGTTGAGTATTTGCTGTTGACTTTGAAAACTTAACTTGCCTATCTCAGACTCGTCCAATAGTTTACATATCAGTTATCTTTGTTAAACTTTGTCTTAATTGGGCAGGATGATGGGCTGGATAGCGCTGTGATTAGCGCGTTCAGCTTCGGATCAAGGGTTCTGGGGTTGAAATCCCACCAGGGGCACGGCAACTTTGTCTGCAGTATAGAACTGTTCTACACTCAGTAAGGTTTGTGTGCAATGCTACACTGAATTTCAACGTAGTACCACCAATAGTGTGCTAGTCCCAGTCAATGCTCGCAATGTTCACCTTGTGGACTTTCTCCTTGCAATAATACCAGCAGCCATAATTTATGTCGCCCTACTCTTGAGGGCGACTTTAAACCTCAAATCACCTCACCATATATGTATCATGTACGTATGTTTCTTCATTGGATGTTTTCCATACAATGTGTTTACAAAACAGTGTGTTTCGATATAAAGCATGGTTTCATGGTCGTATTCCTTTCACAAAATGCTACCTTGATATGATGGAGATCCTAAACTTTTCTGGAACGTTAATTGCATGTAAAATTCCCCAAAACTAACATTTTCTCTCAACAAGCTTATACAACCTGCGTTATATGACAGACATGCATATTAACATTATCAGTAACATGTTCTATGTATTTATCAAGCAACTTTATCTGTCAATACGTCACATTGTGAGTAATGGTGTGGTAATGAAAAATAAAATGTATTTTATTTCCCTTAAATATAGATAATGTTGATCTTTGTAATTAAGGAATTAAAACAAAACGATAAAAAAAAATCATTTTTAATTTTTTATTAAAATTGTATTAAACAACAAATTGCATTTGAGGAATGAGTCAAGTAAAAACGTGATAGTGACGAATCTACTGAGTTGCATGCTTTTAATTTCTGCATGGTTGAAGATAAAACCCATGTATTATTGTAACTTACAATGAAAACCCAAGTACAAAAACATACCTTACATTATCTGTTCAGACAGGTAACAATCAATTTCTACTTAACAACATCCAATGGTCGATATAAACCTACGGTGTCTGAGCTCATGTTGTTAACAAGATTTGCTACTTCTTTGAAGGTCTCTAAATAGACATCAGCTATGTCTCTACAGACATTAGAGACATTATATCCATTTCTTCATCGATCACGTCCAGAAATACATTGTATCTGTCATAATTCTCAAATATGCATGTAGAGTGTCACTTAATATTAGATATTGGAGAAACAAGATGAATCTGAAATACAAACATTAGAAGGTTTTACATTAAAGATAACTACCATATGCATTGTAAAGGTACATGAAATGGAGTCGTAAATACAGTTGTGCATTTTGAAATTTCTGAGTCAACCCATACCTATTGTTGAGTATTTGCTGTTGACTTTGAAAACTTAACTTGCCTATCTCAGACTCGTCCAAAAGTTTACATATCAGTTATCTTTGTTAAACTTTGTCTTAATTGGGCAGGATGATGGGCTGGATAGCGCTGTGATTAGCGTGTTCAGCTTCGGATCAAGGGTTCTGGGGTTGAAATCCCACCAGGGGCACGGCAACTTTGTCTGCAGTATAGAACTGTTCTACACTCAGTAAGGTTTGTGTGCAATGCTACACTGAATTTCAACGTAGTACCACCAATGGTTCGCTAGTCTCAGTCAATGCTCGCAGCTTTCACCACAATGCATAGCCACATGATGTTGATGGCTTCCGCCCTTACATAAAACTAGCAGCAGTGATGTAAGTGACACAAAAATTAAAATGGTGTTAAACCGCAACTCATCTCATCTCACCTCATCAGCAATTCGAAAGTTGACCCGATGAATTTATGAAAGTTAGGACCCTTAGATAACAGCTCCTGGCTTCCCCATGTCAGTGTTTATAGAGGACCAAAGGAATGAACAGGGTGGTGCGCTCTTAGAGGACTATTGTTCAGAGTTTTAGAGTTGATTTCCCAATCCGACAATATCACTGCAGATCGGACAGTCGTCGATGGCAATTGAATTTAGCTTCTAGGATTCATGCTCAACATGTGTCGCAATTTCCCAAGGGATCTATACCGAACAGAAATATCAGTGCTATATAAGAACTAGTGGATTATCTGCATACTCTCAATCGTGTAGAGCATTGCTAACTCAGTTTTTTCCAACATTCAAATGCAGATACTACGAGTATATTTTAGTTTTATTCAATTTCAACTTTAGGAGCATCAGAATTTAATGTAATTGTTAAAACTTAACAGATATCCACTGTACATGTTGTCAATACACAAAGGAACGTCCCTACACTGATTCAGAGGGACATACATGTTTTGGACACAATTAATTGAAACTGTTGCTGACTACACCACAAATGGAAATGAACTGATTTTAGGTTCATTGTTTTCATTTCTTGAAACATGAACTTCCTTAAAGATAATGAAGAATATTTGTCATTAAAGTATTGTATAGCAAAAAGATTATCAAGTAGATGTGTTAAACGGGGAAGAAGTTCATCACACAGTAAAATTGTTAGTTGCAAAGGTACAATTCTGTCTGACTAGACTTACATGTGACAATGTCATATGTTACTTAGTTGGCTATTAGATATATATTTATCTTATATAGCTGCTTGGATACAGTGACGTCTACAAAGACACACAAGAACACAAGAATTGCACTTGTTGCCTGCACTTTTACTCTAGATTCAATACAGATGTAACATGTTATTGGCTGTACATGTGATTTATGTAAACAGTCGGATGGAAATCAAGGCTGTTTGAAAGTAAAGACGTGTTAAGGTAAATAACATTTTATAACAGATTGCTGATATATTTAGTTTATAATCACAATACGTTTTTAGGCATATGGGGAACAATAAGCCGAAAGCCATGCACACAGCAGGTCCTTCGTAAAACACAATCCCGCAATAATAGATTCAATTTCCTGTGAATTACAATTGCAATAATATTGGTGACATGTGCCCTCTTAGGTCATGTTTGTAATTGGTCAACATCAACTGTATCTCTGTTGTGAATGTCAAGGATGAATGATTATTAAAGTTGTAAAGGAAGGACATCACCATTTTGATAGGATAACCAGGAAAGACGTTCAACAGACAGTGAAATTGTTTGTTGATCCCAATGGTAATGAACACTGTTTATTATAAATCTTATATCATTACACATGTTGTCTAGTAAGAATACAATGTATCACATCGTTGATATGACAAGGAGGAAGAACTTTATAAAGACTTCAAACAGTTGTTTGGTTCAAAGGTAGGATTCTGTCTGGCTAAACTGAGATGTGACGTCATATGATGCTTCTTTCGATATTATATACATAGTGATCTTGTATAAATTCTTCGATACAGTGACGTATACAAGAACACACTTATCATATTTGTAATTAGATTGCACTTGCTGTCTGCACTTTTACTCCAGAATCAATACAGATGTCATACTTTATTGGCTGTACGAGAGATTTGTGTATATAGCCGGATGGAAAACAAGGCCGTCTAAAAGGATACGGAAATGATACGATCGTTTAACTCATTGCATGGGAATCTCATATTTAAGTTTATAATCATTACATAAATTGAGCATCTTAAACATATGGAGAACATTTAACTGGAAACGAAGAACACTGCAGGTCCTTCCTAAAAAGCTGCAACATTTCAATTTCCAAGGAAGTTTAAACATCAATAATGTTGCTGGCAATGTCCTGTCTTAGGTTATATTTGTAATTACACGTCACTATCAACTGTATCTGTGTTGTGACATCTGGCAGCAAGCTTCTGTCTGAGCATTAAATATCTGAATGTCCATGACAAATAGCATTCAAGTTAAATGGAATCATGTTAGCGAAGCAGAAATGTGAGATACGTGTATATGTCCGAATTTCCATAACAGGTCAAATACATGTAGTGATCAAAATATTGTTCGTAGCTGTGACGTGTAGGAATAACCTGGCTTGTTAATACTATGACAATCGTAACTATTCCTTTTTGTTACGTTATTTCTCTCAATAAAAGCACATAATGCCTTCAGTGCCACTAACAGTGTTGGTCTAACCTCAAAATGTTTTGCATCAAAGAAAGAATTACAAACTCCAACATATAACGTTGCCATGAATAGGTTTAGGAATCATACCCCTTCATTCCGGGCTACAAGGGAATGTTATACCGACTGTGTTGGCAATACAATAACAAAAACAATTTAAAAACAACTAGTCAGTTTATCATTGTAAAGACAAAAATGGTCGTGTTTTTTTTAATTTTATCTAAACTATCTTAAATGACTGCAACACACGAGTGTCATGTCCCTGTTCTCCGGCAGTAGTTTTTCATTTTGTTCAAAGTTGAAAATATGGTGAGGTTTCTTTTGCGGTAGAGTGTAGAAGTTGATTAGATACAGAAACATTATTGTCAAAATGTTCAATGTATATGCTTACTCCTTCAGCAGGTGGTAGCGCGTAGAACAAGATAACGTAGGATACATTTACATGAATACAGAATATTAACAATTTTGTGAACACTGAGTCAAGGATATTAAGGATATATACTGAGGTAAGTTAGAAAATGAGGATTAAAAAACATGAGTGGCAATTACAATGAGCAAATATGAAATATTATTTGAATTTCATTTGTCATTTAATGTAAAAAGCAATGGATCCATGCAACAGACTATAACTACTCAATCTTTGTACTTTTATGGCACGAGTCACCCTTAAAGAGCCATCAAGAATGTTAGTGTTTCAAATTAAAAATATTTTTTGGAAAATATACTTATAACGTCAATCGCCAGAGAAATCTTTTATCTACAACATGGCATATGTTAAATAATGTTCATATCACAACAATGTAATGCAATTTGGTTTCAAAGAGAAGTACCACTTCTAGTAGCGCACGCAAAGGGTATCTGACGTTATATAAACAGAATCCCCTTTTTTGCCTAAAACGTACTACACAAATAGTTAGCGCTTCCGAAGCATGAAGGCTCGTCTCCAGCGCAAGTCGCCATAACAACCAATGTGCTGCACGTGCTGCACGTGTCTCTCTTGCAAGTTCCCCTTGTCATACATTACTGAATGTGACGATAGTTTTACAAACAATGTTTCTAAATGTCATGGGAATATACAAAGTATTGCCTGTTTAATGTACTTTGTATTGAGATAAGACCAGCAAATTATGAATTTGTTTTACTCTCATTAATTATAAAATTCAAGAAAAATACCTAGTTGGGTAAAACACTTATTCAAATATCTGTAGCAAATACATAATTAAATGAAATAGTAAATAAATAACCGCCAAAAAATTAAATATTTCGATTTCTTTCATTGCTCATAATTTATTTTATTCTTTCGTGTCTGTGTTTACTGTGTGTGAGCTAGACCATAATGATTTGCGCTTGAAAATAATAGACTGGATCTATATTTAGACTGGAAAAATTAAGTGTATTTATTTCACGGAGATAGATTTTTGGAAAATTTTCGATATGTTCATCAACATCCTTGATGGCTCTTTAAGGGAAGGTAAATGCTTCTCTGAAAAACTTTTTATGAAGGAGTAAGGGCGGGACAAAGGTTTCGATGTAAGCATATAGTAATGGATAGTTTCAACATTAAATATAAAAAGGTTTCTCATAAACGTATGCTTACTGTAGTGAAACAAAGCACGGGCAGATGTCAACAAACAACGCGTTTAAGATGTGCATGCAACCATCATTGTACATGTTTCTATGCATTAAACTACTAAATACCTCTTTGCTTCCAAACATTGACTTATATCAATGACAAAGATATCGCAAAATCGTCACGGCAGAAATACCAGTCTCATTTGGCCAAAACAGAAATATCCTTCTCTATTGGCTATTCATCTATTCGGTATTCACGGAAATGATGAAGTTGTGTTCATCTTTGAGATGTGCCATCAGTGATATCATTAAAATCACTAAAACGAACTACTTGTTCATTACATACTGATATTAAATGAAAACTTATATGTTATCAATCAAGAGTGAGATAAGCAATCAAACAAATCCTTGATGTTTTGATTCGAGACCATTATTTTTGACGTGACATGCAACGTTCCTGAATATATGTCGAAATCGTTAAATCGAAAGTGTTCACATGCATGTGGTGTGTTGACAAAATCTAACATAATATTGATGGTATCACATACGTGACAGCAGACTGAACAAATAATATAACTCGATATTTTATTAATAGAAAAGGTCTTCTTCTGCAAGACATTATTAAACAAGTTCGGTTTATGACAGTTCCACGACAGTACTAATAAATTATGTTCTCTGCAGACGAATAAATAGTTAGATTAACTGATATGAGAACCATATGAGTTTGTAAGAGTTCAAATCATGAAGATAAACTTCTCACAAATTTGCTTATATCAGTCATCAGTGTGATTTTTCAAGTATCTATTAATTTTGTTTCTGTCTTACTGAAATAGATCAGTTTTTGTAAACTTTACATTCTGTAGTCGTGTATGTAAGAAGTTAAAACAATGTACATTCATATCAATTCAAATAGTTAAGTTAGTACTTCATTATTGTTTGTTGATTTATTTCTCGCGAGAACAATGAACTCTTTCATCAAACTATGTTTATATTGTGAAATATTCAGCTTACATATTGTGCGTTTCACTCAATGCTACACGTTTGTGAACATCAATGAGTGTGTTTTAAAGTCACTGCGAGGAAAAGCAGCACTGGTGTTACATAGATTTACTGACACCCATACCAGAAGATGTTAAATAAAGTACAGGAGGTGTATGTGTTAACCTGACACCTAATACTTCTGAAAATATTAATTTTCAACCTTTTAATGTATTTAAATCATCTTAAAGCATTTAGATTATATACATTCAAATTGATTGAGATGATTATACATACCCACATATACAAAGTGTATACTCATTTTGATTGAATTATAAAAATGTAGTCATAGTCTCTTAGTAATAGATAGAGGACGAGTAGCAGTACATTATCGGGATATAAATGTACGGGTTTGAGAGGGTTGGGCGAGGCGTCAGCTGCTGCGAGTTCTCTATCGATCTATCTTAGAGCACAGTCAAATGCTTGAGTATTCAAGAAAATGTCTTAAAATGAATATATTTCAAATGAATTGTCAACAAATTTGGGAAACATTCTCTCGAACACAACATGAAAAACATTGACATTTCTCATTATCATATGCAAATGTTAGGGACATTGACGTCATCATCAGCACTCTGAGCACTGAATTTCTTAAATTGTCCGAGGTGCATGAGGCGTACATTTTATATAAAGCGTACGAGTCGTGCTACAGCATAAGCGTCGTGCTTGAATCACGAACATGCATGATTTAAGCACGTTTTTATTCAGCAACATTGAGCAGTAATACATTTCATTGCCTATAAAGACTGGGTGGTTTTTAGAATGAATCAGTTCACACAATGGCTTCATCATGGACAGTCCAAGGACAAGTACACTATTCATTCAGGAAAGGTAACTTTACTTTATTACTCCTTACTTATTAAAGTGCATATTTTTAAAAATATTAAATGTATTTTTTAAAGTTACATTAAATTGGTTTATCTAATAAAAGTAACTGTTATTGTATTTTGTATTTCAAATATTTTTGTTTGTTTGTTGAGCTGTATTTATCAATATGCGAGTTGTAATATCTATTGTTGCATATGCTACTGTGCATTCCGTCTATATTGCATATGAATGATTTCTGGTTACTGCAGCAACGAAATTATACTCGAACTGTCTATTGGAAAGAATGTAACGTCGTACTGGACATCGCTCGGACGCTGTGTGACGATACAGGGGTTTCATTGAGACGACAATACAGCCTCCACCCTCTAACACCCCAAGAAGGTACTTTTATATCACTTTATTCTCTTTTTTTTATGTCGTTTTATATAACGTCTGAATAGTTTTTTGTAATATCGAGGTTGAAAATATATAAAACATTGGTAACATGGTATGATGCTTGTCGTTGTTTCACTTACTCATGATATAAATGAAATACACTTGAAAATTCCCAATTGACCTCACATTACTTGCTTTAGTTACACGATTTTATTCTTCTTTTAGGAATATCAAGCTCCTGAACATAGAAGACTCCCATCGACGGAAGCGACATTTTCCTTTCGGAAAGGGAACACAGCAGATCATTGTTCAATGTAATAAGTGTTTAATTGTGTATTATCCACATAAAAAAACCAATCAGTTGACATTGTTAGTTGTTTTTATGGAAGTCTGTGAACCAGTTTTATGAGCATGATACCCGAACGCAACCAGACAACCGTACATCTATCGGGATATACATGTACTCCACGTGACCACAATACAATCATATGATTGGACGAAAGCATTTGACTGTGCTCTAATCAACATTTGAGGTGTTTTAAAATGTGTTTAAACATGATTTTCACATTGTTTTCCTCTAGTTATTGATAATTCCTAACTTGCACATGTTTCACCCCCTGCCAAGATATAGAAATAATATGTAATTTTACATAAGAAAGACAAGCATGTGAGCAGTTTGCTGTCAATTTATATAACCAAAAGGATCATGTTGTTTGAATACGATCCAGGTCTATTGACTTGTGAAAAGCAAATATATTTCAACCTGTTTAAGAACAAGATAATATATAATGCGTCTCAAACATCTATCCATAATCTTGAGGTCTTAAAATATTTGCTTTTACTTTTTGTTATTACCATGTTGTCCGTTACAAATTGTTCTGTACACTGTTTTAAGGTGGCAGATATATTATTTGATTCATGTCAGTATTGTCGTAATGCTTGGTTGTCACACAGGTGGTGTTTAAACTTCAGCAAATTGCATTTGAATTACGGTACGTCCATACACATCATCATGAGGAAAACAAGTTTTGTAAAAAAACAAGTTGATAGTTCTCTTGATTATACACCGATTGAGAGCCTTATCCTAATTGTATTACCAATTTACGTGTTTCTGAGAAGGGAACATACCTTTTTTGGTTTAGTTACAAAGTGATTTTGAAGCTGATTCTAAACTAAACGCAATACATAGAGAACTCATTCCCATTGGAACAGTTTGTGTAAATTAGGCATGATACATAACTGGGCTTCTTGTCGTGGATTATTCTAAAGATACGAACTAATCTCGTTTTATTTAGATTGATCATCTACTAATTACTTCCTTTTCGAAAATACAGTTAGGGTTATATCAATTTTAAACAGGGGTGACTATCACATTTCTTCTGAGTCTTCCAAGTTATTTGGTCACTGATCTGTTCTATTTGTCTAAATCGTTTGTGTATGAATAGTTCTTGGTGGTTATTTGCAAAGACTGTTTTCTAGATTTCATAATTCAAAATTAACCACGGTTTATATTATGGAAGTACAATATGCTATAGAACATGTCGAAATTTGTTTCTAAATAGTATTCCCGTAACAGTCTGATAACTGATCCTTCTGACTTTGAGATCCTATTTGTCTCTTGTATTCTTAGAAATACATGCAATTTGGGATAGTGAACAAATATAACATGATTTGTCCAGACGAAATGGTCGTGTCCTAAGCTGTTTAGTTACGGGTTTGCTTATGTTTGGTTAAATCAAAATGTAGGTTGTATTAATAGTTGTATTTCAAGGTTTAGAGAAAGGTGCATTGCTTTAGATAATCAGCTTTTTATTGAAAGTATATCTAGCTTCTCCAAACTTAACTTATATACACATATTAAACATGAAGTTATTTGTTAAGATTACTTATCTTTGATTACATTATCAGTGTATCGTATTGCATTATGTAAATTCCGATGCTCCAATCATAAACTGTTAATTGACGAAGGACGAAAGACTGGTATCCCACGGAATGAAAGACTGTGTCCCTGTTGTATCGTACCAGTAGTGGAGTCGGAATATCATTTCTGTATGGAATGTGACTTTCATAATAATCTTCGCCAGAGCCTACTCCCTAATTATATTATATTCAGTATCCTAATATGTGTACATTTCTACAACTTATGTCATCAAATAATACTTCCATTGTCAATAACCTAGCTGAATATGTATTTCTAGCACTTAAGAAACGCGCAAGGTTTCTCAACTGTAATATCATACGGCGCTTCATTAACATTTTGCATTCATATTGTATGTACTTGTATAATGGGACGGTGGTCCCTTTACGGAAATAAACACAGATGTGTTTACCTAAGCTGCTGATACGGTCAGTGCTGACGATAGTTGCCTTACTCTGTGAGTGTGGGTTCGAATTCCACAAGGGACCCGGTTCAAAAAATGTAAAAGTACAGGAATTTGTCTTATCATGTTATACTGATGTCTTCTGTTCGCGAACAGATTTTTACTGTCTGTAATTTCATCGTTTTCATAGTACACATTACTGTTTAACCAAAAGAAAATGTTGTAAGCAATCAACCTCATTTAATTATCTGTATTGTTACGTCAATAGTATTTAAATTAGATTCAGAACACATTGTTCTTGAGATTGTTAACATTATGATCAACGTTAGATTTGCTTCACTGATTGTGTATCGTGATATTGTTGACAAAGGTATACAGTTGTTGACTTCTCTGAGCTCATTAATTATTCAAAAAATCTTGTTTACTGGCATTTCGCTGAACAGTTACCAATTAGTTCAATTAGTGGAATTAGAGTCAAGTCAATGTGGACGGAGTCTGCAGTATACAATCAACACAGACAACCTGATGAATCTTGATGAACTCAATTGATACTGGATGATATGGCTTGATGAACCCTTAAGTCTACATCCTGGATCCTTTAATATTATTCACATTGCATTTGACGTTGTTAGAATGTCAATGTAAAGAACCAGCATAAGCAAAGGAAAAAAGTGATTACTTAAAAGATGGCCACTTACAATGAAGTCTTTGAACATGTATATCTATAAAAAGTCTCCACAATGATTGGAAGCTCAATCAGAATGTCTCGTTCATTATGAATATGTCCTTTTTGCATCATTGCTCCATGTTGGTCTATACTACTTCAAAGTTCATCAAATGTCATTATTAAGTCTATTACTAAAGCAAACGAAATTTCAAAAACAACAATTTGTAAATGTACTTCAAGTTTTATGCCATAAATCCTCTCAGCAGTGATATTATTATTATAACAAGTGGAACATAATTTGAAGAAATGTTATCTACGATCCTTTTCAAACTACTTTCTAAATCACGTTTTTTCCAATTTGAAAGTTGAACACTTACTTGATTGTACAATATGAAATGTTAAATTAGACGGAAAAGGGATATTTGTTTAATTAAATGGTAAACTGAAATGGGGAGCATAACGTAAACACTCATTTAATTTTCTTAATCCTAAATTAAGTATTGTAGGATTAGCAAGGCAAGTTCTTAGATAACCGGATTGTTAAATTCCAGATTTGAGTAACATCAAGTTCATCTCAAATCATGGGGCTGGTCAACTCCCTAGTGTTCACTTCATCATGATTACATCTAACTGAACAAGTAGATGTTTATTCAATATATGGATATAAAATGAGGTCGTAGGTTTGAACCTCAACATATTTATCAACCCCTGTTGCATTGTAATATAGAGTTATATTCTAAATCAGTAAACATTTTGGCTTCAAAATTATAAAAATTACAGGACACAAAGAGGTGGAATCCATTTGCCGGACCCTCCGGATTCTCCTACATTTTGGAGGATCCTGAAGAATCCGGAGGAATCTGGAAGGATCCTGCAAGCAAATTTCACCACTTTTTGTCCTGTGAATGATGGATGGGCTTGCGTAATCTTTTAAAACGAACCTTATCACAACCATGGATTTAACCTGTCAATGTGTAGGTTCGCAGGTATTTTTTTAAAAAACATGATAAAACAGTCAACGCCGGTGTTATCATAATCTATTCACTAACATCTTTACAACGTTTTCTCTGACACTGACATAAAAGTTCATTTTATTTGAGAGTTTATAACATAAATGATAATACAGTCTTTGACAGACTGCACATTCTAGATTAATTCGGATCTGCTTTATAACAATTGAACTACTTTTATCTAGGAGATAAACCCTTTGAACTTTGGTAATTGTAAGATATATCTGCATAAAAACATTTTTAAATGCACAAGTAAAGTTATTACATTTTTATCATCTTGGATGGCATCTAAATTTACATTTATGTGCCACTGCATCAAACTTTTATGGTTACTTTTAAGACATTTTCATTATACCACCCCCGTCTCAATGTTATTAGGGACGTCATAGATGAATGATTGGAGATGTTAACTATGAACATAATTAAAAGGGGGTCGTCAAACTACTTTAGACCTACATGAAGACAAGACGCACTGGGAGGGCATGAAAAGGCAAGGTTTGGGATGTCAATCACATCGCTTCATGTGATAGGTTAGTGCTGCCTGTGCGTGGAATAATCCATTTCATGAAACTCGTAGCTACATATATCATATCCGATGAATCAGCAGCGAAATTTGAAAATAATTTATTCTGGTGTCACATAATTGGAATTTATTTTTTGAAATTCAAAAGTATCACATGTGTATGGTATGTGATGTCATACACGGGGCTCGTTGCTATTGTCAACGAATCCACTGCTTCTCATGCACTCCCATTTTACTGAACTATAAACATGTTTTAGCTATGATGGTAATATGTCTGGCTATCTGTGCATAAACACGAGTTCATGAAACAAGATATCTGCTATAAAAAGGGCTGACATTGCGAGAACTGACTATTTGGAGAGCCAGAAGGCCGATCACCGGTCCCTGGTCCCTACTCTTCCTGTTTACTCAACGGATTGAGGGTGTCTTCCAAAGAGAAGTCGCCGCTAATGGCTGCAATACTGCCGAAGCGGCGTTAAACAATAACTCACTCACTCACTCCAAAGAGAAGCCAGTGGTTTGTCGAGGACTGGAGTGCTGTACATTAGTTGTGGGATCACTGAGTCTTCAAATCCTTTAAACTCACCTTACATTGCTCCAAGTGACTTCGATGCTTATCAAAAACAAGACAAAAAACATAACATGTGGATAATTGTGAAATTACCGATGACGTCCTCAGACAAATGAAACAGAAACATCTATGGATATTATTAAAATTATATTATTCAGACAATTAATCAGTTTCACAATTCCGATTTTCAAAGAAAACACAATACGGATATATATAATGATATATAATGGTAATGATAGTGTGATAAATATAATAACTGAGTTATCAATGCCAAAAGTCACCCCACAGCACAGAAATCTTGTATCTTGAATGTGGAATGATCGATGAAGGCAGTGAATCGAAGTGATGGTTGTTGTTGTTCAACGAGTCTATAAAGGCCCTACAGACATCTATTTATTAGATAATTAGGAAAACAATACAGCATTTTCATGTCAATAGGTTTAGTGTTACTCGCAGCAATGAAATCAAAATTAATTCAAATTACTTCAACCTTTATTTTACAAAATAGTTGCACTGCTGTTTTAATATATATTTAATATATCATCTGACATGGTTGTACAGGACATTTCTTTCAGGTCATATAATGCGTGACAAAGTCTCAAGGACTACATTTACAATAATATGTTTCGATGACGCAAGTATACACATTCTTTGTATTGATGTAAAAGGCACGTCAACACAAACGCTTCACATAATTTTGTTAATGATTGAAACAAGGAAATATATTCCTTATCTCCATATAATTTCTGGGTGATAATTATTCCATCGTATGAATATTGGCAATAACAAATTAAATGTGAATAAAGTTTCAGAGTGATATGTATATAATGACTTATATAGGTCAGATATATAATATGTCATTTAGACACATAAAACTTTACCATATTGGGATTAACTATTTACAATAGATCAAATCGTTGTATTGGTCTTACATTCAGTACCGATAAAACGTACAGTCAATTGCAGATAATACTATATATTGTTGATGGGATACGTTTGCTCAATTAAATATAAGGGTTCGAGTATTTGATTGGTTCATTTCATTTGGATAATTTTTTACTCATATTAAATTGTTTTAAAAGTTTGATGAACTGGCTGTGAAAATAAGTTATTGTTAGGTTCATAATCAAGATTAGCATAAAATACTGTATGTCTATGTTGTTAAAAGATTAGTGACAAACGTAACAATCTGGTGAAGTAATGTCAATACTTTATTTCGCTATAAGCATTTCATTTTCGCTGACAGAGGCAACATTCGGTATATTATTACTATATTAAAGGATATTTGAGAAAAAATCATGTCATTAAGATAGTGAACAAATATAAAATGGTTACATTTTGGATGACACTACCTTCGATAGTACATAGAGATTATCAACCAAGTGTGTTCCATATCATTGATATCATATGTGTAGAATCAAAATTGAATTATGCGAACCATTCCAAAATATGATATTAACTCATAAACGAGAACAGGTAATTACCATCTCAACCCCTGAGCCGCCCGCCAGTCTAGCACCTGGACTAATTACGCCTTTTCATCTCTCATTTAGCAAGAGAGAAACCTGCTTGTCATACACACTTTTACAATTACAATTAGTCGGCAGGATGGAACTATTGTAAATTATGTAACATTAAGATATCAGCTAATGATTTATTTTGTTGTTCATTTGTGATATATTGTTAGATGTTACAGATGTATCCTGCTATGATGACCAATCGTGAGATACTTGTATCAAAGACTTATATGCAACGGGGCGTGGCCTAAATTTTCGAACATGTGGTCCACATCTAATTTGAACACAGACACATGGTTTCTTTAATGATAATGCAAATTGTGTCACGTTAACTAATCAGAAAATAATTCAAAAGGCAATTAGGTTTGAATAGACAATTTCGCAAGAAAAGATAATGATATATGTAAATTGAATATATGCAAATCTACGACCAATGTTTTCTTATATATCATTAAATCCTTTTATACAGTTTAATTGTGTCGCTTTACTTTGTGGTTGGCTATTCAGTTCACTTCAGAGATATTTCAAATTGAAAAATGCATATGAAGATCCGGACTGATTATAAAACTAAATGTGTGTTATTCTTAACCCCTTCTAACTGTAAGTGCTTTGTATTTATCATATTCATTTATGCCCTGCATATAATCTGACATAATGTATGTAAAACCCTGTCCAAGAAGTGGTACAATCCTAGTCATCTCATAATGAAACTAATTTTATGCATTTAATTAAAGATTATTTTATTTATCTCTATCGCAGACGGAGAACACTGACGGACATTCTAAATTAACATCTCCAATAACCCCCTTTCTCGCCAACATTTCGCTCATTTCCAAAATGTTGTCTTTACCTGTGGTTATTGAGATACCTGAGATACAGACAGAGCGACACGTGAGTTGGCACAGTTGCCAGCTTAAAAGAACAATAATGAAAGGGGGCCTAATATGACAGATTCATAATGTACATTGTACATGTGTACTTGAATATATGTAAAATATATAAAACTATTTGCCATCTCTCAACAAACATCGCATTTTTAAAATGCGCAAGGCATCGTTGATATTTGATGCCCAAACATGATAGCATAAAATACTACAGACAGGGGCATGACAAGACGAACAAGGTTGTCCAATAATATGTGTGTTTTACAACGACCACACACCTTTCACCTGTTAGGTTGTGTCTGCGTCTGATTTAATCCTTAGACTGTACTTTCAAAGTCAAATATGTTGTTATATGGTATACAGGTAATAATTAACTTATTACATTATGCTCATTTGCATTCAATCGTTTTTGTCTATATAATGGACACGTGCAGTAAATGATTTCAGATATGCAGATACAAATCTCAAAATATGATTCTTCCAAAATGCAAAAGTAGCAATACAAAAGGGATAATAAATTCAACAACATGCACAAACCTATTTATTTCTATAGCATAAGTTCCTTCCTCGCCGACATGTGTTCTTTATCAAACTTGAACAATTTGCTGCTAATGATAAATAATTCTTATAAAACATATCAAATGTATTAAGTGGTCTACACTGCATATGTGATTGAAATAAGTGTTCATTCGCATCACTAAGATGATGAAAAGAATGGATTTTCTTCAATAAAACAGCAGGAACGCACATATGCTTCTTTCGCTAAATAAGAGCTGCTTTGAGCTGACGCACACATGTGTCTTTCCTTGAATTAGAGCTGCTTTTAGCTGATGCATATATGCGTCACTTGCTGTGAGGAGCTCATTTATTTGTCGCATGTGTGCGGCTCTATGCCTTAATGAGTTAATAATGCGGAAATACACGAGGTTCATACTTTATTTATCATATAATGTCATTATTAAAATAAGCGTTTTGTTGTGTTGTGTGGTAAGAATAAGTGGTAAGACTATTGACCCAGTTTTAGCAGAATAATTTCATAGACAGTACATCAAAGTGATGGTAACGATATCGGCGATATATTGCTGTGAAGTGCCTGGAAATAGTTTTAAATGAAAACAATTTAACAACACGATGTGCGCGATTCCTTAAAAAAACTTTTGGTCATGGAGATATGTTCAATCAAGTATATATCTAATGATTAAAAAGCACACTCATAAATCACTTGGTCACGTTACTAGAACAAGGGAATTAGTTTCTAGTTTCAACGTTTTGGAAGCTGCGTTGCAGGGTTATATCGGATTGCTGCATAGCAGTATCGTAGGGTAATTATTTGTGAGGTGGGGTTGTTAGCTTTCTTTATGCCAATAAGTACCTATTAATGGACATAATACCGTGTACTCAGCCCTCAAAACACCCAAAATGCTAAAGCGATCGACAAGGCGCGTCGGTATGCCATAAACCAACACATCAAGATTAATTTTGTACACAGGAGACTGAAGCTTCTTATTGATGATCTTGGTCAATAGCGCGCTAAACTTTTGAATGATTTTGAAAACAAACCTACAATTATCTTGACTTTGTTCAAACTATATATGCACTGTAGAGTACCATGTTTTCATGTTCTCGAATATCCATTCTTTCAAACGGAAATACTTTGGTAAACTCCCGGTAAGGCAGTTTGAGGACTCGCATGAAATGAGTGGAATTTTGCAAAAGTAGTTTGTGTATTTGACCTTTGACCTATTTTACATATTTATCAGTTTGGATACCAAGTTTATAAGATTGTTCTATTATACTGTTTCGGGTCCGTCCCTTGTGGGATTTATACCCTAATCCTCAGAGTCAGACAACTATCGCCAACACCGACCCTACGACACGACCAAAGGCCCTAGTATAATATTAAGTTAGACTATCTGAGCACTGTCCCTGTGGTTGACAATCTCACTCATCCTGCCCCTGCCGAATCAGTCTATTTGTTTAAGCTACCCTACTACAATACCCTGATTCCCCAGAGCAAGGCAATAGCACAAGCAGAAACGTGACATTTCACAAACGTGTTATTATCATGCGCCGATGAACTGTTCATGAGAGTGGTAATAAACACAATGACGGGTAATGTAAATATCAACCCGCCTTTCTCAATTTTTTTATTGACTGACGGAATGATATTTTGAATGCCAAAACTGATATTCACTCAGAATTGTTAATTGTTAATATTCAAAAGAATCTATGATAGTTTGTCTTTTGAATTTGACATTCACATGGGCATTAACTATTCATAAGCGATTCTTTTCTGTCATGTTATATACTATGTTTTTAAGAACTTCATTTGTTTGTTCTTTGATAATGAGAATGGTGAATAGGTCACGTGCAACAGACCCTAATTACAATGATATATTCATACTCCAAACATAATTACAGATGATCAAAGTTTCAAGACAGTGTTTATTATTGTTACTTATAATTATACCACTAGGGTCCGTTATGTCTATTGTTCTCAGAGGGGTTATTTCACATAACCTTGATAACCGCCCTAGGGCAATTATTTGAATTAAAAAAACATTTTTTTTCACTTGTAAAGATCATTTTCTTTACATCTCATTCATTAAACGTACGTAAAAACAATATTCCCACGTGGTATAAGCCGTTTAATCACCCAAAACTGCGATAGTTATTTAGATTAACTCTGCTCGGGCTAACGCCCTCGCATAGTTAATCTAAATAACTACCTTGTTTGGGTGATTAACCTATACATAATGATAGTGGGCTTTGAATATTATCCAGTCTCGCGCCTTCAGATATGAAATGTATGAAAAATCATAATCATCATCATGTATCATTTATACAATACTAGTCGAGGACCATTAGTGAAAAGATATGGACAACCCGGAAAAAAAAGTAGAAAGCTTGAAAATATCACCCTTACATCAATGGCAGTAAGATCTGCAAATTCCGACTGATGGCTGATGTCAATTGTTAATTCTATTACCCTATACAATTATAGACTGGTGATGAGGTCAATACCTCATTTTATGGACCCGAGAAAACAATATTGACCAAAGATGAAGTCGGCGGTCAATATTGTTTTCTCGGGTCCATAAAAACAGGTATTGACCAAATCGCCAGTCCATAATTGTTTTATTATGTATCTAATACAGAAATGAAAGGAACACAATGAAATACAGTCAAAAATGTAATTTGCCTTAAACAGCTGGGACTACAGTCTTTTGACGTCATGCAACAATCGTTTGACGTCACTCAAGTCAATACGGCTGTTGGTCGGATTCGGCTGGAGTCAATATGCTTTTCTGTAGACGGTCACGTCTCTCGATCAATCAGATCGCTTGGAAAATATGCTAACATAATAATAAATATTACTAGATCACATAGAACTCACCATTTAAAATCGTGTATGTTGATTATAAGTCCTAGATGTGTGAACCCTTGGAAAACTATTTTCAAGCTTGATGAGCTACACTAGTATTTCTGTTATCTCTCTTTTTTTAAAACAAAATATAACCCCAATAGCATAACTCATAACATCAACAATATTTTCCTATTCTCCTATTGTATTACATTAGAAATCGCATCTCTCACTTTCTATAGTTTGCACTAAACGTTTTTATAGATAATGTTTTAACAATAATAACATGCCAAAAACGTTGTAAATCGCCTTTAAAGCAAGGTCATGAGAACATGCGTTTGAACACGATTTTTAACCATTGGACATTCACTAATTTCAATCACGTTGCCAGTTGAACAGTTCATGTGAATCTTCATTGCTTTGAGACCTTTTGAGACTGAGTTGGTAAAGTAAAGAACCGAATTTTGGAGATAATTAAAAAATGAATATTGATCTGTGAGTTCACGACACAACTTCCTGATTTTTCCTCTCCGTCTTTGTCTGCTTACTTCCAACATAATACGACCTTTTCCTGTTGTCCAAGTGATCAGTGTCAGTGGTGGTGTATTGTAAAGACCAATATGATAGTATTCTCCCCTTTTCATCAGGACACGATGTGTCTGACTAGATGGGTCTGATGGATGGGCACAGATAATCTTTTTCAGAAACTTTTTGCCTTCTGCCCAACAAATCAGATCGCCATCCATTGCCATCTCAAAAATGCGATTAGGAGAGGATGGTCGATACCAACTTGTATGCTCTTTACAGGTATGCAGAGGGGATTTGACAATGTGCGCATGCAGCCTGTCGGATACGAAATACAAGTGACGTTTGTAGATATTCAAATATTTACCCGCCATTTTACAAAATTTTACCTTTGATTTATTTCCAAGCATATGCTTATATATCTTTTTAGTATTTGACCATAATAACGTATCTGCATCTCTGTCATATACGATTGATGTTAACAAACCATGCACTATGAGTCCAGTCCGTTGGAGTTTGCTTGAAGTGAATGATCCTCTGTACACTTCTCTACGTCTTTGGCTCATTACTTTACCAACGATGAGAAATCCCGAACCAACTGTTTTTGGAGCTGTGTTTTCAGTCTGTTGGAGTTTACCTGAGGTATATGATCCTTCTCTACGTCTCTTGCTTCCTTTTTTACCCACAGTGAGAAATTCAGAACGGTTTGTTTTAGGAGCTTTGCTTTCAATGGTCCTTCTGATTGAGTCAGTCAATGTTTTCTCGAATCGTCCAAAAAGTAAGGTTTTGCCGAACCTCGTTTCCACCTCTTCTGTCTCCACGCCATGGTAGATACAACCAGAAGTAGACTCGCATCCAATACTGCATTGGATTACAGCTCCGTGAATCTTTAGGTATATGTTCATTCCAATGACAATGTTTTCTTTTGAAAACGTAGAACTGACCAATACACAAATGCACATACAAATATTTCTAAAATTCATTTCAGTTAACGTTAGGAAAACACAGTTCCTCCACTTACACTGCACACTCTGAGCTACTGTTCGACTTCCCTTCTTGCTTGCCGATCCAGGGAGTGACACGTGATTTGAAGACTCATTTATAATTTATATATATGAAGAAGACATGGAGATGACATTAGGTATATATATATATATATATAAACAATATTATAAAGTCAAAAGATAAATTGAGAATGTTGCGCGTTTTTCTTGAAACTACATTGAAATATATAATGTTAACATGTGAGTTAACATATTGTATTTTGCCAGCCATGGCGAGTAATCACTATCATACAGTTTCATATGTCCTTTCCTGCAAAAATACTTCAAATATGCAAGTGATTCCTCTCATTATAAATAGACACAGCACAATTCCTCTTGCTTTCAGCTTCCTTGTTATTTGGTCATGACCTATTCTTTTCAAGGTGTAAATATGTTTTAAAAAAACAACGTTTTTTTTTCAAAGAAAACTATTGTTTCACCAGCGAATTCGTTTAACTTCATGTCTTGTAAGATTGATGAGAGTTGCTTCCTTTCCACTCAAATGTAAATGGGAGCTTGCGGAAGACAAGGAGTCTAAAAGTTAGTTGTTATTCCTGCAAACCTCTTTACCCAAGTCACATGTATAATCAGTGACGATGGATATTATATAAAAGAAAATGTGACTCAAACTATTTGGTTACCTGTGAGTGAATTAGTTTGATTTTGAGATTTAATCTCGAGAGGAACACAATATGCCTACGACCATAATACACTTGGCCACAGCAGTTAGAATTGCAAAATATTTGATGTTTAGCTATGTTTATAATGTATATCATGTATTCTTTGAGGAAACTTTCAAATATTGCAGGCATTATAAATATTACATCGTGTGATGTGATCTTATTTTTTTAAAGATTTGACCTCTGTAGTCATTATTTATATCAGCATATGATGTCAATGTCTGTTGACCGTAGACTGCCGAGAAAACCATCCAGTGTAAGATAAATATATAACCTCACGAAGTTGTCTTCTCCATTCCCATCAAATCTGATATATAATGCCATTACATAAACGCAAACACATATTGTGTTTCATTTGCCGACCAGATACTTCTGCAAGGCCAAAATCAATAGTAGTTGAATATTAAATGTGTAGCAAGGAATTACGAATTATCTGTTCAATATTTTCATAAACCCTACTCACACGCAAATAAGTATGAAAAACATACACGTTTTCAAGACAAAACTGCAAATTTAGTAATTCGTTCAAATATGTATCTCTAAATTAGCTGATTTAAGTATTGTGGATTTATTTTTGAATTATACTATTAGAATAACAGAAAAGAGTATATTCTTCATTAAATTTACGCAAACGATTATTCAATATTAATTCACAATGTAATACGGAAATAGATTCGAAAGAAAAATCTTTAATTGGTGTTCGATTAGAAAAACCAAAAGGACACAATATCCTCCCATGAGGATTAACAAAACAAGTGTCAAGAAATCCATGATTCAAACTGTGCTGGGTGACACAGTGTCCTTTGTGTGCCTTCACGAATATGATATTAACAATTAACAGATTCGAAAAAAATTAGTTCAAAAATGCCCTTCAGACATCTAGTTATATGCTTATTTTGGAAAACAATATAACATTGTCCTACGTCAACGTGTATTGTATTACTCACAGCAATGAAATAAAATTCTAATTACCTCAATCTTTATGTTACAAAATAGTTTTGCAGACTGAAATATGGAACAATAGTTCTTGCTGTTCACTGCCGTTTTAACCTGATATATACTCATGGTAAAAATGGTTGACACCCCTAAACAGAAACTAGATTTTTGCAAATTAAATGCATGGACAATTAATATTGTTCGATATTATGGTATTATCGTAATCAAATGGCACAAACACATGATGTAAACTATATACTACTTGCCATGTTTGTATTGTTTGCGAATGTCTCCATGAAAGATTTTATGTATATTTGGGTTCAGTAGAATTTTTTTTAAATGCAACTTTTCATTATTTATTAGAAATAAAATTAGAACACTCAAACACCAATATACACATGCCAAGATCTCAAGCCACTTGGAATGAACTCTTTTGAATAAAATTTCAAATTTCTTATATTCCTCTATCTTTGGTATTTTAAAGTACAAGTGGAGAAATAGCAAATGCTTAAGGACACTATTAACAAACAGACATCCAGTAGTAACATATTTTACCAAACCAATTATCAAAACTGACACGTTACGTTGTTTATATAACATTTCATTCCTATAACAATTAGCGGGTGTCAACCATTATAACCATGAGTATATAATAATAATGAGGATACTTATACCGCGCTATTCTCCATGCCAAAAATGGCCATATTCCTTGTTTCCCTTCTCAACTCACTAGGAGTATACAGCTTAGCTGCCAATTTTGAAGTTATCTCTCACATCTCACATCTCACATCTCACTTTCTTGGTATTTCTTCGGTTCCAACTCCAGATCCGAGTGTTCAGATTCAAAGTGACATTTGTGTCATTAAAGGGAAATATCTATCACCGATCTATCGCCAGCATCCGCCATCTTGGATTCTTGACATTACATGAAATTGAAACATATTTATTCCAATTTTTAATAAAACATATACAATGATAGAATATTAACACAGTAACACATATAATACAATACAACTAATAAACAATATGTTGTTAGGCCGAAGTGAAGTTTTCCCCACTCATAGCGCTGATGAATGGCTTCACTTTTCATTGTTTTTATTTTTCAACAAATATGCACTTGTCTTTATCAAGTTGTGAAACAAAAAGTCCTCAAAATATTAACTCCAATAATATATTGCAATTTGACTGTTTTAATCATGTATTAATAGCATATATGTGTAAACGGGAATATCATCTTGAATTTCGTTTTCACAAAAAAATACCCCGATAGAACCCTCGTTTTAAGTTCTCATTTCTTAATTAATAACTGGTTACTTGTATCTGTTTTACATAATACTGTTCATCATTACTCACCGATAACTTTCTCAATTTTGGTTTCCACATTAAACATTTAATTCATTTGAACAATTTAGTTTTGTTTTTCAAAAACAAACAGAACACGACACAAATTGAATATATATTACTCTTATCCATATTCATTCAAGTCTCTTTTAAACTGAAAAGATTACTCAATTTGAGAGATGGAAGTCAGTTATTCCATCCCATAAGAAATATCCCGAGGATACAGACCGGGGGAGTAAGTGACTAATATAGTCCTGTCTGCAGCTTATAACTGTTAGTGACATTGAGTGGCAGTTCCCCTCATTCTTGGTACCAGTGGCATTAATGGAACCAATCAACATATTGCCTCCGGCATTGATTGAAAAACAGCTTCACTCACTTCGGGAAGGTTTGGGAACGAAATGTGCCTTTCTACTACTGCTTATATAACATAAACAATTTTGGAGAAACCTCCCACTGTGTTCTAACATCTGTTGGTCTGTGTATAAAACAAACTGCATGAATGTGCACAGTATTAGTATTGTATTCAAAATAAAGACTATGCTGACAAATTATTATTTATTATTAATTTATACAACAAGCTGAGTGTAACACGATGGTGATCCACGGAACTGACAACAAAGGAAACAAATGTAACTTAAAAATTGAAGTATCATTTTAAACTCTACTTCTGTATTGTCGACAATTTCTAGAAAGAGAACGTGGTTGTTGACTTAGATAAATAAATCATTGTCACAGGGAAAGAGACTTTGTAACATTACCACATTGGTGGCACAGACATTAATGTACGAACAGTTATATATTTCCTGTAATAAGAAAACTGTTTAGTGTTATTTGAACCTGCTTCTAACCACTCATAATCGAGTATCCAGCAGAGAAACAGTAGAAATCTACCTTTGATCATGATGAATCTTTTGCGCTATCCATGTTGTCTGCAGGACACTGCCCATTATATCCACTAGAGATAACTGTTATCAGATGTCATCAGACGCAGAATATATCCCTTATACATAACATGTCATTGCAGGCAGATAGGTTTTTACTTCACGAGAGTAAAATCGGATAAATTAATTAGATTTTAATTGATGACAGAAGTTGTCAAGGTCAGACCAACAAACCATAAGATCACATTTTAAGAGGAAATGGTTTCTTTAATGTTCTAGAAATGGTGTGGGTTTTGTAATCATTTTGCAGCTAGTACTATTGTATCACATATAGCCATAATGTACCTCGGACGACTTATTTAAAGGGGCTGTAGCACGTTTTTGCAAATGTAATTTCTTTAAATTTCCCATTTATAATGATAGTGTTTGTCATCTATATTAACTTTTGAGGGTAAAACATCTTATTACAAAAAAACATTATCCATAGTGGTAGATTTACTTTGTTACATCGTGGCCATTTTAAAGTGAACACATTTTATTATTTCTAATTAAACAAACGAGCTCCATTACCGAACCATATGCACTAATTTTTTAAACTTGATTTTCTGAAGAAAGAAGGGTGTTTTACTATTGGTAACATTATTTTTCAAATACAATTCGACTTATTTAAGTAAAAAAACGTGTTACTGCCCCATTAAGATCATAACTTGAAATTCAGGGATGGCAATTACTATCGAGGTCAGACGTTAAAGGTAATGGTGATAAAGATGGCACTTGGAAGGGGAAACATATTCCCCAATAACAATGCCAAGAGTTCAAGACAAGATATGACAAATGATTATTTTAATTACAATTCAGATACATTCGTAACTAGTCAGCTGTTTTAAAAATTATTGTGTGTCGGATGATGCTTTCAAGGGTATGCAGAACTGCAGATATATAAAACTGTCAGTGAAATCACTATGTGAGTTTGAAAATACTATTGTTACTTACTATTTCATTGAATCACATAAAGCTGCGGCCAGGCAGACATTTCATTACTGCATGTTCTGACTCATAAAAGATGATAGCCTGTGATTCATTTATGACAGATACTGTCGAGGTTGGAGGCTACAAGGTAAATGGGAGATGATAATATATGCTGGGCAGGAAACAGTATTCAGAAAGAAATAGTTCATTCACAATCACGAGCTATGATGAATGCTATCGGGAATAAATTATACATTTTATTCCTTACTCGTTGGCTAGTCTTAAAATCATGTAACATGACTTTGCACCAAATGAAGACATGACATGTATGAACATTATTAAAATAGAAAACTATGTTCGACCACACAACATATTAAATTCTGAATTTGTTATATTTTACCTTAGATCAGTGTTCTTATACACAATTTGAAGTAATTCTTTGAACGAGAATCAATCATTATAGATTACATCCTTCCATGAAGATAGGAATACACAAGTGTTAAGAAATCGTTCGTTCTTGTTGTGCCTTCACGGATATGATAACTGTGAACAGATTCGAATAAATGAATTCACAGATGCCCTTCAGACTAGTTACTTGCTAATTAGGAAAACAATACATCGTTGTCCACTGTCAAGAGGTATTGTATTACTCGTACCACAATTACATTACCCTTTGTTTTAATAAGTTTGCAGACTGAAATATGGAATGACAGTTGATATAGTCACTGCTGTTTTAACCTGATATATCATCTGGCATTGTGTTCAAGCCATAAAACGTAATAGTTCTATGTAATAATTGCTTCCTTGACGTATTATTATACTGACAAAGACTCAGAGGAGACAGTATTTCCAATATTATGTTAGGATTAAGCAAGTAGAAGTTTTATTTGTATTAATATCGCTTTTAAGCAAACATTGTCACGGGATTTTTTTTTATGATTAAAACAGCGAAATGCCAACCTTATCTTCAATTAATATGGGGGGGAACTGTAGATTTCTATACCCTCTGGCGTCTACTTTTGGAAAACTATTTTCAACCTTATACAATTTATTAAAGCCTTATGAGCCACAAAGGTTTTTTAAAAAACGAAATACCAACCCAATAGCATAACTCACAACATCAACATGTTTCTAATGGTATAAGGCATATACGTAATAATAATATTGTATTACATTATAACTCTCATCTCTTCCGTTCTAGCTTTTGCGCTAAAAGGTTTCTTCGAGATTATCTCAACAGCTGCAGGCGGATTGTGTCTGGACCAGACGTGACGTCACTGACGAGTCTCCCCTGAGGCTGAGACACCACAAGAAGACACTGCCTTTCACTTCACCAGAGCTGTGAAAATATCCTTTACTTGTTAAGTATGATATTTGTACCACTCACCAAACAATCATTTCATTAGTTTATAATACTAATACTAATGTATGAAACTAGAAGCTGTTGGAAAAAACAGAGTACTTATTACAATACTTCAGTCACGAACCCTTTTAATTACGTGTGATAGTGTGATAATAATGTACTTGCTATGGATGTCAGTTCGTTGTCTATTCATGAACTTTAAGTGACCCAACCATGTTGTTCGTCCTGACATCAACCATTCTGGCAGATACATTGATATTGCGTTTCCTGTCTACGCCTCTGGGCTGTCTTGCAGTGATATTTTGTTAATTGTGTTTGGTATTTGCAACGAGGTAAAGAGATGGAAAGTAATTGCATTTCTACAGAAAACATATTTTGTTTATGAAAGAAAAAATATACAAATATTGTTCATGAGGTGATTGATCTGCGCTCAAGAGTATTCCACAGGAGTATATTACACTGGCACATGTTCAGGAGACTTTACATCGGAACAATCGGCGACATATGCGGCAAATATTCAAGCATTGACCAGTGGTACTGCAGTGAACTTCAATTCACCACAAAAAAAAACAATTACTGAAGGGAGAATTGTCGCTATAGAATTCAAAATAGCTGGGTCACAAGCAAGATCCGAACCCCTTAACATTTGTTGACAATGATACAAATTGAAGGAACATTTTACAACGTATTTGCATACATTTGGGAAAAGACAATGGTAGTAATGCGTCTTCAAGTATACAATATATGTAAATGCCTTTTGAGAATCGAAAATTATTCTTTAGTACCTATGATTACCTATTTCTAAACAAAAGATAATAAGCAATCGTATCAAAAACAATGAGGAGAGATGCTAAATCGTAGGTGGTTTACCATTTATCTGTTCATAATCATAATCATAATCATAAAGTACATTTGTATAGCGCTATGTCTCCATGCTATAGCATGATCGAAGCGCACAAACACACACACAACACACATACACAAAGAGAAAAAGGAATTATCCAAATAGAAATTTTTCAAAGATTTCCGGAAAGACATGAGAGATGTACTCAGTCGGAGTTCAAGGGGCAGATTGTTCCATTGAACTGCTGCTGCATAGGCGAAAGTTCTCTGGCCATAACTGGAGGTATTTGCTTTAGGAACAACTAAAAGATTTTGGTTTTCAGAGCGCAGATTTCTTGAGGGAACATATTTGACAATGAGTTCAGACAGATAAGTTGGGGCTTCTCCACTGAGACATTTGTAGTTGAGAGTGAGAATCTTGAATGATATTCAAAATAGCTGGGTCACAAGCAAGATCCGAACCCCTTAACATTTGTTGACAATGATACAAATTGAAGGAACATTTTACAACGTATTTGCATACATTTGGGAAAAGACAATGGTAGTAATGCGTCTTCAAGTATACAATATATGTAAATGCCTTTTGAGAATCGAAAATTATTCTTTAGTACCTATGATTACCTATTTCTAAACAAAAGATAATAAGCAATCGTATCAAAAACAATGAGGAGAGATGCTAAATCGTAGGTGGTTTACCATTTATCTGTTCATAATCATAATCATAATCATAAAGTACATTTGTATAGCGCTATGTCTCCATGCTATAGCATGATCGAAGCGCACAAACACACACACAACACACATACACAAAGAGAAAAAGGAATTATCCAAATAGAAATTTTTCAAAGATTTCCGGAAAGACATGAGAGATGTACTCAGTCGGAGTTCAAGGGGCAGATTGTTCCATTGAACTGCTGCTGCATAGGCGAAAGTTCTCTGGCCATAACTGGAGGTATTTGCTTTAGGAACAACTAAAAGATTTTGGTTTTCAGAGCGCAGATTTCTTGAGGGAACATATTTGACAATGAGTTCAGACAGATAAGTTGGGGCTTCTCCACTGAGACATTTGTAGTTGAGAGTGAGAATCTTGAATGATATTCGTTGACGGACAGGTAACCAGTGAAGTTCTCGGAGAATGGGTGAGATATGTTCCTTCTTTGAACAGAGAGAAACGAGGCGTGCAACGGTGTTCTGAATACGTTGGAGTTTGTTTGTTAAGTTGATTGGGGATCAGGCTTTGTCTGATAAGGTAGCTAAAGTCTGAACCATCGTAACCTCCTGTCTTTTTTCACTACAAAAGTCATCAAAACATGACTTATTCCCTGGCCCAATGTAATGTCCCTATTTTACTACCGAATTATCACGAATTGCCACGAATAGATGATTGTATAAATCCATAACATAACAGCAATTTCACTTGTACAAAACTTTTCCAAAAATTAGAAGCTTTCCATGCTTAAACCCTACGATACAGATACAAATTATTTACGAATTGTTTACGAAATATATACGAATTGTACGAAATAATTAAGAAACAGTTGGGAATACAATAAAAGAAATTCGTCCTTAATTCGGGACATTCGTAAATGATTCGTAGATGATTCGTAAGATTCCAAGAACTACACGAATTTGTTACGAATAGTTTACAGAGCAACTGCGAATTTAAAATTCGTAGTCGATTCGTGAAAATGTTTTGACAAATCAAAATTTGTTCACGAATGCCACGAATTGAAGGAATCGTCTACGAATGTTCACGAAAGTGAAAATAATATCTTTCTTAAAGATTCGTGACAATTCGGCTCGTAGTAAATTAGGAGCATTAGTTTATGCAGTATATAAATGAACATAATTATTTAAATAATGTACAAGCATGCACGTCATATTGTATGACTTCTTATAACTATAATACTATGATAAACATGAAATATTAACAGAATGCTTGGTTGTCTTTTTTAGTTAATTGTTATGTTGTCCTGTGTGTTGTTCAGCAACTTGAATACTAACTAAACAGTGTAGACATTTCACTTAGTAATCATAATATTATCAAGGATCATTATCGACAGTCGTTTGAATACTAACTAAACAGTGTAGACATTTCACTTAATAATCATAATATTATCAAGGATCATTATCGACAGTCGTTTCAATTTGACTTCTGTAGCTGTAAATTAAATGTGGCGAAATTTGAATGAGTTTTTAGAAAGGTTTATTCGAACATCTACTACGCTTGAATGAGGGTAAACTGATAGGATAACCTGTATGTCAGAGAGATCATTCATGAGAAAGTAGGTTGTTGCGAGTGCCAACGTCGAGCTGATCATGTTAATGTGAAGCGAGAAGACAATAATCCTGTTTGATTGAAACATATTCATCCCTTGTTGAAACACTGGTTTGAAATCAAATGACATGGTAATATATTGGAATGCAGAGGGTAATGTGTTTTAAATCTACCAGCAACTTGAGAAAACAAAATCGGCACATTCGTTAACAAAGGTTTCTCCGTATTGCAATATCTTTTTTCAAAAGAAAGGCATTTCAGATATCCAGTTCTAGTAACTACATCTGATGGTTAGTGAACAAAGGAAGTTTCGTTAAGCTAGGCCTTAAAATAGTTTAGTTCTGCTGCAGAGAGGAATTTCTAATTTGTGTTTCGGTGGAAACGGTCAAAATTGAAAGAAATCGAGATATTTGAAAACCCAAAAAGGCCAGCATCACGTGATGGGTTGACATACACGTTTCGTTCAGCTGAGCCTTACGGTTGGAGTGCTGCCCTGGAAACTATGTGATCACAGACAGACAAAGGCAACAACTATATCACCAACATTGTATGCTGGAGGATACATAGAGAATCTCACCCAAGTGTCTGCTGATATAAAAAATATTAACACGAGTTGATAAAAGTTACAAATATTCGAGTCTTGTCGAGGATATTTTTACTTTTATCAACGAGTGTTGATATATTTGATATCAGAAGACACGAGGGTGAGGTTATATTTATCATCCAAAGTCATTCTTATTACGTTTAAGTGAAAATATCTGAGCACATCTCTGCCATTTGACTTCCAGTGCGGTGAGGTGATAGCATTGTGACGTCATCATGTTTATGACATCATGGCATTGTGATGTCACTACTCGATGATGTAAAATCATTGTGATGTCATGTAGTTGACGGCGACAGGGCATTGTGCAAAATCTACTGCCAAAAATATATTTCCTAGGAGATATCACTTGACCTCACACAAGCGATGTCTCCTGTGGAACACAGTTTTGGATGATAAAATAAATTGTCACTCTGATGACATGATCCCCGTTAACAAATTATAACTTCTAACTTAAAGAATTGAAGAGGTCATAATTGTAATGATAATTGATATGCTTCTGTGTAGTTGTTGAAACTAAAACTTATGTTCAAATCAAGAGACAGTGAGTACAATTCGTGATTTTATTATCTCACTCTTTATAGATGTTGAGCACAGTTGGTAATAATATTGCCTCATTCCTCAGAGATGTCGAGTACACATCGCGATAGTATTGCCTTTTAAGAGATATTGGGAACAGTTCATGATTAAACATTGACTCCTATTCAGTAATACTGAATACAGTTCGTGATTATTTTTTCTTTCAGAGATGTTAAAGAAGAGATGAGTAAAGTTATTGAATATATTACCCCCCTTCAGAGATTTTGGGTACAGTTCGTGATTATCATCTCCCAAAAACCTGTGTGTACAGTGACATTTGACATATGTTGAGCACAGGTGGTGAATGTCCTGGAAACATTGGCCGCTTTCCTAACCTGTACCTTGATAATTTGCTAAAAGGATATTTAGGGGTCGGGATAGCGGAGTGGTTAGCGCGTTCGGCTTCGGATCAAGAGGTCCGGGGTTCGAGTCCCGCCAGGGCCACGGCAACTTTGTCTGCAGTAGAGAACTGTTCTACACGCAGTATGGTTTGGGTGCAATGCTACACTGGATTTCAGCATAGTGCCATCCATGGTTCGCTAGTTCCAGTCGATGCTCGCATGTTTCACCGCAATGCATAGCCAGATGGCGTTGCGGGCTTTCTCCCTGCCATAATACTAGCAGCCGCGATATAAGTGAAATATTCTTGAAAGCGGCGTTAAACACCAACTCACTAATTCACTAAAGGATATTTAAACTGCGCAAGTTCAATAGAATGTATTTATTTTTTTTTAAATAATAAAGTAATCAAAACGATATAATTTATGCTTGTGAATGTTAGAGGACAGCCATATTAATTTGAGATAGAAAACGATTGTATATGGCTCGGTTACGCCATGAGAGTCCACATTGAAAATTCACATTAGAAATGACCCCTCGAAGGTAGTATAAGTGATCTTACTGATGCATTGATAGCAAAACAGCTAGAGTAGAGTTTAAAATATGGCAGAATATAGATAGTCACTTTTTATGTTCCACCATTTAATTCAAATACAGATAGTCGTTTGCTATGGACACGACTTATTGGGTTGTGTAAATAGATCTCGTACCCTCTAACGTAACTATATATTGAATGAACAATGAAATGAATGAATGAATGAATAATGAATGGCAAACTTGAGGAATAATAATAGGCCAAAAACGTGCTTCAGTGCCTTTAAAGCAAGGTTATGAGAATATGCTTTTAAACACGATTTATAACCATTGGACATTCACTGATTTCAATCACGTTGCCAGTTGAACAACTCATGTGTATTTTCATTGCTTTGAGGCTGAATTTGTAAAGTAAATATTGTTTTTAATTCATTTCAGTTAACTTTAGGTAAACACAGTTCCTTCACTTTCATTGCACACTCTGAGCTACTGATCGACTTCCCTTCTTTCTTGCAGATCCAGGGAGTTAGTTTTTGGAATTCTCTATATTCATATCAGTCATTGTCAGCATTAAGATATGTTATGTTTTTTGTTATCCATACGATGTAAAACACGTGATTTACAATTCATACATATGAAAAAGACATGGAGGTGACATTAGTTAATTATAATATATTCATAAAATCAATAGATAAATTGAGAGTGTTGCACGTTTATTTTCTTGAATCTACATTGAAATATATAACTGTCAGGGACACGTCGGCTTTCCGTCCTTGATTTTCGACGGCATGCCGTCTTAAACACTATAAGATAGCTTAATCATTCATTCAAGCATATAGAAAACACAGGATCAGACAAAGCTAAATATTTTGGAAACAATAAATGCCCCCTTCCCTCTGATGATCTGAACTACAAAAAGATAGGTAATCTTTTTCAGACCAGAGAAATGACGAAAAACATGGAAAAGCAGAGTGAGGAGTGGTAGTGATTTTATCGATATATCTTTATTTCTGTGCATAGGATATACCCCAAAGAGTGCATACTCAAAGATAAGATATTATAGCATACGGATTTGCAAAAACATGTATATCATTTCTTTTATTAAGAGAATCATTTCTTTTAGAAAATGGGGATATTTTGGCATTTGTTGTGATATCAGACGGCATGCCGTCTAATAAAAACATACTTTAGTAGGGCATACCATCTTTAAATAATTTGGACGGCATGCCGTCTTTATTGTCAGAAATAATTATTTGAAACTTAAATGATAAATATAGTTTTATGAATAAATGACGGCTTTCCGTCTCTTTACAACAAAACAGTATTCCGTCTAAAAATATTCTCTTATAAAGATGGCATGCCGTCTGAAAAATATTACCTTAGAAAGATGGCATGCCGTCTTAAACATATTGTCTTATAAAGACGGCATGCCGTCTAATATATATTGTCTTATAAAGACGACATGCCGTCTAATATCTTTTGTCTTAAAAAGACGGCATGCCGTCGAAAGAAAGGCCGGTGACATTGCATGGTTTTCTTAAGAAACACTGACTCTCGAAATCTGAAATCTTGTGTTTAGACTCTTTGGCCATTGAAATTATAATTTATAGATTTGTTGGTTCTGTGACCCCAAGCAAGGACCACAGGTAAAACAATCATCATAAGTCGTCTTCTTCGTCGACAACTTGGCATATGGGGATTATAAGTTGTAGATCTGGTTTTTCGACCAAAAATAAGCTGATGATTCGCACTAATTAATAAAGGTGTTTTCAAGTCTACTTAATGATCATGTCTATTATTTTCAAGCGCAAAACATTGTGGTTTACTCCCAGAGTGTAAACAAACAAATAAAAGAGACCTTTATGAGTAGTCCATAAAATATAAACATACAGTTTTTGGCGTTTATTTATTTATTTACCATGCATTTCTTTCAATTATGTAGTTTCTACATATATTAAAATAAATGTATTACCCAAAAAGGTACGTTGCTTGAAGTGTATAATCAATGAGAATATATACATACTATATCTGTCATAGTTTGCTGGTATAATCCAAATAAAGTACCATTTAACAGGTAAAAAGTGAATAATTTGTATATTCACAGGGTATTTTGAAACATGATAATATAACAATTGTCACATTCAGTAATGTGTGAGAAGGGACGAAAACAGTTTAAAAAAACGAGCTTCCTGAAATTGATAAGCCAACACGCCTAGGAAATCCTTGTTACTCAGTGGTACTTTTTTATGCAGAAAAGGAAAGGCTGTTAATATGACGTTAAATTCTATTAACGCGTTTTAATCTTAGGTCTACTTGTCTTTAAAACCAAATTTCATCGGATAGTGATATGAAAATTATTTATCATATGTTTTGTAGTTGTCTCTAGCGATTGATGTCATAAGTATGTTTTACGTCTTATTCGGTCAGGTAATGAGATGTTTTTCCCTCTAAACGTAATATATTGTATAAACTTTAAAAGATAAATAAACGACACAATTGAGAAACAAAATTATATGTAAAACAATTGTGCTGCAGTGACTTGCAAAATTTTTAAAACACAAATATGTTGTATTTTTTATTTTATGTAAGCTGACGATATTGACATTGACAGTACCAACTTGTACAATTCCACGTGTTCAACGTGCAACACGATTAGTTCATGCTTTGTGATAGCTGCCTAATATAGACACATTTCTAACAAGCACACGGCTTCTTTTATCCTATTATGTTAAACGTACGAAAACTGAAATTAAAACTAAAATTTTGTCAAATCTGTTTGTGGTTTGATGTAGTGTTGAGCTATGGTTCAAGTCAGACGAACCATCGAGCACATGAAACATGAATATCTCGGTCTTATGATTCGCGTGCGCGAGGGTTCTAACTGGCACACCTCGATCTCAATCGGTAGGAACCACGCAAGCACAAGACAGTCACGCTGCTATATTTCAAAATATGAGACAGCATTTCGTCTTGTGAAATATGAAGCTGGCATGCCGTCTTAATTTTAGCATTTTGACACAATGAACTCTCCCTGAATCATTAAGATGGGATACCGTTGAATACGTTTTATAGACGGCATGCCATCTTCATAAGACAATAATTTCATGATAATTTTTAGACGGCATACCGTCTCTTTGTAACGAGACGGAAATCCGTGATGTCCCTGACTATATAAAGCATGTGAGTATGTTTATATTGTATTTTGTGAGCCTTGCCTTAATGCAGAATATTCAAAATCCCAACCCACACAAGCAATCACTATCATACAATCTCATTATTTATTCCTTGGCGCAAACAATGCTTGTTTATTTCAAAGTTGACGTTTTTTTAAATACGTTAGTGATTACTCTTATGGTAAATAGACACAACGTAATTCTAGATAGCTTGTTATTTTGTCATGACCTAATCTTTTGAATGTGTAAAGATGTTAAAATATACAATGATTTTTTTCACAGATTGTTCACATATTGAAAAGTGGAAGCTGAACTGGTATAAACAGAGCTTGTGGACAACACTGATGTGATAGTTTAACTTTCATACAGTTATAATTGTGTCTCAAATTTATTTTAGGACTTTGTTAAAAATGTATAGAAAGATAAATTATTGTTCATTGTTTTTCGATTAGTAAAAAACAAAATGACACAACACACCTTGAAAAAACAATTTGTATTATTGTTATTATTATTATATTGCTGCGAAGGGTGATGACCAATAATTATACAGTGAGGTCAGATCACGTGACTTAGAGCTCACAGCTATAGCTTAGAATTAATTTCTTGGTACTTCAAACTCCAGATCCAAGTGATATGTGTGTCCTTAACTAATCAAACATGACCATTTGATCTCGTGAGTGTAAAACTCAAATAAACATCCCTTGTTATGGTATTCTGTAAAAACTAACTATATGAAAACATTCAAGTTTCATATGTAAAAACACAACAACTAGAACAACATGGAATTAAAGTTTTGGGGGACACAGATTAGATAAATGTTCCAAGTCAAAACATAAATACATATGTTTTCGAAAATAGCTATGTTTTTCGAAAATCATTTATTTTTTTTACATACAGATACATTTTTACAAATGTGTGCCAAATGTTTTTCAATATGGATGAGCTTTAAAAATATTCTGACCGTTGAAACTTTAGAAAATAATTTTAGGAGTTGGAACAACATCGTTCTCATTGGATGGTATGGTATAAATGACGTGAGAAATACAGCTTCAAAATCATATCATCTTCATGTTATCCTTATTACATATACACGTACACAGAACAATAAATCGAAACTTCTGTTGCTCTCTATAATGGCTGTCATGCAATGTCAGTTACAGCTGCCAACTGATTGAGACATGAAGTACCCTCTCCTCTCAGTCGGATGATTGGGCTACTAGCTTTACCTCAGAGGAACAATTGTCAATAAAGGAAAATGTTAAATCTTTGGAAATATTTCACGTTAAAAAAGGTGACCATATCCAATAATTTCAAAATGTATCACCATTGATGATCTATCACTCTGATCAATATTCATTCATCATTCATTTTATAAACTGAAAAGAATTTGAGAGATTTGAAAGGAAGACGGTTATTCCATCCCATAAGAAACATCAGAGTCCCCGAGGATATAGTTCCGGTGATAGGTGATCAATATTGTCCTGTCTGCAGTTTATAACTGTTATTCACAGTGAGTGGCAGTTTCACATAGCTTCTGTACCAGTGGCATTAATAGACAGCTTACTTCCTGAACCAATCAACATATTGCCTCTGGTATTGTATTCAAAAGAGAGACTTTATTGACAATCAGTAAGTAAAAGAGCAAATTATGATTTATTATTTCATTTCTACAAATGTAATACTAGTGTTACAAATGAAAGAGATAAATGACAACAAGGACATAGCATAGCTTAAACATGACTCAAATTGAATAACTTCTATGCAATGTTGACATATTTCAACTAACCAAGTGTTACCCCAACCTATTATTGTAGCTCAAATTCATCTTCATTCCTCTCTTTTAAAGGGGCAGTAGCACGTTTTTTGCAAAATGTATTTTTTTTTCAAATTTCCCGTTTATAATGATAGTTTATATCATTTAAATAAACTTTAGAGGGTAAAACATCTTATTACACAAACCAATTATCTGTAATGGTAAAAACTATGTTGCGTATAAAGCAAAACTTGCATGGCGGCCATTTTATTGTGAACACAATTTATTATTTTGCATTACAAAAATTATTCCCATGGCTTTACCGAAACATGTACACTAATTTTAAACTTTATTTTCCGAAGAGAGAAGGATGTTTTACTATTGGTGAAATTATTTTTCAAATACATTTCATAAAACTTATTTGAGCGAAAAAACGTGTTACTGCCCCTTTAAAGTTGTCAATCAATAAAACAATAAAATTTGCCTTTTTATGTACAATACATCATTCTAAAAAGTTTATATTAAAAGTGACATATTATCAATAAATACATTGAAAATACCTGTTACAGTTACTTAAAAAATACTTTTCAAGGCATAGTTGATAGGTTCCAAGTGAAACATTTAAAAGAAATAATATTATGTTCTCTATATCGAACCTTATTCATAAACTAGCAACTTTCACTTTTCATTGAAACTCATTGAAGTATGTTTTACTTAAAATCTTAAGTATCATTATAAACTATAACATTTCTAGAAAGTGAACGTAAATGTTGACTTAAATGAATAAATCAGTGTCACAGGAGAGAGACTTTCTAACATTACCACATTGGTTGTGCAGACATTAATGTACAAACAGTAATAGATTTCCCGTAATAAGAAGAATGTCCCGTGTTATTTGAACCTTCTTCTAACCACTCATAATCGAGTATCCAGCAGAGAAACAGAAGAAATTTACCTTTGATCTTGATGAATCTGTTACGTTATCAACGTTGTCTGCAGGACACTGCCCATTATTTCCACCAGGGATAACTGTTATCAGATGTCATCAGACTATCTCTCTATGATGATACATAACATATCATTGCAGACAGATAATGTTTCACTTCACAAGAGTAAAATCTGATGAATTAAGTAGAGTTCAACTGATGACAGAAGTTGTTTAAGTTTTATTATATTTTATTTTTTCCAGACAACTGATCTCAGTTTCCATGAATACAGTGTTGCAGGTCATACATAATGTTGATAACTGAGTTTTATATATAAACTACACAAAAATAAAGAAAAAAAGAAAGGAACCCAATTGTAACTTTTGTCAACTCGTGTTGATATATTTGATATCAGAATACACTTGGGTGAGGTTCCCTATTTATAATGACGTGTAAATGTAATTCAAAGATAGACTCGAACAAACAATCATTTATGGTATTGTTCTTAATGCATGGTTTGAAGAAAAAAAAAATTGGAAACGATTTCTTAACTTTGGACATTCACTTATTGCAATCGAAACAGTTGTACAGTTCATGTGTATCTGCATTGCATTGAGGTTCTTTGAGGTTTCGTTGGTAAAATTAAGCACCGATTTGTGAAGCATATTAACAGTTGGATGAATATCTTTGACATGATGACACAGCTTCCGTCTTCTCTCTCTCCGTCTTTGTCTGCTTACATTAAGCGCAATACGATCCCGTCTATTTGTCCAAGTGATCAATGGACGTGGTGGTGTATTGTAAAGACCAATAAGATAGAATACCCCTCCTCTCATCAGGACACTTTGTGTCTTACTAGATGGATGAGAACAGAGAATCATTTTGGGAATATATTTGCCTTCCGCCCAACATATCATATCGTCATCAACTACCATCCCACAAATTGCAACGAGGTCTGTTCGATACCATATCGTCCTCTCTTCATAGGTGTGAAGGGAGGTTTTGATGATTGAACAAAGTAGCATATCGGTTACAAAGTAAAAGTGGCTTTTGTATATATCTAAATATTTACCAGCCAGCGTACAATAATAAACATTTGATTTGCTCCAAACAAAATTTGTTGTATATGCTTTAAGTATTTGGACAAAATTAACAAATCATGAACTTTTAGTCCAGATCCTTTGAATACGTATCTACGTCTCTTGCTTCCTTTTATACCCACAATGAGAAATTCAGAACGGTCTGTTTCAGGAGCTTTGCTTTCAATGGTCCTTCTGATTGAGTCAATCACTGTTTTCTGTAGTATCAAAAAAGTAGGGTCCTGCCAAACCTCCTTGCAAAGTCTTCTGTCTCTACATCATGCACAGGACAAAAAGTGGTGGAATCCATTGGCCGGATCCGTTCGGATTCTTCCGTATTTCCCAGGATCCGCCGAAATTTGGGAGAATCCGGAGGGATCCGGCAAATGGATTCCACCACTTTTTGTTCAGCGATGGTGGATACAACCCGCAGTAGACTCACATCCAATAATGCATTGGATTACAGCTCTGTGAATCTTTAGGTGTAATTTATGTTCATTCCATTGATATTGTTTTCTTTGGAAAAGGTAAAAGTGACCATCACGCAAATGCATGTAACAATATTTTTAATATTCATTTCAACTAATTTCGGGAAAACACAGTTCGAGCCACCCTACCTCTATGATTTGAGATACTGCTCAGTGCTGGCCGGGTCTTTTAACTTAAAAATCTAAGGAGTTTCCTGGTTATCCCAAAAACATAAACATTAATTTAGGACTTAATTTATAATATATACATATGAAAATACGTTGAGTTGACAGTATGTGTAAATATTTAAGATATACATAAATCAATAGATAATGTGAGATTTATGTGCATTCCTCTTGAAGTGTCATTTGGGATGATTAATATTTTTTATAAGCTTTACATATTGTATTTGGCGAGCTAAATACATAGTGTTCTTAATGGAGTATGTTTGCCATTCCTTTTGCACAGAAATGGTGGACAACGTTTATTTCAATGTTGAATGTTTGATATGTGATATGCGTTATTATTAAACTTCCTTGTTATAGAACCATTAATATGAATTACATTGTGTACAACTTGTTTTCCACTTTATTTTATCAGGATAGTAGACATCCTTGGTCCCGCCAGAGGCACGGCAACTTCGTCTGCAGTAGAGAACTGTTCTATTGTTCTACTGTTCTAATTATTCAAATTACTTGCCATGAACAAATCATATCAAGTGTGATGACATCATGTTCACAATTATGCACAATGATATGACATAACCTTATTGGAAATAGAATGATAGTACTTTGTTGACAGATGTTCATTTCGTTGAACATTAAATAAGAATGCTTTTGATAATAAATATATCTCTCTCTCTTGATTTCGAATATGAACAGTCCTGGGTATCAGCAAAAAAATAATCGGCAACTCAGATGACATGAGCTGTGAATCTATTGGTAGCCTAGATTAAACATAGTAAACAGTTAATCAGTATTATATGACATCGGCAAAAACCCTTTGTTGATGGAACATGACACGTTTCTTCTGATGCCGGAAGTGATTCCATAATTGAACATATTATATGTTCTTGATGTATTTGAGAAATGACTTCAATGTGTTATTGTTTATCATATACGTGTGATGGTATTTTTTTATGAATTAACAAATGTCATCAAACCAGTAGATGTAGGTCACATCACAAACATAATTCCTCCCTAGACCTCATGGATGTGTTACAGAAACCTCGGTTTTAAAATATTAGTGATTGTGTTGAGTGTCAATTAAAGTGGATGGCAAGTTATACTATTTAAATAATCAAAACATGTACGGCTCTCTCCTCAATTTAATTTCTACACAATTCGTTATTCATTCGATACAAATTCTCTGCATGATATCAAACAGCAACTTTTACTTATTCAGAAACTCATTCAAATATGTTTTTCTTAAAAAAACATAAATGTCTTTTTCAATCAACTTCTGTATGAGAGACACATTCTAGAAAGATAACGTGCACGTTGATCAATTACACAGGAAACAGACTGTCTATCATTACCATATATGGTGCCATATTTCTGGTAGATAGAAGTGTCAGCAGATAGAAGTGTCATCTGCTCGTTGCTTTATTCAGTTGAAGCCAACATCTCTTTTTGATACATTAGAGCATTAGCTTCTAGATATATCACTCTGTTATTTGATTATCTAGCAAAGAACAGTTATTGATAATAATAATATTATTATTATAATAATATTATAATATTATCATTAAACCCTTTTTTATGTAAATTTAAATGTAGTATTTGGTAACACCATTACTTAATGGAATGGTGTAACCTGCGAGCATCGGCTGGAACTAGCGAACCATGGGTGATACTACGCTGGAATTCAGTGTAGCATTGTACCCAAACCTTACTGCGTGTAAAACAGTTCTCCACTGCAGACAACGTTGCCGTGCCCCTGGCGGGATTTGAACCCCAGACCTCTTGATCCGAAGCCGAATGCGCTTACCACTGCGCTATCCCGGCCCCGCTAGAATTATGGCAGGGAGAAAGCCCATAATGCCATGTGGCTATGCATTGCGGTGAATCCTGCGAGCATCGACTGGATTAGCGAACCATGGGTGGTACTACGCTGAGTAGTGTAGCTCTGCACACAAACCTCTACTGCAGACAAAGATGCCATGCCGCTGGTGCGATCCGAACCCCGAACCCCTTGATGTGAAGCACAACCTGCTAACCACCCGCTAAAGGCATTGATAAGTTGAATATATAGGAATAGCAACATTTCCGATAACATCTTTTTTTTGAATGAATATTATCTCACAATTGTTAAAATGCTTTTTTATTACTTTTATGTATATACTGGATTCCACTTTGGTTTCCCCTCAATGTACACGACGAAGCAATCCTTGGAATTTATTTATTGACTTTGTTTGATTTTAACAAGTGTGATACTAAAGTAAAGTCAAATATCAACCAATTATTATTGCATTACATTGTTATGTTATTGTTGAAATACGATTAATGCATTTGATGTATTACCAGTATTCTCCATTTTATAAGACTTAATATTCCATAAACATGAAATACATATGGTCTGTCAGTTCTCAATGTTTTCTTGTCACACAGAGGATGTTGTATTCTGAGTAGACTTCGTCTGAATAAGGATATATCTTAGAAATCATAGTTATCAGTAGAACAAATGAAAGACAACCACAGTGGATTCAATTATATGACCGTTATTTAAAGGTTTGTTTGAATGCTGCCAAGAAAGTATCAGGAAATGATCAGAGATGTTGTACAATGATTACATTTGATCATCTTTAGTAACGTTTTGTTGGCGTATAAGGCAATATTAAATCAGAACGGAAAATACACAAAAGTATCATCTCATCTCATACCCATGTACATGTGTGCTATTGATCCGAACTTTTCATTGGGAAAGCACAACAACATAACGATTTCTTCTCCATCATTCTGATTTCATGAGTTTATATTTATTGTATTTTAATTTTATAGATATTTCGGAAAACAGAAATGTGTTAGGTCTATGAAGCGCATTTAGAAGTGGCATACATAAGAACATAACTATTTTCTGCATAACAACATCTTTAATGTGAAAATCAGATGGAATGTTTCACCTGATGAAGGAGTGAGTATATAATATTTCGGAACGTCATGTATTTTGACATGAATAAACTTTTTATCCAGGATAAATCTCCCTGTTCTTAGACATCTGTGTGTTTAATTCTGTGAAAATATTAATAAATTCGTTATCTCATATGTCTACATCCCAGATTGTTATTTCAATCATGTTGTTCCATATTCGTAGCAAAGAACTAGTCATTTCTTTAGTTTGGGCACAAATTGTCCAACTTATAAAATCCCCTCCATAATATTAACATTTCATATTTACATTATTAATACAGTCAGAATGAAACAATATAATACAAAAGATACAGAAAATAGAAGTAATGAAAATGATTCTGTATTTATTTTACAGTGACGCTGTAGAAACAAGTGCAATCCAACAATAGAATAAATGTGTGTTTCAAGCAGATATAAAACATCATTCTGCTATTCAGCTGAGCTGTAAAAGTTATTGTCACATTTCAGTCTATCCAGAAAAAAATTGTTCATCTGAAGTGTATAGTTCATGCCTAAACTAAAACTTTAGGGTATTAATTGATATAGTAAGGGCATTAAATTATCTGATTAAATTAGAATGTGGATATCTCATAAAAGGAAGAAGTATTAGACCTTCTTTTTAAAAACGATAAAGTTTTAAACTCAAATTGATGCTTTACTTTTTCTGTGTACACTTACAAAACAGAGCAACACAAAGACAAACAGAACTAATCTTTACAATCATACGCAAGTTGTTATTGTGCAATCAAAGATGTATCGGTTTATTTAGAAGCAAGAAGTGATATGTATAAAAAATATAACATTCACAACAACAACAACTTGAGAAGACCTGTCTATCATTACTTGAATGTTTGATAGTGGATTACAGCGTTATACCAATGCAATTGCTGAGTCTAGTAAGACTAGCCTAATGATGTATGTTGGAGAACCATTTAAGCTTTAGATGTACATGTACCATGTTGTCAGTAGTTACAGGGGAACCGTTAATATGTCATGTAACACCAAGACAACATATTACACACACTCACTATTTACCTAGAGATTGTTTCGTCTGAATGAGATTGTTCACGTCACTGTAATGTCAAAGTTAGGACTCACTTTCAATCAGATTATTAAGTCAGGACATGATGGTGTCATGTTATTGTTCATTTCACTTAGGAATGAAACATGGTACTTTTCTTTCTTGGAATAATGTATCTTGTAAGACAAGTCAGTATACCTACTTGACCTTGACCATCATCAGAAAATGTCTTTGATGAAGGATATAATAAAATGTCCTACACAATCATTGTATTAAATAACTCCTTAACGTTCAGGTTATTTCTTAGTTGTGATGTTAATGTACTTTTATATATATTATCCTTACACTGAAAACTTTTTGCTATGTGTGAATTGTGTCTAAAAACAGAAGCAAAGTAAGCGTGGCTCTCATATTAAAAATATCAACAACATCGACCCCAAATGGGGCATAACTAATGTATGTGGCTTCCAATCAGAAGAAAGCTAAGAAGTAGATAATGGTTTATGATCCTTAAAATTGATTAGACTAAGTATATAGATATAGATGAAATAGACATTTCAAAACGTTGTCCACTAACATTTTTGTGGAAAGGTGACTAATTGGCTTCACAAATTAAAAAAAAATATCATATTAAACGAGATCGAGCTATACATTATATACTACAGGACAAAGGAAACGATGTAAACATAAATTGAGATACGTGCAGTCAAGAATGACTTCAAATGAAATTAAAGGGGCAGTAGTACATGTACGTTTTTTTTGCTCAAATGAGTTGATGAATTGTATTTGAAAAATAATTTCACCAATAGTAAAACATCCTTCTCTCTTCGGAAAACAAAGTTTAAAATGAGTGTACATTTTTCGGTAAAGCCATGGGAATAAATTTGTTTGTAATACAAAATAATAAATTGTGTTCACAATAAAATGGCCGCCATGCAATGTTTGCTTTATACTCAACATAGTTTTTACTACAGATAATTGGTGTGTGTAATAAGATGTTTTACCCTCTAAAGTTAATTTAAATGACATAAACTATCATTATAAATGGGAAATTTGATAAAATACATGTTGCAAAAAACGTGCTACGGCCCCTTTAAACTAAACTAGGCGAGATCGGTACGTGATATATGACCTTTGCTTTTTCATAATGTTTTCCAGCAATGATGTGTCAACAAATTAAATTCAAAGAAGGTAAATTTTGTTAACATCATCTCCATCAAATTAATTTCAATACTTTGTCAATTTCAAGTTAAATATTCAAAATATGGTACAGTCACATTATATACAAAGCTTGACATTGTATTTATGTTTTGTCAGTAGAATGTGTACTAGTTCTTCTTACGAAGCGCCATAACTAATACTGTTATTTGTCTATCGATTGCAAAGAAAATACAGTCCACCGAACACTAGTTTTCATATGCCTTTGCAACAACGATTTAATAATGCTTGCTAGGAATAATATGTGTCCAGCGGGAAAATAAATTGCCATGCTACATTTTTGTCTAGACAAAGGAGGCTTTTCTCTTAAAACAGTTATTTCGCTTTTTATTAATCACCACCCATCATGTCATAAATAATATATTTGGTCTGTGTAGCCATTTTGTCTTTCTGTTATGATATAAGAGAACATACAACATGCAATGCTAAAGTACATCTATCATTGAACAAATAAAATTACGTCATGCTAGTTAATGTATCAGGAAATACTTTTGCATGCCATCATGAAAAAAGGGATTAATGCTGATTTCATTATATGAATGGTTAATTTGTCGAGAAGAGACCCATATTCTAAATCTTGTAATAGATTTTCGACCCAATATCGTTTGATTACCTTAAGAAAATCATTTCTCTGAATCAAAATCAGTAGGAACTATTAAATAACACGTCTGGCTTCGAAGGTACAATGTTGAGTTAAAAACATGCCCAGAAAAGGTTGACATCAATATGCAGTCTTGGTGAAATTTTCATTAACAAAACCTACATGTATATTCCTGGGCAAAAGAAATATGCACTCCATGTTTAAATTTTATGTTTGATTACGTCATGTATTTCAAAGCCAGTATTCACAGTACTGGCCACTATGTCCAGTTTCATCCATTTGTCATATTGTGATTTATGAATATACACCAAGGTGTTCACCGAGTTCACACATAATCATTTCTCGAGGAAATTGTTTTCATGTAATATCACCAGACACATTAACATTATTCCACATCTCCTTCAGTGGTCACTGGAGGATGAGCCATGTTTCATGTCAAACGACGCTATAAAGGTGATATGGGAATATGTATCCAACAGGAAAGACAGATGTTGTCTGAGATAGAAGAAATATGTAAGTGAGACGACATGACAGTCACCAATAGATAGTTGAACTGGACAAATGTCAGTATTCATCATCTAAATTGTGAAACATGATACATGATATTGGGGAGGAAGTAGTTCTTAAAGGGTATTTTCTTTAGGTCATCATCTTTTTTTGTACATGAAACATTAGAATATTTGTACCCACTATGGCACATTTTCATGATTGGAAACTTGAGACAATACTTGTTCAAATCAATTCTGTTATCACCCATATGAGGTTGTTATATTTTTGAGAAACGAAAATGATAGGTTGAAACGTAAAAGTTTTTTAAAGAATAAGTCAAAAATTTTCCCTCATCGGTATGTTTTGTGTAAAGGGTAAATCAATTATTGGATATTCGACGATTGCGATGGTGTTATTTTGTTCTCAATCACCCAAACACACATTTTCCTAGCGCACATACTAAATCATTTTGTATGAAAACAGAATTGATCATGCTGAAATCCTTGTTGAAAGCACGGGGCAATCATAATCATAAAGGATTGAGTAGAAAATTAAGTTTGTATTCACCACATCTTAGTTGTGTACAATAGTGTCTCAATAAGGTGGCCATACCACTTCCCAATAGTATTTGTCCATTCACAATATGATGATTTGTTATGTTCTAATTCGATTCTCTCAAACGAACATAAAATATTTACTTTCTAAAACATACTCATATAATGGGTAATGTCTACCGCAGCCTCGAGGCGAGCAGGTTTATTTCCGATATTATACTGTACAGTGAAGGATTGAAGTGAATGCGACTTCGGCAGTTGCTGGGTCCGTAGTTCATCCGAGGGTCGGGTATGACACGCATACACTGAGCAGTCCGAACGCATGAAGGTCTAGACATCCGACCCTGATGCGGGGAAGTACATCCATCAGTAAACACAGGGAGAAGCTGTGAATAAAAACAGAAACTTGGACGGTTCAGTGTCCTCAAACAAAATCTTGTTCTTCATCATGGAAACATTCATAACTTTACTTAAAGTAGATACGCCCATATGTACAAAACTGAACAATCATTTGTCATGGAATTGATAAGTCCGTGTTGATACAAATGCATCATGTCTCTGCCAAACGCTTAATATACATACATAAACGTTATACTCATCTTAAACAAATCCAAAGCTGACGTAATATCCCCAGTCCAATCGACGGGGCCCGAAGACCAAACAGCATGGCAGCAATCCAATCAGCGTTGTCCCATGTCCAAACGGCGTTGCCCAATGTCCAATCGGCGTTGCTCCTAGTCCCATCGGCGTTGTCAAAACTCTACTCCGCATCACCTAGGCATCACTATTTGGCACCATAACAATGACACTTGGCTGCAACACATTGCCACTGCGATCCATCGCGTTGCCACTCTCCGCAATCGCCTTGCCGCTATCCACCATCGCCTTGCAACTACCCACCATCGCCTTGCCACCGTCCACCATCGCCTTGCCACCGTCCACCATCGCCTTGCCACCGTCCACCATCGCCTTGCCACTCTCGATCATCGCTTCAGCAGCATTGCCACTAACCACCGTTACCATGCCACCAGGCGTCATCGCCTTGCCACTCGGCACAAGCAGCATTGCCACTAACCACATTTGCTCTGCCACCCGGCGCCATGGCCTTGCCACTCGGCGCCATCCACATATCCACTTATCAGCGTTGCCATTCGGCCCCAACACAATTGCCACTCGGCATCATGACTCTGCCTCTTAATACTCAGCACATACATACGTAACATCAAACCACTGTATGCCACATCAATGTTCCCGATGTCACATGATATAAACATGCATACACTATTAAACCAACTGTTTCACACAATCTTACGGATCTCACAATAGATACATACACATAAAGCAATTGTATTACACCTCAACCTTACTGATGTCATACAGCATAAGCATGCATACACATTATGAAGCAACTGGTTTCACGCAGCCTTATGAACGTTACAAATAAAGACGCATACGCATTATGAAGCAACTGGTTTCACGCAGCCTTATGAGCGTTACAAATAAAGATGCATACGCATTATCCAACATCAGCCTGCGATGTCACTCGACATAAACATGCATACGCATTATAAAGCGACTTGAATCCAGAATCGCGACACCGCCTCTCAATACTCGGCACCGATGAGCACCGATAAACATGCATACGTGCCGTAACCACTGCATACCACATCGTCCTTTACGATGTCCTAAGAAATAAATACGGACACACACTATAAAGCAACCGTTTCATACAGTATAAATGAACTGTTTCATACACGCTTACGTCAGACGACAAAAACATGCATAATCAATGGAACCGTTTCACATATCACTCTTAAACTGATGTCAAACGGCATAGCAATATGCATACATATCAAAGCAACTATTAGACACCTCCTTACCGAAGTCACAAGACACACAATTCGCATTATCAAAGCAACTGTTTCACACAGCCTTACTGATGTCAAATAAACATGCACACGCATTATCAAAGCAACTGTTTCACACAGTATTACAAATACGTAAACATCCCAAGCATTACCACTCTGCATCAGTGTACTGCCATTCAGAATCGCGGCACTACCTCTCAATCCTCAGTACCGAAGTCACTCGACATAAACATGCATACGTGATGTAACCACTGTATACCACATCGTCCTTTACGATGTCATAAGAAATAAATACGGACACACACTATAAAGCAACCGTTTCATACAGTATAAAGGAACTGTTTCAAACACGCTTACGTCACACGACAAAAACATGCATAATCAATGGAACCCTTTCACATATATAACTCTTAAACTGATGTCAAACGATATAGCAATGCACATATCAAAGCAACTATTAGACACCTCCTTACCGAAGTCACATGACAGACATTACGCATTATCAAAGCAACTGTTTCACACAGCATTACACATACATAAACATCACAAACATTACCATTCTGCATCAGTGTATTGCCATTCAGAATTGCGACACCGCCTCTCAACACTCGGCATCGATGTCACCCGACATAAACATGCATACGTGCCATAACCACTGTATACCACATCGTCCTTTACGATGTCACATGAAATAAATACGGACACACACTATAAAGCAACTGTTTCATACAGTATAAAGGAACTGTTTCATACACGCTTACGTCACTCGACAAAAACATGTATAATCAAAGCAACAGTTTCGCATATCAGTCTTACTGATGTCACACGGCATAACAATGCATACATATCAAAGCAACTATTATACACATCCTTATCAAAGTCACTCGACGCACATGCATACGCATTATCAAAGCAACTGTTTCACAAAGCCTAACTAATATCACAATGCATAATCATATGAACGTATTATCGAAACAAGTGTATCAAACATCAGTCTTACCGATGTAACAATAATTAAACTTGCATCACATAAACAAAGCAACTATTTCATGCATCACACTTACCAATGACACATTACATTACCTATAACCAAACCGACTATTTTACAAATCAGCCGTACTAATGTCACATTACACACATGTCTATGTACGATCAAGGAAACTATTTCACGCGTCAGCCGTACTGATGTCACACGACAAACATGCATTACGTATAATAGAACTACTCCATTCCACATAGCTGTAAGAACAAGCATACATATTCTCAAAATTGTATTACACATTCCACATCAGCTCAACCCATGTTATACAACATGCTTAAACATTCTTTCAAACTAATATGTATGTCTTCCTCCACATCACCTTTACCATTACAACGTGACATAAACGTGCACTCGACTTATCAAACTTTCTCATTCAAAGTCATACTCAATGACAATGACCTGTAACGTAAAGAGCATTCCCAATGTAACCTGCCATCAATCGTACATGCATTGTAGTACAAAACCTCAATAACCTCGCAGATATCAATCGACCTCAACATAACTTGAATATGCATACGCATCATGAAATAGATCATCGCATCAGTCACACCGATGTCAGACGACTTCAATTAAACATGCACTCGTAATATTGAACATTTTCATTACACTCCCAATGACACGTGACCTTCAGATTGTACCACATCAAAAACGCTATATCACACAACATCATTATTATATCACATGTAAACATTCACCCGTATGATCAAAATCTGAAGACGCACCTGCTTTGGGAGAAACTTTGCCAAAGTGCAAGCATTACCACAAAGGTGAATACACTTACATACTGAACACAGTTGTTAAAATCAATGAATCGGAACCATGCTCGCCACAGAAAGCGTAGACCTCGAATGAAGAGACAACTTCTTCAACCTTCTTTATAACCTCTGCCACGTGAACACACACGCACGTCCTTCCCGTGCATTGAATGCACCTGCCTGCGGTAGAAATTCTATGCTACCGTATTTACCATAAGTAAATTCATTTATGTTCTAATTCGATTCTCTCAAACGAACATAAAATATTTACTTTCTAAAACATACTCATATAATGGGTAATGTCTACCGCAGCCTCGACTTAATTAAAAGAAAGGGCAAATAAATGACAGGGAAAAGACTGATTAAGGAACCGTAGTAATCATTTCTCCGCATTCGCAACTGAAAATATCACAATATTTCTACTTCAGCATACCTTCACCTTACGTTTAACAAATACAAATATATATCATCGACAATTCTTATTTTTCATTCATGAACGCAACACACAGGTTTATATCTTGTACTAGCGACGTCGGGCAAATGTACAAAGGTGACCCTACTCTGCGAGCAGCATATCGTCGTATTACCGTAGTCTTCTTGGGTTTAGTGTGGCCAAAATTAACTTCCGCTAACAATTGTTGTCGAAATTGAAACAAGATTTAATTAACTTATTTACTGAAAAAGAACAAACAGAACTAGTCAATTGTCACCTGCTGATGTCGCGTGAAGTGACACATCGCAACCAGTGTCCACAAATCCAGATTCTAGAATTAGAATTTGAAGAGACGCCTCCACACATTGTATCTTCTAAGGACTCGCACCTCACTACTGAATCATGTTTTGGATTCACTGTCACCATCTAAATTCATCTCCTTAAATTCTCGTAGATATAGATAGAATCTAGTCATACGTTGATGCTCTCATGACAGATAGCCATACATAGAAGGATAGAAAGTCTCGTCGTAAAATCAATGAATCGGAACCATGCTCGCCACAGAAAGCGTAGACCTCGAATGAAGAGACAACTTCTTCAACCTTCTTTATAACCTCTGCCACGTGAACACACACGCACGTCCTTCCCGTGCATTGAATGCACCTGCCTGCGGTAGAAATTCTATGCTACCGTATTTACCATAAGTAAATTCATTTACTACATTTTTTCAAGATTGTCTCAAGATTGTCTGTGTAGATACTATAGATGTAAAAATGTATACATCTAGAATGAGTTTATATTAATTCAGGAAGATTACCTTCTTGAGTGAGTCATGTGTTAAAGGGGCAGTAACACGTTTTTTTCAAATTTCTCATTTATAATGATAGTTTATTACATTTATATTTACTTTAGAGGGTAAAATATCTTATCCTATCTCATGTAGGAAGAATGTCGATCCCTGATTGGTCCACGTGACCATTAACAAATATCGATAAACACCGAAATACGGGTTGATAAATCTTCCTGAGGGTGATAAATGTTGTATATACAACAACATGATTAAAGGATTCATCCACGTCAATCATTCCATGTCGCGTGACAAAAGTTAAATGTCATAGTTTGTCGATCCATCAGCTATTTTCTGTAAAAAACATTCTTTGTTTTTTTAATGGCTCGTTGGATAAACACTAAGGCGGGTCTGATGAATTACAATGTTACACTCCAATGAATGTTATAACTTATATTATTAGACAAATCAATTATCGGTAGTGGTAATAACTGTGTTGAGTATAAAGCAAAAATTGCATGGCGGCCGTTTTATTTATTTTATTAAAAACGATTCCCGTGGCTTTACGGAACCATATTCACTAATTTTTTTAACTTGATTTTCTGAAGAGAGAACGATGTTTAACTTTTCGTGACATTATTTTTCAAATACACTTCATCGACATATTTCAGATAAAAATCGTGCTACTGCCCCCTTTAAGATCACACTCACTCGGAAAACCTCGGCAAACATCGGCTTTCTTCGAGTTAAACCGGATGTTAGCTTTCATGTGAGTCATTATCGCTATGAGTAAAATGTTGATTCACTATATCCAGAAGTTACTTTTTATTATTATATTCAAATAATGTTAATTTATATGACTAGACTTGAACCAATTTTTATTTCAATGTGCTATTTCATTTTAAAAAAATACTGGGTTTTTTTCTATTTCACTCGAAAATGATAAATATGTTGTTTTACTAGAAATGTTATCGTCTTTATGTTTTACAAAATGAATATTTACTCAACAAAATTATACTGAAATAAATGAATAGCAAACAGTAAACCAGACGGTAACTCATGTTGACGGATTCAACTGTAGTATTTGAAAACTTTATTTTTTATTAACTGCCCAGCAGACTGCATGTTTAAGTTCATCAAACAACTTGTTTTTCTTCCCACTTTATTTTTCTCTATGGGTTTGCTGATTGATTCGGAAACAAATCTAACGTTAACTATATGGTATAAGTATCTGTATTTATTCCCAATGAAAACAGGAATCTGTGAATGTCTGTTTGATACACGCCAATGTATGCCCCATTGTTCTATCAACACATATCAGCATCATTTGATTGTGTATCCAAAATAAACAATGATTGCTGAATCCATCGGTCTCTGTGTAAGATTGATATTCTAAATTGTTCAAAGAAATACTTTTCAGGGGCAACTAACAAATCTCCTATTCAGACCAAATGCTAGTAAAGACAACTAACAAATTGAAATTATGCCAAAATTGGATAATTTGCATTCTTCAGCGATAAAAGTTTACCCAAAGCACATAATTACAGATTGCTGTTTTCATCTGATGCTAAATATCTTATTTTCTGAAATAACTAGTGAGTTTGAAGTATGGTAATTTTATATTAAGAAGCAAAAGTTTTTGTCAAGATCTTTACCAAGATGTGTCTATATCTATTTTCAAATCTAAAGTGATTTTTCACGTGTTAATCCTGTCAATTAAAATATTTAACATTAATGAGGTGTATATGATATACTATTCACGGTGTCCAGCTTCAAACAACTTGACAGTATTGGCGTTCTTTATGTTCATTTGAGTGATGATTTACAAAATATATTGATAGTATAAGTTTGGCAGTCAAAGAATGTCAATTTATAAAATGAATTAGAGATTGATTCTAACTTTCTTCCTGTCAATCTCTTTTTAGTATTATTTAACCCTTGTCCTGCTACCCTTTAACTGCTACCATGGGCCTAAGAGGCCCTAGCACACCCAAAGGTTTTCACTTGCAAAGGAATCACTGAACAAGGTTCCTATGTACACCAATTGCTAGATGACAGAGATAAGAAACAATTCAGAGACTTCAGTCAACACTTAGAGCTCAAGGGTAAGTATGTATTATTCAAACTTAGTCTTACTGATTAACTACCTTTTCTATATTTGAAGATTTTACGATTTCTGAATACTATAAAATGTCGTTTGTCAAACTCATGAATATCCCTTTTTAATATTGGAACTAAGTTAAATCAAATGCAAATTTATAATATTTTAAGGATATTGAAGCCGGTATAGTCACTCCATTCATGATACATATCTTATTTCTTCAAGGTTTCGTTGTCAATCTGAAGCAATTCGAGACCACCAGTGTAAAGCTCCAAGGTCCAAGTATACATAATATAAGAAGAGAATCATCAAGCCATATTAATACAAATGTACACAATGAAAGAATAAAATCAAAATTCTATCATATGAGTATTCAGTTATTTTTTTAAAAATTGACAAAAAGAGGATTTAGTGACATGAATTATGTAACAATAGAATTTGAACATAGAAATCTGCTCAAATAACAGAGAACATTAGAGAGAATCTGCTCCTCCGTTAGAGATTTAACACTAAACTAGGGTCAATCCATTTGACAGCTGCAGTTCTGTTTCTGGAACTTCATCTGTGAAAATATTATCTGCAATCACATTCCGATTGGTTCGATACAATGGACGACAAAGATCAAGAGTTATGACTCTCCACAATGTAATTTGTCTGCTCCCTCCTTTTCCCAAATAAGGACTTGGAATCAACTCTCCAGGAACATTTAATGTCATACTTATCAGACTTCACTGGCATATACAATTCAACATCTTCCACGGGAAGGCCCAAGCTAGCAGGACAGGGGTTAAGGAAGTATGATGATCCTTACACACGCAACTGAAGAATGCAATAACGAGAAATACACTGTAAGAACCCGTTGATTAAGCTCAGACTTATCCACAAACCACTTGCACATATTTCTAACACTGTACAGTTAACAACAATGGACTACATGACTATATTATAATGTTACTAAGATATTTCTGTTTATTATATGACGAGCAATGAAATACTGGGATTTATCAGTGAAATAAACTGTCTATCAAGCTACAATGAAAAAAGCTTATATGTTCACTGCGAACAGTGACTGATATAATTTGACGTCATAAAACAATGGTCTCTCCCGCGGCGAATTGGCTTATGACGTCATAGCGTTGCTGTGGAGACGGGCTGTTCCCAGCGGCCTTTTGCCGAGAAAACGACCCTTTTTGGATGTAATTACAAGGATAACATCATATAATAAATAGAATATCCGTCAATTCTTGTCAAATACCATGTTTATCTTATCTTGTGAGGTAGAAAAGTTATATATTTTCACTCGTGGCTGCGTCAGGAAAAGGCAGATATCCTATGCAGAAATAATTGACAATTAATCATTTTACAACTTTTCAATCTTAACCTATGATTTCCATTGATATTGTATTGTTTAGCAACACTAATGCTCAGAGTATTCAAGGTTTTGAAGTGACGTCTTCAGTCTTCTACTTCTTCATGCGCATGCTTAGTCTCGTTTTCGTTCAGTGTGTCGTATGTGCCCTGTTTTACGGTATTGGCACAGGACAGTCTCATGTGGTCTTGGCAGTTTACTGTCATTATTAAACAGCAAGAAAAGAACCGACAACGTGTGTTTGTGCGATTTGCAAATCATTTTTGTTTCAGATTGAATAACTCTTTAGCTACAGCTTGTAATATTATTGTAGTCCGATGACATACCCCGGGACTTAGTACGGCCCGTTCACACTCTGCCGAATTTGACAAAAGATGGAAACACGATTTTGAAAATGTTCAAATTTGCAAAGCAAAGCAATCGAGCCATTCGTAAACGCATCTTAAGCATTCGTTTGGTCATTGGTGGAGTTCATCTCTCTTCGGCAGCAACATCAGGAGAGCAAGCAAAATATTTGGCATGTCAGGTTGATGAATGGTGCAATCGTGTCCTCATCGTGCACTTCGTAGGATTATCGAGATGCCATCTTACTATCCGTATCATCATCGCATTTGCCTTCGTCTGTCCATCGGGACCATAGAGCAGTTTTCACATGCGAAGGTCATACGAAAGTAACAAGACGATGACCGAAGTCAAGAGAAGGCAACGCGACACCATTCATACCTCGTGATACAAAGAATTCGCATGATGACAACTCGCTGTCGTATTGACTAGGTGGCGAGGGCATTTACTATATCAATAGCTTTATATCAGAATGAGGAATGTAAAGATATATAGTATATTATATACATGATATTACGTATTATAACCTCTAGTAAGTATTGAATCTATTTATACTGTAGTTCTATTGTGATAGCATCGTAATGCTAACGATTGTTCTACGCAAGTATCAGGGTTGAAGGTGGTCGCATTGCCTTCTTATGACAAACGGGAAGCAAATTGTTTCCATTTATGGCGATTGTACCAATGGACAGACGACTATAATACAATAACAACAAGAAGTAACAATACGGCATCTCGATGGCTGTGCGAACGTAAAGATTGAGACACGTGTTCACGAACATGAAGATTCGTACGGGTTTTAAGAGTATTTCAGTCTGATTAAAATCGACGGTTTTCCGAGGAATAAAAATTTTACAAAAGTGCATCTACCAGGATACGATATCGTTCAGAGGCTTCCTCGCCAAACAGTATGATAACAGCCCGTAGACTCCCATGTTCTGACGCAATTCAGTTAACCAATCACAAGACGTCCAAAAAAAGATTTTGGTGCCAAAAGCTAAGGGCAGATAACTCCAAACAGCTATCCTTTTGTCTGTTCCGAATGCTTTCAAAACAGCGACTCTTTAAAAACTATTATGTGATTGGTCAGCTATTCGACTGGGCTTTGGCTGCGCTGAACTGGTACGGAACACGTGCCCATACTGGTTGTTCTCAGATCTTGTGGCGAGGATTCTACAGAACATATTTGTATCCTGGAAGATGCATTATTTTGCAAATTGTATTCCTCGTAACTAGGTCGTTTTAAATCAGACTGAAGAGTATTTAAACGTGCACAGATTTTCCAACATCCGCCGATGGTGTATCCGAAGCCGAAAAAGTGAATTTGAATGGGTCACGCGTTTTCCTCATAGCATTGCAACTCCCACTAGACCGACCATGGTTTCAGCAAGTATGTTGATTACATCTTTGCATCATTACTCAGTTGTCCTGCTAATGATATAATTAATTCACTAGCTGACCCAAAGTGGAAATGGGATAGTTGGAATCGTAGGAAATCAAAATATTTTATAATGTAAGTTTTAAAAATTCAACAAAATCAAATAAGAGTTAATCAATTTAAAAAAAAAAAAATCGTGTATGTACATTCAAGTCAAGTCAAGTCTTTTATTCGCACGAAGGCCATATACAAGGATACATATATACAGTAGTAGATACACAGCATATAAATATATAATCTATTGATATATATATTTGAGGGACCACCTGTGGAATGTGGAATGTAAACATGCCTATCCGACAGTCTGATTAAAATAAACGGTTTTCCGAGGAATACACATTGCAAAATTGTGCATCTACCGGGATACAAATTCATATCGTTCAGAGGTTTCCTCGCAAAACATCTGATAACAGCCCGTAGACTCCCATGTTCTGACGCAATTCAGTTAACCAGTCCCAAGACGTCCAACAAAAGCTAGGAGCAGATAACTCCAAACAGCTATCCTTCCGTCTGGCCGGAATGGTTTCAAAACAGCGACCCTTTAAGAACTCTGACGTGATTGGTCAGCTATTTGACTGGGCTTTGACTGCGCTAAAATGGTTCGGTGTTCTCAGACCTTGTGGCGAGGAAACTACAGAATCTGTTCGTATCTCGCGGATCGGTAGATGCATCATTTTGCAAATTTTATTTCTCGGAACAACGTCGATTTTAATCAGATTGGCCTATCCGACAGTAAAAACTGTAGCACGCACTGCTATGATGACTGCCAAACTAGATACATCCGTAAGTTATGTTATCACTTACCGTATGTAAATCTCACAATATTGCAGTTAGTGTATTCTATAGTTGCTTGTCATCGTTTTAAACTAGTCATAAGCTGGAAAAAACTAGCACACATTATTATTAATTTACAAATTTCACAACAAAATTGAGATTTTGAATGAAACTACTATTTATCAGTTCACAATATTGTTGTTGTAAAATGATAAACAAAAACGCGTTTGGAATCATGATATTTCGATGAATCGCTCTCAAATATTTAATACTGATCTACATACCGATAATACAAACTTCATAACATGTTACAAAAACTGTGACCATTGTGATTTGAATTCTTGTTTGACAAATTGTTCCTTGTTAACTCTTATAAATGTTCTAATTGTCCAATAAGAAAGTTATGCTAATCGGACTAGTCTTATACAATGAAACGGTATGTATTCAATCGTTTAACTATGTTAGAAGAAGGGTATATATCATTTGCATATGAACTACAAATGTCACTGTTATGAATTAAACAATCAACTAATAGGGCTTTCTGGCTCGCAATTGTGTTCTTTCATTTGTTCTACATACATATATTTTCGGCAGCTCACTTTAACATCACTTAAATATTTTATTATAAAAGAAGTTAAAATGATTTATATAAGCAACAAATATGCAACATATTGAAATGGCCTTTATGTGTCCTGCAAAGCTAGGTTCATTGAAATAAATAATACTTTCCTACTTTAAGCCATATTTTTAATAAATAAATAAATAAATAAATAAATATAATACACTCTGAAATAAACAAGACTACACCACACATGTGTAAAACGGATATAATTACATCCATAGTGTTAGTGCTTACGACAATGTTATAAATCATCAATATGTATATATATATATACTCATGGTAAAAATGGTTGACGCCCCTAAACAGAAAATTGACGTTTGCAAATTAAATGCATGGACAATTAATATTGTTCCATATTGTGGTTTTTATGAGATCAAATGGCATAAACACATGATGTAAACTGTATAATACTTGTCATTTATGTATTATGTGCGACTGAGACTCCATGAAAGATTTTGTGTATATTTGGGTTCAGTAGAATTTATTTTTCAAATGTCACTTTTCATTATTTATAAGAACCAAAATGAGAACACTCAAACACTGTAACAATGTACCAATGCCACGATCTCAAGACATAAGGAATGAACTCTTATAAATAAAAATTACTTTTTCTTTTATTCCTCTTTCTTTGGTATTTTAAAGTACAAGTGGAGAAAAAGCAAATTCTCAAGGACAATATTCACAGAAAGACATCAAGTAGTAACATGTTTTACCCAAAAAATTATCGAAACTGACACGTTTTGTTGTTTATATAACATTTCATTCCTATAACTATTAGGGGGTGTCAACCATTATTACCATGAGTATATATATATATATATATATATATATATATATATATATATATATATATATATATATATATATATATATATAGTGTATGTTTACAATGAATGTTTGTGATTGGATACATTTACAACACTATACATATCACACAATATTTAATATTGTACGATCAAGATTACAAACTGGTTAGGCAGTAAATTCGAAAATCATTCCAGGGGATGATGTCTCTCTTGACAAGGTTCCATGAACAGTCCTAAAGTTGGTTTACATCCTCCAGGGCATGGTTCACTCTGGATCAGGTTCCAACAAGGGTCAACCAGAATGTGGTTCAAATTCACTCTGGACACTGTTCCAGGAAGAGTCCATAAAGTGTTCTTCATCCTCCAGGATATGGTTCACTCTGGATAAGGTTCCAGGAAGAGCCCTCCAGATGGTTTACATCCACCAGCAAATCCACCACATTTCAGTTCTATCACTGTTCCATTAAACTTCCACTCGACAGGTTCCATTGCAGGTAGATATCCATACAGTTCCCATGTTTGTCCATCCATCACTCTCCAGCCAGTGCCTCTCAGATCGACGGTGAACCGTCCAATGATTCCACAGGATATCATCTGATTAGGGTGCTGGGTGTAACAATCATGTGCATTTCCATATACCAGATTAATACTGCTGCCACTAATGGAAGCAAATGTGTGATCATTTATTACACGAATAGATGGGCCATTAGGTAATTCTATTCTTACTTTCCTGAACCTTATTTCTCCCCCTTTACCTCTGCAACTACCAAACAGTACTGTTTCGCCTCCGCATCTAAAATTACTTTTAGTTGGATACATTCCGTAATTTTCTTTATGAAGTGTCAGAAACTCTTCAGGTTCATCAGAGTCCATTTTGTGGCAATATATTTGCGAAGTGTAGGATCTGTTGGTTAGAACAAGCCAGTATTCCCCATCAGGACTGTTCGGTAAATACTGTTTCACTTGTCTGCAGGATGACAAGGCTGTACAGACAGACTCGGACCAGGTACCGTTAGACAAGCATTGTACACTGTTAGATGTAGATGTGTATCCATTGTTACAGTGTAATGCAAGCTTATCTCCAAAAGCACTGAATTCATTGCTTGAATTGATGAAGCCGTTCTCTACAATAGGTTTGCCAATACATTCCACTACTCGACACTCGTACTGACCGTCAATGACTGGCACACATTGAGAGTTCGCTGAACATGAATGATCTGCACATAAACCTGCAAGTCTTTTGGGCCAGTTGGAGATATCTGAGAAAACCACATTGTTAGACTCTGGTAGTGAGACCTCGTTTGTGCTCGTCATGCTGTTCAGTTGACATTCTTCGTTTTCAAGCTTGTAGTTGAAAGATTTACATCTATCTCTGTACAGACATAACTGCGCACACTGCATGATTCCACTTGCTGTGGTGATGACCATCGGAGAATGAGGAAGCATCTGATTCATTTGCACGACAGACAGATTCCCGAAATGTGTACACATTTTGAGATCTGCTCTTCTTATTAAAAGTATCATCAGTAGATGTACAACCAGAAAATACATTGTGCCTTCCATCTTCATCTGTGACTGTTGAGTTCTGGGACTCTACTGTGTATGTTTGTTGTACATTTACTTGTTGTCATGGAACGAAGAGAAATCATAAATATTTAAACACTTTCTACTTAAACATTCATATAGCTACTCGTCCGTACATTTGATGTGTTGCCAAAACAGATTTTTAAATTCCCGTACCATTGCACATCGTTTTAAGTGATATTCAAAACTACTAAACCATTACTCAGGAGACAAAGTGAACGTGACGCTGTTAGAAACCCGTACCTGCTATCAATTCGCTACAACACAGCAGGAATGAACCAATTTTCTTGGATTTTGTGTCTTCGTATTCAGGACAAATTTATACGGAACATAATTAATCATCACACTTCATGTTTACAACATACATTTCAACAATATTCAAGATAGACATTGACAGAATAACTTATCAGCAGTCTTTTCTTTCAATTCTAGTTACACATGACTGTGGCGACAACTCTATGTAAACACAGCTGGTTCTAACAGAAGTTAATTTTAAGTTATAATGAAACTAAGTACTGAAACGTCAGACGTGAATGACTCATTTTGGGGTTGTCGGGTTCATGACGGAAAGCTAAATCTACTCTGATTCATAGATTAAACTACTTTACGGTATTTTGTAGTAAATTGGTATAAACTATAGACATACTCTTGCCGTGTCCAATCATAACATAAAACATGGATGTTTGGAAATCTAATATGTGATACAAATATTATGGATGGCAACTTCTTATTTTGGTTTACACGCCGTTTCAAGGCTATTTCGAGCCACTTCTTCTGGTGAAGTAATAAGTGGGGCAATAATATATTCTCTCATTACTATACCAATATTTAAATGCCTTTGAAGAATCTCATTAGATTAATATCACCTAAACTATCAGAAAACTGACCTAAAGTTGCCAGTGGGATAGTGTAGTGTATACATTCGTGCATGGTTTATTTCAAATAGATAAGTAATCTGTACACAAATACATGCTATTACCTACACTTGTAGTTTCATCTCGACTATAGTATCTTTGTCATAAAAATGTACCGATGACTTTCCAGTTTAACAGAGAGGTAAATCAATGACTGTGAAATATAATTTATAGTTTTCATCGCCAAATAGGCATTTTATTTTCAGGGATTTATTTAACTTTGGTAAAAGTTGTTTAAGAAACGATCATAGTTTGAAGTGGCTGTTATTGATTTTTATGACAGTATGACACAATATTTACTTATTTATTATTTATTTAAGTTTAACATTTAAATGCAAATGTCTAGAGCCATGATGTCCCGATGTCTCGACCATGTGTCATTGTGGTTCAGAAGACGTGAGACATTGATCACGTTTTCTTTTTTTATTAATTCAATGATATGTTATCCTTGATTAAGGACTATCTACTTCAAACTGAATTCAAATTATTTCTGTCAAATGATATGTCTTTTTAGACATGTCTACTTGGACCACAAACTATGTATTGTTTTGTTTACATATATGATCACAGTCTGAATTATATAATTAATATAAAAATATATAGTCCATAAATATCCTTCTAAATACATTGATGCACATATTAATTGAAAGTAGTTTATAATACGGTTTCATACACAATCGCTTTGACAGCCATTAATACTCCAAGCTTTCATGGTTTTGGAACGACCCCTTTCTTTTGAGATTTTCACTTTGCCCTATTTACTATTAAACTGGTTTTTCAGATAATGAAAATATTTCAATTGTTTCTAAGTATATAACGATTTAATAAATACAATAAGAGATAAACAATTGTATTGCATAATGTATATTAATGAACTCGGAAGCTTATGCCTATACTTTCTCTCTTCAACCAGTACAGCGATGAATAGGTGAATAAGGAGACTACGGTATTCCATGTAACGTTGATAATGCAATTCGCGTGTATTTGTGAACTCTTCCAAACACAGTGCTTCCCCCCTTGTCATACAAACAAATAATAGCCACTTCAATATTAAACTATGGTTGTTTCTTAAAAAACTGTGTTAAATAAAATTCTTAAAATTGATTGGATGGGTAAATATATGAGGGTTCGCAATTTTCATTTCAACGTATTAAATTTAGTTTGAATTCATCGGTACGTTTTCAAAACAAGACTTTACCAATAGCTACATTTTGATAATATGCCCTTACCTCTTGTGAATCAAAGTTTTCATCCTGGGAAACCTTGACTGACAACGGAGCATCTACTTCATTGTTAAAAAGTGAATCGGGTTTCTAGTTCCGAAGTTTGCACATGTCTCTGTGATAATTTAATTATAAGATTAATAGTTCCGGAATTCAGCATTATTCAACACCTGCAAATTTAGTTTAAAACCGACCTGACCGTTTGTTATCAGACGTTTTGGAGCGAACTCTCTATTTGCGTACATATCTCTGAGTGGAAAAGATTTAACGACATTTCCTTTTTTGTGAGAGGTGGGATCAAACCGTAATATGTACATTAGCAGCAAATTAAATGTAACACGAACTGTGTCACTCAACTGTGGTCACTTACAATATTCATGTAAGCCTTTTATACAGCGATAAACATGTATCTATCGCATCAACAGACACAGTGAAACCCCCAAGAAAAAACTCGTAAACTTGCCCCGGATTCTTGTGACAAAGACGCTAACATTGTGACGTCAAAACGGTCGAACACTATGACGTCATACCATGGCAACGGCATTCGCAATAACCGGCCGCATGGAAGAAGCCGGCAAACTTGGACAAATTTAACTAATTGAAAACATTTTAATTATTTGAAACTTATATTAAGAGTAACTTGTGACCTTTCAAATCTTTCAAATTCGAGAAAGGCACACATGTTAGGAAAAACAGAGAGAAAAAATCTTGAGTTGAACCGAATCCAGAAAACATGATGTATCAACGTAATTTGCGGGTATTCCTTGTAATTCAACATAGGCAAATCAACCAATCAGAATCAAGGATACACCGAAGTCATGTTACAATATAAGTTAACAAAGAAATATCATTTATGTTTAAATTAGTATAATGCACGTTATAGAAGTATGTTTCGAGAGTCAATAAGATTATACTATATACTATACTAAGTACATACAGAGCAATGTAAATAGTCAATTAGTGAGAGGTTTGCACACTTTTACCACTTCTTAAGATCAAGTGTTGATGTGTGACTTAATGGTTGATTTGTTTCTTCATCAATAAACAATGAATTGTTTTCAACATAAAAGTACGAACTCGATTGGGAAGTAGAAAGCAAATTGTCTGAAGTGAACTGGAATTTTAACTCATTGTATACTAGCACTTAACGACTCAGAGATGCCATCTCGGTGCAAAAATACCAATAATAAAGCGAGCTTAGGTGAGGTGATTTGGAGTTTAATGTAACTTCCAAGAATAATTCACTTATATCACGGCAATTGATATTATGGACAAAACAGATCGGATTAATAACAAACTATCATGATAAACTCATAATATACCTGCAATACAATGTCGGACATATATCAAGACGAACCTCTGTATGTCGATGTCCGTAGACAACGACATTTACTTCAAAGATGGTTACACTCAACCGCAAAAGAAACGTCACCATACAAACTACAAGATAATTCAATCTTCGCGTAATAAAGGCGACTGAACATGTCTCCAGAAGCCAACTAAACTAAATTTCAAAACATTATCTGTTCATATTTCTGTGAAATCCACGTTTTAAGAAATCGTTGTTTTGAATCTTCTTAACAGGGCGAGATAAGGGAGTATAAAACGGCTCTCTGGGCTTGTTTTTGACACGTCAACAAATTTTAGTCCTAGAAGGTTATATATGTCGATAACATCTTTTATTAATTTAATGTCTACATTGTATGAATTTTTAAGTTAAATGACACACATTCTGGCCAAAATAACCTTTTGAAAAAGTGATGTCAACATCCCAAGTATACTTTAATAGTCATAAAACTAGAACTATTTCACCCTGGTGTTTGAAATTGTGGCTACCTCTTTACAAATGATGTCCCTATAAAAATCATTAAAAATCGTCTTTCTCCGGCAGCAGTTTTTCGTTTTCTACACCGTTGGAAATGTGGTGACGTTGCTTTTGCGGTTGAGTGTACTTTGAGGCGTGAATACCGAAACAGAACAATAGAGCCTTCATTTAACAAAGATACAAAGTGAATACCTTACAGTTAAATATGTATCTATGTAAACATCTGAAACATTGTCATCCATTAGTTGCAAGTAATGGGTATATTCGCTCTTCGGAGCAGAAAGCTGATCTCATTTTAATTGGTTTATAATTGTTTTGAATTGGCAGATGAATACAATGCTCACAGTATCTCTACATCACACTGATACATGCAGTAATAATTGTTTCATTTTCGAATTTATTTCGCATATGGTTGAAAATAAACCGAGTTAATGTTTTCGATACAAGCACATATTCATTATCAATTTTGACGTCACAGGCCGTCGAAGGAAATATCTTTTGCATTTCAAATTGAATACACAGGATAATTAATACACTAATAATTAATTTACATGAAAATGTGCCATAGAGTATTATTACACTTGTCCCAATTTGTATATATCACTCGGTTTCGCTCGGGCAATGGAAACATTCACACTCTTTATTTAAAAGTCTTATGGCGCATCTTCTCAGACGATAAAATAAAATAAAATGGATTATTCTAGCCCCAACTAAATTGTGGAATATGATGTCTATTCGTCTGTCAGACCTTCCATGCTAAGAAATGATATATTCCTATTAAGCAATCCATTGAATTTTCATGTTTGGCCTTTCCCAAGGAAATATAACTTGTCATGTGCTTTCCTTAGCAGGTCTCACAAAGGTCTAGCTCAGCCAACTTTTGAAACAATTACCAGGTAAGAGGTACCTTTAAGTAAAGGTTAAGGTACGAGGACGAGGTCTTGGTGCCTGTAGATAGACCGCAGGGGGAGTCGGGTAGGACAGATAGACCGCGGCCGAATACTGTATCGTAGAATTTGACAGTTAATACAAATGTGTCATCTCAGGCGACGCCGGGTATACGGACGCCGCGTATCGCATTTTTCACGTGCACTTCATGGCTTTCGCGCACGTGTCATCGGGTGCGGCACGCTGAAATGTACACGCTTGCACACTAAACTGCTCGACAAATGTCAACATGATCAAAGTTATCCCAAACACAACACAATTTCAATATTTACAAGACTTTTTGCACATAAAACGTAATACTACATTGATGAAAATAAGTAATACAGAAAGTGGTAATTTTACAAGAGGCAATGAAATAGTGTAATCAATTGGTCATGAAAAAATCATTCTAATTCCAAATGGCTCCGTAGCCTAATGGTATGCACACTTGGTTGCAAACCGAAAGGCCAGTGGTTCGATCCCCGACTTTCGAGTTATATATTTGTAAAACTCTAGTGTTAGAATTCTAAGATTAAATGAATTTTATGATGGGAAATGTCTGAGATTTGAAAAGAAATTAGTTTAAAAATCAAGTACTAATGTTTGCGGTCTTTCTGTGATTTAGAGACCTTATATGAGGTCTTTAAATCCCAGATAGACCTTATATGAGGTCTTTAAATCCCAGATAGACCTTATATGAGGTATTTAAATCCCAGATAGACCTAACTTGATGTCGCCAAGGTCCTACCTTCAGGTTACGGAACGGTGCTTAACAAAAGGATGACGTCACCAGAGGTTTATAAGGACGTTGAACGTCTTCGTACTTTCATTTTAGATGTAACACCGTAAGTCTAAACTAAATTGAAGATGGTCACCAATCAACATGTTTACATACGATTTTCGACTTTCGGGTTTACAAATTTGAGGAAATTAGTTGCCTGTTGTTTCCATGGGAATGCAGATTCCACTTTTATTTCAAGAACATACCTCTAACTACCGTCTGAGCTCAATAAAACTCGGACGAGGAAACAATCACTTAAGTAGGTTGAGTAGATGACCAAGGATTCAATAGCTTATATTAATATTACCCAAAACAAAGGTCCATAACCATTGTTCTATTTGGCTGGGGTATAACAGTCTCTGTTTCATGCAGCCAAATGACAGATGTTGAGCGTTCGGCTTCGGATCAAGAGGTCCCGGGTTCGAATCCCGCCAGGGGCACGGCAACTTTGTCTGCAGGAGAGAACTGTTCTACACGAAGTAAGGTTTGGGTGCAATGCTACACTGAATTTCAGAGTAGTACCACCCATGGTTCGCTAGTTCCAGCAGTTGCTAGCAGGTTTCACCGCAATGCATAGCCACGTGGCGTTGCGGGCTTTCTCCCTGCCGTAATACTAGCTGCCGCGATATAAGTGATATAAGCGGCGATAAACCCCAACTCGGCTCACCTCACCTCACAGATGTTGAACTAAACGGTTCTAAACTAACTAAACTAGACTTGTTCTGACGAACACATTCCACGTACTCAACATCTGGTTGTACTTTCAACGAGCTTCTGACCTCATGCTGTTAGGAACAGTTCCACATAAAGCTCAGAAGTGTTCGGGAAATGGACAAGCTCATGATTGCAACACACTTTATCATAATATGCCCTGTGGAATCATTGGACGGATCACCATCGATGTCAGAGGCACTGGCTTGAGAGTGATGGATGGACTGTGTATCTGTATAGATATATGCCTGCAATGGGACCCTTTGAGAGAAAGTTAAATTGCATAGCGATGGAACTGTGATTATCTCTGAGAAGACCAGAGATTCCAGTGACCCTTGCAAAATGCATATAGTCAACATGGAACTCAGAGAACATTGAATAAGGATCATACAGATGTATGTCTGCCAGATGGCCTATATTGCCTGCTACCTTATGTTATCTGTCATATACATATTTATAAATAATCGATCTTGCATATCTGCAGACCCTCCTTAAAACACCCTGTGACAACCCGCGCCCCTGTATCAGTAAACTGGACAAACGACCATCTCAAACCTCGATATGAACCTGGAACCCTTGTTTTGAATATGATATAAAATATATAGCTAAAGCTATCTCGCTGTTAATGGGGTCTCGTGAAGAATGTTTATATGAAAACACCCATACAATACTATCTATGCAATGTTAACATATTCAGACAATTCACATTAAATTATTCATAAGAAACCGTGAGCTATATCTATGTTGTATTGCATTTCATCATTGGATCAATGTCCTCATTTAGTGTAATTGTTACTGTCATTATATATCTATGGTCTAGACATTGGCTTTATGAGCTGACCAAATGCCCATTAAAGTAAAGCCCTGTTTAAACGGCGAACTTTGCACATATGCAATATTGCTTATGGTAGTAATATACACATAGTAGTAAAAGTCAATTTTCTATGCGTTCATATGTCTTTAATTTCTGCCTATGCAAATGGGCTTCCGACTATTTTGATATATGAATAGAGAATTCGTAAACATGCCAATGAATGACATTAATTTATATCTGTCAACATTGTTTTGACTATTCGCCCTAATTATATAATGAATATCGGATAGTCAGATTGATTTCGAAGGTAATAAATTTCTTACGGTAGTAAAATATACATATGTGCAAATGCGTCCATACGGCGAAGTTTGCTTATATGAGCAAATTTACATATGTGTAATGATTTACTCATATTCAAACGCTCGTCGTATATACAGGGCTTAAGATTTACTTTGGCGTACGAGTGATCATGATAGGAACATTCTTGAGATGACTAGATGTTTATGCTTTGGAATCTATTTGTTTGTCTCTATTTATTTACATTTCTATTATTCTTTATAAGACAGACCTATATAGCCCAATATCCATATCTTTAAAATATCCCTTACTGCATTAGGGAACATTTAGCAGAAGTGCGCCACAATTGAAACTCTGAAATTTAAAGTAGATATCGTATTGACTTTTTTTGAAATTTTCACACTGTTCTATCATCACTCATTGAGCAATCAACGAAGGGTTATTGTGTGCGGTAACAACATTTAAGAATATGTGCTCACTATGTTATTGCTCATCAAATTGATGTTCTAAACACTTATTTCCATGTTTAAGAGTTTTATAATGCGCATTATTGGTGATAAACCTTACATAGGCAATTTCATATCGTGGTAACCATTAACAATATTGAAAACGTATGTTTATATTTGTATTGTAGAAAGGGTAAAATGTAAGCTTGATATACAATGGGTTGCCTAAATGAGCAAGTAGATTAAAAATGACTTTAAAATAAAATGATGACAGAGTTGTCTATTAAATTGTAATCTTACAAACTACTTAAAATTGTTCAATACTTTAAGGCCTCACTTGTGGCTTAAATAAATCAAACTGCTTTATCCATCACCACCTGTTTTTGTAATGCAATCAGTTTTATTTTTATTCCAAAACGTGAAATACATTGGGTTTGATGAATTCCAGTGCGAAAAAAATACCTTAATAGTTTGTCTGTAAACATTTATTAAATCATCTTGACAAAAATGTTTGTACAAGGGAGATATGTTCTTCTCGGATTACTCTGTTAAGGGACATCTGTTTTATATCATCAAATACTTGCAAACACTTTTTTGTGAGCAGCATTTATAATTTCATAAAACGATATCCTTGCTTGTGTAACATTTCTCCGTTAAGATGTAAATCCGCCAATGCATGATACGAGACCAGGCTCAAATGAAAACTCTCTTGGGGTCTTCATATTGATTTGAAGAAACCATCTGACATTTTCATTTCTGACACACATACAGAGATGATCAATTTGATACAGTTGGGGGTAATTTAGTAAATGTGTTAAAATCAGATGAATAATGTGTTTGTGCAATGGTTCCCTTATTTTAACTCTTTCTATACCAAGGACGAGCTATCACTTCTGAGGGTCACATCCCTTCTATACGAGTCTGTGTTTAGTAACATGCCATTTATATACGAGGGGGTGATATCACGTCCCCATTGTTGTAACGGTTGATATGAGCCATGACAAAACATAAAATTACATTGTCAAAAAGTGCATGACTTACATTGAGTACATTTGAAGGACGAGGTAAAACAGTGAAGAAAATAGTCCTATAGATTTAGTATCTTGTATGGATACACTATATTTTATAAGTCAGACGTGATATCACGTCCCTCGTACTTAGAGGTTACATCTGGAACAATCTTCTTGAATACAAGGGTTGTTGATGGCAGGAGGTGATATCACGTCCTTAGTATTAACAAGCAGTTGGGAATACTGTATGGAAATTTTAAGTGAAGTACCGACGCGCTAATTTCAGCCAATGCTCGCTGGTTTCACTGTTATGCACAGCAACACCAGGGATGCCCGATTTCCCCCTGTAAAATAGGTACAAGAAAAGCAAGATATGTGTATAGTCAACTACTATATACTGGAATGGAATCATTCATTGAAATAGAGAAGAATTATCCATAGATCTTGGGTTTCCATTGTGCTTACAACTTCTTTAAAGCCTCCTAATGGCATACTAACTACTAGTTACCTAATATATCAGAAAAACTCTTGAAAAGCACGTTGACATCCGGAATATTTCTTCAAGCCTCAAAGGGGATGGATAGCACAGTGGTTAGCGCGTTTGGCTTTGGATCAAGAGATCCATGGTTTGAATTGCGCCAGGGGCACGGCAACTTTGTCTGCAGTAGCTGTTCTATAAACAGTAAAGTTTGAGTGCAGTGCTTCAGTAAATTTCAGTGCAGTACCACCCCATAGTTCACTAGTTCCCGAGGTTGTTCTTTTCACCCCAATACATAGCTACATAGTGTTGCAGGCTTTCTCCTTGCAATAATACTAGCAGCCGTGATGTAAATGAAATACTCGTGAAAGCGGCGTTTCACCCAAACTTACCTCACCTCTAGCCTCAAAATGTAATCTGATAATAATCACACAAATAGTGTGTCCAATATATTTAGTATCAACAATCGATAACTCTTATCATTTATCCATTCTTTGTTATAAAGTATTTCATTTCAGCGAACTAAGTTCACCTTACTCATCTCATATGCTGTATCGACTGTTAAACATGAAAAGGGTTTTTAAAGATTATAGTGGTATTTTCTTTGAAGTTCTGAACAACTAATTAGTAGTCTATATGATTCAATGCGTCTTTCATTCCATGCAGCTACAGGTATGTCCCAGCATACAATACAGGTGAGTTGGTCCAAAACCATTGATTTCTCCTCAAATATCTCAAGAACAAAATGATTTTTGTATTCACTGAGTAAGTATGTCACGACTTCCACAGCCATCGTACCTACCTTTCTATATAAATGATAAAAGTTTTGATGTCAACCACAGGACAAAAAGTGGTGGAATCCGCTTGCCGGATGCTTCTGGATCCTTCCGGATTCTCCGGAATCCACCAAATTTTTGTATAATCCGGAAGGACCTGAAAATCGGTTTCCACCACTTTTTGTCCTGAGAACTAGTGTCAATTAACTTTGTTAGTGGTTCAATGCATGTTCAAATAACCCAACGACCAAGTTGAGTTCGTAAGTTATTAAGTTCATCAAACGTTCTAAAGGACAACGTGTTCGATATTAACACCAATTCTGTTAGACACATGTTCATTTACCTTCGCACCAATATTCTAACATACATAGAACAAATACAGGCACACAAGTTCTCAGAAGAAGTTCCTTTCTCATGCTGATATCACTTATTTACCGACGTTCACCTTACTGGACATGAGTGATTATATATTCTCTTTAAAGGGGCAGTAGCACGTTTTTTCGCTCAAATAAGTCGATAAAATGTATTTGAAAAATAATGTCACCAATAGTAAAACACATTTCTCTCTTCGAAAAATCAAGTTATAAATGAGTGTACACGGTTCGGTAAAGCCATGGCAATCGTTTTTTGTCATTCGAAATAATAAAATGTGTTCACAATAAAATGGCTGCCATGCAATTTTTTATTTATACACAACACCGGTATTACCACTATGGATAATTGGTTTGTGTAATAAGATGTTGTTCCCTCTAAAGTAAATTTAAATGACATAAACCATTATTCTACTACTGCCCCTTTAACACCTTACACTAAGTCAATTATTTAGCCTCTGAGAAACTAGAGCAAGAGAAGTGATATCAGAATACCATTACATAAATTAATTTTCTTTCAGATGAAAATCAGATAGAAATTGCAGTGTTATTTCCGTTTTATTTATGTAAATTGGTATGTTTTACCTTATACGCTTGTCATCTGTCTTATTTTCTCTATTCATTGACATTAATATACAACACGTATGAAAGCATGTCTTTTTGTTTTCCAATCTTAGCTTATTCTATACATCTAAGTATGTTATTTCGTTAGGTTTGATGTATATAACATTAGACATATGCGTATGTTAATATATAATAAAGTTACTTTAAATTACCTACATATTTTACAATTATGTTATCATAAATCCAATATCAACTTCAGTAAGTAGTAAAATGATATCATAATTAATATGAATTATTAAGTAATGAATGTGTCAACTAATGCATACAACTACCTATATTAATAAGGAAGTTAATAAGGACTATACACAGACCTTGGTCTTCTTTACATTAATAAGACGAAGTTAAAATAAAGCACTGTACACTGTCGGCCAAAATAAACGCCTACCTGATATCTCATCAGATTTCGTAAAAACTATAATGAGCGTTTTAGCAATATTATAGCATTATGAAGTTGCATCATTTGAGCATGATATATTTAAATTCCAGATGTTGTCATGTACCAACAGAAGGGCGATTGTTGAAATGAGATAACATACATTGTTCAGTTTTCGATCAGTGTCTGATCATAAAAAAACGTGTGAAACAGATTTTCATACAACCACGCGCAACAAGCATTCGGATTAAAGTGGCGATGGTGATAAGATGTACTGCTTACAGTGAGCAAGTGAAATAGCTGTCCTCATTGAGAGTGGTTTTCATGAATGTTATTGACTCGAATCACAGTTGTCTTTTCAATGGACTTTCATATTAATCATTGTTTCATAATATCATCTGATTTTCCGTCTTGCTTTAGCCAAATCAGTAACGAATATTACGAACAATTATAATAATAATGTAGAATAATTATTATCCTTCTACAATAATCACCCACATCACTTAATGGTTAAACAACTTTGTCTGTTAATAAGTGTGTCACATGTGCGATCAAAATTGCTAATCAAACGACTAGTGTCACTCATGTGTGCACTCCTGAGTCAATCGAAGCCCCTCCAGCTAAATCGAGGCGGAGGTCGTGAGAGTAACGGAAGTACATCATTCAACTACCTGGCAAAAGATAATCGCATATATTCATCCTTGTTAAATACTCGCTGATTTAATTACACACATGAACACAATCGCAATAAGTCCATGTGAGCTTTTGATTTGGGTAAATTAGAAAGATGGGTTATAGGCATGACAGTTGTATTCAGGGACCATATTATTTTAAAGTTTCACTGACGTATGATCCCAATACATCCATGGACGGATTGAGCAGTAAAATAATAGACAATTGTAGATCGGCACTTCGTTCTTTGATTCAGTAATGCTTTTGAATACAGAATTATTAAACAGATGAACAAAAATAAACAAAAAAAAAAAAAACAAAAAAAAAGAAGTTAAGAATTATTTAATTTTATCAAATGCTGAGTCTATGGTGGGCATACTTGGAACTGCTATACGAAGAGGAGAAATTATTTTATTATTTCATGAAAAACTGTACGATTATTAATTGTTTTAAACAAAATGATGTTTTGCAGTAATGTTCTGTTATGCCTTTAATTTGTTTGCCGACTATATACGGACATACGTTGATCGATCAAGATCTGGCCAGTACTAGTTCAACACATACATATTATATAATCTGAATATATGGGTTTCTCAATATGATGCGCTGTGTTCTTTTTCATTTTGCCAAATGTTTTTAAATTCATTTTTATTTGAATTCAGTTCATACGAAAGTATGATTTATTATTCGCCACTATTTGAAAATGAATTAAATTGAATTGATACATGTATATAACACTTCTATTCAATTTTATCTGCTTATGTTGTGATACCAGTCAAGCAGATACATGACAACATGAGTAATATATGTACAACGTTTATGTAAGAAGGTTGGAAATGATAATGCTATCCCTTTACATGTATGTGTCATTCAATTATGCTTGCAGAATGTTATGTTTATATTGGATGACAACTTGGTATGATACACGGCAAAATTGAACCAATGGAGAATCTATTGTAAAATATTATCTGTTTTCCAAATATTTTGTTACTGCGTCTCGGACTCAACAGCATAATTTATTCATGCTTGTTGATCTAGACCGCATAGCGTGCAAAGTCGTTTCTTTGTCTTCAGTGATATGACAATGTAACACAGAACCAGAGGTATTTTTTTTATATCAGTAAACCAACAATCAAGGAGGGTCGATACGGTCATATATCACCTTGGGAGCATTTAACAATACATTGACAAAACAAATTACCTAAAGTACAACACAATAATCCAAACGTTATTATGTCTGATTGAATCTTAAAATATACTTTTTCCGATATATGAGTTTGTAAAGTTACATCATCTTATAATCTAAGAGGTGAGGCGCAGCAGTACAGAATATTGAAGTTCAGAATATTGAGAAAACATTTTCATCATAAGTACACTGTACTAATGTAAATAATCAACATTCAAATCAAGCTCATAGTACTTACATTTTGTGGTTGTGTTATTTGAGGACGTTGATGAAATGGTTACCTGTCCAAACTAAGAAATGTAGTGTTGTCAACATGTTTACGAATATGCTATGAATATTGCTTTAATATGCACTAATTATTCGATGCAATGCTGCAATGTGAAGAAGATAGTTCGGTTTCACAATAAGCTAAACATGTTGTGTATATTTTCCTATCTTCGTTGATACTTGGTTATCATGTTAAACGGAAATGCATCTGCCAACATCTTATGAAGATTGTACAAACTACGCCCTTGGCTCGTATAAACTACTGAGTGGGATTATCTGTTTATATATACATCTAAGTTGAGTATAGATAACGAAAGATAATTCATACGTAAATATTCGGATGACACGGTCATAAATTCATGTATAAGAAAAACACGTCGAATTTTGACATTGTTTAGGGGAGACAGAAGCTGGGATTGTTGGAGATAAAATATAGGTGAACCACATGCTAACATTGGGGAGTCATAAAAAGAGATTAGAAAGATACAGGCTAAATGAAGATGAAATACCGAGCGATAAATCACGATTTATGTTGTATTTTCATGCATGTATATACGTTGTGTTTAAAAACGAAGCAGAATAATTATTTGAAAGATGTAGTGAAATGTTATTGAGACAGAAGAGTTTATAGAATGACGAGAATATTATTCATTATTTACACTGTGTTGTCTGTTTCAAATCTGGAATGATAATCAAATGTAAACCTTTGTTTAATGGCTAGCAATTAAATGTCAGAAACCAAGTACGTGGCACGTCAAATACAACTTGTTTATGCAAATCAGAAGCATTCATATGCAATGTTCATACAGTTGTATTGATATCATATGATTTTAAACTGTGCTTGTCTGATTTGATTAATAGATGATATCCATCCAAAAGTCGAGAAGTTATTGATTTCATTGATTGAAGTAATGACTACCAGGTCAATTATTTCGTCTGATTTTTACTGGCCAGCGACAAACGAAAGATAGGGCGGGGCTTAGAGGATTCGAGGTAACCGGAAGTGACGTAAGTGGAGGGATGGGTTGTAAACATTCGCTTACTAATTACAATGGTAAACACCTGGATATCGGTCAGTCAATTTGTTATAAATGCGCTTTGCACAATGTCACACAGCTGTTTTGCTGTAAACTTGCCGAGTAATCCTTGAAATCAAGTTTCACTTTACAAGGGTCCCAAAAAGAAGATGAGATACATGTACATTTAATAAAATTGTATAACATCAAAGGTACTTGGTTATAAATAATAGGTATCCATCTACGAATTCACCGTCTAAGAATCTACCACGTCTTGAAATCTCACCGCATTTAACATATCTGAGATCACGATAAATCAGCAGCATGTCAATAATTTACATTGCCAGTCAAAATGTTTAAGTTTTAATAATATCTTTGAGGAATCAAAACTGATGGCCAAACAAGTTTATAGCGAATGTTAAATGACGTCCAAATAGCAATCGACCGATCTGGTCATGGTTCGAAAATGGATCAATTTAGTTTTTGATTAATTGGTCAAAGCTAAAATACATATACATATATTTTAATAACATCTAATTGACGCCCAGTGAATGGTGATTTGGGATGTAGCAGTGTTTATGCGAGCAACACTTCCGTCTCTGCCTTTGTCTATGTGTTATGACAGCAGTCCCGCGGTTATTTGCTACACACATACTGTACATTGGCGCAACATGCACTCCGATTAAGCAGGGCTCGGTCGTTGTAACCATATGAAAATGTGGGTTGTTTTTTATGAAGATTGCTATCTTATATGATCAGTTTAAATCGGGAAAACGCGTTAAATTAATATTAGTGGTCACAATGAGATTCCTCCAAGTACGTCACAGCAGGATGTGCTTCAAGGACCAAGATTTCATTCCAGTAGCCAGGGCTTAATTAGGCACTTTTAAAAAAAAGTAGTATATTAATAATTTACTGGTCGATTTTAGAAATTTAAAGTCAAGAAGTTGTGAAATTAAAATGCCTTTTCAACGAATCCCGAAAGTGACCATAGGTACGACATGTAACCTTAAAGTTAAAAATGTGGTGCTTCCCTTTCCACATCATTCTTATGTTGCTGATGAACTTATTTTTTGGTGAGCTTCACAAGATCTACACATGACATCACATCCTGTGTATGGTAATTGAGAAGCTATCAAATGGTGAACAAGTCTAAAGTAGTGAATTTTTCTTTCTCATTGAAAATATCAAGATATATTTAAATGTAATTACGATTGAAAAGTGACATCTTCTGTCTTGTTTATCATGTCAATTAGAGAACTTTGAGTGACGGTAATGAGGTGTGTAAGAGATGTCATTCAGAATGTGCAAATTCAAACATCGCTAATTGACACTTTTGCGTTTGTTGCATTACTTTGAGTGATTCTTGTTTCAAAGAAGCCTCATCAGATTCTGTTTGAAACTTGAACTTTTGTTAACTAGAAATTAAGAAATAGAATGAAAGGAAAAGATTTAGGGGAAATGAACACTTATACTACTGTGCAATCTCACCATGTTAATGAAATGTTTACGAATTTCCCGGGCATACTTTAATTTACACCTTTGCGTCAGTAACCTAGTACATGTTTATAAGTATATATAAGTATATCTACTATTTCAGATAGCTATATACACTGAGTTCTGCTCCGGAAACAGACAGTCTAAATCCAAAGTTTCTATGAAAATGAAAAAGAAAATGTAATTTTCAGAATTATGAAAATATCAAATGGCACCACTTCAGTTGGTGGGAAATACACATGGAAAGTTTCAGAAAGATATCATGAACGGTTTTCGAGCCCTGCTTGGAAACGAAATGATTACAGATGGACAGACGGACAGGGCGACAACTACATCCACCAGTATTACAAACCGATGGGTTAAATAAAAACAAGTCGAGAAAAAATATATTTTTAAAATTAAATACAGTAAATCAAATACTAACTGTTAATTAACAATATGAACAGGAATCATTTTACCTACTTGCTTTTATGTCGACAGCTGTTGAATTCTGCACAGAGAAATTATATGCATATTCCACAGTGGCAGGTGCAGGAAGGGGACTGGGGTATGAGTAGGCAAAGGTAAGGTGTGCCGTGTAGGTAACTTTGAATGAATTTGCCTTTTTCCAAACTCTGTGATTTTAGAGATGTATACAGCTGTAGCAAGGGACTATTGTTAAAAGGCAGTAAAGTAAAGGTGTAACCAGATCTCAAGACAGAATGGAATTTATCACATTTCAAGAATCGTTATTAACTTTCATTTCTCAATATGACTTAACATAGTTTTTGACACCAAAACACCATCATTTCAAAAATGCAAATATAAACGATACTCCATCAGAAGAGATTGCTTATCTCCCCGGCCCAATATAAGTTGAAAAATCAGCTGTTACCATGGGAACAAAAACAACAACAAAATTAGAAGTTGAAGGATTGGCCTCGTAGTTTTAGAGATTTGTTCAGGAAACCATCCCGATCCTTCAATCTACATGATATGGGAAAGCTGGATTCCAATTTGGTGAACATTAGTCAAGTAGTTTTCGAGTACTGCTCCGGAAACATGTGATTGCGGACGGACAGACATAGTCAGGCAGAATGTTGAAATGATTGTGCACTTTGGATGAAAAGTACCAAATATTGAACAACTATAGTTTATGGTCTTTATGGTGATTAAATTTGGTGCGAGGGCCAAGTCAATATCGATCCAAGATGGCCGCCAAATTCAAAATGGCCGCCCCTGAACAAATTTATCTGTTTTACGTACTTCTACATATTAAAACGACCCACCTATGCAATTTTATTGTAATTCATTCTAGCTAACAACAGAAATACAAGGACTGACAGTGTTTTGATAAACCGTTGTTGACGGGTCTCCTGCAGACAGCACTGGGGATACATACTTTTTTTAAAAAGCCGGTTCACAACAAAGTAATGAAATACGTTTCCCAGTCAATTTCATGGCCAACTTGAATGGAAATTTTCTTGCCCTCAGACCAGATTTGATAACCATAAATCTAATTTGTGCAAAGGTGGGTACTTTGCACCCAAAGTGCACAATTGGCTGTATCTTCTCCACCATTACAATAACTCATTGCCTGACCCTCCTCCCCGACTTATATGTTAAAGCACTTTCAATAAACTGCCTGCGTTTTTTGTTACAGTTTCCCTGGGATTACAAACAGAAGGCATAAATGCTGATTATTACCTGAATAGACTGGTCTGTTAATCTAACATTGGTTCACATAATAACTGTTTTTATAAACGCAATCCCCATTCTCTCTCTATTTAAAATTGTCAATTTTCAAAACATGCTTTTGTCATAGACAGATAGTATGGACCTATTTCAAACATGATAGTATTGTTTTCTAAATGTCCAAAGTATATAATTGGCACAATTAATACAGTAATGTTGAAAATATGCAAATTATCGCCTTTAGCTTTTATTGCCTTTAGCTGGGGATGTAGCTCTGGCGATTGAGTTTATTCATAGAAGACAAAACACTGAGGTTCTCTCACATCCAAGTCTTTACTATGATTCATCTCCGTACATAGGTGCGTGGAGTCTGGGGCACATACAAAACAAAAGCCCGCACTCATAGCAAATCGGTGATCTCCCGTTTATATAGTCTACTATACTCGGAATTTGCATTCTAGACTTTTTCATTGGTTTACCTGTCTGATGACGCCAAGAGTATATTTCTGGCTCTCTTGTCTTCCGACTGATACTCTTATATGGTTATCCCCTACCCTACTGTTTCACGTAGGTAACTTTGGAGTCATCGTAGAGGTATGTAGAGAATGTACATTTCATGGGAGGAGAGCTTTTTCTGACTAGTGAAAACTAACATTCATATATTATTATAAAACATTGAATCACACACAATATATATTAATAAATATTTCACATAATGCCATCATATTTCATCCATCGTTTACATTATTATTTCACTATTCACAATTCATGAACATTTTATATTGATATGCATTTGTTATAATTTCAAGTAAAAATGCATTATTTTATATAGGCGATAAAATACATATTCAATCAATAACATATACATTTATCGTGGCAACATCTGTTCGCATTAGTGTGATTTGAAGCTCATTAAATATAATTTTAAAATTTCCGTTATAAATTTACAACAATAACAATACCATACTGAGTATCAACATGATTTATCTAAGGCTATTCTATTATAGGTTGACATATGTTAAGATTTAATGTTTTTAATTATGTATATGTGTGTGTGTGCGCACAGTTTACGGTAAGACGACAATCTCTCTTCAGTATCAACAGAAAAATGTTGTCCAAAACCTTTGTTCTGTTGCTGCTTCTTGGGCAGGCGCTATCGATGCAAGTAAGTAAATAACTGTTTCTCGTTATTTTAGTATGACAACATCAGTTACCTAGTATAATGTTGAATAACATTGAGTATAGTTTGCAGTAATTATAATAATTCGATTTTGTATTCAACTTCGTCTTACCTTTCTTTACTATTTCAGTAACTTTGGTTAATCACTTAGTTGCTTATGATATACATTATATTGTTACAACTTAATCAGTTCAATAGTTTTAGGTAACAAAATCTTAATTTGTTTCTACCTGCAAGTTAATGTCTGCCCCTCTAACTTTGATCGTGATAGGGGTTTTATGTAGTCAAATGCAGATCTGAATTTGTGCATGAATCATGTAATTGTAACACAAACATTTGTAAGGACGCTTGGGATTTAAATGAATACATGTTTGTGGTTGGTTAAAATTTAGGTTAGAAACAGAAAGCTGTTGACCCTATGTCCGACCCTCAAATCAGAGTTGTTAAGTTAACAACAGTGTTTAGTGGACAACAGTGTTAAGTGGATAAAAATGTCTTTACCCTGGAGATACACGACCTTTCGAAATGAATGTTTTATCTTTCATCAGGTAAGGAAGGTCTGCCTGATGAATGAGTAAGCATATACTCCGAAACGCCGTTTTGTCTTCGTCATAAATAATTTGTTAACCAGCAATATAATTCACTTGTATTTGTCCTAACCTGAAGCATATTGTGTGAGACAAGATATTCCGTACACACATGCATAATATCTATCCTCAGATATTCGTCAAGACCTTGACAGGGAAAACTATAACACTAGATGTCGAATCCTCTGACACTACTGAAAATGTGAAAACGAAAATCCAAGACAAAGAAGGAATCCCACCTGATGAGCAACGGTTGATCTTTGCCGGTAAGCAGCTGGAAGATAACAGGACATTGGCAGATTACAACATCATGAAGGAAACCACCATTCATCTTGTACTGAGGACGAGGAGCAGGAGTATAGGAAGACCATTTCTGGTGTCGCTTGGTCACACCATATTTTATAGTATATAACTGAAAGCCACAGCAATTGTCTCATATTAAATAAATAAATTAAAGTTTGTTCATTATTTCACAGCTCCTACATTATCTTCATACATATAATCTCAGCCAAGTATCTCTGATATCAAATATATCAACAACAGTTGATTAAATGAGAACTCGTTGTAACGATATTCAACTTCGTTATCAGGTAAGTGATTAAATGAGAACGCATTGTATGGATATTCAACCTCGTTATCAGGCAAGTGATTAAATGAGAACGCATTGTAACGATAGTCCAACTTCATTATCAGGCAAGTGATTAAATGAGAACCCGTTGTATGGATAGTCAACTTCGTTATCAGGAAAGTGATGAAATGAGAACAGGCTGTATCGATAGTCAACTTCGTTATCAGGCAAGTGATTAAATGAGAACCCGTTGTATGGATAGTCAACTTCGTTATCAGGCAAGTGAGAACTATTGTAAGGATACCAGCTTCTAAAATGCCTCTCAAAGGAGTTGATTAAAGTTACACATATCTCAGGCTTGCCGAAGGTATTTTTAAGTAACTAACGAGTGTTGATATATCTGATATCAGAAGACACGAGGGTGAGATTGTATCTATCATTCAAAATCATTCTACAGCAACTTATAGCAAATGAATTGAAGATCTCTGAAACAGATTTACCTTCTTAAGCAGTCATCTCAGTCAGGTCATAGTATTGTGACATCATCAACTGTATGACGTCATAGCATTGTCAGCATTGTTCTCAGTGATGTCAAAACCTTGTAAAGTCATTAACTTATGATATATGATGATATATATGATTGTTATATCACCTCAACAATCAACACCCTCGAATTGTGTTCACCATCATAGGACAAAACGTGGTGGAATCTGCTTGCCGGATCCTTCTGGATTCTTCCGGATTCTCCAGGATCCGCCAGTATTTGGGAGAATCCGGAAGGATCCGGCAAATGGATTCCACCACTCTTTGTCCTGTGCAGGAACAAGAACAAGAACAAGACAATCAAATCCAATTCTAAGACGCCCACGTATCCCCCAACAGTTCCAACGTTAACCATATCCAAACCATATCTACCTGAAACCAACTCACACCACCTAATACATTCATTGCCAGTCCAACCATCTTCCAGGAGTGAAGTCAGACATTTCCATCCGTTTGTAACTTGGAATAAGGGAAAATTATTCTTCAAAAGTGAAACTTATTTGATAACCGACTGTCTAATAATTTAATTTTAATAAAATGGCATTGCGTTTATTTGCGCTTCCTATTGCTTACCTACGAAGAATAGTTATTGCTTGGTTCATTCATCAGACAATCTCATTCCTTTGCAATGAAAAAATGTCATGCTTTTACCGTTTCATATTTTGCATTTCAAATACGTGTATTACAATATTTCTTCAAGTATTTTAAAGCAATTTGAATTGAAAGATATGTACCATTTTTATAAAAACATTATTATATAATAGTAAACGGTATTGGAGGATCTTGCTAAGCAAAATAGAATATACAACGTAACATTTGTCAGATGTTTATTGCAAGTTAGGAGCTTCAAAGTCATTTGTCATATTTGATGTTTTCGCGAATTCGTATTTTGAAAGATTTAAAAATATATATCAATGAGTTTCCGGATGCCAATGGAACTAATGTATGTATCGGTGATTTGTCTTATCAACTCTGTACATAAAGGGATACCAAGCTGAAGTAAAAGCTGTCAATTTAAAGACATTGAATGGCATTAATGAACTGAAAACGCCGACGATATGCGATGTCTGAAATAGAAACGTTTTGAAATGACAGTAATGGTAGTCCTTGATGTTATTATGTCGTGATGAATTGGAGTTGGTGTGACGTTTGAAGGACATATTCAATAATTGACACATATAAGTTGACAGAGTAAACTTTCATTACGTTTGCTTTTATTTTTTCAAGTATACTGTTTTTATCAATGACAATATAAGAAATGATAAGATATAACATTACACTAAAACAAAATTAAAATTTATTTTCATCAGGGTTTCCAATTTCCATCTATAAGATAAAAAAATTATGAAATTATGCTCGATAGTAAGATTGTCGTTTGGATTAGGAATACTAATATCATATGACCATGATTATCTATCTATCAATCATATTACAAATAAGAACCCTTTAACCTTCTGTAATCAATATTTGAATGGATCAATCGAGATAACGTACCATTAAAATCATGTTTATGTACATTGTAAACCTGAAACGCTCTGGCAATTAACAGGATGTAGTATTTCCTGTATGTTAAAGACGTTTTTTTGAAAATTTTCTTTTCTCAAATGTTCCATTTTTTCTAAACGTTTATGCAATATATTGTTACGTTAGAGGGTAAAACATTTCATTCATGGTTATCCTTACTGGAGGAAATTGTGCTACGTATAACGCGACGGTGGTGTGGAACTCTTCAGTGTGAGAGGTAGATTTGTAGGTCTGATGCAAAGTTAAGAGTTCAGACAGATGTATGGTCAATCAATCATTGTGTCATACTCTATTCTGAATATTAAGGTATCGCTACATCAGTCAGGTCAACTTGAACTACCTTCGAGCGTCACATTAAAATTGCCACTCGAAGGGAAATGGACTCGCATTGCTTAATCGTACCACGTAGCTTCGTTTTAGAACGCTCTTTATTAATTGAGGAGTGTTATCTAGGCATTGGTAACACGTTCGTGTTTATTTATTTATTATAACCTTTTTCGTGAGATCACTGTATTTCATTATGTCACTTTATAGTTTCCCATGTAATTGAGGAGTATTTTCTAGGCATTGGTAACACTTATTTACCTTTTCGTGAGATCCCTTTATATCAGTAGGCAGAAAGTGCTACTGCGCCTTTAACATTCATTATGCCACTTTAAAGTTTCCCATGTAATTGTGAGTTTTTATCTAGGCATTGGTAACACATATTTCCCTTTTCGTGAGATCACTTTATATCAGTAAGCAGAAAGTGCTACAGCGCCTTTAACATTCATTATGCCACTTTATAGTTTCCCATGTGAGTTCTCTCTACAAATGTTCTCCCTTTGTCGATAGTTTTTGTTAATGAAAAATTTCATTGAGTCTCCGAATTGTTTTATTTCCTTGTTATGATCATCATTAACTGCCCATTCAAAAGTGTCTGCTTTAACAAGAAACATACTATTCAAACCGGCAAAACCATAAAATGAAGTAACTGTAAAAGCAAACTCATATTTGACTTTCAAAGATTTTGTTATATATCACTATATGCATTCTCTCACTTCTGTATCATTCGTTGTATGCACAATATATAGAGATTTTTACCCGAGGAAGTGTGCCCTATGACTTTTACGAAACGAGTGTGAACTTTTGTATTGCCCGAGCGAGAGCGAGGGTTAGAACAAATTTGCATGAGTTTCGTAAAAGTCATATGACACACTTTCGAGTGTTATAATTTCTTTATTACCAATTATTCCATCGGATTCGCGTAAAAATAGCCACAAAACGGCCCAGTTCTCTTGCGACGGCAAGCTACAGTGACGTCACGAACAATCGTTTTATGACGTCATAGACGACAACATACGGGAAGTCGCGGTGAAACAATGGTTGCTAGGCAAACGTGATATGTGCACATGTGCTCATATCAATCATATTAACTCGGTTGTTTTCAAAGAAATGGGTAATAAATGTCTTTACTTTTCTTTGTAAAATTCTTTAAAATATAATTTATTGAGGAATTTTCATGATAAAAATATCAAACGGTGGAAATAACAGATGTCTTTGTACTGATGGGATTCTTTAAAAGAATGAGCATGAAAACGAAAGAGGGAATTCATCCTGGAGTAATCATGTAAAGTAGTTAAACTAAATGGCGTAAGCAAATTATCATCTTTATTAGCTTAATGTGAAAAGTGACATGTTCATTATTTTAAAGATTAGATCATTAAAGGAAAGAGAAAATCACATTATGTAGTTATTGTTTAATCAATATTGAAGACTACAATTTGTTTGAAGCGTGAAAAGGGAAAGAACTTATTTTCAAGCAGATGAATATTTAAGAAAACTTACATCCATTGCGAGAACATTACAGATAAATGATGCGCAGCTTTTAATACGAAATTTAAAGGAGTTTTGCCATAAAATGAGAAGTTTTAATTCGAAGAGAACGAACACTTTCAAAGTTGTTCAATGTATTACTTTTTACTTATTACATGTAGGAAACTGTCAAGACGAATCAATATAATCATTTTATCTTGATGAAAGACGAAATGTTCAATGTTTTGTCTACAAAAAGGACAGCATAAGTACAACTTTTGGTTGTATGGGGTTTTATAACTATCTACGACTTGTGGAATTCGAATTTTTTTAATGTTATTAAGTTAATTTGTTGACTTATTTAATATAATGTGTTTGATAGTAACATAGCAACTTGATGAGATGTTATTTACTTAAAAAAGAAATTCATAACTGTAAATGAAACCATTATACCTCCGAAATTAGGAATTTATAGAAATCCCACTTGGTGAACATTACTGTTTCTAATTAGATTTCGTGTAAGGGTGTTAGACTTGTGATGACTATTTTGTTGTATGAAGCCGATCAGCGGCTCTGGCTTTGTCTAATATAAATTTTAATCCTTCGGTACGTTTCCGATTACAATGATACACTTACTGTACGAGTACCAATGATATGCCAGTTGCAACCAGCGTTCACGGGATTCATTTCTTCCTGCGCCATCATGGCATTTTATTCTGTTTCCCTACTTCATAACTTGTATTATATGGAAAATACTCGTAATTGCTAAATAACCAGGAAATTATATACCTAAAATTGAGCAGTGTTGCCAGTCCGAAGATGAGTAATCATCAACTTAGTGCTCAAATCAAACATTTGTATCTTAGCTTTCAACATTGATACAATTATCCCTTTCTCTCTTACTGTCATTTTAATCATTACTTTCTATCATAAACAAGTTAAGAAAAAAAGCAACGTAGACTTTCATTAAATTTAAATAATTATTGAATTCACAGTATGAATAAAATAAATTTGATTCAATAACCATTGGGGTTAAACGTATCATTGAGCCTTTAACATTCTGACCTCGAATGATCAAGACGTCCTGACATAATGTTGTGTTAAATCACAAACAGTGATGTGCATTGGGTGTTGATGAAAGTGCCTTCAGGCTATTATTTCAATGTTATTTCAATAGCGATGTGACTTGGGATAATGGTTTTATGTGATTAAGGACAGGACATTTGACGCATTTTAATGTTGATCAGTAACTTTTAGTGGTGTTGATAACAAAATCTGCAAATAATGTAAGTGGATCTCTTGAGAAAAGTATGTAGTTAATTTTAAATGGGCTCATATCTTGATATTAGGATATTTACCTTTGACCTGCTGGATTGTGTTCACGTTTATTTGTTTATTAAGGTTTGGAAGTATGGACCATATGTATATACCAATGTGAAAGTGGAGTTATTCAAATGATAAGAACTTTTATGAGAATCTTAAGACTGCATAACATTTGCAATTCCATTTGAATTTAATTTACACAAACATGAAATAATTGACTTAATTCAGAAGATGCGGACAGGTTTATTTCATTTGTAAAAGTAACTAAGTTAAGAAAATAGAACTAAAGAGAAAAACATTTCAGCAATTACTTTGATGATAACTAAATGGTTTAAAATATTATTGAATGTTGGGATTTTTTTCAGAGGAAATTCGTGTAGTGAACACGTGACATTCAAAGAAAATGTTGATGTTGATTAACTCAGGGCTCTCACAGAACACTTCAAAAGGTAATTATGAAATAACGAGAACAGAAAAGTGTGTATTCGAACCTTTCTCAATTAGCGAATACATATGATGCATTTTTTAACTTAAGATGGAATGCAAGGTTACACTTAAAGATTTGATGAACTCTTTCAACATTTGTTTACCATGTTTTATTAATTTCAAAAAATAAAAAAAACAGCTAATGAACAAATGGGAAGATTTACGATGATCCTCTTTAAAACATGAAAGTAAATATATCATGTCTTGTGTACTTCATTACGGACAGGTTTTTCAGAGAGCATTTTGGAAATTTGTTATGATTTTAACATGTTTGTTTTTAAAATAAGAACATTCATTAGATACTAGTTGTAGTTGTTTTGAGTTATTCGTCAGTTGCAGGTTACACAGCAATCCATAGCTAGGACAGTCAGTTGCAGGTTTCACCGCAATACATAGCCCCAATGATGATGCAGGCCTTCATTTTGCAATACTACTAATATATGTAATCTTAAATATTACGTTATAAGCCAAATTATCTAACTTCAAAACTTGGGAATAATGATATTAAACTTTACATGAAACGTTTAAGCATAGTGAAATTAGTCAAAATGATGTACAACCTGTCACTTCATGACGTTGAATGACGTTAATGTAATGAACAAGGCACACGATAAGCGACGTCTGACATAGAATTGACATGGCAGCGTAATGCTAGCTCTTGATGCTATGGCGTCGTGATCAACTTGAGTTGGTGTAAACTTTGATTGACAGATTCCATATTTGTCCCATTTTTGGTGACCGAATAACCAACGATATTTCCATCTTTTTCCAATCATTGCTTCACAACTGCAAGGAAAATGAGTATGCATCTTGGTGAAACATGCGACAATCGACTGGAAATAGCGAACCATTGGTGGTACTACGCTGAAATTAAGTGTAGCATTGCACACAAACCTTCCTGCGTGTAGGACAGATGTCTACTGAAAACAAAGTTGCCGTGCCCCTGGCGGGATTTGAACCATGGACCCATTGATCCGAAGTCGAACGCGTAAACCACTGCGCTATCCAGCCCAAACCGATTTATAATCATTACACTGACGTTCGACAGGGTCACACATAAACCCCAATCACAATTAAAACATCATTGATAACCCTGTCATCCACAGAATAAGCCCCTATATAGTATGCTCTGCAACGTGATTTCTATCGTTGTTTAAATAACCTACATAACTTAAAGTCACTGGATTTGCGAAGCTGATCTCGATAACTGTCATGTACGTCTGGTTACAGGAGATAAACGTTTAGTCATCACTTAGATCCTAACACCAAGCAACAATCCGTGCAATGGAAGCCTAGGCACCATCCTGCAACAACGGATTTCAGAACTCAGCCTTCTGCTGGCACGATTATGATGAACATTTTCTGGGATTCAAGGAATGATAGACTATAAACCATATAAAACTACAATAACAGGAGCCTACTATTCTGACCTGCTGAAGCAACTGATAGCGGAGATGAAAAAGGAGGCGCGGCATGTTAACTGCTGGAGTTCGGCTTTTTTATGGCAACGCTCAAGTGCAAAAGAGTCCAAGGCACAGGCTGCACTTCAACAATGTTGCTTTGAATAACTTAACCATCCACGCTGCAATCTAGATCTGACTCCAATCGACTTATATCTGTTTCACAATGTGAAACCTCGCTTGCGTGGTACAAGATTTGGCGATGATGATGAACTCAAGACAGCTACTGGGGCTAAGGGGCTTGTCAGAAGACTAGTACCGAAAGGTCATAGACAGTCTCAAAGACAATGGGCAAAGTGCATCGAGGTTCAGGAAGATTATATTGAAAAGTGAAATAATTTCCCAAACATTGGTTTCTGTTTAATATTCACTTACATGACTTTCCCTCATAGATATGAAATTGACAAACTAGCCAGTTTCGGAACTATTAATCAATAAATAAGATCAACTCGAGAGTCCTTGAATCTTACTGAGGAAACATGCATCAAAACAACACAGTTCTCACGATACATTCATGATAGCCAAATTATACGTCATAAGTTTGATCATAAAACATAAAGTTTGTGATCGCATGTTTTTGCTGACTGATCTATAAAGATCAAATAAAGTTATTTTCAGATCAAGATAAATGTACTGTCATTACCGCCATGTCATCATTTAAATGAATTCAATTTCACGTCCGGAATCACACACACAATTTACCACTTTCTAAAATCAACTTTAATAATAAAAATAAAGGTCAGAATTGCCGTATATGCACAAAACCCGCACTCTGCGACACATGAGTAAGTCAGAATGGCTTGACCTTTAAAGGTCAGAATGTCAAATCGATCCATGGTGCTCTGAGGACAATGTATTTAATCATTCTGATCATATGAATTCATCAACTGTATCTGCATCTGTATATACACTTTTGATCACGAAATGAAAAAAAGTGATCAATGCTGAAACACGTATGTTACCCTCATGTTAAAAAACGGGAACTCCATATATGATGCTTTTAAGCAAAAATAATTTGAGAAATGTGTTATCTATCACTTATATATAAGTGGATAATGTTTGCAATTTCATGAATGATAAACTGAGATGCACTCTTTCAGAAACGTTTTTGTAAACTGCGTTTCAACCACATGAAGTATGAAGCATGCATTTATTGAAATACCACTCGGCACTATAAAAAAACCAGAATACATTATCAGAAATGTAGAAGAATTTAGGTTATCGCATACAAAATTGTATAACCAAAAACTAGTTTCATCCATTCCATTTATGGAAAGGTTTACTAAGTCCCGGACTAGCCGCTCCGTCTCCTCCCATGACTCCCCGGGCCGACCGTCTACTCCGTGGATGATGACGTTGTTCCGTCTGCTCTGCAACTCCGCTTTGTCGAACTTGCCTTCAAGCTTGTCTAATCGGGATTTCAACTCTTTATTTTCAAGTTCAAGATTGTTTTGTTTTGAAACAAAATATTCGCTAAATTTGTCAAATCTAGCATTTAGGCCCTGAATTTGTTGTTTGATGTCACTTAGAATGCTTGTGAGATCCGGCACATCATCGTCATGGTTACCAAAAGGAAGAGTAGATTGCTTGTCCGACGAATCTTTTTTTTATTTTTGCCTGAATTTTTAGGGCCGGGATTCAGTTCAATGTCTGAACATTGTTCCAGAAGCCTACCAACATACGGTGTGCCTGCAGCTATAGTGTCCGACACAGAGCCGAGACAGCCCACACTGCAGTGTGAAACACACGACACCAACCCTGAGCAGACTGAGTGTGCTTCAACATGGATGCCGGGAAACACATGTCCACTCAAGTAGACAAACAAGTTCAGGAAAACATAGAGTTTCAATTGTCTTGAAATAAAAGTTCCTGATAATTTCAACCTTTTGATAGGATTTTTAGTTTTACGTCTATTTGGGGTAAAACAGCCAACACGAGACCTCCAACACTGAATATAGACGCACATGATAGCGAATTCATGTGCAACCCGCTTCGCTCGTTATGCGCGTGAGCTACTGTTCGTCAACACAGTCACCGGATTGAAGAAAATACTTCAAATATACACAAATTTGTATATTTAAAATAACATAATAGTCACAGTCGTTAAAGAAGGGACTTACAGATGTTATAGTCATAATGTCTGTGTTTAAAACATGTTATTTTGGCTGTATTGGACGAGTTTCTCGGGAGCTCATGCACGACACGTCCTACCGATGCAAGCTCCACACATCGTATGTAAATAGCGCTGAATTGCAAGAAAATTGGTGTTAGTGACGCTAACTTGCAAATAGGCCATCCGCTGTTGCAGTCGCGCGGCTAACATTGTGACGTCAACCAAAAACGACTATGACGTCACGCGCCGATTATGACGTTACGGCAGCACACGGGGGTATCACACATGTGTGTAACCAACTCAGTGTTATATAATGACTGATCTCACCACGGTCGAGTAATAAATAAGTGTTACCAATGGCGAAATAACACCCCTAAATCCATTAAAGAGTTCTAAAATGTAACGTTATATTGTATAAACTTTAATAATAAATCGTTACTTAGTTTTAAAAAAAAACTGTTACAGCGCCTGCTTATGTATTCAGGATGTTGAAATTAATGAACGTTATTTTGAAAAAAAATAACTGTATATTATTGTTTATCTGTTGTCATTTCACAGGATAATTAGATAACGTCTATTGGACTTATTTTGCATTCTCTCAGGTTTGCATAACAATTTGATGAAATTGAAATGTACATTTTCTGCAATTGATGCTGTTTTCTTAACTGTGAACAACTTGTTTCACCACTTTTTATAACATGTGGCGACCGAGCTCCTTACACGGTATTAATAAAACAACTAAAGTATTTGAGGAGGCTTCGGTTTACACGAACAAACACTGCTGTTTTATAAGCTCCTTACGTGTTCAGGTTCCCGTAATCTAACACAACAGTGAGGCATCGGTTTGTATGACTGTCAATTACAAATTGCATGTTTTTATTAACCATAAGTTGCACAACGTATCAGTGTTTACATGCAGTAAATAATTTTCTTACCAAAGTGAGTTGAGATATTCCAGGTATTAAAGTTTTCATAATGATCACATACCCAACTTTCCCGGACATGAGAGTCGCGTGAAGCGTGAATGGATGATGATTACTGTGTAACATTTTGTTTACAGGTCTATGCTATTTAGCATGATCAAAATATCAGTTAGACCCACATCTAATATGTTTGATATTTCTGTCAACCTTGAACCGTGTTTGAATTGAATTTTCACTGTTATTCTAGTAGTTAATTGTGCCATTATGGCAGATTACATGTACATTGTTTTTCAAATAGTTTGTACTGATAACAAAAGAATCTAGTTTGAGGTTTTTAGATTAAAAGTGTTAATTTGTAAATAAGATATAGAGTTTTATTTTAAACTATTACTGGTTTCGGGAATTGAACTGAGATATAATATATACATATTATAACACTTAAACTGACTGAAATATTTATAAAAACGATAAAAACTAAAGGTTTGGTTGACGTAATAATTAAGATTAAATAAGTAAGAATAAATAATATATAATAAGATTTAATATAATATAGAATAGAATGAGACCGTTGGATGTACAAGACTTATGTACGTATCATTTATGATAATATTTAGTGTGATAAATCAAATCGTATCTAATACTATTACGAATCATATTTGTTCACTGAATAACCCCTTTGTAAGAAATCTTTTAAATACATGTAATTTCAATAGAAAAGATAAAATGTATTAATTTTCTTTGTATGTACATCTTTAAAAACAAGCATTTTATGCAACTTCTTAGGATGTTGGCTTATGTATGCAAGCCGAAGGGAGTTACGTCCCTTGAAAACGACGAGAGATTTTATGTACGCTTCTATTTAGCTTCATGTCTTCCAAAGTTGGACATGTGGGAATTACAGATTTTCTAAATAAAACTTGCATTTTGATTGGTTGACGGAACCACTTTACGCCCATTCATGAATTGCTAAGCTGTACTATTTTAGCTAAATCACATAGATCGAAATTTTCGAGCATACCATTTACAAGTCACACGTCAGTAAAACACATTAAATAGAAAATCATGTTCAATCTATGTTTCTGAGACCGTATTTACAGTACTAAATTTGCAAGGCAAGTTCACGTTTTCATTAATGTTCTCTCAATATGCGACATTATTAATACGTAGTTGTGTACTATGTCAGTAAACCATTTTGTGAATAAAATTATGAATTATGATGTCGCTAAAACTCGGAGTTTATCATAATAGTTAACTCGGGACAGATAATCCGTATTCCTCGCAACTCGTTGATTATTCTTATAATATATGATACAGGTGGACGGGTTTCACAACTCCGATGCTATACACATACACATTTTGGTAGGCTGTATCTCTTAAATTTGAACAATACCTTCATTTTCTACATTATCATTCCTTGTTGAAATTCCGAACTGCTAATCATTTTCTTCCAATCGAGACAGGCAGATGGCAACGAATTCCTGTTAGCAATAGAAAGTGTACATTGTGTAATTTAAATGATATTGGTGACGAATTCCATTATTTATTTATATGCCCCAAGTTAACGTTAGAAAGAGAAAAATATATTCATAAATCTTATTATATTAAACCAAATATATACAAAATGAACTCCCTTTTTAACACTACTAAACTATCAATGTTCTGTAAAATTATAAAGTCGTTATTCAAAAAAGATTGTCCATAACTTCACAATGTCTCTATATTTAATTTCATTTCTGTAACCTTATATTCTATGTTGTGTTGTATATATGTAAATAAGTATGTACCTCTTATGCTGCAGTTTGCAGCCTGAGTGAAAATAAAGTTCAGTTCAGATAACCATTCGTGGCAAATTGTGTACAAATACGCTATTGTTTCCAAACTATTGAGGACAGCAAGGGTTTAAAAGAAAATGTCTGCCGATCTGCACTCCCAGTTTTGTCTTTTAATTATGTGTTTAATAACTTTATTTCTTAAAATACGCATATTATCAGGAGCACTGTCGTCTATGATTAGTCAGATTGGATCTCGAATGTGTTTTTTTCTGGATATCAGGAAGGGAAGTGAAAAGAAATATTTTATTGAATCACATGTACACTGAAGCGATTGTTGCATGACGTAATGCAATTGTTATCATGACGTCATTTGACCGTAGTTTTAGCTGGTCAAACCAAATTACATTGTGGCTGTATTTAAGTGTTGTCCTTTCGTTTCTGCATTAAATACATAATAAAACAATGATGGACTGGTGAATTTGGTCAATACTTCTTTTATGGATCCGAGAAAACAATATTGACCGTGGACTCCGTCCTTTGTCAATATTGTTTTCTCGGGACCATAAAAACAGGTATTGACCTCATGACCAGTCTATAATTGTATATAGTATTGCCTGTAATGCAAGTGTTTTAGTATTTAAGTATCCTAAAACAGGGTTGTGTTAGAAAACGAAGGCTAGGTTTTGTCTAAAATTTAGAATTATGGTAACAACGTTTTTGCGTGAACTTTGAAGATATAAGTTATATCTGTTTGATAACATCATATTCAAAGGTGCTTATAAATTAAAACGAAATAATACATAAAAATCCATATTTAACTTCACAAAATGTTATTATTGTCGAAACAACCACATAATGTCGTTGTTAAATGAACTCTTTTAATCACTGTCGAAGGAACACAATAATTCATTGTTTAAAGGGGCAGTAGCACGTTAAGTCGATGAAATGTATTTGGAAAATAGTGTCACCAATAGTAAAACACCCTTCTCTCTTCAGAAATCAAGTTTAAAATGATTGTACATGGTTCCGTAAAGGCCATGGGAATAGTTTTTCTCATTCAAAATAATAAAATGTGTTCACAATAAAATGGCCGCCATGCAATTTTGACTTTATACGCAACACCGTTAGTACCACTACGGATAATGTGTTTGTGTAATAAGATGTTTTACCCTCTAAAGTAAATATAAATGACATAAAATATCATTATAAATGGGAAATTTGAAAAAATAAAATTTGCAAAAAAAGTGCTGCTGCCCCTTTAATATGTTGCTTTTACATGATATGTTCTTCTTCCAAAGGTTCACATTTCAGTGCAGTGAAATCACATAAGGAATGATTACTCGACGCTGTCTGGCGACTGAGCATTGTAATTTATCTTCAATGTTTACCTCAGCTTACAAGACTAAATTACTCTTGAATTACTGCACCTGTCACCTTTGCTTAAAGTTGAAAGATTAGGTTATATAATGATTTCAGATTAAAACTCATGTATGTGGGTTTGTTTTGCACTTAATGTCACATCCTACTTGACGGGTGTGAAGCAATGATATCAAAATGATAATTTTAATTGAATCAAGACATACTAGTAATTGCCCCTAGATTTATTTTCGAAAAATATTACTTGCATTTAATTTTTTCCAAGAATATATTTAATGTACCATATCACTTCTAAACTCTGGAGCAGCAACTAAGATTAATTGTCGTGTCAATGCAAATTACAATTTATTTTGATTATTCTGAATAATAACTTAATGTAAGATTGGTTCCGTTAAACCTTTTGTCAAGTGTCCCTTATTTTGTATGTCATGGAATGTAACGACAAAAAAGAAACTTGTCACGGATTTACAGTTATACACTGACGGGCAAAAGAAAGTATATCACTAAGTTGTATTTATCATATTATAATTTTCAAAGTCAAATATCTCGAGTTTACAACGTCATATTAAAACAACTGACTAGTTTGGGAAATTAGTCCAAAACATTGGACATCAGTCAAAGAATACCCCTTCGCGGTTTTGAAAAAAATAAATGTTTTTGATAATATTATATTTTCATCGATATATAAGACACACTTTTTGTGAAAATCAATAAATTTGCCTCATCCTGCACACATTAACACCATTTTGAACATGGTAGGCGTCATGTTGGTGTAAATTTCATTTCATTAACTCCTGTCTACTTTAAATAATGATATTTTAGTTACAAAATCAAACATTCACCAATTAAGTCGTTCAAACTACTGCCGAAAGGTGTTATTCTATCCAGTCATAATCAAATGCATCTAATTTCTTTAAAACAATGAATAAATCGAAAATAAGTGAGTGTTATACTTGCTTTTGCCCGTCAGTTTATTATAACGCATTCAAATACCTCTTTAAACCTGTATCGTTTAAATTTTCACATTGTAACAAATCATCAAAGGCATAACAAAAACAATATAAAAAGGCGGAAGATTCTTGGAACAGACCACTCAGGAAGATAGCTTGAGATGTTGTGCTGTTGATAACAGCCGAACCAGAACAATTCCGATATTGTTTTATTTTTGGTCCCATGGGAACTTCTCTCAAACACCTTAATAAAGGGGACCAGGAATAAACAATTATTTAAATCTGCATTCCTCTTGGGGCGAGGAAATGCAGCAAGTTTTAAATTAGCCAGTGACAGTGACTAACGCGAGTTAAGGCAAGTCTGGAAAGTTCAATTTTAATTTCATAGTGAGTGAGTTATTGTTTAGCGCAGCTTGGGCAATATTACAGACATTTTTGGCGATTTTAATTTCATAACAACTGTGTTAATTGAATAACTCGCGCATAATACAGAATGAAGAACTACTTTATTGATATACAATTTCTTTATTATGTGGAGGTGATATGTCGACAATGATACTAATGTTGTTGTTGTCGAAGCCCGGTATACAAATGAACACATTTCCTGGGTTTATATTGTAAACATTTGATGAGGATGAGGAGATGTTGAGTTCTTATTACAGTAGACATGTTGGCGATCAAATATTGGGTAGAGTCTGATGACAATGATTTATACTGTTTATATAGTGGATGAGGTTGATGAAAACAGCTTGTTAAGGATATTATTTTGATTTAACATCATAATTGCCGGGGATGTAGCTCAGTTGGTAGAGCGCCCGCTCATCACCCGGAAGGTCGGGGTTCGATTCCCGGCCGCGTCATATCAAAAGACGTTAAAAGATGGGAGTTGTTGCTTCCTTGCTCAGCATTATAAGGATAGAACAACGCTAGAACTGGCGCTGCACTGTGGCTGCCGGGTGCCCAGAGCACAAAATGAATTTCCAATTTACTTTGTATTGAGAACAATAAAGTGTTATTATTATTATATTATTATTATTATAATTATCGGAGGTAATTAGTAGATGCACACATCAATATGTTTATTTAAGATGGAATACATAGGAAATATGTGATGATTAATGTAGCAAGTGATGGTAGGCGTCTGGGATGTAGTACAAATGAATGTATACTTCAGGGCTGGAGATGTGACTTCAAATGATTATGGCTTCGGGATATTTCCTTACTTACTTAGTTGTTATTCCAGTTGAATTTTTCCATACGAATTTACACGCATATATTCTGTAATATTTGTCTTCTATTACCATATTAGTTAGGGAGACGATGTTGCTTTGCTTTAAAAGAAAGTATTTTCTTCCAGTGCATGCCAGGTATACCACATAACATTGAATATTTGCACAATTCACGTTTCATTTGGTAAGTTGTTTCCATCAAATTCATCCTATATTAATATTTGACCAAATTAGGATAAACATAGCTTAAAGGAGGTAACATTATAGCTTTATTTGCACAATTTCTGAGGCAATACAACATGGCCATTGACGTTATCATTGCAAGTCCTTGCTGTGAGTATGGCGACAGCGTATTACAGGGTATGAACATGGATACAGACTAGAGAATAAACACTATGGAGAAAGATCAACCTTTCATATAGAAACCAAACCAGATTATTAAATGGTAGCAGGTGAAATACCGGGACCTATCAATGAAAATAAACCGTGTTATCAGTCACTAGTGAAAATAACAATGGTACGTGTTGTCAGTCACTAGTGACTGATATAACAATGACTTGATGTCATGAAACAATGGTCCGACGTCATGACATGTTCATGACGTCACATTGTTGCTGAGGCGACAGGCTCATTCTGGAGCCGACTTAACGTAAATGCAAGTCTATGTCGGTGAATATGCAAAGATTTGGTCATATAATAAATAGAAAAGTTTCTTTTCTTGACAAATACCATGTTTATTTCATCTTGTGAGGTAGTTTCCACCTCACGAGATGAGATAAACATATTATTAGTCAAGAAAAGCCAAATATCCTCTAAGTATCTTCCAGTGTCATTGTAAAGAGCTACCGTCCGATGGTTCTGAAAAGGGTGATTATATGTTAAAAAAGTGAAATATTAAGTTGACTGTACGTATAAGTGTTACGTGACCATCTGAAGCACAGGCATTAACCGATCAGCACCGTACTTCTTCTAAGTCTAACATGATTAAAATGTACATGATATAACATATAAACAGTCGGTGAACAAACACTCTGACTCTGCTAAAAAGACAGTGCGTCGTGAACGAGATTATTTTCTCCAAACGTTAAGATTTCAGAATGGCTTCTCAGATAGAATATTCAAGGTGTCTTTCCAAGATATTTTCAAATCTTTATTAAATACCCTGTTGTACGTTTTTGAATATTGTTTTCTCTCAAATTTACCGTTTTTACTAAGTTTTATAAAATATATGTTACGTTTGAGGGTGAAACATCTCATGGAAGATAGCAGGAGCTTGGCAGATCACAGCATCAACAATCATGTCTAACTCCATCTTATAATGCAAATTATGAAGCGTTCTGAAGACTCGCTTCACATTCTGCAGCATCTAGCTATGATGGCTGTCACATATTTAATTCTATGCAAGTTCTTATCTTAAATTATGTTGTTTGAGTAACACATACTTTAACGTTATAAACGGTGTTATTCTATTTATCAGTACTCACTATTGCCAAAAATCAATGCTTTAATGATAGTTGAAGCAGTATATTGACGTTATAAAGATTAATGTACTGATTTCTGATTGAAAACTTGACAAAACACCGTAGCTGGCGCGCATCAATTCGTCAAATGTAATTTTGTAAATATATGTACAATAGACAAACATACAACATATTTAATAGGGCATATAACTACTGTACATGTAAGTACTGTACGACAATATACAATTATGGACTCTTGTTGAGGTCAACATCGGTTTTTATTGACCCGAGTCAAGCAATATTTACCGAGCTTTCATAGTCCATAATTGTTTTATTATATGGTTTAAAGAAAAGAACACCAGAAGGAATGAAGCTTCTTTATCAAACGAACAGCAACAATAGTTTCCAATTGTTCCAACAGTTCCCATTGTTCCCAAGTCAATATCGTTTTCTATGCACTGTCATATGGCCGTGTTTGGACCAATAAGAACTGGTAAAAACCTTCGATGATATAATAACACATGATATATTTTCTATATGGTGTGAATATTCACGTCGAATGAAATTTATTTAACTTAAAACAGCACATGGGGGAACTCGGCACGTATGAAGCTAAACAATATATTATGAAAGATACTCAATGTCACTTGAAGTAATTATCTTCTCCTGAAAATAAGAGCCACTAGGAAATTGGTAAATGCAATCAATCTAAAGGTTACATCAAATGAGGGAGAGAGTTGTTTAATTGTTTTCTTATTATTAGGCTTGAAGAAGTTAGCTGTGGCATAATACTTTTTAAAATGCAAAGGCAATCGATGGGCACGTATCTTAATATGAGAGAAGATGGCAGTTGCAATAAATATGTAATGGCATAGTTCCCATTCTTGCTGAAGTTAAAGGAAAAAAACAAAATGAATTGCAAACACTAATCTTCAGACAATCTATTTCCTTTGCAATGAAAACACGTGGTGCATTCATCCTTTCGTATATTGAATTTCAAACCTCTTCAGATGTCTTATCAAGTAGTTTTACAAGAATATGGATCAAATGTCATGTGCTATATAAACTAGTGTCCAAAAGAAACGATACCATCTATTTTTTAAAATATCTTTTTACAAAGTGATTTTCTTCGTATGAACACATTGTTTTGCGTATCCCACATCCCAAATGCAGTGTATTCAATCGAAAATACTGAGAAAATTTTATCACATCCGAAGAAATGGTGCACTTTGTGAGAATGACATTATTTTAGGTAGCATAGTTTGCAACTGCAGATAAAGTGTATCAAACGGCTGACCATACACGTTGGTATCAAAGCAACAAAAAGCACACAAGAAAATATTGGTTTTGACAGCCATTGAGAGTGAGAGAGCCGTTAGAATTGTCACATAGCGTGTCTCACACGCCGACGACGCCAGAAGGTTCGGTTGCGCGCGCATAGCAGTCACCAGGTTAACGCAACGGTTACGTGATAGAGATCGGGCAACATGCAGGTCGAGAAGAAGGTGATTACGCTTATTGAAGACCGCCACATCCGGGTATTTCATCTCTGAAACCCATTCATCATTACGACGTTAACGCCAAAGACATCACTGAGACACGTGATTAGCAGACAAACTTGGTAAAAGAGATTGAAGACTCATAGTATCTGAACACGTCGTCCATACAACAAAACGTTCCGAGGCGTCAACAACGAGTAAACACACAGACGAATTCAACGTTGGCAACAGAGAGACTGAGCAATGGTTATGCTCTCATATGGGAGCAGATTTTGCATCTTAAAGAACAATGGTAGACAGCGTGTGTACCGAAGAATTAGTGACCTTTATGCTCTGACTTGCGTCCATCAAGTCAGCCCATTGCCTCCTTGATGAATGACAAAGCTTATCTTCTGACGTCATCCGACGTCTGACGTCATCAACGCATAGACGTGTACTTGCCCGTTCTGACGCTCGGGATGGACATACCGAATACAAATGTGACTTAGTTACGCCTCTTTTGACATTTTCATCATTTGTCTCAGTCATTTGTGTGAATGAAATTTTCATTTTCAGACCCCTCACGTCAATAAAGACCTGTACAAATGAATGCAAAGTACTGATTGAAATGAATTGTGTACACATGTTAAATGAACGAAATCTCAAAAGAATAATATCAATTCTAGATTTCTATGTCGCTAAGTTTTCCTGTAATGGTCGCTCAAAGACGTGGTATCGTTTCTTTTGGACACTAGTTTATTATAACATAAATATTCAACATGTCTGAGATACTTTACTACACAAAGAATAATCTGCAACGTAACATAAGATTAAAACTTCCAAATCCTGAGTCAGATAACTTGAACTACCTTCGAGCGGCCATTTTAACGTGAAATCATTAAAATGGCAGCTCGCTGGGAAATGAATTCGCATGACTTAACCGAACCATGTACAGTCGTTTAAGAACTATTCTTATTGATTTAGGAATATTATTTAGCATTGGTAACAATTATACATATTTTTATGAGCTTTAATTTAGAAAGAATATCTGGCAACAGCACCTTTAAACCAATCCTTACAGCAAAAGATGATAAATACACTTCGTAAAAAAGGCTCTTTTTTTCTTAGATACATGGATAGATCGGTTTCATATAAGATAACGACAGGCTCGATATGTGACTTAACCATGAGTACAGAAAGTTCAGTATGTTATCCTGGTCAGGCACAATTCAATCAAAGTCGACTTAACAGCTACCATCAACTGTCCTAACCTACTTTTCTCTGGCTTAACAGGATTCAATCTTCTAAGGGCGTCCTCCTGGAGACACCAAATCAACTGAAATGTTCCCATGAATATACATTATGTTTCTAATTTTACTTTTGAAACATGCCATGCGTTCGGTTTTAACATTATTGGACGTACTTCTTTCCAAATAGAGAAATTGATTTTCGTTTTGGTAACTTGTTATTGTGTTGTTAGCAGAAATGTTTCCCTTAATGTTAGGCGAAATGCAAGCGCGTCCCAAAAAGCATTACTGCAATAAAGGCTCAATAGATAGAGTTACTAATATGTTTTTCTTTTGGTAAATATTTGTTACTGAAAGCTAGTATATACATCAACTTACTTTTCTGATCAGACATATCTTCCCCAGTCATTGCTTGGCAGCTGAAATAAGTTGTCACGATTATATTTATCTGAAATTGAATATTTAAATTGAATTGTGCTCCTACACGACTTTACAGAATACATTGTACCTTGTACATAGACATGAAATATTCTTATATCATTTGTTTCCATTCCTATTTTTCTCAAAGTCATGTAACATAACAGTAACTTGAATAAATTATTGGAATCTTTGAATATATTCTGACCATTTGAAATGGGATCAATTAATATTTACTTATAGTAAACATGCTGCACTTACACCTGGTATTATAACACATGGTCCATTGCCAGAGGTATTATCTATAAGTACTGATACATATGTGCAAATAGCCCCGAAAACATTAACATAATTGTTTAAAAAATTCCAATTAGTTATTTAACCTTTTCAAAGAGGTCTTGCCTCACTTTTGTCTGATGTCTGATAGTATATAAACTGTCGAGTAAGTTGTTACATGCTAAGAACAATGATTCCTGGCAAAACAAAATGCTGTTGAAGAAGTATTGTAGAATTAGGATAAAACATACCAGAAAATTAACTGTACCTTTACATTCGCAAATCTCACAAACAAATTGACATTTAGACAATCACTCTATTCAAGCCAAAGTGGTGTCGTCATTGCTATTTAGCGAATCGTTCAAATATGTCTGACTAATTGTTCTGCTTTTAGTATTATAGATATGAAGTGAAGTTACTGAATACTTAAAACAAGAAAACTAGAGATATGATAAACAATGAATTTATTCTCACGATTATTCAAAAGCAAAAATCAATGACAATCCAAATAAGCTTCTGTTCAATTTTTTCTTTGGTCATTAAATTGTGTATTGGCATTATGCAAGAAAGACCTTTTTGGTTGCAATCGGGAAAGTAATTAACTAAAATACTTGAAACGTCATGAGAGTAGAGATTTAAATTAACTTACACATGACAAGTGTTTGTTGATTGTCATGTAATAAGTGGTCATTGTATATCCCGGAGGTGAAACAAACTAATTCGGAGACAGAATGAGATGATGATCACTGCACATCATTGAAGTTATTTAACTGACAATGTCTTTTCAAAATGAAATTATATTCTGTACCATGTTTGGAAAATTATGTAAAAACAGTTTTCAAACATAATATGTGTTTTTGAATGTGTAATGCTCGCTACTCTGTGTTTTAGGATGACTTTCTCTGAGACTTGCACTTTATGATGGCTGTCCCTCAATGTCATTTACAGCTGTCAGTTAATATCTTCCTTAACTCATTACATGTGATTGCGACAGGGAGTTCCCCCTCTTGCCCGCTCAGCCGGGTGATGAGGCAATGGGTTTTACGTCAATAGGCTGATTAACATTTAATCAATCAAAGCATTATAAACTGAAGCACAAAAGAAACGTCACACCTCAATTGATTTCGATTAATTCAATATTTTAAAGAAATGAGATGCATTTGATTATGGCACGATGCAATAACACCTTTTGGCAGTAGTTTTAATGACTTAATTGGTGACTGTTTTTATTTTTTGATTACAATATCATTTTTTTAACTAGACAGGGGTAAGAAATGACATTTACACCAACATGACCCCTACCATGTTTAAAATGTTGTAAATGTGTGCAGGACGAGGCAAATTGATTGGTTTTCACACAAAGTATGTGTAACTTGTCGATTAACAGTTGTGTTTTAACAAAATAAATTTTTGGGAATTTTAAGTTTCACAATTTTGCTTTTTAATTCTTTTTTTTAAAAACACGTAAAACAATTCTTTGACTAATTTAATATTTTGGACTAATTCGCAAAACTATTCAGTTTTGGAATACGACGTCTAAAACTCGAGAAATTTGACTTTAAAAATTATACATATGATAAAAACAACTGAGGGGTGACGTTTCTTTTGTGCTTCAGTTTAGCATTATCAATTTGATTTGATGTTAATCTAAGCCTTATTTATTATTAGTTTTTGTTTCAAACTTGAATCACAGGACAAAAAGTGGTGGAGCCCGCTTACCAGATCCTTCCAGATATTGCCGGATTCTTTAGGATCCGCCAATATGGATTCCACAACTTTTTGTCTTGTGAATGTATAGCCAATGCAATGCGAGAAGACAGTAAACCATAATAATTCAAATTCTCTGTTAGACAATGTGTAAATCAAAATGTTATTCATTCATTCTGTAATAAATATCAGAGTCCCCAAGGGGAGTAAGTGACTAATATAGTCCTATCTGCAGCTTATAACTGTTAGTGACATTGAGTGGCATTTCCCCTCAGCCTTGGTACCAGTGGCATTAATGGACAGCTTACCTCTTGAACCAATCAACATATTGCCTTTGGAATCGATGGTGGAGAAACGGCTTCACTCACTTCGGGCAGTTTAAGAAACCAACTCTGCTGTTCTACACCTGCATACATAATATCCTAAAGTGAGAACAAATCACCAACTGTATCCTAGACTTCTAGACATCTGATTGTATGTGTAAAACAAGATGTGAATCTGAATGTGCTAGGAATTCTTATTTGATGTAAAGACTATGCAATGAATCCTTTATATATAAAGGACCAACTGTATTATTTTTTATTTCATATAAATGAGATACAATTTTTTCAATGTACATCGATTATCGACAAAAAGGTAACTGCATGGCTAAACATGCTGTTCATTGTTTCTCTCAATTATGCCGTGAACGACAAAACTTATAGTTTAATAAATTATTGAAATCATTAAAGCAGAAATGATGGTAACTTATGAAAGAAAGGAAATCACCTTATTGTTTATGTTTTACAAAATATCATGGTCTAAATCATAAAATATCACATTTCACATTTTTACATCTTACTCTCAACCGTTAATACGAACGATTCCTTAGCTCCTTTTTTACAAATTTCATTAATTAGTCATTCCAAAAATTAAATCACAGTAAAACAGTTTTAATGTCAAGATCCTATGGCAATTAACAAATCCTGCGAAAACAAAGGCATCTAATATGGATGCTGTTGTTCCTCAAAGAATTCCTTCATTTAAAGAGTATTTGAATCTGAATAGGGTGGTCATTAAAACAACATTATTACATATAAAGTTGTTACTAAACAGTCTGTCATGTGCCAATGACTTATTACATTACGAGCAGAAAGTTGGATGGGAGTTGTATTGTACAGAATGAGTTGAGGAATGTGTTTATCAATGGAACCGATATGTCATATATCAGCTAAGGTTTGATGATATTCAGATTTTGCAAGACACACAACGTAGTTAGTGTTAACACATCACACAATTGTTCTATTGTTCACAGTGGGTCCATTCCTTGAATTGCTATTATAAATAAGTAAAATATGTCAGAGAATATATTTAAGGAAACTAAGTACTACGCTCAAACTCAAAAGAAACGTCGCCACATATTCAACAGTAAAACAATTAAATACTGTTGCCGGAGAAAGTCGATTTTAAATGCTTTTTATTGGGACGTCATTTGTAAAATGGTAACCGCAATTTCATACATCAGAGTATACTATTTGTATGTCTGTTGAAGTACACTTAGGGTGTTGAAATCGATTTTTCAAAAGAGTTTTTGGCCAGAATGTTTAGCATTTTGAATTTCAAATCATAAAATGTAGAAATTTATTTAATAAAAGATGATGTCGACATAAATACCTGACTGATGCGTCCTTACTGTAGGACAAAAATGCTAATAAAACCTAGTAACGGAGCGTGAGCAAATTTGAGAGTTTGACAAAAAGGAAACGCGACGACGAGAGACAATGAATAAGAGTGTGTATAGTTGTGTATTGCCTGATGGTCAACGATTTTTGTAGTAGTATAAGGACCCCTGATTGGTACAATCTCAATCTGGAGTACACAAAAGGGTTTTCTTCAAACCCAGCCGCAAAGCCTCTCTCCACGCTGTGTCCGGCCCTGGTCATTGACGTCGAACTACATTGTGGTGTGTTGGGGTCTAACACGCAGGGTGTGAGTCTGCTTGCTGCTCCTGTCCATCCATGTATAGCACTGGTGTGGATGAATCTGCTGACCGATTGTGTTGGTGGTCAGTGCGATTCTTCAAGGGAGCATCTCGAATGATTATACCCGCTTACACATGTGAATTTGGTCAGTTATCGCCACTGCCTTGCAAGCGATATGTATTTGGTATTTACAAAAAGCTCTTTATAAACGAAATATCCTTATTTCTAGAGAATTTCACAGAGATTTGAAAATAAATGTTGGTTTGTTTTTGTTAATCATTTCCACTATGTCAATATCAGCAAGAATGTGCAACTTATAATAAATTATAAATAAATTATAATAATGTGTTAGATTATATGCTATTTCTTTTTTTTAAAAAGTCGACAATTCTAGATTAACCTGTTTTGATGACTTACATGTGGCAATTTAAAATGAAGACACAATAAACCATTTTGAAAAGATGATTGCATTCAATCTTATGTTGTTAAAATTTGACCAGGTGAGGAAAATATATGTAATGTCCGCAATTAAATTCAGATAGTTCGCAGACTTACTGCCTATCATGTTTTGTACACCATGTCAGATGATATATCAGGTAAAACCAGCAGTGAGCATATAAAGTATTATTCCATATTTCAGTCTGCAAAATTTGTTTGAAAAAAACGAATAACGTGAATTGGATTTCACTGCTACGAGTAATACAATATCTCTTGACGTTGAACATGTGGTCATGTTATCCTAATTATCTAGTTGTATAGGGACGTTTTCAAACTCATTTTATTCGAATGTTTGTTAAAAGTTACATTAGTGAAGACACACAAAGGACACTCTGACATTGTTTGAATAATGGATGTCTTCATATATATGCATGGCCTCATATAAACCATTATAATGAAAGATTCATTTTCGGATTTGCTCCACAAGGAACACTTTAATTATTCTCTAGATGTAGTAACATGGACACTGTTACATTATTATCGATTTTTACTACACTGGATCGCTTATCGTACTGTGTCATATAGTATTCAACATATCTTACAAAAACATGTAAGTAATAATACGAAAATAAAATATTTTATTAATTTATTTTCAATAAAAGCACCCTTGATTTCAAGCCACTTTCATTTTGGTATTTTTCAATTTCACGGGCTGAGCGTCCTTTTGCAGTTTCTTTTCAATACTCATTTACGGCAGTTATCAGTTCTACATTGTCCACAAATCTTGATGTGTTTTGTCTTGATTTTGATAAACATGGAAGTCACGTGGGACAATGTCAGGCGTACTTGATTCGAATACTCCTTGAACCAACTCGGACATACAGCAACTAAACCACTTGACACATCCAAAATCTCTGAGTAAACGTGATGAGAAGACACCATTCCATAACTTTCGCAATATGAGCCCTTCAGATACCAGATATCATATTTAAAAGAGTTTATGTAAATGCACACATAGTCATATATGACGTCATCTCAGCTGAGACAAGGTTCTAGTTGAAGTTCAGAGTCGCACATGCAATACATTCTTCCACAGCATTTACTGAATCGTCATAACCTGAAATTGAGGGACGTCCTCACTCGGACGTACATGTACCTTCCAAGTTCTTCCTGCCTGATGTGAAAAGAAACCTTCCTCTGCTAAACAGTGGAATATGAAATAACGTCTTCCCCATGAGTGAGTGAGTTGGGGTTTAACGCCGCTTTCAAGTTAGAGTATTTCAGTTATATCGCGGCTGCTAGTATTATGGCAGGGAGAAAGCCCGAAACCTGAGAGCAGCGGCTGGAACTAGCGAACCATGGGTGGTACTATGCTGAAATTCAGTGTAAAATTGCACCCAAACCTTACTGCGTGTACAACAGTTCTCTACTGCAGACAAAGTTGACGTGCCCCTGGCGGGATTCGAACCCTGGACCTCTTGATCCGAAGCCGAACGCGCTAACCAGTGCGCTATCCCGACCCCGTCTTCCCCGTAAACCGTCAATATATATCTATCATCCAAAACTGAGATCCACAGGAGATATGGCTTGTATAAGATCAAGCGATATCTCCTAGGAGAGGATTTTGAACAAAGGCCTGTCACCGTAAACTACATGACATCACAGTTGTTTTACATCATCGAGTAATGACATCACAATGCTAAGATTTCATAAACCTGATGACGTCACAATGCTACAACATCACCCATTGGAAGTCAACTTGTATGGTTGTGCTCAGATATACACTTTCTCGTTAAAGCTTAATGAAGAATGATTTTGGATTATAAATATAATCTCACCCTCGTGTCTACTGATATCAAATATGTCAACACTCGTTGCTAAAGGTAAAAAAAAGTAAAACTTGTATGAACTCGTGTTTTTATGAATCTCCGATTAAAGCCAACTTTGCTAGTCTAGAACCTCATGACATCGTATATATCTCTCTCTATATATATATAGCTCTACATCTTAGAAGCAGAAACACGGAAGTCTACATCTATGTGTTTGCTTTCGGGACAGTTTGCCTATAACAGACTACATTGCCATCAAATTGTGTTCATGAACATTGATCTGTGAAGGTAAAGAATCGAAATAAATTTGTATTTTAAGGCTTTCTGTAGGCGTTAAGTAGTTTGATCAGCCTTCATATAATCATTGTCATACATAACATGTACATTCATAGAGATTATTACCCGAGGAAGTGTGTCATATGACTTTTACGAAACGAGTGTTAATTTTGTATTGCCCGAGCGAGAGCGAGTGTTATACACAAATTCGCACGAGTTTCGTAAAAGTCATATGACACACTTTCGAGTGTAATAATTTCTTTATTACCCGTTCTATTCCATGTGATTAACGTAAAAAAAGTCAGAAAGTGGCCCACTTCTCTTGCGACGGCAAGCAACAGTGACGTCACGAACAATCGTTTTATGACGTCACAGACGACAGAATACGGGAAGCCGCGGTGAAACAATCGTTGCTAGGCAAACGTGATATGTGCACATGTGCTCATATCAATAATATTAACTCGGTTATTTTCAACCATATGGGTAATAATATCATCTCTGACGTCCTAAATAACGTCACGTTACTTTACTTGGAAACATGTGTTGGTGTTAAAAAAGTTTTACGAAACTAAACTACGAAGTTGGATACACACAAAAGTTTGCCGCAACTGTTAACAATTTATTTGTACATAAAAAGTTGCTTTGGGATATTTCAATAAATAAATGCTCAAGGGGTTATCTCTGAACTAAAACCACTTACAAAGCAGATCCGTTATAAATCAAGAGTGTGCAGTGTATCAAATACTGTATTATCATTCATATTATCAACTATCACATATAATGAACATTTATGTCAGTGTTCGGGAAGACAGTGTTGATAGGTTGGTGATTACAGTATGATAACACTGGCATTTCCTGTTGTAATCATTGTTTATGTAAACAAATATCTACAAACACTACAAACTGACATGTTAATTACATCGGTGTGATATACTATGTTTCATATTTCAGTTCTTAAAGGGGCAGTATCACGTTTTTTCGCTCAAATAAGTCGATGAAATTTGTTTGAAAAATAATTTCACCAAACACCCTTCTCTTTTCGAAAAATCAAGTTAAAAATGAGTGTACATGGCTCAATAAACCCATGGGAATCGTTTTTGTCATTCGAAATAATAAAATGTGGTCACAATAAATTGGCCGCCATGGAAGTTTTGCTTTATACGCAACACCGTTATTACTACTACGGATACTTTGTTTGTGTAATGAGATGTTTTACCCTCCAAAGTAAATTTTAATGGCACAATCTATCATTATAAATAGGTAATTTGAAAAAATAAATGTTGCAAAAAATGTGCTACTGCCCCTTTAACTATTACATGTACAACAAATATGTTGACGGTCCATATTTGTGATAACTGCAACTCTTGATGATGATAAGATGAGGCCTGACATCATTTACAAACTTTTCCATATCAAAATGTTTACTGATTAAGCATAAAATCGTAAATTACAATGTCACAAGTGTGAGACTGGTGCTAGGGCTCAAACCTAACACCTCACCCTATATCCATCAATCGAATATTACATCTGCAGTCTGTTCACCTTAAGCTTCTTGTGTAAATGGACATTCACTGAAACCTCAATAAACTTACATTACACTGTCATTGAATCTTTCTTTACTCATTTGTAAAATACTCATACACATATTGTGGTCGTCACGCCAATGTTCCATGTGTCGAACTCGAACTCAATGTTAATGTACAATTTGGAAATATCGTTTGCTTTGGTAATGAAAATGATGAAATTTGATGAACTTTGAAACAGTATGGACAGACTGTAGGTTTATGTTTAAAATGATGTGAAAAGGACGTTTTCATACAGAAAGAGGTCTTCTTATTAGTTCTCGTGGAGACGTTTATAGATTGACATTTTGTAAGACTTTTGAATTATGGTTTTTATCCGCTTTTGTTTCATTACAAATCAAATATAATTAATTATAAATTATAAATGAAACCTGTTTCCCGCAATATTCCTTCAATTGAATTAATTAAATTGAAATTGAATTTAGGATTGGCATTTTGTAAAGTATACATAAGAAGGTACATTTAATATGATAATTTGTTAGGATTTTGTAACATTTTACACCAGAAAGAAATAATTCTGATTTTAATACAAATACTGAGAGGATAACGACCAAGTTCGCCATAGACCAAATAATCTGGAGTAGAAATTTTTACTTATTTACCATTGTTACTAAATAAAATACCAAGATAAACATATTCTTTAACAACATCAATATTATCACCATGAAAGGAAAATGTCGGGTGTTTTCTACATGTACCTTTAGAGAATATTATGATTTTCGTTTTTGAAATGTTGACTTTTAATGTCCAAAGCGTGCAATAATCTTAAAATACATCTAGAACATGTTGTAGGTCTTCACTTGACTCAGCTAAAATAACTGTATCGTCAGCATATAAAAGTAATAATAACTTAACGTAAACATGAATTTGTTCTTCAAGTAGATTTTCCACTGTATTTAAACCAATAAAATTATTTTCTGTTAAAAAGGACTCGAGGTCATTCAGATATAATGCAAATAAGAAGGGGGATACATTTTCGCCCTGCCTTACTCCAATTTCACAAGAGAAAAATGAAGATATTGCACCATTATGGGAAACACATGACTTAATATTTTGATACATATTAAAGATAACTTTGAAGCCAAAGACCACTCAGCAGAACAGTGTCAAATGCCTTACTAAATTCGATGAAGACACAGTAGAGCCTTCTTTTTAAGTTTTGGAAAATGTCTATTAAAGCTTTGAGAACAAAAATATTATCTGATGTGGAATAAGATTTTCGAAAACCGGCTTGTGATTCACTTATCAAATTACAATGATCAGAAAAATTTTGAAGACGCTTAGATATTACGTCAGTAAAATGTTTCCCCAAGCAGCTAACAATAGAAATTCCCCTGTAGTTATTGGGGTCAGCTTGGTCACCCTTTTTCTTAAATACAGGCTTAATGTAACTATCTGACCAAGCTTGTGGAAAAACACCATTATCTAATACTAAATTGAATAGCTTACAATAAATTGGCAGCATTACATGAGCTGACGCTTTGATATACTCATTGCGTATATTGTCCAAGCCACAGGCTTTGTTACATTTCAAATCATTAATACATGACATAATTTCACTCTCAGAGAGATTACACAATCAAGCATGTCAAAAGAGAATCACACACATCAACAAAATCGTTATGTACATCACAATTCTACTCTTTAAAATGATCATATAATATATTTACATCAATATTTGTTTGGTTGTCATCTTTTTTATCAAATGATTTAATTATATTCCAGAAAACTTTGGGATTTTTATCTTTCGTTTCCCGGACTTGTTTGATACATTTATTTTTGTAGAATCTAAATGCGTTTTTTAGAATGTTACTGTATTGTTTCCCAGCAGAAATGAATAAATTTCGTTCGTCATTTCCTTTTTGAAGCCCGTATATTCTTTTACGTTTATGGTAATTCTTGCGGGCTATTTTACAGGAAAGGTCAAACCATGGTTTATGTTTCGATTTAATATTTTTTTAATTTGTTTTACAGCCAAATGTATTCTTAGCAGCCAAAACAAGATTGTGAGTGAAGCAATTGGTTATATCGCTTATACACTTTTCAGCATTAACAATATCAAAATCAGACATTAAAGACTCTACAGAATTGACAATTGCGTTACAGTGATCGACAAACACATCAGCTTTACTTGGGTCCCATGGTTTTACAGTGATACGGTTGTGTACCGGTTGTATTGTACAATCTTTGACACATGGGCTAAATTTGCATTTCATTGCAAAGCTTATACCACAATGTATATCTGACATTATTCTGTGAAAATCACACACCACAAAGTTTAATATATTTGACAAAACATCAGTTGAAGCAATACAATAATCCACAACACTGGTATTCTTACAAGTAAAATTACCAATATCAGCATCAAGTCCAAGTCTACCATTAGCAATATATACACCAGTGTTTCTGCACACTTCTAGCAGTTTATTACCGTAAGACTTCACAGTTGTGTCCATGCTTTTCCTGTCCATGATGATGTTGTATTGTAACAGTCCTTCCACGTTGGAAAACAACACCTTGTCGTCCATTTTGTCATGGTCATAGAAGAATTCATCGATGATAATATAGTCCGGTAGATTCTTTGTACGAGCATTAAAATCGCCTGTCAGTCATATATGCTTTGATTTTACTGACATTTCAACGACATCACTTTCGATCTGAGAGAAGTGTTCAGCATCAGCGTACTTGCTACTTTCAGGGGGAATATATATACAACCTAGAATCAGATCTGTGGAGAGTTCGATAAGTGATTTCGATATGGCAAACCATAGGCTTACAGTTAAGCAAGAAACAAAGTACCCCCTTTCTAGAAATTTCTAGAAAGTTTCTAGTGCGTATCTAGAAAGTTTCTAGTGAGTATCTAGAAAGTTTCTAGAAAGTTTCTAGAAATTTCTAGAATTTTCTAGAAATTTCGAGTTTTTATTTTTTACGAGATATCTAAACTATTTTGGTATATTCTGAAACTGCTTATTGACTTTAACACACATTTTTAAAATCAACTTTATAACTTAATTAGAAAAGCGGATATTTGATGTCGAAGTTTTCCTACTCTACCATGCTTCCTCATTATAACGCCCCTTGTGTGCCTTCAGTCATGCATGGCTGACGCGCTAATTAACGAATGAGTAATGAAGGAATAAGCTGATTAGGAACTATGCATTAACTTAAACATGTATGTCGTTATTTCATTTACGCCTTTGTGCATTTATCATACTTTCTTTTCCCCTGGTATATGCTCTATTAAAATGTTTACCTGACATATTGTTTCCTCGATGTGAACATCCATTCATTTGTTCAACAATTAAGCCCGATAAATTACAAGGGCATTCAACTGCGTATAGAAAATATGATTTAAACTTCCATTACATTAGAATTCAAATATTTTGCCGATCTGTTGTACATTTAAGTGAATTCAATATTTGGGATAAAGACAAATATGTAAGTGGTTACATAATAGTGTGTCCGTGAATAGAATAATTGATTAGCTTGGTATATAGAATATATTACCTTTTTGGTCATATGATAATAATATCGAATACAGACTTTGTTATTTTGCTGTTAAGACATATACTATTCCAATATTAACTCAAATACTTAATTGTTTCTATTGTATTCTCTTCAATTGCTTGATATAAGATGTATGTCAAAATTGCAGTACGCCAAACATATGTCTTCGCAAAAAAATATATTTTATATCGATAAAGTTGTCTTTTATTTCATGTAATAATATACAGGACTTACATTTTTCAAAAGGTTGTATATGAATGTATAATGTATTCCTTTATTGAAGTGTACTGTCAATAACGTATATCTAGTTAAACATCGGTTTAATCTTAACATTTGTCCGAACTTATAAGTTCATAATAATATGTGTCTTCTGCAACATGCTTAAATTGCAATGTCCTTTTTTGATAATTTGATAGTGAATTAAAGAGAAACAATTAAAGTTGTCTTTATTTTTTAATATCCTATCAATTTGTAAATTGTTATTGAGTATATATTAACAATTGGTTATACTGGATAAGGGAGAAAAGCTGTGTGCGCAAGTAAGAAACTATTACTATTACAGAAGTTATTTCCGCCCCGTGGATAACATCTTTATGATGGTTTTGTAAGAAAAAATCAATGTCTGGTGGCTAATTCATTATATCTGTAAACTATCAAACGTAACACAAAATGTAATAAAACATGGACTGTATCCTCAACTTAATCCGTGCATTTTAACAACGTTCAAGTGGAATACATTAGATAAACAAAAATCGTATGTTAAGATGCTGTCATCAAAACATATTGTTTTCTTAATTTAAAAAAAAAATCAATTTCAATATATAAATGAAGGAGAACTAGTTCTATGGATATACAACTTCTTTATTGCAGAAGTTTCGATGTATAGATTCTAACACCGTTTTCAAGCTACATCGAAACGTCGCACTCCTGCAATAAAGAAGTTGAATATCCATAGAACTCGTTCTCCTTCATCTAACCAACTTCTAAATGCCATTGAGAGAAGTTCAATATATATGTTCAAGAACCACTGGATAGATAATGAGAAGCGTTACGTTTAAGCGACTGTTATAACAATTCCTCTGTAACAATAACTACTAAAAACTACTGTCGGGGATGCAAGTAAAAATATAAAATATATTTTCGATAATTTATATATTAAAGATAAGATTAAATCTTGTATTTTAACATCGAGTCACCAATTTTGCATTATCCGAACACTATTTATTTAATCAATTCGAACTCTTGAAATTAGCCAATTTAGATCTTGAGGTGACCCACTCACTGTTAGATTGTTGACAGCAGTGAAGAGGCGCATGCAAAATCTACATTAAACATGTTCTTAATCATTTGATTTGTTTACAATTTCGGCTGCTCTCTCAAGACAATACACTGTTTTATACAAGACGTCTTACGATTTTGGTGGATAATATTAACGAATAGCCTTTTGTCACACAATTGTCCTTCCCTAAAAAATATCCTGAGTTGAGTCAATTTTGAATATGCGTTTTCACAATATACTCTCCGGTTTGCATTCAAATGAAATCAAAAATAAATATATACCACTTTTTCAAAATCTCGGATTCTTTAGGGTTCATCCATGAAGTCAGTGAAGCGTATATCCTGAACATTCCAGTGACCACTTGAATATATCTCTGAGTCAACTACACACGTGTACATTTATTCAGTTTGAATTAACAGTATTGGCGACAATACACATCCGTACGTATTTTTAAATTGGTTTATGGTAATAGCCGCACAGATCGCCCCCTTGCAATACACACATATCCTAGTATATCCAGGCTTGCATATTCTATTTAACTCGTTAATAGCGCGACTTGGCTCCTCACAGGATGAGTGATGGCAATTAGATGCTACAATACTGTACTGTATACACTGATAAAACTTATAAATAATAAAGAATTGAATTGATTTGATTCATTTCAAATATCCCATCACAAATTACATTTATTATACCATACTTAGAAATCAAAATCCATGTCCAGTAACTCTTCATGTTTATAGAATATGATAATTAAATATCCCGTCGATTCTTAAATTTTACAATACATGTACTTTGTTTTGAATAGTCATATAATTCTCATATACATCGCGGATTATGATTAGCTGATTAATGATTAATAATTAATCTGTATACAAACTAAAACGGAGAGAGACGGCGCAAATGAGAATATACATCACGTGATGAGATAAACATGCTATTTGTCAAGAATTGACAGATATTCTATTCATTATATCAATATGTATGTGTTTCATGTTGAAGTTGACGGATTTCAACGGCAACGGTTTTAAATGACATTATACATTACAACTTAAATGTAGAGCTAATACATACGTTTTTCGGACAGCGAATGTATGTGTTTTCTGTGTTGATTCATTCAGAAACAAAATAATATTATTAGTTTATTACTCGCCCGTGTAAGATACTGCAGTGTAATATTTATACGGCAATATTAAACTAGTGTAATACCGCCGCACATATGACGTCACAATAGTTTGCGGTTATGACGTCACAATGAGAGTAACGTCGTCACAATGGCACCGGGCTTGTGGGAATCATAGTTTTGAGAGCCATGTCGGCTATTTTGCTGGAATATTGGTGGGCGAGTAATAAACAGAATACTAAACTTCCTTCTATTTAATACCATTTTTATTAAACTCGTGAATGATTGGTATCAAACTCGCTTTCGCTCGTTTTATACAAAATCATTAACTCGTTTAATAAAAATGGTATTAAATAGAAGGTCGTTTAGTATCCTCTATTTATGATTGCGTTTAAACATCGATACGATTATCAACTGAATGTTTACAATTCACAATCTGTTCCTGCACATGACAATTGGAGTTTCATTACTGCCTTCCTAATGTCACATGCTTTATAATAATTGTGCGTTAGATTTATAAGAACATTTGAAGGTGTCAAAGTATTTACCCATCCCCAATAGTCTGGTAGAAGTGGTCTGTTGAAATACACAAACAATTAAGTGAGGGTCAGTTAATTAGTTTATGGTTATCCCCGTCCTCTGTATAAATACGCGAATTCCCATGGCCACTGAAGGGTGACGCAATGTGCTCCAAGCACGTTATGTAAGACACATCACATATCATCGAAGACCGTTATAAATCATTGTATTGTCCCAATACATTAATTTTGTGACTTCATTTGTCACAGTCAATGCATGCTTTTTCTTGGAATATGTTTATATCGAATGAAAAGTGGCGTTCGTTCAATATTTCAGTATGCATGTGATGAACATGAGAAGTCAATCACTAGTTAATAACTGTCAAGGATATTGAAAACATTTTGTTACATGTTCGGTCTCACATGGAATGCATCACCATCAGCCTAATTATTTCCATGAGTTTGGAAATATTTGAAACAATAACACTTTGATGTCAAATTGAAAGTTTTCAACCTTTTAGAAAAGCGGTCACGCATAGGGATTTAGAAACATTTACCTTCATTCTATAAGGCTATATTCTATACTGTCCAATAAACCACCATACAGAACCGTAGTCACAACGGTACATAATATGTTATGTTATTAGTTATCACTCCAGTAATGTTACATGAATGAATCTATAGGTGTACATGTATATTTCACACTGTCTCACTTGGTTATTGACATTATCCGATGGTATTTCTTTTGAATTGTGTGTCTATTCTTATGTATGCTATGTTTTATAGTGCCCCATAAGTCAGTTTGTGTGTTACAGTTAAATACAATAATCTTCACCTTTGTGGAAAGGTTTTTTAATGGCATTGTCACAGACGTATTTACACTCACGTATAAGTGTGGATATTTATCAATACGAAACATATGTAATGAAATAAATACTATTCATAACGTTTTCAAATGTGCTTACATTTGATATATGCGCTCACAATTGTTCAAAATTGTTATCTATTTACACGCTGATTTTCATACTATACCGCACTGAATACGAAACTTTTGATGTTTCACGTTTGTAACAATTAAAGAACTATAAGATTAGATTGACGATATCAAAACCAGTGTTTAATTACGCAGTATCATGAAGTTAGAGACGCTCCACGACAGTGCTTTGAATACCCTGCAAATCACGCATGTACAGGTATCGTTAATACCTGAGTATAACAAGTGGTTCCCAATGACCGGAAACTGTCTAGTCATGTACAACAGCCCCGGTGATTTAAGTTGTTGTATATACGTCTACGTATATATACAATATATTGCGACACTGATGTACACACGCCTGTCTCTTATGTAGCTCCTGTGCGGCCTCTGTGATTGTGTTTTATCAGTTCATGCAAAAGACCATCAACAACCAGTTCATATACTTTAGAATAATTGACAACAATTTGAACGAACGTGCGTTACTCAAGCTTATTTTTCCGCGCTACTGATCTAGTGGTTTCAGGAAAAAAATTCCGATGGCGTCACCAAACTGAGTTGAAAACAGTTTAAAGGGATAATAATTGAGTATGGAAATGTATTTCAAAATGTTTATTTTTACTTTGGTATTTTAGGGTTTTTTTTGTATACCCCTTCAAACATGTTACGGTATAGTACTAAATGTACATTTCTTACGTGTTATTTGTCGAATGTTTCTTGAGAACCGCCACAAATACAATATTACTGCCTTGGTTAAGTGTATGGGTTCATGATTGGATATTTTTATCAAACTACTTTCTTAAATACCCATAAACAACTGAATTCTACTCATTAAACGGATCCAATACTTACTTACTTATCATAAAAGAACAATTTAATATGAGCAAATGAATGCAAATGACCAAAGATCTACTCATTCAAATAACTTTAATCAAATATACAATTTGTGGATGTATTGTTTTGTGGGGAATTTACGTCCGTTCATTGATAGGTAGTTGTGGTTGATAAAGAGAGATGCCAACTACTTATAACGTGTGATATACAACATCAATGTAATGTATTTTAGTCGAACAAACGAATTCCTACTCAGTGATAAGAAGTTTTACTTTCCTAACCTGACAGGGTTAATAACTTTGGTTCAACGACTACAACTTATGTAGGCTCATTACTTGTATCAACATTGTCACGCTACGGTAAATTGATATATACATTACAGTAACAGATAACTCATTATTAACCAAATAAACAATGTTTTAATGTGCCATAACAAAGCTTTCAACATTAGCGCCGATGTATAACTTCACTTATCATTGTTTTTGTTTTTTAATCATGCGTACTTGTCTTTTTCCAGTTCTCAAATATAGGTTATACAGATATTACCCTCAGTAATATTTTTCATCTTTCAATAAGCACATGCAGTATTAATAAGACATAAGTGTAAACAGGAATGGTAGACGATTGATGGACATTTAGAATATGTGATTTTCAGTTCAAATTCATATGTTAATTCTCTCCATCGGCGTTACATGAAATAATCAAGATATCAGCTTATTGAAGACATAAAACTTCTTTCCTAAATACATAAATACATGGCTGACAAAACACCCTCTTTCAAATATACACCATTTCCTTCTTTCAATCGTCTTGTATACTCCATGATGTAATCGTGCCATTGAATGAATGACACAACGGCGGGTCCACAGCTAACCACGTTTGAGTTGCTGAACAGGTGTCCTCAAAACCTGAGATGACAGGAAACTGTCTTGTCATATACACCAGCCATGACTGTTTAATTAGAGATATACACCTATACATGAAATACATATGCAACATTGCTGTTCATGCGCGTGTCTCGTAAAATTCTTTGGCGGCCTGACCGTCGACAACCAGTTCATTAGTAACTGTCGGTTACGCAAGGTTAATTTTACGCTCTAATAATCTCTTGTTTACAGGACACAAATCAAAATGGTACCATCAAAATGTTGAACACAAGTTTAAAGGTGATAAAATAATTAAGTATGAAAATGTATGTGTGACTCAATGTAATTATCAGAACTTATATTTAATAACCTGAATTAACCTTTGATCTAAATACACACCTTATGTAGGCTCATTAATTGTATCAATATTGTTAGGTTAGGAAAAACGGGGAAACGGGTAATGGTAAAATGGTTCTTATTAAATGAGTGAAGGGCATTTAGAATTCGGTAGGTTATACAACGTGTGATATGGATTATAGTTTCTTCATCACTTACAATACGAGGTTTCGTAGCTCATTCTTGCCCCTATGTCTTGACATGCATTACTCAACTCCTTCATAACTTAATCTCTAGAAATAAACACATACACATTTTAACTAATATGCACGATGCCATCTTACTGAAAATGTAGTACTTTATTTTCAAAATACATTAAGTGGCTTATGGCAAAATGCCCTCTTTCAGTTATACATTCCTTCTTTAAATCGTCTTGCATTAGTGAATCTCTCCGGATTTATTAATATTGTGTCTGTCCATATGTAGTAAGTAACAACAATTGAATTAAAACCAGTCACTTGATTTGGTATTCCAACCAGTTTAGGAACAATTACATTCATATTCGTTGCGACGCCTTACTATAAATACTCTGCTACCTATACTAACATGTATATTGTTATCATCATTCAAATGACACATTTATTGTTCATTTGAAAAATATACTTACACATAAGGATTCAAAATGTGGCAAACTTAATATATTTCTCGAATTCAGCTAAGCAGATAACCTTAATTCCAGAGACACTTCTTTAGTTCAATACGAATTATTAGGATAGCATAACCACAAACAACGCAGTGAATCAGTGTTTTACTTTGTAAACGCCAAGAACATTGGTATGCAGGATTTAGTACTTACGCCCTTTTTATACCTGATATTGATGTTACATATCATGTTTATATAGTGACGTGTTGTGCATGAATATAAACAAACACAGCCTATTATAATGTTTTTGTTATCAATAATGATTGTATTTCACGTTTTGGTGACGAACTTTCCGAAGTTATAAATGACACAATGTTTTATTTCATTCAGGTGTCACCATGATTTTACGGATGATTAAATGTAGTAAAACAGTTGATGCAACACCGGGGTCTTACTGTTGTCCCTTGGGTTGATGAACAAAAATTTGTGTCATGTTTCCAAGGATGAAGTGTGATTAGTGATTTGAAAAAATATGTCCAGATGGTACATGGAAAGTGATTGATAAACATTGCTATTTCCCTATATAAATGGTCATATACATATCGCTCCCCGTGACGTGGACTGTATTGATACATTATTACACATAACATACATTATAACGAAAAACAAATTCACATAACAGTTACAGAGTATGTTCAGTGAATGTGTTTTCTGAAGTATATTGGGATCGTTTGCTTTAGTCAATTGGAAACTAAATCAACAATGTGTAAGTTAGTATCATGAAATAAGTCACTGTTGCTATAAAGAATAGTTTTGAAATTGGTTTTAACATATTTTATTCATTAAAATGGATTGGCAAGCAAGCTGAGAGCTCATGTCAACGCTTCAATAAAAGTTACAAATGTGAATTAAAAGAAGCAATTTTTATTATGATAGCGAGAGAAGGTATGGATATGACGTTTTAATCATTTTCTAATTGCCTAATAATTGCTGCTTCGAGGCATGGTATTTTGGAATATAGTGATGACCGTTTTATCAACGAATATGTATTTTGATTTTCGTTTTATTAAGATATCAAAAGCAGACATGAGCTATGGTATTACATATTTTAAAATATTCTATAATAGATTGTTTGTTGACTTACATGTTTGGACCATGATATAGCAATGAAACTAGTAAATGTTTTGTAAAATGGCTCATGATATAGAATGTAGAATGTCAATGATTGTAAAGTTGTCACAATTTATTCACTGAAAGTTGTACAGGATCAGTTTGAGTCGCAAGTCGATATCACTGAGTTCTCACTTAAACCCACTTACATTGTCTACAATTATAATTTTTCTAAACAATCACATACTTCCTTTTATCGTCGCTGAATATCCTTCATTGATTAACTCGCCAGCTACAAAACATCACTGCACGAGCGACTGTTGTCAAGTAATTAGACTGCCCCTGAGCAGTTCAGCGGGGCGCGTTATAACGAGGATACCACAAAACTAAACATCAATTTCCTGCTATTCTAGTTGAGTGACATTGTTGAAACTTACAAATCATGGCAAAGTCAACATGTAGTTTCAGAATATAAAAGAAATATTTGAATATCTCGTAAAAAATAAAAACTCGAAATTTCTAGAAATTTCTAGAAATTTCTAGATACGCACTAGAAAGTTTCTAGAAACGTTCTAGAAAGTTTCTAGATACGCACTAGAAAGTTTCTAGATACGCACTAGAAAGTTTCTAGATACGGGGTATGTTTATTTATTGGACACCTGGAGATTATTTGTTACTTAGAAGAAATGTGATAGTATATCCTGCTTAATGATGGATAAAAATCCTATTAAGAAAATATTTCAGATAAGACAGCAATTAGTACATGATCAATCTAAAGAAACCCAAATTATTTTGTAACATTATAATAATCCACAGGAAACTTAGCTACATGTATGAAACAAGCTTTTGAGTTAAAGTAATGCACAATCAAACATCAATGCATCAATCCTTGTGATATTCAAATTATTGTATACATACTTGTTTCAGTGAGAATGTTTACTCTCTGTATTGCTTGTCGAGATAAAGAGACATTGAATCAGATTCAAAATCACTTTTAACTGAGAAAAAATATGTCTTTATTTCCTCGTCGAAAACGGAAATGTGGTAGTACAATTAGAATAATGCTCTCAATTGAAGAGAATGATCACATTTAGGTTGTTGTTTTACAAATCTAGTTTTCCTAACGACAATGAGTATGGGTGTTCCTGTAATTCCAATGCAATATAGTAAAAGTACTACCTGTGTGAGAACCAAGGATTACGAGAAGACGACATGAATGAATAATACTTCTGTCACCTCCAAAACAGCGTAAATATCCATGTGTGACAAACAATATGGTATTTCAAAAAGTGAAATCAAAGAGTGTAAGACCCGAAGATTATGGATACAAGTATAAAAGATCATTAAATCATTTAAAGCGTAGCCTCTTCTTAACATACTTCCTAAAAAAAAGGCATGAAATAATCGTATTTGCCTTCGTTTCACTAAAGTGGTCCTTAGACAAACAACATAATTATTTGGAATTCATGAAGCGACAGCAAATGCACATAATTGTCTATTGCGATATCTATATATACTCATATCAAACCGTTTATATGTTTAAAATCTAAATGTTAATTAAACATGAAGCTTGAGCTCATCAGGCTTTAAAGAACATCGTGTAAGGTCGACAATGTATTTGTTAGATGGTAACAATGCACAATGCCATGCCATAAGCGAATCGAGCCTTTTAGCCAAAACGGCATTCAAACATTTAAAGGGGCAGTAGCAATTTTTTTGGCTCAGATAAGTCGATGAAATGTATTTGAAAAATAATGTCACCAATAGTAAAAACCCTACAATGAGGGTACGTGGTTCAGTAAAGCAACGGGAATCAGTTTTGTATTTCGAACTAATAAAATGAGTTCACATTAAAATGACCCCCTTGCAAATGTTTGCTTTATATGGAAGACTGTTACTACTACGAATAATTGGTTTGTGTAATGAGATGTGTTACCCTCTAAAGTTAATATTAATTGATAACAAATGGGAAATTTGAAAACATAAAATTTGAACAAACTGTGCTACTGCCCCTTTAAGAATTTATTTTAAAATTTATTAAGTTCATGGAGGTATAAACTTTAAAAACGCTGTGCAAACTGTGTAAATCTGCGTAGCCGGTTTTTGCCAAGTGTGCACATTGTTTTTTAGTTTATACCTCCACTAACTTAATAAATTTTGAAGCCAATTCTACTAAATAAATATACTCTTACCTGATGTTATGAAAGGTTTAATTGTTCCAAATCATTTAGAGCAGTACAATTTACGCGAATGAATTCAAAGCTCAAAGACGTGTCTAATCAAAACGTCATTTTATTATTAGCCCACCTATAACTCGTTCTTCACTCAATGAAAACTAACAACACAACTAGCCATGAAACTTACGTCATGGGATGTGACGTCATGAAATTAAATTTATGCAGGTATGAACTGAATTTCATCGACAGTGTTCAACGAATCACGTACCCGCAAAGCTATTTATTTATTTGGGTATGAATGTATCAAGGATATCAATATAATTTATAATTGGTTCTTTGTACTTTGTGATCAATCTAAAGAACAGTCAAGTTCTGACCCAAACTATACATTATTTCCTAATTGGATATTTTTATCAGACGAATAAACAACTCTCTCTCTCTAATGCATACAATTATATCATTTTTGGATAGAATTACCTAAAACCAACCGGATGCATTAGGGTATAATGATAGTCCTAGTTCAACAGTGGAAGTCAGATGTCTTTTAGAAATCAGATCAATTTCAATCTTCAAATATCTCCAGGTTATACGTCCGATAGAGATTTATTAGAACATATCCTTGGAAAGTTCTCAAGGATTATTGAAAAGTTGCAATGAAGAAATATTGATTTTTTGAGTTAGTGAGTTGGGGTTTAACTCCGCTTTCAAGAGTATTTCACTTCTATCGCGGCTGCTAGTCAATGGCAGGGAGAAAGCCCGCAACGCCATGTGGCTATGCACTGCAGTGAAACCTGCGAGCAGCGGCTGGAACTAGCGAACCATGGGTGGCACTATGCTGAAATTCAGTGTAGGATTGCACCCAAACCTTACTGTGTGTAGAACAGTTCTCTACTGCAGACAATGTTGCCGTGCCCCTGGCGGGATTCGAACCCCGGATCTATTGATCCAAAGCCGAACGCGCTAACCACTGCGCTATCCCGTCCCTATTGATTTTGTTAATATAAAACAATAGATCGTCAAGTAAGTGAACTGTTTGATATCCCAAAACAATGTTGCTTCCTCTGATTTAAAGAACAAACATCCGTCTTTTGTATCATTCTTCCACAGCATAGTTTAATAATTTTAAGTAAATAACTCACCGTTTCTGCAAGAAGTCTCATATCTTGATATAACAAGCAACACATGTACTTTCATTGTCAAGGTAGACCGAAACCGAGCAGTGTGGAAAATGAATGAGTTTTAGGGAGTTAAAATACCTATAGACACTATTTAATTGACTTATTGACTTGTTATGTTACTTATATGTTTTATTGTATTTAAAACACAAGCAGTCAGTGAGCTTCATCTATCATCATTTATATGAATATATCATGTAGATAAACACCCTAACTATAACTCAGACGACACTCATATAATTCAAATATCAAGTTAAACGTACACAATACACAAACTACCCTCTAAAAAGCAGTTTAACTGTAAGGTTAATTCACGAAAGAATATCATCTAGATCTACATTTAACACGAGGTGGTCTTTGATCAGTTTGAACATTAGGACATCATCTGAATGACATAGTGGTAACATGCAAATATACCAATAGGGAATGTCAATCAGGAATCACGGCCATGATTATATTTTCAGAAATTGCATTCCACACCAGTCACATGGTTTAATTATATGAACTCAGTATATGACATGGAAAGCATGTCATTTTCAAAGATCTATGCTTACAAAAGTTGTGGTCAAGTTTAAGTTTCATTAATCTCATGGATACCAGGAAACATAACATTGCTTCAAAGGTCTTGTATGTTAAAGGGGCAGTAGCACGTTTTTTGCAAATTGTATATTTTCAAATTTTCCATTTATAATGATAGTTTATGTCATTTTTATTTACTTTAGAGGGCAAAACATCTTATTACACAAACCAATTATCCGTAGTGCTAATAACGATGTTGCGTATAGAACAAAAATTGCATGGCGGCCATTTTATTGTGAACACATTTTATTATTTTGATGTACGAAAAACGATTCCCACGGCTTTAGCGAACCATGTGCACGCATGTTTATCTTGATTTTCCATAGAGAGAAGGGTGTTCTACTATTGTTGACATTATTTTTCAAATACATTTCATCGACTTATTTGAGCGAAAAAACGTGCTACTGCCCCTTTAAGGTTCATGTGTGGGTAATTTTAAAAGCCACATGGGAATTTGCGGCAAGAGACTTAGGTTAATTGATTCGCTTTTTAAACATTGCAAAGGCAAAAGAACGTCGCATAGAACAAAAAATATTATTTTGACACTGTAGAAATGTTCCCATCCTATATGCTCATATCCACACAGTTGTCTCTCCCTATGGTTACTCCTTCATCAGGAATACAACCTACTGGCCAGTTTTGTTTTATCAATCAAGCATTTATACTCTCTCATGTTTGTGTTGCAAATCCTCAAAGAAAATTGCTACTCATGTTTTTGAATATTCATTGTATCGAAACAACTGATAATATTCTGCTTAAATCCACCCAACCTTGTTTAACCCCACATTTCACCTGATGAAGGTGAGGTGAGGTGAGTTGGGGTTTAACGCCGCTTTCAAGAGTACTTCACTTATATCGCGGCTTCTAGTATTACGGCTGGGAGAAAGCCTGCAACGCCATGTGGCTATGCACTGAGGTGAAACCTGCGAGCATCGGCTGAACTAACGAACCATGGGTGGTACTACGCTGAAATTCAGTGTAGCATTGCACCCAAACCTTACTGCGTGTCTACTGCAGACAAAGTTGCCGTGCCCCTGGCGTCACCTGATGAAGGAGTAAGCATGTAGATATAGGTGAGGTGAGGTGAGTTAGGGTTTAACGCCGCTTTCAAGAGTATTTCACTTATATCGCGGCTGCTAGTATTAAGGTAGGGAGAAAGCCTGCAACGCCTTGTGGCTATGCAACGGCTGGAACTAGCGAACCACGGGTGGTACTACGCTGAAACTCAGTGTAGCATTGCACCCAAACCTTACTGCGTGTAGAACAGTTCTCTACTGTAGAAAAAGTTGCCGTGCCCCTGGCGGGATTCGAACCCCGGACCTCTTGATCCGAAGCCGAACGCGCAAACCACTGCGCTATCCCGCCCCCCATGTAGATAGAAACGATGGGAATATTCACAATAATGTTTTCGGGTTTACATCTCTCTCAATGCCTTGACGAAATGATATATCGTCCTGTAATGCACCTAAATAAAGACAAGATGAAGCGACTTGTCAACCTTGAGTACTGTTTGAGCCAGCTGCTTTGGTACAAAAGGTACACAAAACCTCTATCGCCAAGTCAACCAAAACAGTTATTCGAGCACTCATTCTAGACATCCATTATCCGGCGGCTAATAAACTCTTTTGATCGAAGGTTTTAATCAGAACAGTAGATAATAAGTGCTATCTAAAACTACCTGCCGCAGGTGCGGTAGAGATATCAGGCCGAAACCTTCCACGAACTCTGACCTTACTTTGATTCAAACCAAACAAACCATCCACGAACTCTGACCCCGACACCTACGACCCCGGCACCTACGTCAGAGACCTTATCTGTACATGTATATGTAGGTCATAGAATCGATTTTAGATTTGACAGTATTTACTTTGCAATTAAGGTTGAGATATGACACGAGACCAACAGATTAAAATGGAAATAGGTCGATTCATTTTTGCCTATGTGAATATTATATTATGTGTTGAATATTTTGGACTATGTGAAATATTATTTCTGTGTTGAATAGCAATGTGCAATATGCAATATGCAATGTGCAATGTGCAATCTCGGAACCCGAAATAATGTAAATAGATAGATGACGCCACATGGAAATAGGTCGATTCATTTTTGCCTATGTGAATATTATATTCTGTGTTGAATATCTGGACATAACAATGAGTTTATTATCCCAAGGAAATAAATTGTTTATAAAGTAGCAGTATAGTGATGATCATCTCATGCTCCTTGTGCAATGTGCAATGTGCAATATCGGAAACCGGAAATGATGTAAATAGATGGATGACGTCACAAATCATCATGCTCCTTGTGCAATGTGCAATGTGCAAATTCGGAAACCGGAAATGATGTTAATAGATGGATGACGTCACAAATTAGATAAACTGATGAGATTATGACATCACATACTTTAATTAAAATATTCATAATGGAATGGCAAGACGATAAATGTGATAAACTATTAAGAATGATGATAATAAAAATAATGATAATTATCCGAGGTGAATTCATTTGTAGACTTGCTCAAGATAGTGAACTGAATGAATCAAGGGGTTATACAGGCTTGAATATTTTTCGCCTTCAAAATAAATTGTGTAGCCTTCAACTTCATTCCTGAATAATCTAGACTTAACTGGTATTAGTAATCCCTAAACATAACCATGGTGAAGAAACCGTAAGTTAATTACGGAAGCTTAAACATTATTTATAGCATGACTGTCTCTGGAAAATGAGTGTCAAGTTTATATCCAAAACGTATTTGTTAAAGGCTGAAAGTTTACCAGATAGAAGAGAGGGGTTTGTTGGTTTAACCAAGAAAGCGAAAGTCCAACTCGGCTTGTCAATTTAATGTTTGCTTGACTAGATTCATTCATGGCTGTATGTTTGTCACTCAGAGAGGTATTTAATTTATTCAGTGAATGACTTTTGATAGGTCGCTGTTCTGCTTTTATTGACATAGCTTACCTTTGAGCGAGATGCTATGTATTGATTGTAAAGCATTCATGAGCAAGTCTAGGCACTTCCATTTCGCCCTCTATATACCGCTTCGCTTTCATAGAATAGCTGTATTCGACTTACACCTTGGGTCTATGCACATCCATACATTATGAAGGTGTTTTATCATTTCGTCATGAATCATTGAGATAGTTCAAATTTATGTTCCATGATGATGAAGACTGTTATACATGTATAGATGTATTTCGTTTTGCAAGAACATGTCCTGATCACTCAGTGGCACACAAACACTATCTATCAGACATAAACTCAATATTCTCGTGTTGTTTCCATAGTAATGTGCAATGTCTTGTCTTGTTATGTCTTGATAAATACATGAATATAGATGAAAATATGTAAATATTGTAAATATTGTAACGCTTTGAAATACATCGTCATGGTTTGTTATATAGTGTAAATGTCTTCTAAATGGTTGTCTTGTTTTTATTTTAAAGTGAACTCGTCTCGTGGTAATCATCGAGTATTAGATCTCTCATTCTTATCTCTGATAGATAATCAGATGAAAACGAGGTCTGAACATTGGCTGTTTGTATATCACCGTTCATACAGAGAACAAACACATAGCTATAGTTAAGACTCTCTTATTTATTCATGACAGATAGTAAGTGATACACAGCAAGGGCTTCAACAGACATTTTCTGCATATACTACTGGAAATACAATATATAACTGTTTTGTGACATGTACACAGCAAGACGTTCTACAAGTACACAATCGACACTCGGTGTAAGAAATATGAAAAATGTCTCTGATACAATTTAAAGTCTCTGTCCTCTTATGACTTATTCCATAGGATAGGGAACGTCCTTAAGTCTTAGCCTTGGTGTTTATTCGCCGCCCAGGAGGTCCCAAATTCACGACTCCTTTCACATAGAGGGAAATTGGATGCTTCTTATCACCTTTCTTCTTCTTCTTGTTGATAGGATCATGTAATGTTTTAATGATGTGAACCGTTTTGGAATTGGCTAATTTAGAACGCATCCTGTCTCCCTGAACGCCAAGAGTCGACTGATAGTGATATCTCTGGAATCGTTTGTTATTTCTATTCACTCTGCTCGTCATCTGCATTAGCAACCCGTTTTCGGTAGCCATATCCGAGTCAGAGTCGCTCTCAATTTCAGGCATATCCAGGTGAGTCAGAATGTCTCTCAGTTTAGGTTTCGTGAAACGACGGACCTTACTTTTGGACTGGTCCGTTGACGGATCCATGTCGCCCAGACTGACGAGAAGGGGTAGAAACAGGGGAGCCTCTTTAAAGTATTGGGTAAACTCTAGGATACTGTTGAGACTTTCAGCCAGTTTAATTTCCCAAAGCTGTTCCATTTTTCTGTCTATCCATTCTGCCGTCCGACCCAGTCGTTGGTATTTTTGTCGTTTGACTCTCATCACGTCTTGATAAAGGGTATAGACCCGTTTCCAGATACGTTGCAAGCCTACGTTTTGCCATTCCTCTGCTTCCGTGTCGGTGACTGGCCAGTGGCGTGGAGGCGGAGGAGCAGGTTGGACAGCGGGATCACTACTTCCACCACCTTTCTGACCTTTCTGCTGTAGTCCCTCATCCTCGGTGTCACTGTCGTAGATGACACGTTTCCTCTTGTTGGATTTGAAAGCGCCTTGACGATCTGCCGGGCACCAAGATCGTATATGGTGTTGCAACGAATCAACATCACTCACCAACGTGCCGCAGGATGTACAAGCTGTTGCCATGGTGAAAGGTCCAGACTCTTCGCTCGAAAGGGATGCAGTGTCGTCCAGAAGGGAATGGGACGTGTGTTCAGCTCGAACGTAACGACCTGTCTGAAGATCTGAGTTAGGTGAGACTTCTTTTATCTCTTGGTGGTGTTGCGAACCACCACCGCCCTGCTGACGGCTGGTTGTATTCCGTTGTGACAGGACGTTGAGATGTAGTCTATTTGTTTCAGTCATAGAAGGTTTGAGATCCACCGTTAGGTTTCCATAAGGTGTTTCAACAGCTCTCTCGTAAACACTCATGAATCTACCTATATCATCAGGGAATATTCTTCTCGCAAATACCTTCACCTGTTGTCTGTCTACAGGCGAATTGAACAGGGTCACGTAATGCGAATTGAGAGCAATGTCTCGAGATTCCTTGCCTCTCGGGAACAGGTTTTGCAATAGGAGAAAGATCAATACATTTTTGTGATGGGAAGTTTGAGTAAACAGACGGGATATCCGCTTGTCATTCTTGGCTTCGGGCAGAAAATCGTCTAGAACCAACAAGTTCTGCTTATGGGCATCGAAGTAGTTGTCCTCCTCCAGGTTATAGGGTAGTCCTTTCACAAACTGGACCTGGGGTAAGACTTGACGAATGCTCTCGTATAGAGGTTGCCACACGGAATAACACCAAACGATCGAATCTGGTAATGGTTGAATCAAACCATGTCGTAATAGGTTGAAGACGAATACACTCTTCCCCGAACCGCTTGGCCCGACCACGAGAGCGTTGGAGGGAATCTCGAGCTGGAATCGCTCGTCATGAGGAGGCGGAGGAGGAGGAGGAGGCTGACACTGGTCACTCTGAGGTAGAGGAGGAGGTGGAGGAGGAGGAGGCGGAGACTGACCGCTCCACTGGCCACTCTGAGGAGGAGGAGGAGGAAGTGGAGACTGACTGCTCCACTGGCCACTCTTAGGAGGAGGAGGAGGTGGAGGTGTGTAAGGAGTCCACCCATGCCTCTGCTTCTGATGTCTCAATAGGTTGTCATTTCATGTAAAACTCTTCCCACAATCTGGACAGGCGACCCGCTCCATTCTGATCTAATACATATATGTGAGGAGAGGTTGAGAAGAAGTCTTTTTATACTTTTCTAGCCTCTGTCTCTTAAGCGCAGCTAAAGCCCTGTCCACAACGCCTTGTGTCGTCGAGATGTGTTGTATGTTTACTACAGTCGGTTTCCTATGCTCCCTCCCTTTAGATGCAGTCCGTTTCGAGTTCTTGTTCTTTCTGATGGGTAACAGGTTTCTTCTGAGAGGTAACCTGTCGCCTCTTCGCCGAAGACTTTGCTTTAGAAATCTTGGATTGCCTAGGTTGGGTCGTTTTGCCAAACGTTGAGAATATATCTCTAGGAACAACACTATCTTCTAAAGTTCTCGTCTTCATTTTAAAAAACGTCTTATCCGTGTGCTGGTAAGAGGGAAAATGTCATTCTGTTCCTTCTGCGCTGGCGTTTTATAGTATATTATTATCGTCACAAGAGCATGAAGGAAAGTGGATAGCTAATTTTCTTCTCACGGTACACTTGTCGCTATGTACTATGAAACGGTGATACGTGTATTTCAATTTAGTCTTGCAGTACACACAGGTAAAGAGTCCGCTCCCATCTTCCCCGTGAGCATCTACAGGCAACAGGCCTCAACACGTGGCACACTAATAGGACATCTTAGTCTCTCCTGTCTCTAACCGATGATTATATGTTAAAATGAGGCGTATGCGCTGTAGGGACACAATATAGTTACTATACAAATATATCTCTCGGATTGAGAGTTATCTCCCTTCGTTTGGCAGAACCATGTCCCTCGAGTGGAGGAGATAGGTCGTCCTCTCGTTTGCGTTTCGTAGTACGCTTCTGTTCTTTCGTCTCTGCTTTCTGGACCACGTCCTCATTGGGTGGTGTTGGTGTTGGTGGTGGTGGTGGTGGTGATGTGATGAGGATGAGACCCGAACCCTGGCGAGCTTTCACAATTTTTTCACCTTTACTTCTGCGATGTAGAAAGTCTATAAACTTCTGGGTATCCGGAACGTACACTTTCCTTCCCATCGTACGTTTTTAAGCATAAACTCAACACGACTGATACGTTGAGAGTCTCTGTCGAAAATGAAGGAAGAGAGAGCTTTCTACCTATTTTCATAGAAGAAGATCAATTTGTTGAGTCGTGTTTGTATCCATAATAGGGTCGGTATCTGCTACCCATAGATCTCCCAACTCTATGGTAACACTGTCCATTACTATGGAAACAACACGAGAATATTGAGTTTATGTCTGCTTGATAGTGTGTGTGTGCCACCGAGTGATCGGGACATGTTCTTGCAAAAAGCAATACACCTATACATGTATAACAGTCTTCATCATCATGGAACATAACAGTACTTATTATGGAAACGTTGATGAATTGTTCACGCATGTCATAGCATCAACATACTTTAAAATGATTACTTTAAAATGATTACTTTCATATTATATTTATACGTTCTATCCATTAGTCTTATCTCTTGCTTGTCATAGTGAATATTCATGATAAATCTAACATAAAGCATTTACGCTAGATAATATATGTCATGATATAAATTGAAACTATCTCAATGATTCATGACGAAATGAAAAAACACCTTCATAATGTATGGAGAGGGGGTATACACCCCGATATAGTGCATAGACCCAAGGTGTAAGTCGAATACAGCTATTCTATGAAAGCGAAGCGGTATATAGAGGGCGAAATGGAAGTGCCTAGACTTGCTCATGAATGCTTTACAATCAATACATAGCATCTCGCTCATTGGTAAGCTATGTCAATAAAAGCAGAACAGCGACCTATCAAAAGTCATTCACTGAATAAATTAAATACCTCTCTGAGTGACAAACATACAGCCATGAATGAATCTAGTCAAACAAACATTAAATTGACAAGCCGAGTTGGACTTTCGCTTACTTGGTTAAACCAACAAACCCCTCTCTTCTATCTGGTAAACTTTCAGCCTTTAACAAATACGTTTTGGATATAAACTTGACACTCATTTTCCAGAGACAGTCATGCTATAAATAATGTTTAAGCTTCCGTAATTAACTTACGGTTTCTTCACCATGGTTATATTTAGGGATTACTAATACCAGTTAAGTCTAGATTATTCAGGGATGAAGTTGAAGGCTACACAATTTATTTTGAGGGCGAAATATATTCAAGCCTGTATAACCCCTTGATTCATTCCGTTCACTATCTTGAGCAAGTCTACAAATGAATTCACCTCGGATAATTATCATTATTTTTATTATCATCATTTTTAATAGTTTATCACATTTATCGTCTTGCCATTCCATTATGAATATTTTAATTAAAGTATGTGATGTCATAATCTCATCAGTATATCTAATTTGTGACGTCATCCATCTATTAACATCATTTCCGGTTTCCGAATTTGCACATTGCACATTGCACAAGGAGCATGATGATTTGTGACGTCATCCATCTATTTACATCATTTCCGGTTTCCGATATTGCACATTGCACATTGCACAAGGAGCATGAGATGATCATCACTATACTGCTACTTTATAAACAATTTATTTCCTTGGGATAATAAACTCATTGTAATGTCCAGATATTCAACACAGAATATAATATTCACATAGGCAAAAATGAATCGACCTATTTCCATGTGACGTCATCTATCTATTTACATTATTTCCGGGTTCCGAGATTGCACATTGCACATTGCATATTGCACATTGCTATTTAACACAGAAATAATATTTCACATAGTCCAAAATATTCAACACATAATATAATATTCACATAGGCAAAAATGAATCGACCTATTTCCATTTTAATCTGTTGGTCTTGTGTCATATCTCAACCTTAATTGCAAAGTAAATACTGTCAAATCCAAAATCGATTCTATGACCTACATATACATGTATAGATAAGGTCTCTGACGTAGGTGCCGGGGTCGTAGGTGTCGGGGTCAGAGTTCGTGGATGGTTTGTTTGGTTTGAATCAAAGTAAGGTCAGAGTTCGTGGAAGGTTTCTGCCTGATATCTCTACCGCACCTGCGGCAGGTGGTTTTAGATAGCACTTATTATCTACTCAGAACACAGGGTGTCATAGGAGATACTGTCGGTTTTCAGAAATGTAATTTTTGTAAAACAACTCCCTTTTCTTAAAAAAACCTGTTTGTTCTGCAAATTGACATTTATACCCAGTTCAATATATAACGCTACATTGCCTATGCTGTACATTGTCAATTTATGGAATTTCTGTATAACACTTTATTCACGTGATATAGCTGTCAACGTGGATAACACCCACAACACTGATAGTATAGTTAATTTGCCCATGAGTTAATTTTCTCTTCCGTCTCGGATGATAAAGGAAGATAGCTATGATTATGATATAATTATACAAATATCCCGTTGTTCTATACCATTGCTAGACAGCTATTACTTACCACATACCACATTTCACAACATGAGTTCGATTTACTAGACAATGTATTCCTCATTGGCATTCAAAACATAGATATATAGAGTTGATATTAACTACCAATTACAAAGATGACCCAAGAGGGCAAATAGTAACAATATTATAATTATTGAAGTTGTAATTCACTGGAAATTTAATCTATCATTGCAGAATCTTGCTGTACGAATGACCTGCTGTGTTCATTATTATTAGGTGATTGTTCTCCATATGCCTAAAACGTGTCGTGATTATAAACTAATTTTATTATATGATTGCAGGTGAAATACCGGGATCTATCAATGAAAATAAACCGTGTTATCAGTAACTAGTGAAAATAACAATAGAAGTGTTATCAGTCACTAGTGACTGATATAACAATGACCTGACGTCATAACACAATGGTCCGACGGCATGACACGCTCATGACGTCACATTGTTGCTGAGGCAACAGGCTCATTGTGGAGCCGACTTAATGTAAATGCAAGTCTATTTCGGTGAATATGCAAAGATTTGGTCATATAATAAATAGAAAAGTTGTCTTTTCTTGACAAATACCATGTTTATCTCATCTCGTGAGGTAGAAAAGTTATATATTTTCACTCCTGGCTGAGCCACTGGTGAAAATATAACTTTTCTACCTCACTCGATGAGATAAACATGGTATTAGTCAAGAAAAGCCAAATATCCTCTAAACATCAGTAACCTAGCATAAACTCTTTCCTTTAACAGGTCTATCCTTTCAGACACCCATGTTTTCCGGCCGACTATTTACACAAATCACTTGTAGAGCCAATAACGTGACATCTGTATTGATTCTAGGGTAAAAGTGCAGACAGCAAGTGCAATCTAATAACAATATGATAAGTGTGTTCTTGTAGACGCCATTGTATCCACGAAGATATATAAGATAAATATCTAATATCCAACTTAGCAATATATGACGTTGTCATATCTCAGTCTAGCCAGACAGAATCCTATCCTTACAACAAACGAGTCTACTGTTTGAAGTCATCATAAACAGCTTGCTGTTTGTCATATCACAATGGGAATGTACTTGCTGTACAATGTGTTAATGGTTTAAGATAATGATAAATATCGTTCATTATCATTTACAGGGAAATTCACGCTTCAATAACAGAACAACATAAAATAGTTCAATTTCACTCGAGGTGTTGTCATAAAACATTTTCAATTCATTGTGGAACATTTTATGTATACACCTAAATCACTTTATGGACATTCCTTTGTCTATTTACCAAGAGTAAATGTTTTCGATCAAAGTACTGATGTTGAATGAAGTTGAAATTGAGTAAAACTTAAATATCCCTCTAGAGTTATCTGCATTTTCAATGTTAAACTGATTTTAGCAATGTTAAATAGATTGAGAGTGGGCGGAAAACCACTTGTTCTTATAATGCACTTATTTAGTCCTTTGAACTCAAAACCCTGGGGACATTGTGATATATATGTTGCATAACTGCTGTAAGCTATATTCACAAGTGATCGACAACTGCCAGTTATAAAGTGATAGTGTGGAATAGAGAAATCATCTCTAAAATCAGAACAAGTGTTACCTAAGAGTGCCAGCTCCTGTCATTTTGGAAATTTATGCGCTTAAAATCAAAGGCGAGTGATCTACGTACATGTATGTTGCTTCTGCAATTGAATTTTGCAATTAAGGATTGTTTTACATGTTTTGTGTCTCTATCGAAGTAGAACAGCAGTAAATTCTATAAGATTGTGAAGCATCATGTCTTTATTGTGCCTCATAAGCACTCTATAGACAAGACTAGTTTAACAAGTGTCTCATGTGAATACAAACTTGAGAAATGGTCGTTTGTTCGGATGGGCTGTGACGTCACAAGATATAAATGCAATTTCATCACATACTACACGAATCACCTTCTAGGGGAAGACGAAGGGTTGATTAAATTTTGATGACCTTGACAATATTTTCAAGGTCAGAGCAGAACTTCAAGTTTTTCGACTTGTTTATTTTGGGGTTCGATATCTCAAGAACTGTTCATCATTATCTTACACTAATGGTTCTTTTAGGGAAGATTCAGGACCCAGTCGATTTTTCTGATCTTGACATTATCTTTCCATTTTGAAGTATTCATTTGCGTCAGGGGATCATGTCATCTGCTTGTTGGATATATACCTGTTTCGATGGGAATGTTTTATTTATTGCATGTCCAGATACATTTTCGTTGAGACTTTGATTCGGCTTTGAATTCATTTTGGCTCTGAAAAAACGATGTCTCTATTCTATACAAATCTTGTTTCCTAATGATGATAGTTATGGACGTTTCTGTAATTCCAATGCAGTACTTTGACGTATAAACACCATCTATGTGACAGCCAAGCAGAATGATAAGAATGAAATAATACTTCTGTCACCTCCAAAACAATGTAAATAACCATATGTAACGAACAACATTGTAATTTAAAAGTCAAATCAAATAGTATAAGACCCTAAGATTACGGATAGAAGTATAAAACGTCATTAAATCAGTTAAAGCTTATCCTGTTCTTGAAATGAAATAATCATGTTTGTCTGATATTTCACAGAAATGCTCCGTAGCAAAACAACGATCATGTTGATATTATGAAATTGACAGCAAATGCACAAATTTGCCTTTTTGCGAATGGTAAAACTAACCATTGTGAAATACAAACAACATGTGTAAGCCATGTTCTGACGCAATTCAGTAAACCAATCACAAGACGTCCAAAAAAAACTTTCGGTGCGAGAAGCTGGGAGCAGATAACTCCAAACAGATATCCTTTTGTCTGTTCCGAATGCTTTCAAAACAGCGACCGTTTAATACTTATGATGTGATTGGTGGGCTATTTTACTGGGTTTTGGCTGCGCTAAACTAGTTCGGAACACGCGCCTATACAGGGTGTTGTCAGACCTTGTGGCGAGGAATCTATAGAACCTGTTCGTATCCCGGTAAATGTTAATCCTTGGAACAAGGTTTATTTTAATCAAACTGTGGCCTTGGGGAAAATAATCGAAAATAATCGAACAGGCATGTTAGAAATTTGCAAACTTTTTCAAAAGATTCGCAATGACACTGGCAAGAGTGAGTGAGTGAGTTGGGGTTTAACGCCGCTTTCAAGAGTATTTCACTTATATTACGGCTGCTAGTATTATGGCAGGGAGAAAGCCCGCAACGCCATGTGCCTATGTATTGCGGTGAAACCTGCGAGCAACGGCTGGAACTAGCGAACAATGGGGTGGTACAACTCAGAAATTCAATGTACATGTAGCATTGCACCCAAACCTTACTGCGTGTAGAACAGTTCTCTACTTCAGACAAGGTTGCCGTGCCCAGCTTTCTATACATTTTGGTACTGGAGAAAAGGGGGAAAATAGTTTTTAAAGTTGTGACCCTGTGACCCTGTGACCCCATTTCGGGTCATAGGGCCCGAAATTTACAATGCACACAACTTTTCAGCTCTCTAGACCTTTTGGAACTTGAGAAGAAGATGAAAATAGGTTTTTAAGGATATGAACCCTGTGACCCCATTTGGGGTCATGGGGTAACGAAATCTACAATTTAGAATCCCCATTGTAGTGGGACGGTTAAGGAAGAATTTTTGGTAGATTCGTGCAATTTGGGTTAAAAGCATGAAACTTGGCACATAGATAGCATGAGCCCTACTGATTATTTAGAGATGTGGATCCACGTCGGCAGCGCCCCCTGGTGGTCGTAATGGCAATTTTGTTCAAAATGGCCGCCAACTTATTGAAATACATATAATGGATGAAGATGTATCTTGTGGAACCATGATTTTGGTGTCTAACTGTATAGTTCTGAGCTCAACTAAGCCAGTGGATGGAACAAAAGACACAATACTCAAATCTAAGAAGAAGTATCATTTAATATACAGATGTTTAGTCACTCTTGATAACAATTGCCTTCACAACGGCAAAGAGCAGTGCACTGGAGGCTGGCCTTGTAGCACTTGCACAAACCCCTGCATGCCTTTCTGCAGTTACAATGAATCAGTTCATAGCAAGCATCTTGGGCTTGGCCAATGGTGGTCCACTTTGGTTGCCATGATCCATCATTCTTGTCCCATCCCCAATCTGTAGGACTGGGTAGCATTGGATCTTTTTGCAGGACTTGCCCCCAAACATGTCCTCCTTGGTAGGTTGACCGTAATACATGTTGCTTGAGAGCTGCCTGTGTTGGAGGAATATTTTCCAAAGCTCGGGATCGTCTTGTAAAGAGATGCTGCCTTGCTTCATTCACCTTGGACAGTCCACATGTTCTATCATACATGAGAACAACAAATTTCTCCAACAAAGCAAAGGTGTTGTCAGGGATCCTTGATGGACCATCAGCAAGTGACAGGAATGCATCAGTGACCTCAGGTAATACAGCCCAAGTGCCCCACGCTGTCCTTTTGCCTTTGCCAGCAAAGAATGATGTATTATCACTCCCTGTGATCGCATGAAACATTGCCAATGCTGGTGCTTTGGATGGGCCAAGGGTAGCAGCAATATCATGTGATGATATGTATCTGTGGTGTTTCCCTCCTCCAAATGATATCCACACCTCACTTACTTGAATGCTGTGTAGATTTGACAGAATCAGTACCACGACATCAGTGTCGGATGTCCTCACCATAATTTCCTCATGTCCTTCATGTGCGGCATCCAAAAGATGCAGTACTACTCGTGTATCCGCTTCCTCGTGTGAGCATGGTTCAATTTGACTTTTGTCAACTCTCTGAGGTATTGATAGTACCTGGTTCCCATGAGTGCTGTAGACCTCTTTGCCTTGAAATTCAGTGCTTGTAAGCTCTTCTGCCAGCAAGTGAAAGAGCTCTGTTTTGTTTTCATTTACACGAAGAAAACTTTGCCAGTTCCTTGGCACCGTTGATGAACGCTCAACCCTTCTGCGAACTCCCTTACCCCTCCTAACTCTGGTTGCTGCCTTCAAGCTGTCTGAGTTATAAACATCCCATACTATGTCAAGTCTTCCCACATGTTGCAGCTTGTGCTGGATATAGGGCTTGAACACGCTATTGATGTAATCGTCAAAGGTCTGAGAGGTTCCTGGTGACAGCATTTGAACTATCACTGCTCCATCCAATATCAATGCATTCACTTGTGGTCTTGCTTCTGCTGGTTGTGCTAATACTCAAGCTCAGCAAGAAGGTCTGCTTTGTTGCCAGATCTCATTTCACCAGCCTTGCAAAGTGATGGGGGCCATGGCTGATTCTCATGCTTGAAAAAGTCATCAAGATTGCCTTCCCTGGACTGGCATGCAATGTATAATCTGGAGAACAAGGTGCAGTCTTCCTTCATTGTTGCCACTGGGGACTTCTGCTTCGGAGGACTATTCTTGGTGGAGAACAACTGGAGCTTATTCTTTTTGATTGGGTCTTTGATTGATTTTGTTTGATCCACAAACCTATCTTTCACAAAACGATTGTACTGCTCCTGTCCCAATTTATACACATTCCCAACAGTCTTCTGTACACTTGCATCCATAATGAACTTTGTGTCAATTGTGAGGAGATCGCCACTGTCTTCTTCAAATGGATTCCCCATGTCTTCAAAGATCTGAATTAGAGCTGTCACTTCCTTGGCAAATGACTTTTGAACTGCTGAAGTTTGTTCATGGTGTTTTCTCGAATCATTGTCGGTGCTGGTTGTGCTGTCTTCAAACTCTGCTATCATCCTTGATATTTCAGGCCCCGCCACCATCCAAAGCTGAAGGGCATTTGGGTTGTCGGTCAAACCAACAGCCCCACCATCACCTTTCACAAGAGCATTCACCTGTTCATGGGCCTGATCTAGAGCCATGGCAGAGAAGGGGCGCTTTGTCTTGCGTGCAACAAACCCGCCTGAGATGAATTCTTGATAGAGGGAAGGATGCACTGTTGCCAAAGAGGACATGTCTCTAATATGTACGGAGAGCCACCTTGCGTAGTTTATATGATCAAGGCTGAATACCCATGGAATGAGCTGTGCAAGTGATTCAACATATTTCGTGAAGTCTCCCTTCCTGAATGATTCAATGATCTGGAGAACCAAAAGCTCTAATTCGAGCACAAGTGCCAAATACTGAAATTGAGGTTGGTCAGTTGACATTTGGTCACACCAAGCTGTGAATGGAAAAGGTTCTTCTCCAGCCAGTACTCCCTCTCTGTATCCAGCATAGGCATGGTGTTGCAGGATGAAGAGAGCAGCTGCCGTAACTTGATGAGCATGTCGAGTCCTGGTTACATATGTAGCCTTCAACAGGGAGTCAGCTATCCCACTTGTAGCGATTCCTGCATTACATATGGCAGTTGACCAACCACTGCCATCAAGCCAGTCACCAATTATCTTGAATGCTGCAATCTCAATGTGTAGTCCACAAAACATGATCAAATATTTATCTTGACAACATTCATTGAGTGCTGTATCATGGTGACTGAATGTGCACATTCCAGAAACAAAGGCATGAGGGCCTCTATAGTGGTAGGAGCTGTTAGAGCCTGCTGCAATGAAGCATGGTAAGCAGCCCATGAGAGAAAGTCATCTTTGCCCAGCTCTGGTTTCTTCAATAGTTCCCTCACATGCTCCAACCAATCATTTTCCTTTGCCAGTCTAGGACTTTGATGAGGGTTCACTGGAGTGACTGGCCCAGTTAGATGGGGAACAACAGGATCATCTCTGGCCAAAGCCACTGGTGGCACATTTGTGTAAACTGCTGGAAGTGCCCTGATTTTCTGTCTCTTCTGTGAATTCTCATCCATCACTGGAATAGGACGTGCTGTTCCTTCATTTCCAACTGAAGGCTGCTGCATCAGAGATATACCTGTCCCGTGAAAGGAATCCTTTGATGTTGTGGAACTGGGATTGTGGTCAACATTATCTACTGCTGCCACTGTGAAGAGATTCCTTGCAAGCTTAGGGGGACAAACCACTCCTTCTTCATCATACATGGCACAAACTTTGTTGGCTATGTCTGAAGAAATTCCAAGGACACGGTCATAGGAGATGCACAACCCCATGTTATGGAGTGAATCAACTAGGCCTCTCTTTCTTGTTTCTCCATGAATTTTCAGGGCAAGGAAAATGGGTACAGATGTCTCTCCCTCTCTGTTGTGCCGATGAGTTGTGCTCGATAAAGACTGTTGTTTGGGGCATTTCAAGCTGTTAAACACAATAAGTTGTGAGATAGTTTGGTTTGCAGAAGACATTGGCTTGTCTTAAGCAGAATTCTCTTTAATATTGGGCCCACCAAGTATCATATTCATTAATGCAGTAATAGTTGAAGGCACAGCTCTCTTCTGACAGTCAACTGGAAATCGTCCATTGAACTCCTGCTTCAATTTAAAGACATCCCGTCGTATAATCTTAGATGCCTTTGCTAGAGTCAGTGCCTCAGAATCAAAATCGTCAGTGCATGCTTTCTTTAGAGCTGCTCCAATGTCCTGATCATAAGCAAGTAGAACCTCCCTGCCCTCAGTATGAGATCTCAGGTCTAGAATGGCAGCCAAGATCCAGTTCTTAAGTCTTGTGGTATGAACTTGAGGATGATTCACAGCAAGTTTCTGTAGCCTAGATATGTAAAGGTTCTTGAGGTCTCCCATACGGAACACAGGCCTAGCTTCTATTGATTATCTGTATGTTTCTATATACGAGACTAATTCAGCAAAAGCTATGCCATGTAATACACTTTCTGATGAACTTTCTGCCAAGCCCTTCCCTGAGAGTTGTGCCCGTTTGTACAGTTTTGCTAAACATTTGGCATGATACTGGGCATCTATAGCCACCATGTCTCCAGCAGCTAACTTTGCCAGCAGCTGTGTGTCACAAAGTTCTGTAGCACACCTTCTTACAATCAACATCAAATGTAGAAGCCCGGTGAAGGCCAGCAGACCCAGCAACTTTGTCACAAAAGCTGCATGTGTCATTTGCTTGTTCTTGCAGTTGGTACTCAGAACTTGATCTTCTTGTTTTCACCGGACTTGGCTCCTGTAACTCGTCAGTCTTTCTCTTGCATGCTCTCAGAAGCCTGGCATTACAAGACTAAACATTTGGCATGATACTGGGCATCTATAGCCACCATGTCTCCAGCAGCTAACTTTGCCAGCAGCTGTGTGTCACAAAGTTCTGTAGCACACCTTCTTAAATCAACATCAAATGTAGAAGCCCGGTGAAGGCCAGCAGACCCAGCAACTTTGTCACAAAAGATGCATGTGTCATTTGCTTGTTCTTGAAGTTGGTACTCAGAACTTGATCTTCTTGTTTTCACCGGACTTGGCTCCTGTAACTCGTCAGTCTTTCTCTTGCATGCTCTCAGAAGCCTGGCATTACAAGACTTGTGCCATGATGCGTCTTTTTCATGTAACTTGTCTTCCAGCCCTGAGCTTATATCTAAGTGCTGAATATTCATATCTGGGGGCATCGCAATCAATTCTTGAAATTTGAGAAGATTTTCAGCAGCGTATTTGTACCCTGCACCAACATCCTGTCTTGTTGAATTGGCAGGACATTGAAGGGTCTCTGAAGTTTTTGTCTGGCAAAGTATACATAAGTTCCAGTCAGTTGGATTGCCAGTCTTGTAAGAACAGCCTGGTTCCAGAGTATCTATAAACTTATATTGCTTTGACATGGTTCGTTGTCTTCAGTCTAAACTGCCAAACGCACAACACTGTCTTTGCTTTGATTGTCTGTGTTCTTGCACCTGTAACATACAAAACAAGGATCAAAGTCATTTTACATGTTGTATATTTTAAACAATTGATCTGTCTCAGCAGAATCCATGCCTGTCCGATTATGGCCGCTTGTTTCGCGTTTTTATACTTGTAACAGGCGGCCGTAATTTGAATAAAGTCGTGAAAAATGCATTAATATTTAGATACCACTAAGTTTGTCTGTCCATTGGATTTGTTGACCACATAACTATACATTTAGACACCAAAATCATGATTCTACCATATATAGTTCCAAAGTTACATGTATTTCAATAAATTGGCACCCATTTTGAACAAAATTGCCATAATGGCCATCAGGGGGCGCTGCCGACGTTGATCCACATCCATAAATAATCAGTAGGGTTCATGTAATCTATGTGCCAAGTTTCATGCTTTTAACCCAAAGTGCACGATTTTTTGCTTAACCGCCCAACTATTGGCCAAGGAGTCTGCACACAACTGTTCAGCTCTCTAGACCTTTTGGAACTGGATCAGCAGATGAAAATAGGTTTTTAAGGATGTGACCCCATTTGGGGTCACGGGGTTTACACGATCTACAATTTAGAATCCCCATTGGCCAAGGAGTCTGCATACAACTTCGGAACTGGCGAAGATGAAAATAGTTTTTTAATGTTTTGACCCCTGTGACCCTATTTTGGGGTTACGCAATCTACAATTTAGAAACCCCATTACCCAAGGAGTCTGCACACACATTTTCAATTCTCTAGACTTTTTAAGCCCCCGAATAGGAGATTCCGGGGGTATATTGTTTTTCCCCTGTCCGTCTGTATGTTTGTCCACAAAACTTTAACCTTGGCCATAACTTTGTATTGCTCGGAGCTAGGGCTTTCATACTTGGCATGTGCATACCTTTAGATGAGACCTTTCAGATTAATCCGTGTTTAACAAACACATCTTGTTTGAACTGTGGAAGAAGATGAAAATAGGTTTTTAAGGTTTTTACCATTTGACCCTCAGCTTTCTGAGTCATTTGTTCTGGAGAAGAAGTCGAAAAAGCGAAAGGTTTACAGACGGACTGACGCCGGATGCCATGCCGAGCGTGCCACCTGTTGTCTACCATAACAATTTGAGTGGGGGGGAATACCCGATATCGTAAGTAAAACGTAGGTAAAACAAACCTTCCCCCTATATAACATAGAGTAAAGGAGCAAGGGCAGCCATTTTGCCGATCTAAGGGTAAATTCAACATTAGGTCAAACGTTACGCTAAGAATTGTTGACATACACAAATGAACGCCCGTACTTATCAATTATATATTTCTCCGCAAAACCCGGCTGATTTTCACCATATATCACCCCTAGAGTAAACTTAATATCTCTCCAAACTCGAAAATTGACCACAAAAACCTCTCCCGTGAACGTGAACGAATGATGATGCGAGCTGGTGGATAATTATACATTATTCAACGATCTGTCAATTAGTGAAACAACAATCAATCATGTTTGGACTAACATTCTGGAATATTCTATGAATTTAGAATTGCTTAATTCAAGGACTGATATATTTATAATGCTGAATTCAAATGTCATCTCAATTAAGCCTCTTTATCAAACTGCGCTGACACAACTAAAGATTCTCTGCAATATTAATAATTAAGTGACACTAAATATTGAGATTAATTTTAAGTATTCCCGTAACAGTCTGATGACTGATCCTTCTGACTATGAGGTGCAATGTGTCCGATGTCTTCTGTTCTCGAACAGTTCTTGATTTTTACTGTCTGTATTTTCATAGTTCAAAATTTACTACATTTTGTAAAATTGTTGAAGTACAAATTACCGTTTAACAAAAGGAATTTTTTTAAAGCAATCAACCACATTAAATTATCTCTATTGTTACGTCAAAATTATATAAACTAGATTCAGAACACACTGTTCTTTGAGATCGTTGACACTATATGTTTGTTTTGCTTTACTTATTCTGGGTCGTGATATTGTTTGATATAAGGTATATTTATTTATTTATTCCAATATTTCTGTTGACTGGCTTTTCGTCAAACTGTTACCAATCAGTTCAATTAGTGGACTTAGCGCCAAGTTATCGTCGGAGTTTGCAGTATACAATCAATAAAGACAACCTGATGAACCTTGATGAACTCAATTGACACTGGATTGTATCGCTTGATCAAGCCCGAAGTCTTGATGTAGCCCTAAGTCGATTTCCTGAATGATTTAATAATCAGAACAAACATATCATTTGACCTTGTTAGAATGCCAATGTAATGAAACAAAAGCGGATAAAAACCACAATTTCAAAATTCAAAAGTCTTACAAAGTGTCAGTCTATAAACGTCTCCACGAGAACTAATAAGAATACCTCTTTCTTTATGAAAACGTCCTTTTCACATCATTTTAAACATATACCTACAGCTCCATGTCTGTCCATACTGTTTCAGAGTTCATCAAATTTGATCATTTTCATGACCAAAGCAAACGATATTTCCAAATTGTACATTAACATTGAGTTTTACTTTCCAAGATGATGTGTATGGATAGTGTATGTATTTACTGTTTGTAGAATATAAAATTGCAATCGAGTTGGACATGTTATACGGAGCGAGATAGATTAATGTGTGATTAATGAAATATATAGATTAAAATAAATGTCTTCTAAAGAGATGCAAGAGTGAATAATATAATATGAATTTAAATCGATTTAGGGTTTCATTCACATCAAGCTCATCTCATCTTTTTGTGTTGAGCATCTTTTTGTGTTCACTACACCATTACTTCGTCATACTGGACGATGAGTTCTGCATTTGCATCCCGAAAGTTAGTGCATCTACTTATAAAAATATCATGTAATTTGTGATGTCTTTGGGGCATCTTATGAACATGAAAACTTGACTGATAATTTTGCGTTTTCCCATATTTGGAAGACAGTTGGATGTGCAATTAATTACATAATCAAATATTTTACTTCATTTACTTCATTTTTAAAATGTGCAAATCGTCAGTTAAATATCAAATCAATAATGTATTTCCTCTTAAACAAATTCATGGACGGGATAGCGCAGTGGTTAGTCAGGTTTGGGTGCAATGCTACACTGAATTTCAGTGCAGTACCACCCATGGTTCGCTAGTTCAAGCCAATTCTCGCAGGTTTCACCGCAATGCATAACCACATGGCGTTGCGGGCTTTTTCCCTGCCATAATACTAGCAGCCGCGATATAAGTGAAATACTCTTGAAAGCGGCCTTAAACCCCAACTCACCTCACCTCACCTTAGACTAATTCAATGTAGTTGTAATGATTTTTCCTCATTTAATCGATATAAAAAAACTTCATTATGCCAAAGTTCGAAACATGGAACATTGGCGTGACGACCACAATATGTGTATGAGTATTTTACAAATGAGTAAAAAACGATAACATGTCAGTGTAATGTAAGTTTACTGAATGTCCATTTATACCAGAAGGTGAACAGATTGCATGCAGATGTAATATTCGATTGATGGATATAGGGTGAGGTGTTAGGTTTGAACCGAGCAAAATTCTCACACTTGTAACATTGTAATTAACGATTATATGCTTAATCAGTAAACATTTTGATGTGGAACAGTTTGTAAATGATGTAAGGCCTCATCTTATCATCATCAAGAGTTGCAGTTCGTCAACATGTTTGTTGTACATGTTATAGTTAAAGGGGCAGTAGCACGTTTTTTGCAACATTTATTATTTCAAATTACCTAATTATAATGATAGTTTGTGCAATTTAAATTTATTTTAGCGGGTAAAAAATCTCATTACACAAACCAAGTATCCGTAGTATTAATAACGATGTTGCCTGTAAAGCAAAAATGAGGAGTGTTATCTAGGCATTGGTAACACGTTCGTGTTTATTTATTTATTATAACCTTTTTCGTGAGATCACTGTATTTCATTATGTCACTTTATAGTTTCCCATGTAATTGAGGAGTATTTTCTAGGCATTGGTAACACTTATTTATCTTTTCGTGAAATCCCTTTATATCAGTAGGCAGAAAGTGCTACTGCGCCTTTAACATGCATTATGCCACTTTATAGTTTCCCATGTAATTGTGAGTTTTTATCTAGGCATTGGTAACACTTATTTCCCTTTTCGTGAGATCACTTTATATCAGTAAGCAGAAAGTGCTACAGCGCCTTTAACATTCATTATGCCACTTTATTGTTTCCCATGTGAGTTCTCTCTACAAATGTTCTCCCTTTGTCGATAGTTTATGTTAATGAAAAATTTCATTGAGTCTCCGAATTGTTTTATTTCCTTATTGTGATCATCATTAACTGCCCATTCAAAATTGTCTGCTTTTATCAAGAAATATACTATTCAAACCGGCAAAACCATAAAATATAGTAACTGTAAAAGCAAACTCATATTTGACTTTCAAAGATGTTTTTATATATCAATATATGCATTCTCTCACTTCTGTATCATTCGCTGTATGCACAATATAAAGAGATTTTTACCCGAGGAAGTCTGTCATATGACTTTTACGAAACGAGTGTGAATTTTTGTATAGCCCGAGCGAGAGCGAGGGTTCGAACAAATTTGCATGAGTTTCGTAAATGTCATATGACACACTTTCGAGTGTAATAATTTCTTTATTACCAATTATTCCATCGGATTCGCGTAAAAGTCGCCACGAAACGGCCCAGTTATTTTGCGACGGCAAGCTACAGTGACATCACGAACAAACATTTCATGACGTCATAGACGACAAAATACGGGAAGTCGCGGTGAAACAATGGTTGCTAGGCATGTGCTCATATCAATAATATTAACTCGGTTATTTTCAAAGAAATGAGTAATAAATTTCTTTACTTTTCTTTGTAAAATTGCTAATGTATCAGCGTTTGTGGTTTTAGAGAACAAAATCCTTAATCTTTAAAATATAATTTATGGAGAAATTTTAATGATAAAAATATCAAACGGAGGAAATAACAGATGTTTTTGTACTGATGGAAATCCTTTAAAGAATGAGCATGAAAACGAAAGAGGGAATTCATCCTGGAGTAATCGTGTAAAGTAGTTAAACTAAATGGTGTAAGCAAATTATCATCTTTATTAGCTTAACGTGAAAAGCGACATGTTCATTATTTTAAAGATTAGATCATTAAAGGAAAGAGAAAATCACATTATGTAGTTATTGTTTAATCAATTTTGACGACTACAATTTGTTTGAAGCGTGAAAAGGGAAAGAACTTATTTTCAAGCAGATTAATATTTAAGAAAACTTACATCCATGCGAGAACATTACAGATAAATGATGCGCAGTTTTTAATACAAAACATTTTTAAGGAGTTCTGCCATAAAATGAGAAGTTTTAATTCGAAGAGAACGAACACTTACAAAGTTGTTCAATTTATTACTTTTTACTTATAACATGTAGGAAACTGTGAAGACGAATCAATATCATCATTGTATCTTGATGAAAGACGAAATGTTCAATGTTTTGTCTACAAAAAGGACAGCATAAGTACAACTTTTTGTTGTATGGGGTTTTATAACTATATACGACTTGTGGAATTCGAATTGTTTTTAATGTTATTAAGTTAATTTGTTGACTTATCTTATATAATGTGTTTGATAGTAACATAGCAACTTGATGAGATGTTATTAACTTAAAAAAGAATATAACTGAATAACTGAAGAATAACTGTAAATGAAACCATTATACCTCCGAAATTAGGAATTTATAGAAATCCCACTTGGTGAACATTACTGTTTCTAATTAGATTTCGTATAAGCGAGTTAGACTTGTGATGACAAGTGTGTTGTATGAAGCCGATCAGCGGCTCTGGCTTTGTCTAATATGAATCTTAATCCTTCGGTACAATGATACAATTACTGTACGAGTACCAATGATATGCCAGTTGCAACCAGCGTTCACGGGATTCATTTCATCCTGCGCCATCATGGCATTTTATTCCGTTTCACTACTTCATAACTTGTATGATATGATATGATATGATATGATATGATATTGCTAAATAACCAGGAAAGTATATACCTAAAATTGAGCAGTGTTGCAAGTCCGAAGATGAGTAATCATAAACTTAGTGCTCAAATCAAATATTTGTATCTTAGCTTTCAACATTGATATCAATTATCCCTTTCTCTCTTACTGTCATTTTAATCATTACTTTCTATCATAAACAAGTTAAGAAAAAAAGCAACGTAGACTTTCATTAAATTTAAATAATTATTGAATTCACAGTATGAATAAAATAAATTTGATTCAATAACCACTGGGGTTAAACGTATCATTGAGCCTTTAACATTCTGACCTCGAATGATCAAGACGTCCTGACATAATGTTGTGTTAAATCACAAACGGTGATTTCAATAGCGATGTGATTTGGGATAATGGTTGTAAGTGATTAAGGACAGGACATTTGACGCATTTAAATGTTGATCAGTAACTTTTAGTGGTGTTGATAACAAAATCTGCAAATAATGTAAGTGGATCTCTTGAGAAAAGTATGTAGTTAATTTTAAATGGGCTCATATCTTGATATTATGATATTTACCTTTGACCTGCTGGATTGTGTTCACTTTTTTTTGTTTATTAAGGTTTGGAAGTATGGACCATATGTATATACCAATGTGAAAGTGGTGTTATTCAAATGATAAGAACTTTTTTGAGGATCTTAAGACTGCATAACATTTGCAATTCCATTTGAGTTTAATCTACACAAACATGAAATAATTGACTTAATTCAGAAGATGCGGACAGGTTTATTTCATTTGTAAAAATAACTAAGTTAAGAAAATAGAACTAAAGAGAAAAACATTTCAGCAATTACTTTGATGATAACTAAATGGCTTAAAATATTATTGAATGTTGGGATTTTTTTCAGAGGAAATTCGTGTGGTGAACACGTGACATTCAAAGAAAATGTTGATGTTGATTAACTCAGGGCTCTCACAGAACACTTCAAAAGGTAATTATGAAATAACGAGAACAGTAAAGTGTGTATTCGAACCTTCCTCAATTAGCAAATACATATGATGCATTTTTTAAGTTAAGATGGAATGCAAGGTTACACTTAAAGATTTGATGAACTCTTTCAACTTTTGTTTACCATGTTTTATTAATTTCAAAAAAAAAACAAAAAACAGCTAATGAACAAATAGGAAGATGTACGATGATCCTCTTTAAAACATGAAAGTAAATATATCTTGTCTTGTGTACTTCATTACGGACAGGTTTTTCAAAGAGCATTTTGGAAATTTGTTATGATTTTAACATGTTTGTTTTTAAAATAAGAACATTCATTAGATACTAGTTGTAGTTGTTTTGAGTTACTCGTCAGTTGCAGGTTACACAGCAATACATAGCTAGGATAGTCAGTTGCAGGTTTCACCGCAATACATAGCCCCAATGATGATGCAGGCCTTCATTTTGCAATACTACTAATATATGTAATCTTAAATATTACGTTATAAGCCAAATTGTCTCACTTCAAAACTTGGGAATCATTATATTAAACTTTACATGAAACGTTTAAGCATAGTGAAATTATGTACAACCTGTCACTTCATGACGTTGAATGACGTTAATGTAATGAACACGGCACACGATACGCGACGTCTGAAATAGAATTGACATGGTAGTGTAATGCTAGCTTTTGATGCTATGGCGTCGTGACCAACTTGAGTTGGTGTAAACTTTGATTGACAGATTCCATATTTGTCCCATTTTTGGTGACCGAATAACCAACGATATATCCATCTTTTTTCAATCATTGCTTCACAACTGCAATGAAAATGACTATGCGCCTTGGTGAAACCTGAAACAATCGACTGGAAATAGTGAACCATTGGTGGCACTACGCTGAAATTCAGTGTAGCATTGCACACAAACCTTACTGCATGTAGGACAGTTCTCTACTGCAGACAAAGTTGCCGTGCCCTTGATCCGAAGTCGAACACGTAAACCACAAGCGCTATCCAGCCCAAACCCATTTGTAATCATTACATTGACGTTCGACAGGGTAAAAAATAAACCCCACTCACAATTAAAACATAATCCCCAGTACATGTCCCTATGTAGTATGCTCTGCAACGTGATTTCTATCATTGTTGAAATAACCTACATAACTTAAAGTCACTGGATTTGCGAAGCTCATTACGACATATACAAAGCTGATCTCGATAACTGTCATGTACGTCTGGTTTCAGGAGATAAACGTTTATTCATCAATTATATGCTAACACCAAGCAAGAATCCGTGCAACACACAACACTGTGGCTTTGAATAACTTAACCATCCCCGCTGCTATCTAGATCTGACCCCAAGCGACTTATATCTGTTTGGCAATTTGAAATCCTGCTTGCGTGGCGATGATGATGAACTCAAGACAGCTACTGAGGCGTGGCTGAGGGGCCAGTCAGAAGACTTCAACCGCAAGGGCATAGAGAGTCCCAAAGACAATGAGTAAAGTGCATCGAGGTCCAGGGAGATTACATTGAAAAGTAAAATCAATTTCCCTAACATTGGTTTCTGTTTTATATTCACTTATGACCCTCGTAGATATGAAATTGACATACTAAGATAAGATAAGATAAGATAATGTCTTTATTGTCCCAAGGGAAATTTGTTTTACATCATATATACAGTTCTCCAGTTTCAAACACACATCGCAAACAAAATATACATTATACTATTATTTTGCATAATAGAATTTGACTAATTAACATGAACACATCCGAGTTAGTCACACTCACAATTCACTTGATCAAATAAAAATATGACATTATTCAATAAATAGGTCATTGTACGAACGAACACTGTTTGGTACCATAGAGTAGCGAAACCTGTTTGTTCTCCAAGTCGGCATGCGCAGTCTGCGTCCTGAAGGTAGCCAAGAATATTCCGAAAAAAGGATATGTGATTGGTCAATTAATTTTTTTTTGTTTTTTTTTTAAATTTGCTGCTCATAATATTCGCCGATACTTTCAATTGGAAGTCCAATAATTTTTGAAGCTGTTTTAACAATTTTTGAGAGTTTGTTTTTATTCCGAACAGACAGGTTTCCGTACCAGCTCAAGAAATTAAAGGTCAAGACACTTTGGATAAACGTTCTGTAAAATAATCTCAGTATGGTCTGATCTATTTTAAAATGTCTCAATCTCCACAAAAAATGGAAACAGTTTGCTGCCCTTTCTTATAAATGTTATCAGTGTTTTCATTCCAAGAAAGTTTTGAATCCAAGACAGTACCCAGATAAATGTATTCTGTTACTCTTTCTATTTCACCATCATCTATAGTCACAGCATTTAATGTAGATTTCTTTTTCCTAAAATCTATAACCATTTCTTTGGTTTTCTGCACATTCAAAAACAAAAAGTTTGATTTACACCATTCTACAAATTTTGAAATTTCAGTTCTGTAACTCAATTCAGATTCTCTAATCAGACCAACCAATGCTGCATCATCAGCAAATTTGATTGTCATACATGTTTTTGCATTGGATACGCAATCATTGGTATACAGTATAAACAAAATCGGTGAAATAATACTAGCCAGTTTCGGAACTATTAATCAATAAATAAGATAAACTCAAGAGTCATTGAATCTTACTGAGAACAAATGCATGCAAACAACACAGTTCTCACGATACATTCATGATAGCCAAATTATACGTCATAAGTTTGATCATAAAACATAAAGTTTGTGATCGCATGTTTTTGCGGACTGATCTATAAAGATAAAATAACGTTATTTTCAGATCAAGATAAATATACCGTCATTACTGCCATGTCATCATTTAAATGAATTCACTTTCACGTCCGGAATCACACAAACAATTTACCACTTTCTAAAATCAGCTTGAACAGAAAAAGGTCAGAATGACCGTATATGTACATAACTCGCACTCTGCGACACATGCGTATATCAGAACGTCTTGACCTTTAAAGGTCAGAATGTCAAATCGATTCATGGTGCTCTGAGGACAATGTATTTAATCATTCTGATCATTTGAATTCATCAACTAAATGTTGCCATGTGCATCTGTATATAGACTTTTGATCACGAAATGAAAAGAAGTGATCAATGCTGAAACACGTATGTTACCCTCATGTTAAAAAACTCCATATATGATGCTTTTAAGCAAAAATAATTTGAGAAATGTGTTATCTATCACTTATATATAAGTGGATAAGGTTTGCACATTTTTTTCATAAATGATAATCTTTACGTTATTTTTGAAAATTTTCTAACTAAATAATATTATTTTTTGTTTTTGTTCTATGTGATTCTTTTGTTAATAAAAGCAATTGCAACTGCGCTTTATTTTTTTCAGAAAGGTTTTTGTAAACTGCCTTTCAACAACATTTTAACTCAAGTATGAAGCATGCATTTATTGCAATACCACTCGGCACTATTACAAAACAGAATACATTATCAGAAATGTAGAAGAATTTAGGTTATCGTATTCAATATTGTATTGTATTTGTATAACCAAAAACTAGTTCCATCTATGCCATTTATGAAACTGTTTCACACATGTTTCACTTGTTATATTTGCTTTGTGAATGCTAACTGGTTATGTTTATATTCAACATCCTTTTTGGAAAATAAGTTTTAATTATTGATTATGGTACGTCTAGATTAACATAGCGTTTACTGTGCTCAAGATAATGTTAGAGCCTATTTGGTATTTACCCCTTGTTTTGGTTACCATTGAGTAAAGTCGGTTTGATAGCGGATTTAAGTACTCCACTGATAACTGACAATTGGGTATTTTATATGAAAATGAGATTATATTACAGTCATGATTTAACATGATTTGGATATGTGTCTACTATTAAACATTATCTTAAAGGCGCTGTGTCACAACATTCTTCCTTAAATAAAGCATTCTCACGAAAATGTAAACATAGAGATTTATAAACATGACCTTTTGCCTTCTTCACGGGCCTTAACCATCTTTGGTATTAATTTTGATCTTAAGGATCTTACCCGTTCAGTGAAATCGTTCACGACTTTGAAAGAGCTATTGTGTTTAAGTTTAATTTTTGCTGCTGAAAGTACACTGCTTTTATCTTTGAAATATGTGAATTTCACAATGATTGGTTTGGATGTAGATTTAGAGTGTAAGCGATGAGCTCGCTCTATAAGGTACTTATCTACGTGTAGTAGCCCCAACTGGTCCGCCATGAAGTCCCGGACTAGCCGCTCCGTCTCCTCCCACGACTCCCCGGGCCGACCGTCTACTCCGTGGATGATGACGTTGTTCCGTCTGCTCTGCGACTCCGCTTTGTCGAACTTGCCTTCAAGCTTGTCTAATCGGGATTTCAACTCTTTATTTTCAAGTTCAAGATTGTTTTGTTTTGAAACAAAATCTTCGCTAAATTTGTCAAATCTAGCATTTAGGCCCTGATTTTTTTGTTTGATGTCACTTAGAATGCTTGTGAGATCCGGCACATCATCGTCATGGTTACCAAAAGGAAGAGTAGATTGCTTGTCCGACGAATCTTTTTTATTTTTGCCTGAATTTTTAGGGCCGGGATTCAGTTCAATGTCTGAACATTGTTCCAGAAGCCTACCAACATACGGTGTGCCTGCAGCTATAATGTCCGACACAGAGCCGAGACAGCCCACACTGCAATGTGAAACACACGACACCAACCCTGAGCAGACTGAGTGTGCTTCAACATGGATGCCGGGAAACACATGTCCACTCAAGTAGACAAACAAGTTCAGGAAAACATAGAGTTTCAATTGTCTTGAAATAAAAGTTCCTGATAATTTCAACCTTTTGATAGGATTTTTAGTTTTACGTCTATTTGGGGTAAAACAGCCAACACGAGACCTCCAACACTGAATAGAGACGCACATGATAGTGAATTCATGTGCAACCCGCTTCGCTCGTTATGCGCGTGAGCTACTGTTCGTCAACACAGTCACCGGTTTGAAGAAAATACTTCAAATATACACAAATGTGTATATTTAAAATAACATAATAGTCACAGTCGTTAAAGAAGGGACTTACAGATGTTGTAGTCCTAATGTCTGTGTTTAAAACATGTTATTTTGGCTGTATTGGACGAGTTTCTCGGGAGCTCATGCACGACACGACCTACCGATGCAAGCTCCACACATCGTATGTAAATAGCGCTGAATTGCAAGAAAATCGGTGTTAGTGACGCTAACTTGCAAATAGGCCATCCGCTATTGTAGTCGCGCGGCTAACATTGTGACGTCAACTAAAAACGACTATGACGTCACGCGCCGATTATGACGTTACGGCAGCACACGGGGGTATCACACATGTGTGTAACCAACTCAGTGTTATCTAATGACTGATCTCACCACGGTCGAGTAATAAATAAGTGTTACCAATGGCGAAATAACACCCCTAAATCCATTAAAGAGTTCTAAAATGTAACGTTATATTGTATAAACTTTAATAATAAATCGTTACTTTGAGAAAACATAGTTTTAAAAAAAACTGTTACAGCGCCTGCTTATGTATTCAGGATGTTGAAATTAATGAACGTTATTTTGAAAAAAATAACTGTATATTATTGTTTATTATTGTTGTTGTCATTTCACAGGATAATTAGATAACGTCTATTGGACTTATTTTGCATTCTCTCAGGTTTGCATAACAATTTGATGAAATTGAAATGTACATTTTCTGCAATTGATGCTGTTTTCTTAACTGTGAACAACTTGTTTCACCAATTTTTATAACATGTGGCGACCGAGCTCCTTACACGGTATTAATAAAACAACTAAAGTATTTGAGGAGGCTTCGGTTTACACGAACAAACACTGCTGTTTTATAAGCTCCTTACTTGTTCAGGTTCCCGTAATCTAACACAACAGTGAGGCATCGGTTTGTATGACTGTCAATTACAATTTGCATGTTTTTATTAACCATAAGTTGCACAACGTATCAGTGTTTACATGCAGTAAATAATTTTCTTACCAAAGTGAGTTGAGATATTCCGGGTATTAAAGTTTTCATAATGATCACATACCCAACTTTCCCGGACATGAGAGTCGCGTTCACTGAAGCGTGAATGGGTGATGATTACTGTGTAACATTTTGTTTACAGGTCTATGCTATTTAACATGATCAAAATATCAGTTGGACCCACATCTAATATGTTTGATATTTCTGTCAACCTTGAACCGTGTTTGAATTGAATTTTCACTGTTATTCTAGTAGATAATTGTGCCATTATGGCAGTTTACATGTACATTGTTTTTCAAATAGTTTGTACTGATAACAAAATAATCTAGTTTGAGGTTTTTAGATTAAAAGTGTTAATTTGTAAATAAGATATAGAGTGTTATTTTAAACTATTACTGGTTTCGGGAATTGACCTGAGATATAATATATAAATATTATAACACTTAAAGTGACTGAAATATTTATAAAAAAAACCCGATAAAAACTAAAGGTTTGGTTGACGTAATAATTAAGATTAAATAAGTAAGAATAAATAATATATAATAAGATTTAATATAATATAGAATAGAATAAGACCGCTGGATGTACAAGACTAATGTACGTATCATGTATGATAATATTTAGTGTGATAAATCAAATCGTATCTAATAATATTACGAATCATATTTGTTCACTGAATAACCCCTTTGTAAGAAATCTTTTAAATACATGTAATTTCAATAGAAAAGATAAAATGTCTTAATTTTCTTTGTATGTACATCTTTAAAAACAAGCATTTTATGCAACTTCTTAGGATGTTGGCTTATGTATGCAAGCCGAAGGGAGTTACGTCCCTTGAAAACGACGAGAGATTTTATGTACGCTTCTATTTAGCTTCATGTCTTCCAAAGTTGGACATGTGGGAATTACAGATTTTCTAAATAAAACTTGCATTTTGATTGGTTGACGGAACCACTTTACGCCCATTCATGAATTGCTAAGCTGTACTATTTTAGCTAAATCACATAGATGAAAATTTTCGAGCATACCATTTACAAGTCAAACGTCAGTAAAACACATTAAATAGAAAATCATGTTCAATCTATGTTTCTGAGACCGTATTTACAGTACTAAATTTGCAAGGCATGTTCACGTTTTCATTAATGTTCTCTCAATATGCGACATTATTAATACGTAGTTGTGTACTATGTCAGTAAACCATTTTGTGAATAAAATTATGAATTATGATGTCGCTAAAACTCGGAGTTTATCATAATTGTTAACTCGGGACAGATAATCCGTATTCCTCGCAACTCGTTGATTATTCTTATAATAAATGATACAGGTGGACGGGTTTCACAACTCCGATACAATACACACATGTAAAATCTCTTAAATTTGAACAATACCTTCATTTTCTACATTATCATTCCTTGTTGAAATTCCGAACTGCTAATCATTTTCTTCCAATCGAGACAGGCAGATGGCAACGAATTCCAGTTAGCAATAGAAAGTGTACATTGTGTAATTTAAATGATATTGGTGACGAATTCCATTATTTATGTATATGCCCCAAATTAACGTTAGAAAGAGAAAAATATATTCATAAATCTTATTATATTAAACCAAATATATACAAAATGAACTCCCTTTTTAACACTACTAAACTACCAATATTCTGTAAAATTACAAAGTCGTTATTCAAAAAATATTGTCCATAACTTCACAATGTCTCTATATTTAATTTAATTTCTGTAACCCTTATATTCTATGTTGTGTTGTATATATGTAAATAAGTGTGTACCTCTTATGTTCCAGTTTGCAGCCTGAGTGAAAATAAAGTTCAGTTCAGATAACCATTCGTGGCAAATTGTGTCCAAATACGCTATTGTTTCCAAACTATTGAGGACAGCACGGGTTTAAAAGAAAATGTCTGCCTATCTGCACTCCCAGTTTTGTCTTTTAATTATGTGTTTAATAACTTTATTTCCTAAAATACGCATATTATCAGGAGCACTGTCGTCTATGATTAGTCAGATTGGATCTCGAATGTGTTTTTTTCTGGATATCAGGAAGGGAAGTGAAAAGAAATATTTTATTGAATCACATGTACACTGAAGCGATTGTTGCATGACGTAATGCTATTGTTATCATGACGTCATTTGACCGTAGTTTTAGCTGGTCAAACCAAATTACATTTTGGCTGTATTTAAGTGTTGTCCTTTCGTTTCTGCATTAAATACATAATAAAACAATGATGGACTGGTGAATTCGGTCAATATTTCTTTTATGGATCCGAGAAAACAATATTGACCGTGGACTCCGTCCTTGGTCAATATTGCTTTCTCGGGACCATGTTAGAAAACGAAGGCTAGGTTTTGTTTAAAATTTAGAATTATGGTAACAACGTTTTTGCGTGAACTTTGAAGATATAAGTTATATCTGTTTGATAACATCATATTCAAAGGTGCTTATAAATTCAAACGAAATAATACATAAACATGCATATTTAACTTCACAAAATGTTATTATTGTCGAAACAACCACATAATGTCGTTGTTAAATGAACTCTTTTAATCACTGTCGAAGGAACACAATAATTCAGTGTTTAAAGGGGCAGTAGCACGTTAAGTCGATGAAATGTATTTGAAAAATAATGTCACCAATAGTAAAACACCCTTCTCTCTTCAGAAAATCAAGTTTAAAATGATTGTACATGGTTCCGTAAAGGCCATGGGAATAGTTTTTCTCATTCAAAATAATAAAATGTGTTCACAATAAAATGGCCGCCATGCAAATTTGACTTCATACGCAACACCGTTATTACCACTACGGATAATTGGTTTGTGTAATAAGATGTTTTACCCTCTAAAGTGAATATAAATGACATAAAAAATCATTATAAATGGGAAATTTGAAAAAATAAAATTTGCCAAAAAACGTGCTACTGCTCCTTTAATATGTTGCTTTTACATGATGTGTTGATGTTCCAAAAGTTCAAATTGCAGTGCAGTGAAATCACATAAGGAATGATTACTCGACGCTGCCTGGCGACTGAGCATTGTAATTTATCTTCAATGTTTACCTCAGCTTACAAGACTAAATTACTCTTGAATTACTGCACCTGTCACCTTTGCTTAAAGTTGAAAGATTAGGTTATATAAAGATTTCAGATTAAAACTCATGTATGCGGGTTTGTTTTGCACTTAATGTCACATCCTACTTGCCGGCTGAGAAACAATGATATCAAAATGATAATTTTATATGAATCAAAACATACTAGTAATTGCCCCTAGATTTATTTAAAAAAAATATCACTTGCATTTTATTTTTTTCCAAGAATATATTTAATGTACCATATCACTTCTAAAATCTGGAGCAGCAACTAAGGTTAATTGTCGTGTCATTGCAACTATCATTGTATTATGATTATTCTGAATTATAACTGAATGTAAGAGTATAGTGGTTTTTCACTAGGTACAATAATAATAGTCCATTTATATAGCGCATATATCCATCCACATTGCATATCAACATATTACTCCTGGTCAAGTACAGAACACTCCCTGGGGAGAATACAACCGGTCGCCTGTCAGGCGCTCAAGGTTCAAATTCAGACGACCATCGTATCATACCAGGTACCCATTTACTGCTGGGTAGACAGAGGCACTTCGAACTAAGTCACTTACCCAGGGTGACACCATAAGTCCCTCAACTTATGAATCAGTGTGGGACAGGGAATAACCCTTCAAGTCTCAGTTTATACAGCAATGTAGCAGGTAACCCACTCATGCAGCGAGCCGCGCCCATTGTTGCTGAACTTCACTGATAGCGGTCGACTGAGCACAGGACCACGTGCCACCATGTATGATGCATGAAATAATGTCTTAGCAATACAACTCAAACATAATCATTGCTAGTGCATCCAAACTAAAAAGTATACTATTTATGATACATAAAATAGAGTTTTAGCAATACAACTCAAACATGATCATTGCTAGTGCATCCAAACTAAAATGAAACCTATTAAATATTATAATATTTTAATGCGTGCTCTACTGCGAATTAAGATCTACACATGCAGATTTATGGATCCAAACTTCTTTATTCAATAAGCAACGTTTCGACACACATTCGTATGTCCCTGTCAAGCAAACTGTAAATTAGTTTCTAATAACTTCAAAAACGATTTATATCAATTGATTATCTCACTTAAATCAATGTACGTTGAACATAAAATGCATCTCCTTTGAACAAGCCCACGGTTCATATAAATGCAAAGATTCCTCATTGCACTTATTTTGAATTGATTTAATGTTAACTATCTCAGGTTGTCAGTCGCATTTACTCAATTAACGTTAACTCTTTAAATTGCAAGGGTTTTTAACTAATTGTTTTTAATGTGACTCTGTTCAGGATTGATTGGCATGTGGAAGTCAAATAAATGTCAGGATGGATGTCAGAATTGAGACGAGAGGTACAGCTAAGGCAAACTAGTTGTAAACCTATGTTCTTGCTTTGACCCACTGACCTCTTCCTGAAAATTATTTCACGTGTAGTCACCAGAACATTGTCTTTTTTTTTTTTTAAGTTCATACTTTGGATCCTCGGTTAATTTTAGAATGGAGGTATTATAACATGCATGACCATGTATCGACATTATTCAATTCCAGTTCTAATTTTTTTTAAATCTGTGGTGGTTTGAAGGGACAACATTATGTTGGGAAAGAATCAGTTCCCCGATATCACGATATCACGATGTGCTTCCGCATGAAAAAGTATTAATCATTAAAATAATGTGTTTAATTTTGTGAGTCTAAACAACATATTTAATTCATCTAAAACAGCTTCCCTGTGAAAATCACTAGGAAGGTGAGCCTATAGATGATATTTGAAAGGCCCTGGAATCCACCAACTTAGCAGTTTGTGGGCGTACAATTACAATCCTGATTAAAAGTTCCCAGGGGTGATTTGTGAATAGTCTCGGAACATTAAGACCTGACTTACCGATGCATCCCAACTTGACATACGCCTGAGGGGAGCGAGTGATGAATATCTGCAGAACATAAACAACTGATATATTAGTTCAATTCGCAAATACATAATTCACAGATCAGAGAAAATTAAAGATTGACCTGAAAACTCTGTCATAAGAAGTATCAAAATAAGGTATTGTCAATTTCCAAAATAAATGCTTCATTTCAATTCCTGTCTCTAAGGAAATCCCCTTTTAGCTAAAATATAAACTACATCAAACAAATCGTTGTTTGAAATTCTACTATTTCAAAACATAACTTGTTAATGCCTCATATTAAATAAACAATATTGATGGACATATATATAGGAATGCAATAACTAAAACCATCGATGTGTTCATGTGACTGCCCAGTCGTTCAAAACTGTTGGTTGAGATGATCTATTTTATTTTTTTTTTATTAATGTTTGACATCTTGAAACATTAAATATCATTCTGATATTGTTTTTAGTTTTGGTCCCATGGGAACTTCTCTCAACCACATTAATAAAGAGGACCAGGAATAAACAATTATTTAAATCTGCATTCCTCTTGGGGTCTTGGACAGAAAAGGAGAGGAAATGCAGCAAGTTTTAAATAAGCCAGTGACAGTGACTAACGCGAGTTAAGGCAAGCCTGGAAAGCTCAATTTTAAGTGCATAGTAAGTGATTGTTTAGCGCCGCTTGGGCAATACTACAGCCATTTTGGCGATTTTAATTTCATAACAACTATGTTAATTGAATAACTCGCGAATAATACAGAATGAAGAACTACTTTATTGATATACAATGTCTTTATTATGTGGAGGTGATATGTCGACAAGGATACTAATGTTGTTGTTGTCGAAGCCCGGTATACAAATGAACATATTTCCTGGGTTTATGTTGTAAACAATTGATGAGGATGAGGAGATGTTGAGTTCTTATTACAGTAGACATGTTGGCGATCAAATATTGGGTAGAGTCTGATGACAATGATTTATACTGTTTATATAGTGGATGAGGTTGATGAAAACAGCTTGTTAAGGATATTATTTTCATTTACCAACATAATTGCCGGGGATGTAACTCAGTTGGTAGAGCGTCCGCTCATCACCCGGAAGGTCGGGGTTCGATTCCCGGCCGCGTCATACCAAAATACGTTAAAAGATGGGAGTTGTTGATTCCTTGCTTGGCGCTCAGCATTATAAGGATAGAGCAACCCTAGATCTGGCGCTGCACTGTGGCTGCCGGGTGCCCAGAGCACAAAATGAATTTCCAATTTACTTTGTATTGAGGACAATAAAGTGTTATTATTATTATTATAATTATCGGAGGTAATTAGTAGATGCACACATCAATATGTTTATTTAAGGTGGAATACATAGAAAATATGTGATGATTAATGTAGCAAGTGTAGTAGGCGTCTGGGATGTAGTATACTTCAGGGCTGGAGATGTGACTTCAAATGATTATGGCTTCGGGATATTTCCTTACTTATTACTTAGTTGTTATTCCAGTTGAAATTATCCATACGAATTTACACGCATATATTCTGTAATATTTGTCTTCTATTACCATATTATTACCAAAAAAAGTATTGTCTTCCATTGCATGCCAAGTATTCCACATAACATTGAATATTTGCATAATTCACGTTTCATTTGGTAAGTTGTTTCCATCAAATTCATCCTATATTAATATTTGACCAAATTAGGATAAACATAGCTTAAAGGAGGTAACATTATAGCTTTATTTACACAATTTCTGAGGCAATACAACATGGCCATTGACGTTATCATTGCAAGTCGTTGCTGTGAGTATGGTAAGCCATAACGGCCACAAGCAAACGTCCTCCCACAATAGCGTATTACAGGGTGTGAACATTGGTAAAGACTAGGGAATAAACTCTTTTTTAAACACTATGGAGAAAGATCAACCTTTCACTTCTGAATTCAAACCAGAGTATCATCCAATGGCATTGTAAGGAGTTACCGTCCATAATTCGACCAATGGTTATAACAGTGACTTATACATTAAAAAGGTAAAACATTAAGTTGACTGTACGTACGTATAAATGTTAAGTGACCATCTGAAGCACAGGCATTAACCATCAGCTCTGTTCTTCTTCTAAGTCTTGCATGATTTAAATGTTCATGAATTAACATATAAAACAGTAGGTGAACAAACACTCTGACTCTGCTAAAAAGACATTGTGTTGTGAACGAGATTATTTTCTCCAAACGTTAAGATTTCAGAATGGCTTTTCAGACAGAATATTCAAGGTGTCTTTCCAAGATAGTTTCAAATCTTTATCAAATACCCTGTTGTACGTTTTTGAATATTGTTTTCTCTCAAATTTACCGTTTTTACTAAGTTTTATAAAATATGTGTTACGTTAGGGGGTGAAACATCTCATGGAAGATAGCAGGAGCTTGGCAGATAACAGCATCATCAAGCATGCCTAACTCCATCTTATAATGCAAATTATGAAGCGTTCTGAACACTCGCTTCACATTCTGCAGCATCTAGTTATGTTGGCTGTCACATATTAAATTGTATGCAAGTTCTTATCTTAAAGTATATTGTTTGAGTAACACATACTTTAACGTTATAAACGGTGTTATTCTATTTATCAGTACTCACTATTGCCAAAAATCAATGCTTTAATGATAGTTGAAGCAGTATATTGACGTTATAAAGATTAATGTACTGATTTCTGATTGAAAACTTGACAATACACCGTAGCTGGCGCGCATCAATTCGTCAAATGTAATTTTGTAAATATATGTACAATAGACAAACATACAACATATTTAATAGGGCATATTACTACTGTACATGTAAGTACTGTACGACAATATACAATTATGGACTCTTGTTGAGGTCAACATCGGTTTTTATTGACCCGAGTCAAGCAATATTTACCGAGCTTGCATAGTCCATAATTGTTTTATTATATGGTTTAAAGAAAAGAACACCAGAAGGAATGAAGCTTCTTTACCAAACGAACACCAACAATAGTTCCCAATTGTTCCAACACTTCCCATTGTTCCCAAGTCAATATCGGTTTCTATGCACTGTCATATGGCCGTGTTTGGACCAATAAGAACTGGTAAAAACCTTCGATGATATAATAACACATGATATATTTTCTATATGGTGTGAATATTCACGTCGAATGAAATTTATTTAACATAAAACAGCACATGGGGGAACTCGGCACGTATGAAGCTAAACAATATATTATGAAAGATACTCAATGTCACTTGAAGTGATTATCTTCTCCTGAAAATAAGAGCCACTAGGAAATTGGTAAATACAATCAATCTAAAGGTTACATCAAATGAGGGAGAGAGTTGTTTAATTGTTTTCTTATTATTAGGCTTGAAGGGGTTAGCTGTGGCATAATACTTTTTAAAATGCAAAGGCAATCGATTAATATAAGAGAAGATGGCAATTGCAATAAATATGTAATGGCATAGTTCTCATTCTTGCTGAAGTTAAAGAAAAACAACAAAATGAATTGCAAACACTAATCTTCAGACAATCTATTTCCTTTGCAATGAAAACACGTGGTGCATTCATCCTTTCGTTTATTGAATTTCAAACCTCTTCAGATGTCTTATCAAGTAGTTTTACAAGAATATGGATCAAATGTCATGTGATATATATTATAACCATAATATTCAACATGTCTGAGTTACTTTACTACACAAAGAATAATCTGCAACGTAACATAAGTAAGATGCTCATTCCAACTTCCAAATCCAGAGTCAGATAACTTGAACTACCTTCGAGCGGCCATTTTGACGTGAAATCATTAAAATGGCTGTTCGCTGGGAAATGAATTCGCATGGCTTAACCGAACCATGTACAGTCGTTTAAGAACTATTCTTATTGATTTAGGAATATGATTTAGCATTGGTAACAATTATACATATTTTTATGAGGTTTATTTTAGAAAGAATATCTGGCAACAGCACATTTAAACCAATCCTTACAGCAAAAGATGATAAATACAATTCGTAAAAAAGGCTCTTTTTTCTTAGATACATGGATAGATCGGTTTCAGATAAGATAACGACGGGCTCGATATGTGACTTAACCATGAGTACAGAAAGTTCAGTATGTTATCCTGGTCAGGCACAATTCAATCAAAGTCGACTTAATAGCTACCATCAACTGTCCTAACCTACTTTTCTCTGGCTTAACAGGATTCAATCTTCTAAGGGCGTCCTCCTGGAGACACCAAATGAACTGAAATGTTCCCATGAATATACATTATGTTTCTAATTTTACTTTTGAAACATGGCACGCGTTCGGTTTGAACATTATTGGACGTACTTCTTTCCAAATAGAGAAATTGATTTTCGTTTTGGTTACTTGTTATTGTGTTGTTAGCAGAAATGTTTCCCTTAATGTTAGGCGAAATGCAAGCGCGTCCCAAAAAGCAGTACTGCAATAAAGGCTCAATAGATAGAGTAACTAATAAATTTTTTTTGGTAAATATTTTTTTACTGAAAGCTAGTATATACATACATCCACTTACTTTTCTGATCAGACATAATTTCCTTCTTCTGTGCATAGCAGCTGAAATAAGTTAGTCTGAAATTGGACATTTACATTGAATTCTGCTCCTACATGACTTTACAGAATACATTGTACCTTGTACATAGACATGAAATATTCGTATAACATTTGTTTCCATTCCTATTATTCTCAAAGTCATGTAACATAACAGTAACTTGAATAAATATAAATTATTGGAATCTTTGAATATGTTCTTAGACCATTTGAAATGGGGTCAATTAAAATATACTTATAGTAAACATGCTGCACTTACACCTGATATTAAAACATGATCCATTGCAAGAGGTTATATATGCAAAAGTAGTGATACATATGTGTCAATAGCCCCGATAACATTAACATAATTGTTTAAAATGAGTTATAATTTAGTACAGAACTCACTTTTGTCAGATGTATGATTGTCCATAAACTGTCGAGTAAGTTGATACATGCTAAGAACAATGTTTCCTGGCAAAACAAAATGCTGTTGAAGAAGTATTGTAGAATTAGGAAAAAACATATCAGAAAAATAACTGTACATTCACATTCGCATTTCTCACAAACAAATTGACATTTAGACAATCACTCTATTCAAGCCAAGGTGGTGTCGTCATTGCTATTTAGCGAATCGTTCAAATATGTCTGACTAATTGTTCTGCTTTTAGTATTATAGATATGAAGTGAAGTTACTGAATACTTAAAACAAGAAAACTAGAGATATGATAAACAATAAATTTATTCTCACGTTTATTCAAAAGCAAAAATCAATGACAATCCAAATAAGCTTCTGTTCAATTTTTTCTTTGGTCATTAAATTGTGTATTGGCATTATGCAAGAAAGACCTTTTTGGTTGCAATCGGGAAAGTAATTAACTAAAATACTTGAAACCTCATGAGAGTAGAGATTTAAATTAACTTACACATGACAAGTGTTTGTTGATTGTTATGTTATAAGTGGTCATTGTATATCCCGGAGGTGAAACAAACTAATTCGGAGACAGAATGAGATGATGATCACTGCACATCATTGAAGTTATTTAACTGACAATGTCTTTTCAAAATGAAATTATATTCTGTATCATGTTAGGAAAATTATGTAAAAACAGTTTTCAAACATAATATGTGTTTTTGAATGTGTAATGCTCGCAACTCTGTGTTTTAGGATGACTTTCTCTGAGACTTGCACTTTATGATGGCTGTCACTCAATGTCGTTTACAGCTGTCAGTTAATATCCATCTTAACTCATTAAATGTGATTGCGACAGGGAGTTCCCCCTCTTGCCCGCTCAGCCGGGTGATGAGGCAATGGGTTTTACGTCAATAGGCTGATTAACATTTAATCAATCAAAGCATTATAAACTGAAGCACAAAAGAAACGTCACACCTCAATTGATTTCGATTAATTCAATATTTTAAAGAAATGAGATACATTTGATTATGGCACGATGCAATAACACCTTTTGGCAGTAGTTTTAATGACTTAATTGGTGACTGTTTTTATTTTTTGATTACAATATCATTTTTTTTAACTAGACAGGGGTAAGAAATGACATTTACACCAACATGACCCCTACCATGTTTAAAATGTTGTAAATGTGTGCAGCACGAGGCAAATTGATTGGTTTTCACACAAAGTATGTGTAATTTGTCGATTAACAGTTGTGTTTTAAAAAAATTAATTTTTGGGAATTTTAAATTTCACAATTTTGATTTTTAATTCTTTTTTTTAAAAACACGTAAAACAATTCTTTGACTAATTAAATATTTTGGACTAATTCGCAAAACTATTCAGTTTTGGAATACGACGTCTAAAACTCGAGAAATTTGACCCTAAAAATTATACATATGATAAAAACAACTGAGGGGTGACGTTTCTTTTGTGCTTCAGTTTAGCATTATCAATTTGATTTGATATTAATCTAAGCCTTATTTATTATTAGTTTTTGTTTCAAACTTGAATCACAGGACAAAAAGTGGTGGAGCCCGCTTACCAGATCCTTCCAGATTTTGCCGGATTCTTTAGGATCCGCCAATATGGATTCCACAACTTTTTGTCTTGTGAATGTATAGCCAATGCAATGCGAGAAGACAGTAAACCATAATAATTCAAATTCTCTGTTAGACAATGTGTAAATCAAAATGTTATTCATTCATTCTGTAAGAAATATCAGAGTCCCCAAGGGGAGTAAGTGACTAATATTGTCCTGTCTGCAGCTTATAACTGTTAGTGACTTTGAGTGGCAGTTCCCCTCAGCCTTGGTACCAGTGGCATTAATGGACAGCTTACCTCTTGAACCAATCAACATATTGCCTTTGGAATCGATGGTGGAGAAACGGCTTCACTCACTTCGGCAGTATAAGAAACCAACTCTGCTGTTCTACACCTGCATACATAATATCCTAAAGAGAGAACAAATCACCAACTGTATCCTAGACTTCTAGACATCTGATTGTATGTGTAAAACAAGATGTGAATCTGAAAGTGCTAGGAATTCTTATTTGAAGTAAAGACTTTGCAATGAATCCTGTGTATATATATAGGACCAACTGTATTATTTGTTATATCATATAAATGAGATACAATTATTTCAATGTACATTGATTATTGACAAAAAGGTTACTGCATGGCTAAACATGCTGTTAATTGTTTTTCTCAATTATGCCGTGAACGACAAAACTTATAGTTTAATAAATTATTGAAATCATTAAAGCAGAAATGATGGTAACTCACTGAAAGAAAGGAAAACACCTTATTGTTTATGTTTTACAAAATATCATGGTCTAAATCAGAAAATATCACATTTCACATTTTTACATCTTACTCTCAACCGTTAATACGAACTAGCTCCTTTTTTACAAATTCCTTTAATTAGTCATTCCAAAAATTAAATCACAGTAAAACAGTTTTAATGTCAAGATCCTATGGCAATTAACAACTCCTGCGAAAACAAAGGCATCTAATATTGATGCTGTCGTTCCTCAAAGAATTCCTTCATTTAAAGAGTATTTGAATCTGAATAGGGTGGTCATTAATACAACATTATTACATATAAAGTTGTTACTAAACAGTCTGTCATGTGCCAATTACTTATTACATTACGAGCAGAAAGTTGGATGGGAGTTGTATTGTACAGAATTAGTTGAGGAATGTGTTAATCAATGGAACCGATATGTCATATATCAGCTAAGGTTTGATGATATTCAGATTTTGCAAGACACACAACGTTGTTAGTGTTAACACATCACACAATTGTTCTATTGTTCACAGTGGGTCCATTCCTTGAATTGCTATTATAAATAAGTAAAATATGTCAGAGAATATATTTAAGGAAACTAAGTACTACGCTCAAACTCAAAAGAAACGTCGCCACATATTCAACAGTAAAACAATTAAATACTGTTGCCGTAGAAAGTCGATTTTCAATGCTTCTTATTGGGACGTCATTTGTAAAATGGTAATCGCAAATTCATACATCAGAGTATACTATTTTTATGTCTGTTGAAGTACACTTAGGGTGTTGACATCGATTTTTCAAAAGAGGTTTTGGCCAGAATGTTTAGAATTTTGAATTTCAAATCATAAAATGTATACATTTATTTAATAATTGATGATGTCGACATAAATAACTGACTGATGCGTCTTTACTGAAGGACAAAAATGCTAATAAAACCTAGTAACGGAGCGTGAGCAGATTTGAGAGTTTGACAAAAAGGAAACCCGACGACGAGAGACAATGAATAAGAGGATGTATAGTTGTGTCTTGTTTGATGGTCAACGATTTTTGTAGTAGTATAAGGACCCCTGATTTGTACAATCACAATCTGGAGTACACAAAAGGGTGTTCTTCAAACCCTGTCGCAAAGGCTCTCTCCACGCTGTGTCCGGCCCTGATCATTGACGTCGAACTACATTGTGGTGTGTTGGGGTCTAACACACAGGGTGTGAGTCTGCTTGCTGATCATGTCCATCCATGTATAGCACTGGTGTGGATGAATCTGCTGACCGATTGTGTTGGTGGTCAGTGCAATTCTTCAAGGGAGCATCTCCAATGATTATACCCGCTTGCACATGTGAATTTGGTTAGTTATCGCCAATGCCTTGCAAGCGATATGTATTTGGTATTTACAAAAAGCTCTTTATAAACGAAATATCCTTATTTCTAGAGAATTTCACAGAGATTTGAAAATAAAAATTGGTATGTTTTGTTAATCATTTCCACTATGTCAATGTCAGCAAGAAACGGGGCGAATGTGCAACTTATAATAAATTATAAATAAATTATAATAATGTGTTAGATTATATGCTATTTCTTTTTTTAAAAAAAGGTCGACAATTCTAGATTAACCTGTTTTGATGACTTACATGTGGCAATTTAAAATGAAGACACAATAGACCATTTAGAAAAGATGATTGCATTCAATCTTATGTTGTTAAAATTTGACCAGGTGAGGAAAATATATGTAATGTCCGCAATTAAATTCAGATAGTTCGCAGACTTACTGCCTATCATGTTTTGTACACCATGTCAGATGATATATCAGGTAAAACCAGCAGTGAGCATATAAAGTATTATTCCATATTTCAGTCTGCAAAATTTGTTTGAAAAAAACGAATAACGTGAATTGGATTTCACTGCTACGAGTAATACAATATCTCTTGACGTTGAACATGTTGTCATGTTATCCTAATTATCTAGTTGTATAGGGACGTTTTCGAACTCATTTTATTCGAATGTTTGTTAAAAGTTACATTAGTGAAGACACACAAAGGACACTCTGACAATGTTTGAATAATGGATGTCTTCATATATATGCATGGCCGCATATAAACCATTATAATGAAAGATTCATTTTCGGATTTGCTCCACAGGGAACACTTTAATTATTCTCTAGATCATCAATTTTAACTACATTGGATTGCTTATCGTACTTTGCCATATATCATTCAGCAATCTTACAAAAACCAACTTCCCAATGCAAGGCATAACTCTTGCCAGTCTCCATTACTGGCTGATTTAGGCCTTGCAGTATTTCCTTAAGAAATCTGTGTTTAGAAATCCAGGCCCGCTATGCATTTCCAGTGCAGCGATTCACTGCCTCGACACTAGAAAGCTAGGGAAATACCGCAAGGGTTAAATCAGCCAGTAATGCAGACTGGCAAGAGTTATGCCTTGCGTTTGGAAGTTGTCCAAAAAATGTAAGTTATAATACATAAATAAATATAAATATTTATGTATATATAATATGTTTTATTGATTTATTTTCAAGCACCCTTGATTTCACGGGCTGAGCGTCCTTTTGAAGCTTCTTTACAATACTCATTTACGGCAGTTATCAGTTCTTAATTATCCACTAATCTTGATGTGTTTTGGCCTGATTTTGATAAACATCGAAGTCACGTGGGACAATGTCAGGTGTGCTTGATTCGAATACTCCTTGAACCAACTAGGACATACAACAACTAAACCAATTGACACATCCAACAGAGATCATATTTCAAAGATTGTATGTTAATGCACAATATATATGAGGTCATCTTAGCTGAGACAAGGTTCTAGTTGAAGTTCTAAGTCGCACATGCAATACATTCTTCCACAGCATTTACTGAATCGTCATTAACTGAAATTGATGGACGTCCTCACTCGGACGTACATGTACTTTCCAAGTTCTTCCTGCCTGATGTGAAAAGAAACCTTCCTCTGCTAAACAGTGGAATATGAAAGAACGTCTTCCCCATGAGTGAGTGAGTTGGGGTTTAACGTCGCTTTCAAGTTAGAGTATTTCAGTTATATCGCGGCTGCTAGTATTATGGCAGGGAGAAACTTGCGAGCAGCGGCTGGAACTAGCGAACCATTGGTGGTACTATGCTGAAATTCAGTGTAGAATTGTGTAGAAACTTTACTGCGTGTACAACAGTTCCCTACTGCAAACAAAGTTGCCGTACCCCTGGCAGGATTAGAACCCTGGACCTCTTGATCCGAAGCCGAACGCGCTAACCACTGCTCTATCCCGCCCCCGTCTTCTCCGTAAACCGTCAATATACATCTATCATCCAAAATTGAGTTCCACAGAAGATATGGTTTTGAACTACATGACATCACAGTGGTTTTACATCTTCGGGTAATGTCATCACAATGCTATGACTTCATAAAATGATGACGTCACAATGCTACAACATTACCACATTGGAAGTCAACTTGCAGACTTCCGTGTTTCTGCTTCTAAGATATAGAGCACTACGACTAGGAAAGTTGGCTTTAATCGGAGATTCATAAAAACATAAAATTTTTACTTTTTTACTTTTATCAACGAGTGTTGACATATTTGATATCAGAAGACACGAGGGTGAGATTATATTTATCATCCAAAATCGTTCTTCATTACGCTTCCACGAGAAAGTGTATATCTGAGCACAGCTGATATTCACCAGAGTCATCTGTATTTCTATTATTCATCTTATTTTACAAAACTAAACTTCGAAGTTGGACACACACAAAAGTTTTGTACATAAAAAGTTGTTTTGGGAAAATATATATTTCAATAACTTTATTTTCAAGAGGTTATCTCTGAACTAAATCCACTTATAAAGCAGATCCGTTATAAATCAAGAGTATGCAGTGTATCACATACTGTATTATCATTCATATTATCAACTATCACATATAATGAACATATATGTCAGTGTAAGGGAAGACAGTGTTGATAGGTTGGTGATTACAGTATGATAAGACTGGCATTTCCTGTTTTAATCATGGTTTATGTAAACAAATATCTACAAACACTACAAACTGACATGTTGATTACATGGGCGTGATATACTATGTTTCATATTTCAGTTCTTAAAGGGGCAGTAGCACGTTTTTTCGCTCAATGAATTGTATTACTAATTGTAAAACTAATTTCCAACTCGATTGCAAGTTTATATTCTACAAACAATTAATACATACACTATCCATACACATCATCTTGGAAAGTAAAACTCAATGTCAATGTACAATTTTGAAATATCGTTTGCTTTGGTAATGAAAATGATGAAATTTGATGAACTTTGAAACAGTATGGACAGACATGGAGCTCTAGGTTTATGTTTAAATTCATGTTTAAAGTGATGTGAAAAGGACGTTTTCATAAAGAAAGAGGTATTCTTATAATTCCCGTGGAGACGAACAAGGTCAAATAATATGTTTGTTCTGATTATTAAAGCATTCAGGAAATCGACTTAGGGCTACATCAAGACTTAATCAAGCGATACAATCCAGTGTTAATCAAGGTTCACCAGGTTGTCTTTATGATTGTATACTGCAAACTCCGACGATAACTTGACGCTAATTCCACTAATTGAACTGAATGGTAACAGTTTGACGAAAAGCCAGTAAACAGAAATATTGGAATAAATAATGAGCTCAGAGAAGTCAACAACTGTATACCTTAAATCAAACAATATCACGATCCAGAATAAGTTAAGCAAAACAAACATATAATGTCAACGATCTCAAAGAACACATCCTCGGTTACCCATGGTTTCATTTATGCTCCTTTACTCTCCACTATATCACCCATGGGAAATTTCATCAGAGAAATATGTACTCAAATTACCCGCTCTTGGCCGGCGTGAGCCAATCAAACCGCTGCGCAATGACCATTCATATCACTTCGCACGCGAGGTCATTTTGTTAGCCATCCATCACCGGTTATCTCCCTTGACCATTTCCGTCTTATACTATTGAGTATTTTCTTTGGTTACTGACTTCGTCACGCCGGCCAAGGGTGGGTAATTTGAGTACAGATTTCTCTGATGAAATTTCCCATTCCCATCGGTGATATAGTGGAGAGTAACAGAGCATATATAAAACCATGGGTAACCGAGGATGCAAAGAACAGTGTGTGAATCTAGTTTAAATAATGTTGACGTAACAATAGAGATAATTTAATATGGTTGATTGCTTACACAGTTTTCCTTTGGTTAAACAGTAAATTGCACTTCAACAATTTTACAAAATGTAGTAAATTTTGAACTATGAAAATACAGACAGTAAAAATCAAGAACTGTTCGAGAACAGAAGACATCAGACAGACTGCATCTCATAGTCAGAAGGATCAATCATCAGACTGTTACGGGAATACTATTTAGAAACAAATTGCAACATTTATAAAGTATCCTCTACAATATAAACCTTGGCCAACTTCGAATGTTGAAATCTAGAAAACAGTATTTACACATAACAACCAGTAACTGTTCGTGATTAGAGGATTCAGTCAGACAAATAGTAAAGTTCAGTGACCAAATTATTTGGGGATTATTTGTTACTTAGAAGAACTGTGATAGTATGTCCTGTTTAATGATGGATAAAACCCTATTAGGAAGATCTATTTCAGATAAGACAGTAATGAGTACATGATCAATCTGAAGAAAACCAAATTATTTCGTAGCATTATAATAATCCACAGGAAACTTAGCTACATGTATGTAACAAGCTTTTGAATTAAAGTAATGTACAATAAAACATATTATTGTATGATGAATGCATCAATCCTTGTGATATTCAAATTATCGTATACATACTTGTTCCAGTGAGAATGTTTACTCTCTGTATTGCTTGTCGAGATATAGAGACATTGAATCTGATTAAAAACTACTTTTAACTGCGAAAAAATATGTCTTTATTTCCTCCTCGAAAACAGAAAATTGGTAGTACAATTAGAATAATGCTCTCAATTAAAGAGAATGATCAAATTAAGGTTGTTGTTTTACAAATCTAGTTTTCAATGAGTATGGATATTCCTGTAATTCCAATGCAATATAGTAAAAATACTACCTCTGTGAGAACCAAGGATTACCAGAAGACGACATGAGTGAATAATACTTCTGTCACCTCCAAAACAGTGTAAATATTTATTTGTGACGAACAATATGGTATTTCTAAAAGTGAAATCAAAGAGTGAAAGACCCTAAGATTACGGATACAAGTATAAAACATCATTAAATCATTTAAAGCGTAGCCTCTTCTCAAAATACTTCCTAAAAATGGTATGAAATATCATATTTGCCTTTGTTTCACTAAAGTGGTCCTTAGACAAACAACATATTTATTTGGATTTCATGAATCGACAGCAAATGCACATAATTGTCTATTGCGATATTTATATATAATCATATCAAACCGTTTATACGTTTAAAATCTAAATGTTAATTAAACATGAAGCTTGAGCTCATCAGCGAATCGAGCCTTTTAGGGCTTGATGAACCAAAACGGCATTGAAACATTTAAAGGGGCAGTAGCACGTTTTTTTGGCCCAGATAAGTCGATGAAATGTATTTGAAAAATAATGTCACCAATAGTGAAAACCCTACAATGAGGGTACGTGGTTCAGTAAAGCGATGGGGATCATTTTTGTATTTCGAACTAATAAAATGTCCCTCTTAAAAATGTTTGCTTTATATGGAAGACTGTTACTACTACGAATACTTGATTTTTGTAATGAGATGTTTAACCCTCTAAAGTAAATATTAATTAATAATAAATGGGAAATTTGAAAATATAAAATTTACACAAAACTGTGCTACTGCCCCTTTAAGAATTGATTAAAAAAATTATTTATCATGGAGGTATAAACTTTAAAAACGCTGTGCAAACTGTGTTAATCCGCGTAGCCGGTTTATGCCGAGTTTGCACATTGTTTTTAGTTTATACCTCCACTAACTTAATAAATTTTGAAGTCAATTCCAATAAATAAATATACTCTTACCTGATGTTATGAAAAGGTTTCATTGTTCCAAATATACACATTTGTATCAATTAGAGCTGTACGATTTACGCGAATGAATTCAAAGCTCAAAGACGTGTCAAATCCAAACGTCATTTTATTATTAGCCCCACCTATAACTCGCTCTTCAGTCAATGAAAAGTAACAATACAACTAGCCATGAACCTTACGTCATGGGATGTGACGTCATGAAATTAAATTTATGCAGGTATGAACTGAATTTCATTGACAGTGTTCAACGAATCACGTACCCGCAAAGCTATTTATTTATTTGGGTATGAATGTATCAAGGATATCAATATCATTTTATAATTGTTTCTTTGCACTGTGTGATCAATCTAAAGCACGGTCAAGGCGTTTTGACCCAAACTATACATTATTTCTTAATTGGATATTTTTATCAGACGAATAAACAACTCTCACTCTCTCTAATGCATCCAATTATATCATTTTTGGATAGAATTACCTAAAACCAGCCGGATGCATTAGCGTATAATGATAGTCCTAGTTCAACAGTGGAAGTCATATGTCTTTTAGAAATCAGATCAATTTCAATCTTCAAATATCTCCAGGTTATACGTCCGATAGAGATTTATTAGAACACATAGCCTGGAAACTTCTCAAGGATTATTGAAAAGTTGCAATGAAGAAATATTGATTTTGTTAATATAACACAATAGATCGTCAAGTAAGTGAACTGTTTGATATCCACAAAACAATGTAGCTTCCTCTGATTTAAAGAACAAACATCCGTCTTTTGTATCATTCTTCCACAGCATAGTTTAATAATTGAACAACTCACCGTTTCTGAAAGAAGTCTCATATCTTGATATAACAAGCAACACACGTACTTTCATTGTCTAGGTAGACCAAAACCGAGCATTGTGGGAAATGAATGAGTTTAAGGGAGTTAAAATACCTATAGACACTATTTAATTGACTTTCAATTAATAGGAAAATTGAATAACAGTAGCTGATAGAAACACGCTATTGCAGTCTGACCATTCATTTTATAACCATTGTAAAAAGCAATTTATATAGTTATTATAAAAAGTCAGTTAACCAAAAAAAACGGGCCCATAACTCTTCATTCTGGTTAATTGATGTTATTAGTGAAGCTTAATTGCTGTCTTTCTGCGCAAGTTATACAGATCCGTTGCGGATGATAAAGGAAGATAGCTTTGATTATGATATAATTATACAAATATCCCGTTGTTCTATACCACTGCTAGACAGCTATTACTTACCACATACCACATTTCACAACATGAGTTCGATTTACTAGACAATGTATTCCTCATTGGCATTCAAAACATAGATATATAGAGTTGATATTAACTACCAATAAATTATTACAAAGATGACCAAAGAGGGCAAATAGCAACAATATCATAATTATTGAAGTTGTAATTCACTGGAAATTTAATCTATAATTGCAGAATCTTGCTGTACGAATGACCTGCTGTGTTCATTAGTATTAGGTGATTGTTCTCCATATGCCTAAAACGTGTCGTGATTATAAACTAATTTTATTATATGATTGCAGGTGAAATACCGGGATCTATCAATGAAAATAAATTATGTTATCAGTAACTAGTGAAAATAAGAATAGAAGTGTTATCAGTCACTAGTGACTGATATAACAATGACCTGACGTCATAACACAATGGTCCGACGTCATGACACGCTCATGACGTCACATTGTTGCTGAGGCAACAGGCTCATTGTGGAGCCGACTTAATGTAAATGCAAGTCTATTTCGGTGAATATGCAAAGATTTGGTCATATAATAAATAGAAAAGTTGTCTTTTCTTGACAAATACCATGTTTATCTCATCTCGTGAGGTAGAAAAGTTATATATTTTCACTCCTGGCTGAGCCACTGGTGAAAATATAACCTTTCTACCTCACTCGATGAGATAAACACGGTATTAGTCAAGAACAGCCAAATATCCTCTAAACATCAGTAACCTAGCATAAACTCTTTCCTTTAACAGGTGTATCCTTTCAGACACCCATGTTTTCCGGCCGACTATTTACACAAATCACTTGTAGAGCCAATAACGTGACATCTGTATTGATTCTAGGGTAAAAGTGCAGACAGCAAGTGCAATCTAATAACAATATGATAAGTGTGTTCTTGTAGACGCCCGTGTATCCACGAAGATATGTAAGATAAATATCTATCTAATATCCAACTTAGCAATATATGACGTTGTCATATCTCAGTCTAGCCAGACAGAATCCTATCCTTACAACAAACAACTCTACTGTTTGAAGTCATCATAAACAGCTTGCTGTTTATCATATCACAATGGGAATGTACTTGCTGTACAATGTGTTAATGGTTTAAGATAATGATAAATATCGTTCATTATCATTTACAGGGAAATTCATGCTTCAATAACAGAACAACATAAAATAGTTCAATTTCACTCGAGGTGTTGTCATAAAACATTTTCAATTCATTGTGGAACATTTTATGTATACACCTGAATCACTTTATGGACATTCCTTTGTCTATTTACCAAGAGTAAATGTTTTCGATCAAAGTACTGATGTTGAATGAAGTTGAAATTGAGTAAAACTTAAATATCCCTCTAGAGGTATCTGCATTTTCAAATTTAAACTGATTTTAGCAATGTTAAATAAATTGAGAGTGGGCGAAAAACCACTTGTTCTTATAATGCACTTATTTAGTCCTTTGAACTCAAAACCCTGGGGACATTGTGATATATATGTTGCATAACTGCTGTAAGCTATATTCACAAGTGATCGACAACTGCCAGTTATAAAGTGATAGTGTGGAATAGAGAAATCATCTCTAAAATCAGAACAAGTGTTATCTAAGAGTGCCAGCTCCTGTCATTTTGGAAATGTATGCGCTTATAGTCAAAGGCGAGAGCTCTACAGTACGTGTATGTTGCTTCTGCAGTTGAATTTTGCAATTAAGGATTGTTTTACATGTTTTGTGTCTCTATCGAAGTAGAACAGCAGTAAATTCTATAAGATTGTGAAGCATCGTGTCTTTATTGTGCCTCATAAGCACTCTATAGACAGGACTAGTTTAACAAGTGTCTCATGTGAATACAAACTTGAGAAATAGCCGTTTGTTAGGATGGGCTGTGCCATCACAAGATATAAATGCAATTTCATCACATACTACACACATCACTTTCTAGGGGAAGACGAAGGGTTGATTAAATTTTGATGACCTTGACAAGGTCAGAGCAGAACTTCAAGTTTTTCGACTTGTTTATTTTGGGGTTCGATATCTCAAGAACTGTTCATCATTATCTTACACTAATGGTTCTTTTAGGGAAGATTCATGACCCAGTCGATTTTACTGATCTTGACATTATCTTTCCATTTTGAAGTATTCATTTGCGTCAGGGGATCATGTCATCTGCTTGTTGGATATATACCTGTTTCGATGGGAATGTTTTATTTATTGCATGTCAAGATACATTTTCGTTGAGACTTTGAATCGGCTTTGAATTCATTTTGGCTCTGAAAAAACGATGTCTCTATTCTATACAAATCTTGTTTCCTAATGATGATAGTTATGGACGTTTCTGTAATTCCAATGCAGTACTTTGACGTATAAACACCATCTGTGTGACAACCAAGCAGAATGATAAGAATGAAATAATACTTCTGTCACCTCCAAAACAATGTAAATAACCATATGTAACGAACAACATTGTAATTTAAAAGTCAAATCAAATAGTATAAGACCCTAATATTACGGATAGAAGTATAAAACGTCATTAAATCATTTAAAGCTTATCCTGTTCTTGAAATGAAATAATCATGTTTGTCTGATATTTCACAGAAATGCTCCGTAGCAAAACAACGATCATTTTGATATTATGAAATTGACAGCAAAGCACAAATTTGCCTTTTTGCGAATGGTAAAACTAACCACTGTGAAATACAAACAAAATCTGTAAGCCATGTTCTGACGCAATTCAGTAAATCAATCACAAGACGTCCAAAAAAAACTTTCGGTGCGAGAAGCTGGGAGCAGATAACTCCAAACAGATATCCTTTTGTCTGTTCCGAATGCTTTCAAAACAGCGACCGTTTAATATTTATGATGTGATTGGTGAGCTATTTGACTGGGTTTTGGCTGCGCTAAACTATTTCGGAACACGCGCCTATACGGGGTGTTGTCAGACCTTGTGGCGAGGAATCTATAGAACCTGTTCGTATCCCGGTAAATGTTAATCCTCGGAACAAGGTTTATTTAAATCAGACTGTGGCCTTGGGGAAATGGATCTAAATAATCGAACAGGCATGTTAGAAATTTGCAAACTTTTTCAAAAGATTCGCAATGACACTGGCAAGAGTGAGTGAGTGAGTTGGGGTTTAACGCCGCTTTCAAAAGTATTTCACTTATATAAAGGCTGCTAGTATTATGGCAGGGAGAAAGACCACAACGCCATGTGCCTATGTATTGCGGTGAAACCTGCGAGCAACGGCTGGAACTAGCGAACCATTGGTGGTACAACTCAGAAATTCAATGTACATGTAGCATTGCACCCAAACCTTACTGCGTGTAGAACAGTTCTCTACTGCAGACAAGGTTGCCGTGCCCAGCTTTCTATACATTTTGGTACTGGAGAAAAGGGGGGAAATAGTTTTTAAAGTTGTGACCCTGTGATCCATATGACCCCATTTCGGGTCATAGGGCCCGAAATGTACAATGCGCACAACTTTTCAGCTCTCTTGCCCTTTTGGAACTTGAGAAGAAAATGAAAATAGGTTTTTAAGGATATGAACCCTGTGACCCCAGTTGGGGTCATGGGATAACGAAATCTACAATTTAGAATCCCCATTGGCCAAGGAGTCTGCACACAATTTTTCAGCTCTCTAGACCTTTTGGAACTGGATCAGCAGATGAAACTAGGTTTTTAAGGATGTGACCCCATTTGGGGTCACGGGGTCACAAGATCTACAATTTAGAATCCCCATTGGCCAAGGAGTCTGCATACAACTTTGGAACTGGCGAAGATGAAAATAGTTTTTTAATGTTTTGACCCCTGTGACCCCATTTTGGGGTTACGCAATCTACAATTTAGAAACCCCATTACCCAAGAAGACTGCACACAACTTTTCAATTCTCTAGAATTTTTAAGCCCCCGACTAGGAGATAACGGGGGTATATTGTTTGTCACCTGTCCGTCTGTATGTTTGTCCACAAAAACTTTAACCTTGGCCATAACTTTGGATTGCTCGGAGCTGGGGCTTTCATACTTGGCATGTGCATACCTTTAGATGAGACCTTTAGGATTAATCCTCGTTTAACGAACACATCTTGTTTGAACTGTGGAAGAAGATGAAAATAGGTTTTTAAGGTTTTTACCATTTGACCCTCAGCTTTCTGAGTCATTTGTTCTGGAGAAAAAGTCGAAAAAGCGAAAATTTTACAGACGGACGGACGCCGGATGCCATGCCGAGCGTGCTACCTGTCTACCGTACGAAGGATTGCCATAACAATTTGAGTGAGTCATTTCAGTGGTTGTGGGGGGGGGGGGGGGGGGGGGGGGGGTTCGGGGTTCGGGGTTCGAATCCCGCCAGGGCCACGGCAACTTTGTCTGCAGTAGAGAACTGTTCTGCACGCAGTAAGGTTTAGGTGCAATGCTACACTGAATTTCGGCGTAGTACCACCCATGGTTCGCTAGTTCCAGCCGATGCTCGCAGGTTTCACCGCAATGCATAGCCACGTGGCGTTGCGTGCTTTCTCCCTGCCGTAATACTAGCAGCCGCGATATAAGTGAAATACTCTTGAAAGCGGCGTTAAACCCCAACACACCTCACCTCACCTCAGTGGTTGTGCTTAAGCGAAATTAAACATTTTTGAACTGTAAGAAAGTAAGATTATTCACTTGACAGTTGAACATCGTTTTATCTACAGGATATACAATGCATAGCCACACTGATGTTGCGGGCTTTCTCGATATTACTAGCAGCCATGATATAAAGGGGGAAGCTATTGTCAAGACTAGTTTCTCAACGCTAAATAGCATAGCACGTTACTTTTCAGCCAATGATATCCTGATACGGGATAGCGTAGTGGTTAGCGGTTAGCGCGTTCGGCTTCGGATCAAGAGGTTTGGGGTTCGAATCCTGCCAGGTGCACCTGTGCAGGTACACAGGAACCCGATATCGTAAGTAAAACGTAGGTAAAACAAACCTACCCCCTATATAACATAGAGCAAAGGAGCAAGGGCAGCCATTTTGCCGATCTAAGGGTTCATTCAACATTAGATCAAAAGTTACGCTAAGAACTGGTGACATACACAAATAAACGCCCGTACTTATCAATTATATATTTCTCCGCAAAACCCGGCTGATTTTCACCATATATCACCCCTAGAGTAAACTTAATAGCTCTCCAAACTCGAAAATTGACCACAAAAACCTCTCCCGTGAACGTGAACGAATGATGATGCGAGCTGGTTGATAATTATACATTATTCAACGATCTGTCAATTAGTGAAACAACAATCAATCATGTTTGGACTAACATTCTGGAACATTCTATGAATTTAGAATTGCTTAATTCAAGGACTGATATATATATAATGCTGAATTCAAATGTCATCTCAATTAAGCCTCTTTATCAAACTGCGCTGACACAACTAAAGATTCTCTGCAATATTAATAATTAAGTGACACTAAATATTAAGATTGATATTAAGTATTCCCGTAACAGTCTGATGACTGATCCTTATGACTATGAGGTGCAATCTGTCTGATGTCTCCTGTTCTCGAACAGTTCTTGATTTTTACTGTCTGTATTTTCATAGTTCAAAATTTACTACATTTTGTAAAATTGTTGAAGTACAAATGACCGTTTAACAAAAGGAAAATTTTTTAAGCAATCAACCACATTAAATTATCTCTATTGTTACGTCAAAATTATACAAACTAGATTCAGAACACACTGTTCTTTGAGATCGTTGACACTATATGTTTGTTTTGTTTTACTTATTCTGGATCGTGATATTGTTTGATATAAGGTATACATATGTTGACTTCTCTGAGCTCATTATTTATTCCAATATTTCTTTTGACTGGCTTTTCGTCAAACTGTTACCAATCAGTTCAATTAGTGGAATTAGCGTCAAGTTATCGAAGTATACAATCAATAAAGACAACCTAATGAACCTTGATGAACTCAATTGATACTGGATTGTATCGCTTGATTAAGCCCGAAGTCTTGATGTAGTCGATTTCCTGAATGCTTTAATAATCAGAACAAACATATTATTTGACCTTGTTAGAATGCCAATGTAATGAAACAAAAGCGGATAAAAACCACAATTTCAAAATTCAAAAGTCTTACAAAATGTCAGTCTATAAACGTCTCCACGAGAACTAATAAGAATACCTCTTTCTTTATGAAAACGTCCTTTTCACATCATTTTAAACACATACCTACAGCTCCATGTCTGTCCATACTGTTTCAGAGTTCATCAAATTTGATCATTTTCATGACCAAAGCAAACGATATTTCCAAATTGTACATTAACATTGAGTTTTACTTTCCAAGATGATGTGTATGGATAGTGTATGTATTTACTGTTTGTAGAATATAAAATTGCAATCGAGTTGGACATGTTATACGGAGCGAGATAGATTAATGTGTAATTAATAAAATATATAGAATAAAATAAATGTCTTCTAAAGAGATGCAAGAGTGAATAATATAATATGATTTTAAATCGATTTAGGGTTTCATTCACATCAAGCTCATCTCATCTTTTTGTGTTGCCAATCTATTTGTGTTCACTACACCATTACTTCATCATACTGGACGATGAGTTCTGCATTTGCATCCCGAAAGTTAGTGCATCTACTTATATAAATATCATGTAATTTGTGATGTCTTTGGGGCATCTTATGAACATGAAAACTTGACTGATAATTTTTGCGTTTTCCCATATTTGGAAGACAGTTGAATGTGCAATTAATTACAGTCAAATATTTTACTTCATTTACTTCATTTTTAAAATGTGCAAATCTTAAGTTAAATATCCAGCAAGTGATTAACTGAGTCAAACATCAATGATGTATTTCCTCTTAAAACTAATTCAGGGGCGGGATAGCGCAGTGGTTAGTCAGGTTTGGGTGCAATGCTACACTGAATTTCAGTGCAGTATCACCCATTGTTCGCTAGTTCCAGCCGATTCTCGCAGGTTTCACCGCTATGCATAACCACATGGCGTTGCGGGCTTTCTCCCTGCCATAATACTAGCAGCCGCGATATAAGTGAAATACTCTTGAAAGCGGCCTTAAACCCCAACTCACCTCCCCTCACCTTAAACTAATTCAATGTAGTTGTAATGATTTTTCCTCATTTAATCGATATAAAAAAAACTTCATTATGCCAAAGTTCGAAACATGGAACACTGGCGTGACGACCACAATATGTGTATGAGTATTTTACAAATGAGTAAAGAACGATAACATGTCAGTGTAATGTAAGTTTACTGAATGTCCATTTACACCAGAAGGTGAACAGATTGCATGCAGATATATATTCGATTGATGGATATAGGGTGAGGTGTTAGGTTTGAACCGAGCAAAATTCTCGCACTTGTAACTTTGTAATTTACGATTATATGCTTAACCAGTAAACATTTTGATGTGGAAAATTTTGTAAATGATGTAAGGCCTCATCTTATCATCATCAAGAGTTGCAGTTCGTCAACATGTTTGTTGTACATGTAATAGTTAAAGGGGCAGTAGGACGTTTTTTGCAACATTTATTTATTCAAATTACCTTATTATAATGATAGTTTGTGCAATTTAAATTTATTTTAGCGGGTAAAACATCTCATTACACAAACCAAGTATCCGTAGTAGTAATATCGATGTTGCCTATAAAACAAAAATGGCATGACGGCCATTTTATTGTGAAAACATTTTATTATTTCGAATGACAAAAACGATTCCCATGGGTTTATTGAGCCATGTACACTCATTTTTAACTTGATCTTTCCAAAAGAGAAAGGTGTTTTACGATTTCATTACATTTCATCGACTTATTTGAGCGAAAAAAACGTGCTACTGCCCCTTTAAGAACTGAAATATGAAACATAGTACATCACACCCATGTAATCAACTTTTTAGTATGTAGAGTTTGTAGATATGTCTTTACATAAACCATGATTACAACAGGAAATGCCAGTGTTATCATACTGTATTCACCAACCTATCAACACTGTCTTCCCTAACACTGACATAAATGTTCATTATATGGAAGAGCTGATGATATGAATGATAGTACAGTATTTGATACACTGCACACTCTTGATTTATAAGTGGTTTTAGTTCAGAGATAACCCCTTGACAATTTAGTTATTGAAATATATATTTTCCCAAAACAACTTTTTATGTACAAAACTTTTGTGTGTGTCCAACTTCGAAGTTTAGTTTTTTAAAATAAGATGAATAACAGAAATACAGATGACGCTGGTGAATATCAGCTGTGCTCAGATATACACTTTCTCGTTGAAGCGTAATGAAGAATGATTTTGGATGATAAATATAATCTCACCCTCGTGTCTTCTGATATCAAATATGTCAACACTCGTTGATAAAAGTAAAAAAGTAAAACTTTTATGAACTCGTGTTTTTATGAATCTCCGATTAAAGCCAACTTTCCTACTCTAGAACTTCATGACATCGTAGTGCTCCAAATCTTAGAAGCAGAAACACGGAAGTCTACATCTATGTAATTGCATTCGGGACAGTTTGCCTAAAACAGACTATATTGCCATCAAATTGTGTTCATGAACATTGATCTGTGAAGGTAAAGAATCGAAATAAATTTGTATTTTAAGGCTCTCTGTAGGCGTTAAGTAGTTTGATAAGCCTTCATATAATCATTGTCATACATAACATGTACAATCTATCATCTATGACGTCCTCAATAACGTCACGTTACTATACTTGGATACACGTGTATGTATTAAAATGACAAGTTTTACAAAACTAAACTTCAAAGTTGGATACACACACACGTTTTGTACATAAAAAGTTGTTTCATAAACATGATGACGTCACAATGCTACAACATTACCACATTGGAAGTCAACTTGCAGAGCTGTGCTCAGATATACACTTTTTTCGTTGAAGCGTAATGAAGAATGATTTTGGATGATAAACATAATCTCACCCTCGTGTCTTCTGATATCAAATATGTCAACACTCGTTGATAAAAGTAAAAAAGTAAAACTTTTATGAACTCGTATTTTTATGAATCTCCGATTAAAGCCAACTTTCCTACTCTAGAACCTCATGATATCGTAGTGCTCTATATCCTAGAAGCAGAAACACGGAAGTCTGCAAGTTGACTTCCAAAGTGGTGATGTCGTAGCATTGTGGCGTCAACATTTTATGAAGTCATAGCATTTCTGATGACATTACCCGATGATGTAAAACCACTGTGATGTCTTATACACACCATATCTTCTGTGGAACTCAATTTTGGATGATTGATGTATATTGACGGTTTACGGTGAAGACGGGGGCGGGATAGTGCACTGGTTAGCGCGTTCGGCTTCGGATCAAGAGGTCTGGGGTTCGAATCCCGCCAGAGGCACGGCAACTGTGTCTGCAGTAGAGAACTGTTGTACACGCAGTAAGGTTTGGGTGCAATTCAACACTGAATTCCAGCATATTACCACCCATGGTTCGCTAGTTCAAGCCGCTGCTCGCAGGTTTCAGGCTTTCTCCCTGTCATAATACTAGCAGCCGCGATATAAGTGAAATACTCTAGCTTGAAAGCAGCGTTAAACCCCAACTCACTCACTCATGTGGAAGACGTTCTTTCATGTTCCACTGTTTAGCAGAGGAAGGTATCTTTTCACATCAGGCAGGAAGTACTTGGAAGGTACACGTACGTCCGAGTGAGGACGTCCCTCAATTTCAGTAAATGACGATTCAGTAAATACTGTGGAAGAATCTATTGCATGTGTGACTTAGAACTTCAACTAGAACCTTGTCTCAGCTAAGATGACGTCATATATTTTGTGCATTAACACAAAATCTTTGATATATGATCTCTGATATCTCAAGGGCTCATATTGCGAATTTTATGAAGTTAGAGGCTGTAATCGGTCCCTTCTCATCTCGTTTACTCAGAGATGTTGGATGTGTCAAGTGGTTTAGTTGCTGTATGTCAGAGTTTTTTTTTTTTTTTGTTTTTTTTTTTATTGGTTCCAAAGATTACATGTATATACATCAGGTAATGAGGCATATAAAACATAAAACATGTTTGCAGCATAAATTAGGTACATGGTAATGAATGAACATACTTTGTAATCATCTAAGTACTGGGAAGAGAAGGCTCCATTTGTGAGTAAATTCTTCAATTTTATTATTTTTGGTTGCAATATGATTTTCCACAAAGAATATTTGCTTAAGAGTTTTTAAATATGAATGAAAATTGGGAGATATACTATTGATATTGCAAATGTAGATATGTCTTTTTGCAGCAATGATGATATGATTCAGTAATCTGTTTTGATGCAGAGTACCAAACCAAACCAAAATAATCTACAACCTTTTGAAGTTTTTACTAAATTTAACTGGCATTCCGAAACATGAATGCATCTGATTGGGATGGGCGAACAAAGGTTTAGAGCATGTTTCCAAGATTCAGGTATAATATGAAGTAAGTAACTAAAATCCAAAAATGTACCTTTAATACCGTATTTCTCTTTTAAAGATTTTATTGATAAAAGACCAGTTTCATCACATATATCACTAATATTCACAATTCCTTTCTCTGCCCAATTCTGTATAAAATGAAATGAATTTTTAAAATTGTGGTTAAACCAAAGTGGTTGGGATATAATATCTTTAATCTTGTTTGAGTCAACATAATGTTTCATGTGAAACCTTTTCCAGGCTTTAAGAACATCCTGCCAAAAAGGATTTTCAATATTAAAGAGGGTTTCAGAATAAGCACCAAAATTAAAAATATCTTCAAATGGTATATTGCATGGATTATTTTTTTCTAAGTTTTTCAAGTAAAATCTTAATGTTGAAAGTTTCAATGCATCAATAAAAATGTCTATGTCAATCATTCTCAATCCCCCTTCCTCATAGTTGTGTTTCAGAGTACTTCTCTTTATTTTATCATTTTTATCATTCCAAATGAATTTATAAAATGTTCTATTGAGGGAAGTAATAAAGTCTGTTGGAGGGTTGGGCAGAGAATTGAAAATATGAACTAATTTGGAGAATGCTAGAGTCTTAATTACTGTTATTGTACCAATTAAAGTTAAATGTCTTTTCCTCCACGATGCTAGGAGTCTGTTAATGTCTTCCAGTCTCTTTTTTGTGTTGATTACCCATAGCTCTTCAAGATCTGGTGTAAATTTAATACCAAGTACATCAAATTCACCTGATACCCATTCAATATTCATGTCTTTACATATCCTCTCATTAGATTTAGCTTTTGATCCAATCCAAATTGCTTTTGATTTGTCTAAATTAATTTTCAAACCAGACATTTCATAAAATCTATTAATTGTGTCTATTGCAGAGTACAAACTCTCTTCAGTTCCATCAAGAAATAGTTCAGTGTCATCAGCATATTGATCCAGTTTATATTAATTATTATTAATAACAATACTTTTAGGGTTAGGGTTCCAATTCTTTTTTATGCTTAGATAATGCAGAGAGCAATTCCTCATCTATATTTTGAAAGTCTCTTCTTATATTGTCCTCAGTCTGTTGTATCTTTAGTTCTAATTCTTCAGTATTTTTCAACTTTGTTTTTTTAAGATAAGATGAAAAAGATATAGTTTTTCCACGGATCTTCATTAGCAATGTCTCAAGAAATAGAGAATCAGAAATTGTAAGTTTTATTTTTTCAGTGTTATTAAAGTCTTTGATTTCATCTGTTGAATATTCTTGAATAGTTTCATTTAATACAGTTCTAACTAAATTTCCATAATCAGGATTTAGTAGCAAAGAATTATTTAATTTCCAGTATCCTTTTCCTCTTTCTTGATTTAAAGTATTTGAAAATGTTAATGTTACTGTTGAGTGATCACTCTTGTATCCTGGCAAAATATCTGAATCCAGAGTTATATCAAGTATATCATCAGATACAATAAAGAAATCAAGTCTAGCCTGTTGTCTTGGATTCTTTTTCCACCAGGTGTATTTTTTTGTTCTATCATTCAGTGTTCTCCAGATGTCAATAAGTCTCAATAAATTCCAGTACAGTATTTCTTGCTTTTGGGTTATTTACATGCTTATAATTCTCAAGATCAATTGTTGGGTCAAGCACCAGGTTCCAGTCTCCAACTATTACTAATGAATCATTATCAAACTTCAAAATATTTTCAAACAAATCAATGTAAAATTGAGGATCATCATTATTTGGGCCATAAAGATTTGTTAATGTCATTCTTTTGTCTTCAAGAGAAATGTCAACAATGATATAGTTTCCATTTTCATCAATTATAGTTCTATGTATCTTGAGATCAATGTCATTATTAAAAAGTATAGCCACTCCTCTGGAGTTGGATTTAAAAGGCGCAATGATTGATTGTAACCCCCATTCATTTCTCATTGTATTACAAGTAGAATCATCAATATGTATGTCTTGTAAGCAGATGTATGTCAGAGTTGGTTCAAGTAGTATTCGAATCAAGCACACCTGACATTGTCCCACGTGACTTCGATGTTTATTTAAATTTAATGAAGGTCTACGTTGCTTTTTTTCTTAACTTGTTTATGATAGAATGTAATGATTAAAATGACAGTAAGAGAGAAAGGGATAATTGATATCAATGTTGAAAGCTAAGATACAAATGTTTGATTTGGGCCCTAAGTTGATGATTACTCATCTTCGGACTGGCAACACTGCTCAATTTTAGGTATATAATTTCCTGGTTATTTAGCAATTACGAGTATTTTCCATATCATACAAGTTATGAAGTAGTGAAACGAAATAAAATGCCATGATGGCGCAGGATGAACTGAATCCTGTGAACACTGGTTGCAACTGGCACATCATTGGTACTTGTACACTGAATGTATCATTGTATTCGGAAACGTACTGAATGTTTAAGAGTTATATTAGACAAAGCCAGAGCCGCTGATCGGATTCATACAACATAACAGTCATCCAGGTCTAACACGCTTACGCGAAATCTAACAGTTATGTTCACCAATATACTACTATAAATTCCTAACTCGGAGGTATAATGGTTTCATTTATAGTTATGAAATATTATTTTTTTTAAATAAATAACGTCTCATAAACTTGCTATGTTACTATCAAACACATTTTATTAGGTAAGTCAACAAATTAACTTAATAACATTAAAAATCTCGAATTCCACATGTCCATTTATAACAACTCGCTGAGTTCTATTTTTCAAATAACTTTCAAACCAATTCAATAAGTTACCATCTATTCCATAGGATTTTAATTTCTGTAGTATACCTTGATGCCAAACTTTATCAAATGCTTTGCTAATATCGCAAAAGACAGCTCTTACTTCTTTACCATCATCCAGTGCTTTGGCTATGAAATCATACAAATAGGTTAATTGATTAGTTGTAGAGTCACCACATGTAAATCCTGATTATTGAATATTGCTCATCAATCTGGGACCCATACACCAAATCTGACATTCTTTCACTTGAGAAGGTACAGAGAGCGGCTGCAAGATTCATAACAGCGGATTATTCATGGGAGAGTAGACCGAGTAAAATGCTCGAAGATATTGGATTAAACCCACTAAAAGATCGCAGAAGAGAACACAGACTTGTACTACTCTATAAAATCATTAATGAACTAGTAGCAATACCGAAGGATCCAGTGCTTATTCCTAATAACTCGAGGACCGGGAAAGACAACACACAGAACTATAAACAGCTTCGGTGCAACTGCGAGATACTACGTCAATCATTCTTTCCACGCACAATAAAAGACTGGAACCAACTCCCGGAGGAAGTAGTGTCCGCACCCACATGTGAGACCTTCACCCTCTATCTACGAAAATAACAGCGCATGCGCACCATGGAATTTAAGGACGACAATATAAACTACACTGTTGACAAGATGTGCGGCTATCCACGGGCCCATTGTCGATTGAGTGTGATGTGATACATCAACCTATGTGATGCCCTAACACAAAGACGAGCGGCAATAAAATACCAGAGAACATTAATTTATCGGTGCTATAGACCCTACGAGTGCTTGATTTCTGAGCTGAAATCATATAAAACATGTGTAAATAAAATCATGAATGACAACATTGTTTTATGTTATCTATACCACACTTTATAGTTTATTTCACTCAATATAAAATCCATCGACGTTTTCGCCAGTCATTTCATCGACGTTTTCGCTAATTTTCGACGTTTTCGCCAGAAATTCCGTAGACGTTTTGGACTGTCGCCGTTTTAGCCAGCACCCCCCGGGAACGGGACAAAACGGCGATAAACCAAAACGTCGAAAGGCGAAAACGGCGAATATTTGGCGAAAACGTCGATGAAATGTCTGGCGAAAACGTCGATGGATTTTATATTGAGTGAAATAAACTATAAAAGTATTATTTAGTTTGTTTTTATTTACGTTTTAATCCTTACAAGTGATTAATGTGATTATTACAATGTGGTATTACCGTGTATTGAAGTCGCCGACAGTGTTGTGATTAAAACAAAATGTTCGCTTGGACACAAGATTTCATTGATAAGTGGATAAACTCAAACTCCTCTTTAATGAATAAGGGGATGATCTCAAAATTAATTAGGAAACTCAATATCAATACAACGAGTATTATAAAATAAGAAAATTTAGCAGGTTAGTTGTCACTCACCACCATGCCTTTCCCTTGTACGGTGTGTAAGACGACAGTTCGCCGAAATCAGCATGCGGTTAGTTGTGATCTATGCGAACAGTGGACGCATAGAACATGTGGCACAGACCTTACAGCAGAGAGATATAAGATAATAAGTAATACTGGCGAGGATTTTCCATTCCTCTGCCTAACCTGTAGGCCTACATCAAGCTCCGAATCCGACCACGAAGAAGAATTTCAGAGGGACATTCAGTCTATGACATTTCATGTCAGTTTTCCTTCCATGGAAATATCAGGACTACCTGAACCAGAACATGAACCTGAACCAGAAGAAGATAGCGATACCCGCCACCCAGACATCTCCGACATCGACATGTCAACGAGATCTCTAGCAGAAGACGATTTTCTTCAAGAGAGGTAATTTACTGATTAATTAAAAAGTAAAAAGTTTAAATAAAAAATTTTTGTTCTAAAGTAATTTACTGATTAATTAAAAAGTAAAAAGTAAAACAAAATAAATTTTGTTCTAAAGTAGTCAATCGATATTAGTTATTAAATAAGAAAATTATAAGAAAATAACAATTACTTAATTTTTCAGATCCCTCTTTGAAGATACACACCTGGCCCCACCAGAGCTACCGGACTTCCCACTTACATTCGAGGTAGTTGACACCGGTTCTCAAAAGGGGAAGAAGAAACTGGTGGACTCATACGGATTCTCCTATGTCGTAACGGTATGTACTCATGTACTCATGTATGATTGTCATTGTATAATTCAATTAATGTGTTGCTTATTTGTATGTTTCTTTTCATTAAAAATTGTATATTTTTTTTAGAAATTTACACAGGCGAAGGTATACTGGCGATGCAGCGTTCGTGGAAAGAAGTTGACCTGCCCAGCGACGGTGACGCAAGCCGGCTCCAGCTTCACAGAGGGACGACACCGACACGTCCACCAACCTGAGCCCGGAAAGTTGACACAAGTACAGGTCCGAGTGGAGGTATGTTGTTATTATTTTATACACTATATATATATATATATATATATATATATAAACAAATAATAATAATAAATTTAATGAGTATCTTATATTTTATATTCTCATATTTTGCAGGTTGGCATCGTCGACTGAATGACAAGTGCCATGAAAGAACTCTGGGGTTGTACCGGCTGGTACAGCTGCTGCACAAGGAAGCGACACTGCTACCAATACAGATCCGACTCATCCAGGAAGGAAAGCTGCGTGCTTTTGTCCGTCGCCATGCCGCTGCACGCCAAGAAGAGGTTTTCCAAGCCTGGTTGGAATTTAAGGACGACGATATAAACTACACTGTTGACAAGATGTGCGGCTATCCACGGGCCCATTGTCGATTGAGTGTGATGTGATACATCAACCTATGTGATGCCCTAACACAAAGACGAGCGGCAATAAAATACCAGAGAACATTAATTTATCGGTGCTATAGACCCTACGAGTGCTTGATTTCTGAGCTGAAATCATATAAAACATGTGTAAATAAAATCATGAATGACAACATTGTTTTATGTTATCTATACCACACTTTATAGTTTATTTCACTCAATATAAAATCCATCGACGTTTTCGCCAGTCATTTCATCGACGTTTTCGCCAATTTTCGACGTTTTCGCCAGAAATTCCGTAGACGTTTTGGACTGTCGCCGTTTTAGCCAGCACCCCACCACCCAACCCCCAGCATAACACTCAGCTTTGAGTTTGACTGGGAACGAATACAGTTACAGACAGATACAGAAGAGACATCTTAACAGATTTGATATAAAAAGTTTGCCACATGTCTTGACAACTTAACTAATGGTAATCTTTACTGGTTTTATCTTCTTTAGTCTTTAATTTTATTTATTTCAATTATTTCTGCATTCCTTCAGTGAAGCAACACTTATGAAAGTTTATTGAAACGTGTATCAATATATCAATGAAAGTACAAACTAAAATCATTATTAATACTGAACGACAATGTTACAATTAACAATTTATTTATTTTCTCAATGATAACATTAAATCACATTTCAGAGGGTAGAGGGATCACAATAAACAAAAGCATATCAATAATTTACTTGGTCAGTATTTATTATAAAGTTTAACAATATTCGGTTTATAATAAATATTTATAAATGACGCTCAAATTACAGTCGTCAATTTCATCGATTTCAATATGGTTTGTTGTTACCTAAGAGCTTGGCTGTTGTGTAACTGTCGTCCTTTCAGGATAATGTTTCCAATGAATAATATTTGTCATATCAATTATCAAATATTAAGAATTAATGAAAGAGACTTACCTTATCACCGTATCCAAGCGAACACAAATTGTAAACTTATAAATCGATCAATGTTAGAACTTGGAACCACAAGATTGCGAAACTTGCCCAACTTCAACAAAAGTCTTTTCGCAACTGGCAGGGTAACAAATTGTTCTGACGATTTCATACTTAATTTAATTTCATGGTTCCTTGGTTTACCCAATAATTGTCATTGGACAAATAGTGTTCATGTTGTTACAACCAACTCATGACACCGGGACAGAGAGACAGACAATTGTCTCAGTACCACCTGCACTTGTTTATACAAGTATTTTGACACTTACCGGGAAGCAGACATTTAGTATTACAGTAACAATCCTTTTTATGCTTGAGGAATAACGGCTTGTGTTGTTTTAACGGATTAACTTTCTTGGTTATACTAATGCTTAACTACTTAACGAAATCGGCCGGTCACTACAGTGGATTAATTGCATAACACAGACAAGTAAAAACATGTCATAGAATGAAAATTACATTTTTATAGCAATACAACATATTCAGATGTAATCAATAAAGCATACTCAACCCCTTTTGATAAAAGTAGGTATAGGTTGTTATTAGATGGACATGAGTGAGATATCTTGTGTACAATATATTAAGAAATATATCACTGTATTATATCTACATCACTTGTTCAATGTATTTACTTGGTTGTATATAGCGGTTTCAACATAAGTCAAACGGGCTTGTTTGCCAGTCCTTTTCTGTTTACTGAATAAGATATGTTAAACTCTATCCCATAATCATTGACATGGTTTGATTATCCATGAATCGGTATTATATAGCATAACAGATATCCACTACGTCTGACTTTTCATATAATACATTATATACATATGTTTATGACAAAGCTAAAGTTGACTTCTCAGATAAACCGTTACCAGATGTTGATTTTAGAAACCAAATTCATTTAGTGAATTTGTTTTGATCGAAAATCAGTTGACATACAAAAGGCAAGTGGTCCAGATAGAATTAGAAATAAGTTCATCAAGCTAACTGCAGAATCTCTTTCCTTGCCAATTACATATTTACATTTACATAAGTCATTGTGTTGGTGTATATTTCCTTCCATATGGAAATAAGTTTCTGTATATCCTTTGCACAAGAAGGGCAGTGAAAATGAATATAAAAATTATAGACATGTAGTACTTCCTTCCTGTATCAGGAAAGTATTTGAAAAATGAACAGTGTTCAACTCTTTTCGAGACAACAATGTCAGGATTCATGCCAGATGATAGTACTGCATATCAACATAGCAAACGCAAAAAAACAACCCAAAAAACAAAACACAGCAAACGCTTTAGACAATGGAGAAGATGTTAAAGCCGTTTTTCGTAACATTAGTAAAGCTTTTGACAAAGTATGGTATGAGGGTAAAATATACAAATTAGAAGCCTGTGAAATACGGGGTAACTTTCTTGAATGGTTTCGCTGTTATCAAACATCTCACTTCCTTACTTGCCCTTGTTATGACTTGATTAGATCAGATAAATTGTTTTACACAAATGGTTTTGTATATATATTTGCTATTCTAAAAGGGAATCATTTTTTAAGCAAAAGAACAAATCAGTATATCCTCGAATCTGTCTATAATTTTATTCAAGACTCACTAACCTTTAAATCATCCTATACAGCATTTGTCTTTGTAGATATTTCCCAATTAGTGTTTTGCTTTTTGCCTTTGTGTAACCATTTGATCCTTTATTTTGTACATTGATCTTGATTATAAATTGTACTTTGTTATATTTTGTGACGTCATCATGGCTGGTCGCGGTGTTTTCAGCTGACAAAGTTATGGATAACACACCAATTAAAGCTAAAAGAAACAGAGAAGAAGTATTTACATCTCCTGATAGTGAAGTAGACAATAAAAGTCAGTGTAACATAATGTCTGTTTCTACGAACGATAGTGTGTCGGAGTCGGTCTCTGATATGGAGCTAGCAGAAGAGAGTCATCACCTATTGTAAAAGAGATACTTATTGCTCTGCAAAATAAAGAAATCCTCTCTGTTATCGGTAAGGCTGTAGGTGAGGCTATGAAAGCTGAACATTTTTGAGAAGCATGGACAACAGCACTGAAAGCGAGAGTAGAAGAAAAATATGAACTAATAGAAACCTTAAGCGAATGTTGACGAGACTGAGATGTGAATAGTTGACAGGTGTCCTTGTATAAGTCACTGATTTCCTGACACTGCATGGGGACGCTGAGACCATATTCATAATGGGAAATGACTTACTTAATGACTTACTGCTAACTTAAGTAGTGTTCCAGTGTTGGAAGGAACGTTATCAGTAATTGTCATACAACTGTTACGATTTTCCCAGTTGTTTACATGGTCAATGTTTGGTTTTGTCATTTGGTTCAGGCGAGGTACGGTTTGTTTGGATTTAAAGTGATCTAAACGTATATGGATACTACACGAAAAATGCTAATGATAATTGGATTATTGGAAGCCTTGGCACTGTTTGCAAATAGTTTCAAAGCAGTTGCATATGTTTAGTTTGATACCACACACGAGGGGTCATGCATACGAGGTCAGCGTGACCTCATACAATGTCCATGCGAGCTTCTTCTCACAGTCTTACTCTTTAACATTATCACACACCCATAATACGCACCGTTGGTAAATGAAGGCAATCGTAGCTACGGAAGGCATTAGCACGCTACGGAAGGCTATTGCCCACATACGTGAAGAGTGAAAACTCTTTATCATTATATAAAAGAAACTATATGTGGACAATTGATAGGAAAATTGAAGGATTGTGTGCACATAGGTATTGTTTCAAATATGCTATAAGTCAATATATGAATAATTTACCAATTGTGGAGAAAATTAAGTGTAAACTGTTGTTTCAATGTTTTTTTGACCAAGTAGCTGCACATTTTGGTAGATATATTAGAATATAATTAAAATAAATACATGAAATAAACTACGAACTAAAGAATAAGTATTAAAGAATCAAATATTTCATTTTGATTATCAATGAACATGTAATAACAAAATCGGACGTTGTTTTATCCGAACGGTGTAGAAAATTGAAATACGGAAGGCTAGAGGTCCCTCAAGTTTTAAGCACCGGAAGGCATATGTTTTGGAGATAAAACGTCACGGATAAGTGGTATAGAAATGTTGATGCAGTGGTGAAGTATGGCCTCATATGATACCGAAAACAGTGTTTAGTGCTCACTTACGTTTGGGCATATATATCTAAACCCTTACCTAGTCATACTGAATGACATGATATTGTGTTTTCAGAATATGAGGCAATTGATGGGTCTCTATTAGACGTTATGGCCACAGGACAATCACAACATAGTATATGGTATTAGTAAAACGCCCAACAAACATCATACAAAAACAAAAAAGAGCTCCAAGAAGAGCGCTCCAACTGCAAATAATGTAGTTACACCGCAAACAGTAAATCATCACCATACCATTCACATACACTCTACCAAAACAGAAACATCACCATACACAGTAAAAGATATTTCAATCCACCAGTGATAAATACGACTGAGTTAAATCATGTTTTCAGAAGCCAACTAAACTAACTGTTAATTTTCAAAACACTATCGATTTATGCTCCTTAAAAACATGCATTTAAAAAAGCCATCAAGTATGTTAGTGTTTCAAATACAAATAGATTTTTGGAAAATAATTAATATACTTATCACGTCAATCGCTAGAGAAATATTTTATCTACAACATGACATGTGATACATAACTTTCATATCACGGCAATGTAATGAAATTTGGTTTTAAAGACAAGTAAAATGCTATAAACGCGCGTCATATAAGCATAATTCCCTTTAATTATTGCTTAAAACGAACTACACAACAAGCGTTTCCGAAGCGTGAAAGCTCGTCTATAGCGCAAGTCGCCATAACAACCCACGTGCTGCCCGATCTTCTCTTGCAACATACCTTGTTACACATTACTGAATGTGACGATTGTTATATTAACAATGTTTCGAAACATCCTGATCATATAAAAATTATAAACATTTTACCTTTTTAATGTACTTTCTATTGTGATCAGATCAAACTATGACAAATAATAATAAGAGACTTAATCAATAATTAAACTGGAAAACACCTCTACTAATTAGTGCAATTTAAATGTTCTCTTCTTATTTTTGGTCGAAAAAATCTGTGAAAAATTAAGGGTTATATATATCATGGAGTTAGATTGGTTTTGTGAGGAAATCCTTGAACGATATGAGTTCGTATCCCAGTAGATACACTTGCAACTTTTATTCCTCGGAAAACGGTCGATTTCAATCAGACTGGCAATTGTTCGATATATTTATCAACATACTTGATGGCTCTTTAAGAAATCGTTGTTGTGGAGTCTCCTCAACTGGACGAGCTAGGAGAGTCAAATATGGCCGATTTGCTTTATTACGCCAACAGTAATGCAACTTCCCAATGCAAGGCATAACTCTTGCCAGTCTCCATTACTGGCTGATTTAGGCCTTACAGTATTTCCTTTAAAATATGTGTTTAGAAATCCAGGCCCGCTATGCATTTCTGGTGCAGCGATTAACTATCTAGACACAACAAAGCGAGGGAAACAATGCAAGGCATATATCAGCCAGTAATGCAGACTGGCAAGAGTTATGTCTTGCGTTTGGAAGTTGAAAGTAATGCAGCGTCAATAAATTTAAAAGGGTTATTAATGTTTATGACATCTTTTACTTACCTGTATTACATTTTTATATATTTTTTCATTTAAATGCAAACGCTTCCGGCCAAAAGCAAATGTTTTAAATGCGATTTCAGAATAAAAACATCATACTGTGATGTATGAAATTGAGAGCATATCTTTACACAACATATCATAGACATTCAAAACCGACTTCAATAAAGTATTTTTCTCCTTTGAAAATTGGTAGATGTTTCTTTTAACGTTGAGTGTAGATGATTGATGTTGTAGTACATGCAGTAATAGCAGCGATATAATGAAATAAGAAAATGAATCATGCTATGGCATGATTATAGTAAAAATTGTATTTTTAAATTGGAAACAGTAATTTAGCATCAATTAAGGTAATTCAGTTTTTGGGAGAAAAAGTTATCACAACTAATATTTGCCAATCGTATTTTTAAAACCATTTTTAGGACTCAAATATTTGAAATAATGTATTAAAATTAATTGCCTTCCGTAGCCTAATTTAGAAGGGAACATGTGCCTTCCGTTGCAAAGAAATGTTAGTGCAGGTAGCCCCGTAACATATTTGACACAGTACATTGGTGTGATAAATACATATATATTTTTATCACAACGTTTATCGAGTCAGATGTCGCAGGGATATGTTTGACTGAACCCCAACACATGTTTTAGCACTCTGAAAAGTATATTTCATAGCTTAACTGCTTAGTAATAATGACTAATATTTCAAAATTATGTATTAAAAAACCTAAATATGTCATAAGATGTTAAAATACAGGCTAAAAAACTCATTTCAACGTTTTGTTGCATTACGTCATGTAATTGGACATATGAAACATCGATAAAGGTGATAATTGTTATTAATTTAACAATTAATATACACTAACATCTAATTTCAAAATGTCACATCCATCATGTGTGGGACACGAGCCTTTCGTAGCTGCGAGTGCCTTCATTTACCAACGGTGCGTATTATAGGGTGTGATTATAACAACTTTATATTTGTATAGTCTCAGGTATTCACAAGCATTCTCAAACAAAATAAGTAACAGTATGCACAACTTACCTACACATACATGGCAGCACAGGTATGCACTCTAGTCCACGTGGCACTTCGTCACTGTCGTGCCCTGGACACGCATTACTATCACAAACACAATCTCGTGCTGGGCGCACACATCGGGCTCTATGACAGACTCGCATGCACTTTCAGCCGGTTATATACATTTCATTCATATATCTTCATTTGCTATGATCAGACTCACATGCACTCACAGGGGCTTGTATTGTCGAAACTAGCGATTAAAACGAATATGAAGTCGACGATCCAGCCCCATATACTATAAAAAAAAGTAAAGGGATGTAACGGGGTCAACACCCCATGTCCGTTTGAAATTATATTTCAGAATGTTGTCATCATATTATCATTCAATGTTATATACCACGGCAAAGCCAATACATTTGTCTTTAAAACAAGCCATCAAACGTAAAAATCGAACGGATAATAACAAGGATATGAATTTTCAAAGCCAAAACTATTAGCACATTGCTCATGTGAGCCATTTGCCTAGCCCACCAAAATGATAAAATAATCGCTTGAAAAAAATATTATACAATACTTTATAATATCCTGTCAGCTAATAGTGACCCATTTACAAAGCCCAGTATTTGGTGCATCAGATCGCGCAAGAATTATAACACGGGGTGCACTGTAATTGACGTACCAGGTATTTTAGATAATCTCAAGTGTGTTTCGAAACATCGTTTGATAGTGAGACGTCCATATTGAATGACCTTGGCATTGGTCTATTTTTGGAAACGAAATGATGTCATAGGGCTATTTGAGGCTCTATGACATCATTTCGTTTCCAAAAATAGACCAATGTCAAGGTCATTCAATATGGATGACTACTAGACAAACGATGTTTCGAAACACACTTGATATAATGTAAAATCCCTGGTATGTCAAGTACAGTGTCCCTCATGTTATAATTCTTGCGCGATCTGATGCACCAAATACTGGGCTTTGTAAATGGGTCACTATTAGCTGACAGGATATTATAAAGTATTTTATAATATTTTTTTCAAGCGATTATTTTATCATTTTGGTGGGCTAGGCAAATGGCTCACATGAGCAATGTGCTAATAGTTTTGGCTTTGAAAATTCATTGTAAAAATTGTAAAATTTTTGTAATTGTAAAAAAAAATGTATTGGCTTTGTCGTGGTATATAACATTGAATGATAATATGATGACAACATTCTGAAATATAATTTCAAACGGACATGGGGTGTTGACCCCGTTACATCCCTTTACTTTTTTATAGTATATGGGGATGGATCGTCGACTTCATATTCGTTTTAATCGCTAGTTTCGACAATACAAGCCCCTGTGCATGCACTTTCAGCCGGTTATATACATTTCATTTATAACTATTATTTACTATGATCAGACTCACATGCACTTTCAGTTCATAAAGTAAATCTTAACTGTTAATTTGCAATGATTAAACTACCTAGAAAATCTCTTAACCATTTTATAGGCAATTCACGAAAGTATGTAATTATTTTCTCGAATTTTCTCTTGGTCTGTCTTTTCTCTGATTGAGAACATATGAATTTTGTTTGTGTTTTGATGTTTTTATTATTTTTTTTTTTGTGACAATGAAAAACATGTTTTTGTTAGATTTTCAACAATGACTGAAACTACTTACGTAAAGTTGTATGTTGTCGGTGTATGCCTATGTGTATCGTTAATGGCCACTGTCTGTCTATTTGATTATCTATTTATGAAGTTTGATGTCGGTTGAGTTGTCACAATATAGACAGACAGTGGGCATGTTCGCTGCAGCACTTCATTCTAAACACTCGTGTAGATTTGCTCTTTACCTTCATTCTTTCAAATTCCGATGTTTATACAGCACTTCCGTTTCAATAATGCTCTCGTTATTGATACTATTATGTTGTGGTGATATTCACCCTAATCCAGGGCCTTATTGCAGTAAAGATTTGAAAATTGTTCATTTAAATGTCCGCAGTTTAAAAGAAAAATTGGACATTCTAACGATTGACTCGAATGTTATGATGTTATATGTCTAACGGAGACTTGGTTAACTTCCGATACAAACAACGTCGATATCAGAATCACGGGTTTCCATCTACCTTTTCGTAAAGACAGGCCAAAAAGTAGCAGTCTATGTGAAAGACACTATATGTGCGTTGATGTTATCAGATTTAGATATTGTCGGGCTTGAGGCGATATGGATACAGCTCAAATGTAAAACTAGAAACTATATTATTGGAACTTTCTATCGCGCCGACAAGACTTCTGAATACTGGAATATGATTGATGAATCAATAGGCAATGCGATCGATCTCAACTTGCACACCATAATAACAGGTGATTTTAATATTGACATTCTTAACAAACACGACGCAAAAATAGACTACATACAAAGTATCTACGGCCTTCGACAGATAATCACAAATGCCACTAGGATTACTGAAAATAGCAAAACTTTGATCGATTTGATATTTGTGTCTCACAATGATGATGTTAAACATTCGGGTGTATTAGATCCTATATGCAGCGATCACTGTCCGGTGTATGTTAATATAGCGGAAATTATGCACACTACTCATTCATTCAAAAGGAAAATATATCAGTATCCATTGGCAGATGTTAACGGCATGAATGAGAATATCAAGGAGATAAACCCAGACATATTTTTCTCATCAGATAACGTAGAAAATATTACTGATAAACTGACATCATGTATACTTGATACTATGGATACATTTATCCCAAATAAAAATGTAACAATCAGAACCAAAGATCCTGCATGGATGAACAACGAAATCCGATCTCTGATAAGAAACCGTAATCGAATACACAAGATTGCTAAAAAGCGAAACCGTCCTAATGATTGGGTTAAGGTCAGGGCGTTCCGCAATAGAGTAAAATCATCAGTTAGGAACGCAAAACGATCATTTGATGCAAAAGTTGATGAAACTATTAATACCGCTCATGGCTCTAAAATGTGCTGGCGATTAGTAAAACATTATATGACATCAAATATGTCTGCTAAATCGATATTTCCATCGATTGTCTCAACTGACATAGTTTATGATAATGCGCAAGATATTGCAAATATAATGAATAATTTTGTGTAGAACAATCCAAAGTCACGGACTCAAACGCCGATCTTCCCAAATTTGAACCTCGTGGAATCAATAATGTTTTGTCCACATTGACGATTAGTAATGATGACGTTCGCGATATTTTATTGAGTCTAGATACATCGAAAGCTACGGGGCCTGATGGCATTGGAAATAAGGTACTGAAAATGCTTGCACCTCGTTTAACCCCACTGTTAGTTAAGCTATTTAACATTTCTCTTCGAAATAAGACATTTCCTTCAAATTGGAAATTAGCATCAGTAATTCCGCTCCATAAGAAAGGTGATGAACACGACTGTTCTAATTATAGACCTGTTGCTTTAACTAGCTCTATGGCAAAAGTGTCGAAAAGTGCGTATTTAAATATGTTTTCAATTTCTTCAGGGATAACAATATTCTATCAAACTTACAATCAGGTCTCATGCCTGGGGATTCCACAGTAAATCAATTAACGTATCTTTATAATTTCATTTCCAGTGCAGTCGATCAAGGAAAGGAAATCAGAGCAGTTTTGTGCGATATAAGCAAAGCTTTTGATAGAGTTTGGCATAGGGACATCATACACAAGCTTCACGCATACGGTATACGAGAAGAACTGTTAGAATGGTTTCAGAGTTACTTAGATAGCAAAAAGCAGAAAGTGTTAATACATGGTTTCAGCTTGAGATTTAGTTCCATAGCAGCTGGCGTACCCCAGGGATCAGTCTTAGGACCGCTTTTGTTCATTGTCTATATACATGACATTGTAGGAGTTGTAGGCAGTAACATCCGTCTTTTTGCCGATGATACATCAATATACGTTATTATAGATGATCATATTACAGCAGCCGCAACTATCACTAATGATTTGACTAAAATTGCAGACTGGGCCAGAAAATGGCAAGTAAGTTTTAACCCCAGTAAAACTGAGGGCATGACATTCAGTCGCAAAACACAAAATTACATTAGACCTAACTTGATGATGAATGGCGAAACCATCCAAGACATTGAACATCATAAACACTTGGGCCTAACACTTCAATGCGATTGTTCTTGGAAAGTACATATTAATGACATGATATAGAAAATTAGCCCAAGAATTAATTGTCTAAGAAGTTTAAAATATCGCTTAACTCGTCTTTCATTTTACCTCTCTTTGACTACTGTTTTCAGATATGGGATAATTGCACTCTTGAACAGGCAAATTAACTGGAAAATCTGCATTTAGATGCCTTAAGAACTATATGCGGAGCAGTTCGAGGGACCAGCCACAACAAAATTTACAAGAAAACCAATTACAGCACATTAAACAATCGCAGATATCGCTTTAAGCTTGTCGCCTTCTATAAAATGCATCATTGTATGGCTCCTGACTATCTCAATGAACTTGTACCGGGGAGAGTATCTGAACAAAGTAACTATAACCTAAGGAAAAGTACTTCTATCCAAACAATTAAGTGTAAAACGCAGAGATTTGCACAGTCCTTTTTACCAAGTGCTATTATTTCATGGAAGTTATTTGCCCCTGGAAATTACCGAAGCAACGTCTCTTAATCACTTCAAAACGATGATAAATCCTACAGATACTCAAAATTACTTTGATTTGAATATTGGTAATAGGTTCTGTCAAATTATCCATTGTCGCCTTCGGCTCGGTTGTAGTGATCTGAACGCGGATATGTATAACAGACACATATCCGAAACACCCATGTGTTCTTGTGGCCACTTAAACGAAGATGTAATTCATTTTCTGTTTACTTGTCAAAACTATCATCATTTAAGACCAACTATGTATTTTTATAATCAAGGCTATGACATAACGACAGTTTTATATGGTAACAGCTCCTTGAATGAGTCCACTAATAGTAAAATCATGAACTCATTACATCAATTTATCAGCAACAGCAAGCGGTTTCTAAAAAATCTTTAATATTTTGAACTGCAGCTAAATCCATTATTATTAGGTTCAAGGTTCAAGGTTTTTATTAAATCAATTCCACCTTCGGTGGTACATGAGCATGATACATTCACATTTATATACAGAATAAATTGATGAAGATGGCGTATGCATATAACATATCATGCAGATACAAAATACAAGTAGAGCAATAAATATGTACAATGTACAAATACTAACTAAGAGTTTTAGTAATCTTAAGGACATGATTTATGAATAATGACAACTGTTTTAAATACTTAATCTTTTTTGTGGTCAATAATTGTTTCATTGCTAAAAGGTTAGAACATTTCATAAAATTGTCTGGGATACACTTGATACGTTGTTGGAGAAGAGCTTCACATCGAAAGAGATAGTGAAACTGGTCTCCTATAGCTGGTGAATTACATAAGTTACATAAACGTTCATGTTTTGGAATATCTTGCCAGCGTCCGCTTTCAATCGGGAAATTATGATTACTTGTCCTAAATTTCAAAATTGGATAGTATATAGAACGAGGCATGAACAGATAAGTTTCAAAACACGGGAATGTCTTAAAGATTTGATAGTATATACCTTTCGAACTATTTCTAATCGAACTTTGCCAGTTTTGTAAGTGTTGATCGGATAGAATCTGTTTAATTTTAGAAGTGAGTTCAGACGTTGTATACAGCCATGGTTAGCTAAATACCAAGGATAAACCACCATCGTTAAAATCTTTTTAATAAATGAAATCCATCGAAGATTCTTCACGAGGATTGAATTTTCTTGCGATATGAATGTATATAATAAACTAGATATCTTAAATGTTTCGTTGTTAGTAGCTATCCTATGCCAATAATGCATCATTTTTACATACATTCTAGTATATAGAGCTTCACTTCCAAATTCAACGAACAATGCAAAATTAGGCGTAGAGTTTCTTAAATTAGTCGCCAACTTTAGGCATGTTATGTGTAGTTTTTCTATCAGGGATATATTTTCCAACAATACAACAATATGACGACTTTCTTTATGTAATCATTGTTTGGATATCTTATGCAGATATTACTTTGTTTTCATTACTAGTTTCATTTCATCTGTACCAGTCTTTGTAATTGTGTACTGGATAGACGTTTATATAAGCCCGAGTGACTTGTTCGCCAATCCATTTTTCTTCATGAAATAAAATATGTTTAAACCATATTTTCTGGAGCGGCACTACATAAGCCAATAAGCCAAAGTATCATCCTTTCAGTGCATTTCTATTTCACCTAAATGTTTTTTTAACTAATTTCCTTGTGAAAATCAAATGTTGTAAATTACTGTTATTCTATTACATTTTTCAACTTTTATTTAATGTTGTGCTTTCTCAGTTTTGATGAATGAAAATATATGTATTACATGTATTATGTACTAGAGAGGTATTTATAAAGGTGTAATGCATGTGGTTTAAATATATTTTTATTAATATTTTTATTCATATGTTGCCTGAGCTCCCTGTACTCGTTCATCTGTAAGTCTATATCCTGTTATACAAAGGAAACAAATATGGGCATTTACTCAGTAGTTCATCTATCTATAAAAAGTACATTGTAGATGAGGTGAGGACATTTTGGTTGACGTCATGGTTCCTTAATTACGTCTGCTGATTTAATTGCTACTACTGTCACTAAATAACACTCCTACATCAAATAACGCCACTATTCCACTTTTATTCTGAACCTCTTCGTGTCAAAGACAGTAGACTTGTGTGTGAGAATCCTCTCTACCAATGAAGGTTATTCAAGACAACTTCTTCAACGTTATTTATAACCTATGCCACGTGACCACACACGCACGTCCTTCACGTGCATCGAAGGCACCTGGGTGCGGTAGTACTCACTATGTTCTCGTATTTACCATCAGTAATTTCAATACTAGGTCCGTACTTCCCGTGTTCAGGTACCCATTGAAACAGCTTAGTGACCCGAGTGCAATGTGGATTAATTGTCTTACCCATGGACACAACACGTATGAGTCGATTGTTAAATACTGTCGGTTTCCCAGCTGGGATTCGAACCCAACGTTCGCGGGAGAGGTCAGCAGGCCTACGACTACACCACATTTCTATTGAATATTGTATGATATCAAAACCTCAATATATAATCATATATGCACATATATATATATATATATATATATATATTTTTATAAAAACAAGTCATGTCATTGGTGAACATATTTTTACTCATATCGAGTCCTGATTCTATTTTCATGTTATGAACTCGCCACTCTCTGCAAGACGGCTGGCGTTTACTTTATGTAACCAGACGAGAAGAGCACGACCTGCACGTGCATGATGTATATTTCCAAAACCATCAATGTCAAGTTTAGCGAGACAGGGCAGAGAACTTTACAGTCAGTTTTATAACCTAGAACTGAGTTGGAAAACAAATTAAATAAATAAATCTTGACCTTGTTTTTTCCCATTAAAACTAATTTATCTTTATCCATTATTTATTCAACGGACATATTTAACATGTATATGTGTGATTGATTAAATAAAAATAAATTAAATCTGTAGTAATCGAAACGTTAGTATGAATGTATTAAGCAGAGACTTCAGGAACGTGTCTGTCTGTTCGTCCTATAGTTTGTCCGTCCGAATGTGTACACGTCTGTCTATTTTGGAATCAGAGAATGTTCTCATAATGAAATTATTTGTAAATGGTGGATTTCACGCATTATTATCCCCCGCCACAACGAAATTGGGATTTATAGAAATGACCTCCGTACGTCCGCCCTTTCGTCAGACCAAACTTAATATAATCACATATAACATTTGTGACCTGGGTCTAATACTGTGTTGCGTCCTTGGGCAAGGCACTTCATCCACATTGCACTCAGTTCACCCAGCTGTACAAATGGGTACCTGGATATGGGAACGTATGGACCTTATCGGTCGCGCGGAGCGCTTCATAGGCAGCACTGAAAGTACGATTCCTTCAGGGTAATAATTGTGTAGCGCCTTGAGCATGCATTGTGCATGGATATGTGAGCATTATAAATATACTATTATTATTATTATTTGAATTACTGCAGTGCTTAATAACATATAATTCTAATGAATCACGACAAAGTACACTGAATAGCAAATACACAACACAGCTTAACACGTGTGATTATATATTGATTACAGTTTCACAATTGTTTTATGTTTATAATGGAGGGGACAGAAATGAAACATGTACAAGACAAACATGTGTAAGGGGCTAATAGTTGGCCAACATTTATATTTATTGAACACTATTAATTGTATTAATCACAAATATTGACTTTAGAACGGGTTTGTGAATTTTGAAATTGAATTGTGAAATTTGCACAATATGCCTGTGGTTTTTCTGTGTGTGTGTTGGTGGAGGGATGGGGGTTAGTTATTGTAGAAATACCCCTGTTCTATATGTGAACAAATATAAAATTTCACCTTTGAACATTGCTGAACATTCCAAATATAAATCCCACCTTGTAAAATCACGGGAGCCGGATCGAGGTTAGTATGGTCGGGGTCAGTATGGACGGGGCTGGGGTGTAAATGTATGAACGGGGCGGGGGTGTTAATGTATGGACGGGTCTGGGGTGTAAATGTATGGACGGGGCTTGAGTGTAAATGTATGGACGGGGCTGGGGTGTAAATGTATGGACAGGGCTGGGGTGTAAATGTATGGACGGGGCTGGGGTGTAAATGTATGGACGGGGCTGGGGTGTAAATGTATGGACGGGGCTGGGGTGTAAATGTATGGACAGGGCTGGGGTGTAAATGTATGGACGGGGCTGGAGTGTAAATGTATGGACGGGGCTGGGGTGTAAATGTATGGACGTGCCTTTTGGTGTAAATGTATGGACGGGGATGGGGTGTAAATGTATGGACGGACCTGGGGTGTAAATGTATGGACGGACCTGGGGTGTAAATGTATGGATGGACCTGGGGTCTAAATGTATGGACGGGGCTGGGGTGTAAATGTATGGACGGGGATGGGGTGTAAATGTATGGACGGGGCCGGGATGTTAATGTATGGACGGGGCTGGGGTGTAAATGTATTGACGGGGCTGGGGTGTAAATGTATTGACGGGGCTGGACTGTAAATGTATGGACGGGGCTGGGGTGTAAATGTATGGACGGAGATGGGGTGTAAATGTATGGACGGGGCTGGGGTGTAAATGTATGGACGGGGCTTGGGTGTAAATGTATGGACGGGGCTGGGGTGTAAATGTATGGACGGGGCTGGGATGTAAATGTATAGACGGGGCTGGGGTGTAAATGTATGGACGGGGTTGGGATGTAAATGTATAGACGGGGCTTGGATGTAAATGTATGGACGGGGCCGGGGTGTAAATGCCCCCTCCTCCCGGTTCTTACGCCCATGATGTTTGCTTCACTTGCTAGATAATGACATTAGAATCTGTGATAAATTCACAAAATTAAATAGCTGCATATCCATAAACAATGACCTCCTTCATTTTAATGGTTTAATCCCCGTTACTTCCAGGATGCCCATAAAAAAAATAGTTTCAATCATACACAGAATATTGATCACAACTTATCATACCATTGGGATGTTCTATATCAACACGTCCGCCATTGTTTAAAGCACATGTTTCCTTATATGATATTCTCTAACATTTTATTGCCTTCATTACAATATTAATATTTGATTTTTTGTTATGCTCATGACACTCGGCAGTCAAGTGCAGCAACATTCAAGTGTTGTTCTATCCTTATAATGTTGAGAGCCAAGCATTGGAGCAACTACCCAGCAGACACAAAACGTTTTTTTTTAATTTTCCAAGCAACACGGTTCAGTAAAGCGTTGTGGCAGTTGTGACGTCACAATGGTCGTACCGCCATCACAATCTTACATAACTCGCGGAAGTCTTAGCATCAGCACACTGACTGGCGGCAAATTCGTTTGGCTACAAGTTCTTGGTATCGGCTGAATGGTTAAGCTCCTGGGACATTGAGTGTTGGCTATAAGTGCCGGACTTCATGAGTTATGTTTCCAGTTTTGACAATAATCAAAGTGTTCCATAATAACAGTGTTTGATATGTATTATCACTGGATGTTTTTATATTTTCCAATGTAAGTCATAACACGCATCAGATGAATCAATAGCTCACTTAGTACAACATAATAACAATGTTACTACTTCTGTTTGACATGTATTATCAACACGATTTGTTTACAACATCCTCTTCAATAGCTTACTTAAAGGCGCTGTAGCACGTTTTTTCGTTCAAATTAATCGATGAAATGTGTTTGAAAAATAATGTCAACAATAGTAAAACACCCTTCTCTCTTCGGAAATTCAAGTTACAAATGAGTGTACATGGTTCCGTAAAGCCATGGGAATCGTTTTTGTCATTCGAATTTAATAATATGTGTTCACACTTTAAACCTTGCTACATTCCATAACGTTTCTGTGCATGAACATCAGATCGCACTATGAAGTTCAGCGCGCCACTACACTAGCACAGATAAGTTAAGGGAATGCGGCAAGTCTGAAAAAACTATTGAATAAGCTAATTGGCGCGAACTACTTTATTTAATGTGTTACGTTAAAGGGGCAGTAGCACGTTTTTTGCAAATTTTATTTTTTCAAATTTCCCATTTATAATGATGTCAATAATATTAACTTTAGAGGGTAAAACATGTTTTTACACAAACCAATTATCCGTATTGATAATAACGGTGTTGCGTATAAAGTAAAAATTGCATGGCGGCCATTTTATTGTCAACACAATTTAATCATTTCGCATTACAAAAACGATCCCCATGGCTTTACCGAACCATGTACACCCATTTTCAATTTGATATTCCGGAGAGAGAATGGTGTTTTACTATTGGTGACATTATTTTTCAAATACATTTCATCGACTTATTTGAGCGAAAAAACGTGCTACTGCCCCTTTAAAAAATGCACTTATTTTGCAAGTATTGTTGAGCTTATGTTGCTGTGTCTTGATTAACGGAGTGCAATGTAGATCGACTGCCTTGCCAATGGACACAACAATATGAGGCAAAGGTCACACATGTTTCGTGTCTCCATTAGGATTCGAAATAATCATTTGACGTGGGAAGAACAGCATGTGAATCACTGCACCAATGTGCTCAATAAACCCTACCAACTCCAAATTTGTAAGTGAATTAATTTCCACCAGAGGGATACGTATATGTATAGCAACATGAACGTTTAATGTACTGCTCAATGAAACGTTTATAGTTTAAAGGGGCAGTAGCACGTTTTTCCCGTGAAATAAGTCGATGAAATGTAATTGAAAATTAATCTCACCAACAGTAAAACACCCTTCCCTCTTCGGAAAATCAATCTAAAAAATGAGTGTACATGGTTCGTAAAGCCAGTGGAATCGTTTTTTGTCATTCGAAATAATAAATTGTGTTCACAATAAAATGGCCGCCATGCAATTGTGGCTTTATACGCAACACTGTTTTTACCACTACGGATACTTGGTTTGTGTAATAAGATGTTTTACCCTCTAAAGTAAATATAAATGACATAAACTATCATTATAAATGAGAAATTTGAAAAAATAAAATTTGCAAAAAAGGTGCTACAGCACCTTTAAAGCTGTGTCAATGATGATACACAGCTTAATCCTACTAATTGGTAATCATACACAACTAGCAATTGACTGTTCCGAAAAAATACATTTGCAACATTAGCGCCAGTGCTGTCGATATTTATTCTGCATGGTGAAATGGGGTTGTCTCTCAACTGGGGTGTTTAGGGACTTTGATTTGTGGAGAGGTGATGTTTTCAAGATAGGATTGCTCCCGTCTTATTGATGGGTTTAAATTTGAAGGTTTAAACGTATGGAATACTTTAACAAAATGCATGACTGCGTTGAAGAGTTCCCTTGACTTAATTACCCTGTTATTGAATGTTTGTAATGTAAGTGGTCATTAATGGAGACGTCTACACTCAGTTAGTTTTACCTTCATCTAATAATATAAATCAGTAAGGAATGGAAGGAAATAAGAAAATATGGTGTTTGTATTGCAAATCCTCATTGTATACCATTCTCATGCTTCAACCCCATCAGGTTTGTATTACAAATCCCCATTGTATACCATTCGCATGCATGTTAATCTCCCTGATTGAGTTTCCTCCCATTGTTTTGTTTGCTATATAAATGTACCATATTGTGTTATTTCCTTACATTCCACCTGGTGAAGGAGTGAGTATGTACTCCGAAACGTCGTGTATTTTCACATTAAAGTTGTTACCCAGAAAATCTTCCTGTTCTTATGAGAAGACCAACGTGTACCAAGGTAGTAAAAAAGCATAAAAATCTCTGGTATTCTGATGAAGTCCGCCAGGCTAAAATCAAAAAGCGTAAGGCAGTAAGACGATGGAGAAAGACAAGATTGGAGATTGACAGACAGATTTTCAATTCAGTAAAATGTGAAGTTACCACACTTTTGAAGAGATTGAAATCTGAATATATCAACCAACTCGTTGTATCCCAATCCCAGAATCCAAAAGCGCTTTTCTCTACAATGTCTTCACTGATGGGTAAATCTGCAGAAGCAATTCTTCCAGATTTAGAAAACGCTGATGAAACTCCTCAACTGTTTAATCAGTATTTTAACGAGAAGATCTGCAAGATACGGAGTTCCCTCGGTGTGACTGATTCAATCAACTTGCCCCAAACAGATAACACTCTTGTGACCATGGAAGAATTCACTCCATTTCACTCTGGTGAAATTTTGAAGTTGATCAACAGCTCGAAACCAACATCCTGTGAGATTGACCCCGTACCTACCAAGCTATTACTAGAATTACTTGACTGTCTGCTGCCAGTTATCACAGACATTGTAAACTTGAGTTTGGTCTCTGGCCAAGTCCCAAACTGCATGAAATCTGCTGTCATTAAGCCAATGATTAAAAAGCCAACCCTCGACCGCAACAAACTCCAAAGTTACCGTCCGGTATCAAATCTGACATTTTTGTCCAAAGTCCTAGAGAAAGCTGTGAAAGAAAGATTCCTGAATCATCTTGAAACTCAAGGCCTACTTGATATGCATCAGTCGGCATACAGAAGTGGTTTCAGCACAGAGACAGCCCTCAATAAAGTCCTGAATGATCTGAGGACAAGCGTGGACCAAGGAAATGTAGCTCTTTTGTTGTTGTTAGATCTTTCAGCGGCATTTGACACTGTCGACCATGCAATGCTAAAAGACCGACTTCATACTGAATACGGCCTGAACGGCGTTGCTTTGGATTGGTTCTGTTCGTATCTGAGCAACAGATATCAGAGAGTTAGTATTAATGATACGTCATCTGACAACACTATACTGACTTGTGGGGTACCCCAAGGATCAGTACTGGGCCCCCTACTGTTTACCCTTTACAGCAAGCCTGTCTCTCGAGTCATAAGTAATAGTGACATTAATGATCACTTCTACGCTGATGACACGCAGTTGTACAACAGCTTTGCCCTTGATGACCATTCACAGAAGGCAGGATTAACTGCTATGCAAGACTGCACAACTGAAGTCGGCTGCTGGATGAACGCAAACATGTTGAAATTAAACAGTGATAAGACGGAAGCTTTGCTCATAGGACCCGAAAGAAGATTGCAAAAGATCAATGCAACTAGTGTCACAGTTGGCACAGAAGACATCAACTTCTCGACAAATGCCAAGAACTTGGGTGTAAAACTCGACTCATCACTCAACATGGAGAAACATATCAATGAGCTTGTCAGAATATGCTATTTTCACCTCCGAAACATGGGTAAGATACGTCATCTTCTCACGGAACAAGCAGCTGCAGCACTTGCACGATCTATGATCCTCTCCAGGATCGACTATTGTAATAGTCTGCTCGCTGGGGCTCCAGCGCGCCAGATCAGAAGACTACAGAACATCCAGAACGCTGCCGCCAGAATTGTCACCCTGTCCAAAAAGTCATGTCACATCACCCCCGTGCTCAAACAACTTCACTGGCTACCGGTCAAGGAACGGATACGTTTCAAGATCCTCACCCTCACATATCAATGCATCAATGATTCAGCGCCAGGTTATCTCTGCGATCTAGTCGTAAACTATGTGCCAACAAGAACTCTCCGTTCCAGTGACCAAATGTTACTCAACGTCCCTCACATCAAGCTCAAGACATTTGGGGGAAGATCGTTCGAATACAACGCTGCCAAGGAATGGAACTCCCTCCCAATTGACTTGAAAATAAGCCCAACTCTCACACAGTTCAAAAAGAATCTGAAGACATACCTGTTCAACAATGAACAATGATCTCTGAACTCTGTTAGCGCTTTGAGCACATCTAATGTGGAATCTAGCGCAATATAAGACTTCATATTATTATTATTATTATTATTATTATTAAACAGCACTGCAATTGTCTGACACGAACACTGTGAGACTACATGAGGACGATATGAGAGGCAACCTTGAACTTTGGTTCTTAAAACTTGTCATTGCATACAAACTTCTGTGATACGGAACATAGCTGAAAGATCAAATTACAAACGTTCAGACACAAGCTGCTTGGGTAGAGTACTGTAGTGTATAATTCTAGGGTTTGGTAGAACGGGATGAATTAATATTCTGTCCGGCTGCAAAAGGAAGCAATGGTTTTACAATCCATCATAGAGTGCATACATGTTCGTTGTTCATTGTTCATTGTTTATTGCATTTCTAAGTGATGGCCATATGGTTAATGAGTACAGAAAATTCCCGAGGACAATACAACTGGTCGCTCAATGTACAAATTCTGACTAACATTGCACCATACAAGGTGCCCCATTACCAATTGGATGGGTAGAAACACTTGAAACGAATTCGAAGTAACTTACCCAGGGTGTTTACCATCCTCGGTTACCCATGGTTTTATATATGCTCCGTCACTCTCAACTATATCACCCATGGGAAACCTTATCATAAAAATCTGTACTCAAATTACCCGTCCTTGGCTGGCGTGAGCCAATCAAACTGCTACGCACCTGCGAACCAATGACAATTCATATCACTTCGTTGCAAAGCATGCGAGGTCATTGTGTTAGCCACCCGTCACCGGTTATCTCCCTTGACCATTTCCGTCTTATCCTATTGAGCATTTTCTTTGGTAACTGACTTCGTCACGCCGGCCAAGGGCGGGTAATTTGAGTACAGATTTCTCTGATGAAATTTCCCATGGGGGATATAGTGGAGAGTAACGGAGCATTTATTAAACCATGGGTAACCGAGGATGGGTGTTTACCATGAAATTCTCAAACCATGTCTCAATGTAGTAAAAGAAGTCCATCCATAACATGTTAGATTGCCAAGCAATGAAACAAGTCACCAATGAAGCGAGCCACCGAGTATTGTACAGTACCATGTGACAATATACATGTAAGCAGAACAAACCAACTCAACAACATCATGATATTTCAATCCTATCAAACTTTCAAAAACGATATCCAACAGCCAGTAGTTCAGCTTTGTTCACATTCAGGGCTCTGATAGATATTAAGTAGCCCAGCTTCCAAAGGTAAACACATTACTCCTTTCAGATGCATTCTAAACGATTGAAGTCAAACAAGAACAATGGTTTATGGATAAACGACTTCTCCATGCTAAGAGGATGACGTTTTGATAATATCAGTGTGTCGTTTTCAAGCATGAATGTTACATCATCTTATAGTAAGAAGAAGAAGAAGAAGTAATATCAGCACATTATGTAAAAGTCATACTAGTAACCACATAGTAATACGTCCAGAACCGTCAAGCTCTCAGAATAAAGAAGTCGTTGATTAATAAAGCATTGAGCTGTCTTTTTCTTATTTTGTTTTGTTCTTATTAGAAGTACATGCTTGTAGAAATATCTTAACAATATTATCAACGCTGGATATCAGTTATTGTTGAAACGATGATGGCTGAAAGGATAGAACGTTTCAACAGTCAATGCTGGTGCCTGACACTGAGGGTGTGGGTTCGAATCCCGCAAGGAAACAAATATATATATTATTGCAGTACTATTCCAGATGGTGTGTTCTCAAATGAAATGTTGTTGTTATTGGAGTGGCTTTCTAAATGTAGTATTTAAAGTATTACTTAATTGTTGAAGACCCTTTAATAGGAATATTTGTCCACTACCTTCGATTAAAAAGGGAAACAAGCTATTGACATGAATACTTGATGTTGGAAACATATTTGTACTCTTTCACGGTAAATCTGTCCAACAAGAACAATAATTTACAAACTAGCATATTTTATTACCAATATTGAATAACAAATAGCCATGAGTCGCAACATAGTTAAAGGGAGATAACTCTTTATGTTTTGAACCAAGAAAAACATTACACTTATGGGTGTACTCTGTGGCATATCGAACAACACGGCATAGTTGACGATACGTTTTATTGTGCATACCAATCGATAAACTGACAAGACACATGCTAGCTGATAACATTGGTAGTCGATAACATTCATTACATCCCTCTTTGTTTAGAGCTGGTAAAGCGTACTGACAACTTAACTTAAAAGCTGAACTAGCATGCAATTACAACTTAATGACATAACATTTTCAGATGAAGATCATTCAAATAAAATGGTCGATTTAGAGTCTCTCTGGAAACAACACAATAACCCTGCAAAAGAACTTAAAAAAGACACTTCTTTGTCATCACTGCATGATCTGCAGAAGTAAGATGAGATATCATCTCAGCATAAACCTTTGGCACATGTTACAGATAAAATATCAAATTACAAGTCCAAACGTTTTGGTGGTTTGCTGACCCTACCACTTCGGGTTACTGTTGGAACAGTCTCGCGCAATTCCACAAATGTCTCATGTGGAACATCAGTCTGAGGGGGTGTTGTCTCTGGACTCTTGAGGGGGGACACACAGATATTAGTGTTTCTTGGAACAGTGTGTTTAACGTCAGGAGGTGGCTCATTTGTAGGGCGTCGATAGAGCCTGGTACCCTGTGTATGAGCCGTCTCAGTAGATCTTCTGAGATGACTTCTATTTCTCCGATACTTCCGGCTTTTGTGTTCCACAATGTAAGATCGTGGAGACTCATGATGAGCAAGAACTCTAGCTGGAAGCCACTGGTTGGTACCCGGTAGAGGAGACATTCTTACCGGATCACCTGGTGAGAGAGCTTTTAGATCAGAACTTGCCTTCTGATTGTGATACATCTGCTGCCTCTCTTTCTCTTCGTCAAGAGAGAGTTTGACATCCTTTCTGTCGTATGAACGAGGTAGCAATAGCTCTCTAGATACAGGTATTTTATTTCTGGGCCTTCTTCCCATGGACAACTGAGCAGGTGAGAGTCCACATGACTCTAGGGGTGTTGAGCGATAATCAAGAAGAGCAGGCTGTTTATCGCATGTTTTCTTCCATAGTCTTTTGACTGTCTGGATAGCTCGCTCAGCTTCACCATTTGACTGGGGGTAGTTAGGTGAAGATGTGAAGTGCTGAATACCGTAGTTTTCACAAAACTGAGTAAATTCTCTGGAGGAGAATTGCAGTCCATTATCCGACCTCAACTTCTCTGGAATTCCGTGTCTGCATATCTGACTTTTCAGAATTTCTATGGTTGATTTGCAGCTCATATCTGGAAGTCTGTCAACTTCTATGAATCTAGAGAAGTAGTCAAATGTGAGCAGGTATGGTTTACCCTCAAAGTCAAAGATGTCTGACGCAATTTCACACCAAGGATAAGCAGGAGTCTTACTTGGCATCAAAGTCTCTGACTTCTGTCTATTCTGGAACTCACTACATTTCGCACAGTCTCTCACTAGACTCTCTATTTGAGCGGTCATTCCCGGCCAGAACAAAGCTTCTCTTGCTCTTTGTTTGCACTTGCTGATACCGAGGTGAGAAGCGTGGATCTGCTTCAGCATGTCAACTCTCATACTTGGAGGAACAACGATCCGCATACCCTTGTACACAATACCATCAGATATTGAAAGTTCATCTCGCTGGTTCCAGTACTCCCTCAGACAATGAGGTACTTCATTCCTAGTGTCTGGCCAGCCTTTCTGGATGATTGAGTGGAGCTCATTCAACTCGTCAGCTGTACATTTCTGAAACTGCTGATATCTGGTTGGCGCAACTGCAATGTAGTCAACCATGTTAACTAATATAGGCTCAATGTCAACTTCCTGGTCAGGCAAGTTTGCACGACTTAACAAGTCTCCAACAGGAATCTCTGTTCCTGGCTTGTACATCACACTCAGATCATAGGGTTGCAGTTTTAGAAGCATGGATTGCAGTCTCATAGGGGCAGCAAGCAGCGGCTTACTGAATATAGCCTGCAGAGGCTTGTGATCAGTCTCTACTGACACTGGGCGACCAAATATGTAGTAATGAAACTTTCTGCAGCTGTGCACAATCGCTAGCATCTCCTTTTCTATTTGGGCATACCTCTTTTCGGTGTCCGTAAGAGCCCTTGAAGAGAAAGCTACAGGATGCCCATCTTGTAGAAGAACCGATCCTACGGCAAAACTACTGGCATCACACTGGATCACAACTGGTTTCTTGATGTCGAACCGTGTCAACACCGGAGCTGTACTACATAGTACTTTGAGCTTTTCAAAGGATTTCTGTTGGGGCTTTTCCCAAAAGAACTCTACATCTTTCTTGACGATTTCACGTAGGGGAGCATCTACCTCACTGAGACTAGGCAGGAACTTGGCCAGATACTGGGTCATTCCAAGAAAACGTCTTACGTCTCCTTTGGATTCTGGAACGGGCATCTCAGTCAAAGCCCTTACTTTGTTTGGATCTACCTCCAAGCCGTCCTCTGTGACGATATGACCAGCATACTTCACTCTGGTCTGTTTCACCTGGCACTTCTCAAAGTTCAACTTGAGATTGAAGTCTGTTGCTCTCTTCGTGACTTCTTTCATGATTCTGTCATGATCTGCCTCAGTCCCTCCACCAATGAGGATATCGTCCATAATTGCTCTGGCTCCAACAACTCCATCAAGCATATTGTCCATGATACGCTGAAATATTTCAGGTGCCGACTTAATTCCAAATGGCAATCTCAGCCAACGAAACCTTCCAATTGGGCTGTTGAAGGTCGTCAGTAGACTAGACTCATAGTCAAGACGAATCTGGAGGAAGCCGGACTTTGCATCAAGTACAGAGAATATCCTGGCATCAGGAAATGAGGAGACTACTTCCTCCACTGTGGGAATTGGGTAATGCTCTCTGCGGATTGCCATATTTAAGTCCTTTGGGTCAAGGCATATCCTTACTTTGTCACCTTTGACAACTGTCACCATTGAGCTTACCCAATCTGTCGGCTCCGTCACTCTGGCAATCTGTTCATTTGCTTCCATTTCATGCAGTTTGCATGTAATTTTCTCCACCAAGGCCTTTGGTTGACGTCTAGGTCCATGAACGACAGGGGGTACTGTAGGGTCAATCTTCAAGTGGTACATGCCTGGAAGTGTGCCTGTAGTTGACTTCAACTCTGGGTACTTGTCAATCTCTTGAGTGACTGCATAAGTTCTCTGAATCAACCCTAGCTCCTCACACATATCTCCTGATAACAATGGCTTCTGATTCAGGTGAATGACGTAGAAAGGAACATCCACAGTTCTGTCCATGTAGGTTACAGGCAGGGTGACCATACCTTCAACTTCAAGCGCATGAAGTGTGTAACTTTTGAAGCATTTATCAGTCTTTCTCAATGGAAACTTCAGTCCCATTTCAATGTATGTATGATATGGCAGAAGTGACTTATCTGCACCCGTGTCAATCTGTACACCCAGTTTCTTGCCACTCACATCGACATCTATCCACCACTTCCTGTGTCCTGGTACCTCTACTGTGTGCACTAAGTGTGAATACTCATCTGAAGAATACTCGAAATCATCATCCATTCTCACATTAGATGCTGATCCACTAGCACCACTAGTACATGCTACAGTGTCAACTTCACTGAGCTTAGTCTTGCACATCCTAGCAAAGTGTCCAAATAACTTACATTTGGCACATTGTGCACTTTTTACAGGACATTTCTTGTGGGAAGTCTGGTACCCTCATCTACTGCAAATGTCCGATTTAGACTGTTTATCAACTTTCTTTGGTCTATATGTCCCAGATTTGTCATGTTTCCTGACATGTGACTGACTAGAGTCATGTCTTCTACTGGCATTGGGCTGTTTCCTCATAAACACCCTATTGACCTTGGGGTCTTCGTCACCAATGGTTGCCATACTTTGAAGTGATGCTTCATAATTTTGTCCCATCTGAACTGCAGTGTCAAGTGTTAGTTCATCACCTTTATCAAGGCACTTCTCTCTGACTGAGTCATGGTATGCTCTGAGAACTATAGCATCTCTAAGCATTCTATCAGGTTCTGCATAACCACAGTCTTTTACCAAAATCTTCAGATCTGTCACAAAATTGTCAAACCTCTCGTTCTGTTCCTGTCTGCGCCTGTTGAATATCACTGTTGATCGAATTTGATTCTTTTTAGGAGCTACATAATGATCATATTTTCCGTAAACACCAGTCAAAGTTTCATTCTCTGGAGGATTATCGCCTTCACCTGGGGCCCATGTAAATGTCTCAAACACTTCCCTTCCTTTATCACCAATATAAGTCATTAAATAGTTCACTTTCTGAATCTGGTTTTTACCTGACAAAGGTCCACTGAATGTAAATTGACAGTGTTGTTTAAAACGTTTCCATTCACGTTCGAGATCAACAGCATCCCAGTTCATACGAGGCGTATTACTTTCACTAGTCGCCATCATGAAAGTCTAGACAAGTAACTTCGAAGATATTGACTTCTACTCAGAACTCACTGTATTCGTCACCTAATTTCGTGAACATGCGGTCGACGAACTTTCGCTTCGTTTCATGAAAATCGACAATGTCAGTTCATAAAAACTTGCCGTTTCGACTCTTCCAGATCTGGACTCCTCATTCGGGTCACTTAAACTTCAAATGTTTAGTTTGTAAGCTTCAAAACCCAGACTTCTGACACCATGTGGCATATCGAACAACACGGCATAGTTGACGATACGTTTTATTGTGCATACCAATCGATAAACTGACAAGACACATGCTAGCTGATAACATTGGTAGTCGATAACATTCATTACATACTCCTTACTTTAACGTGTATTGCAAATAGAAGTAGCAATATTTATGTTGCTTATATGTGTCCAGAAAAAATTATATTAATATTTCATTCACGTGTTTGTAATTTTCATAGAACCAACATCGACAAATTCACTTTCTCCAAGACGTAATTATCAAAGTTTCTTTCTCTTGTTGTTAATCAAACAGCAAATATAGAGAGAGATTAATACCCAAGAGAGGATGTCATGTTGTTGGTTTTTTTTTTAAAAACACGAGAGACTGTAAAATAAGGATATTTTCGGGACTTCTAAAGCACTGCAGTTATTAGGCTCATGAGTTTAATAACGAGTTTTAATTTCTAATTTTAGCCAATGCACTTAAAATATTAAAATACTTTTAGAGTGACCCGCTCACTGTTCGCCTATACTTATAAAGATCATAATTGTGATGTAATAGTTCCATTTCCATAGAAAATAAATTATCATACTGGATAATCCAAAGTTAACTTTCTTAGAAAGTTGATGTTCACTATGATTAAATAAATAAACTGTTGTTGAGACATGGCTTGAGAAGTTGACATTTTCTCACCGAGTAAGCCGTCCTCCCGTCAGTTGTCAATACTCTGCACGTGCTGCATGCTTTTCACAAGCTTTACCCGAGAGCTCCTTGCCGTTGCTTAGCAACTGAACCTCCCGGCACTATTGACTTGTCGAAATCATATTATTCGTGTATTTTGTAAAAGGAGATGAATTGCATAATTTACAAAATAATACAATACTTCACTTCACTAACAATTTCCCTATTTAATCATACCTTTTATTTCAACTAATGTATCAGCTTAAAATACAAAATGGCTAAGACACACGGAACAAATATTTTTAAATGATGTAACACATAAACTACTACAAAGACGATTTAGCTTTTGATTTATTTCTTTTTACCGAATATGTAAAACACACCCTGAGGCGCTCAAAGGTCAAATTATATCATACCAGGTACCCACTTTACTGCTGGATGGAGAGATGTACAGTTGAACCATAGTGTAGGGGAAAATCTCCACCCCTGTCTCAGTTTAGGGAAGAAACTCTACCCATATCTCGGTCACAGGCTTGGGAGGAAACAATAGATATAGGTTGATACGCTATATATATAACAAGGCTTATCAACCGGAATTTTGAACTCCGATATAAATGTTGTTTTAAACGTTGCCATAAATGACATCGGTAAATATCGCCGAACACGTGTTGCCTAATGCATTATCATCTATCATCAACATCGGTCTTACCTCTATGTCACCTCCTCAATTAGAGATACATCACTTAAATTACGCCAGGCAATAATTCCAACATCGACACGTGATTAAAATGTGTTACAGCTGTGTTCGTTGGTTATCTATAGAAACCTAAACGATGTCCCGTTTGATAACATGTTTATGAAACGAGTGGATAGTTGGTATTTTAACGATCGAAAGCGAGTTAAATACCGATGCAATTCACGAGTTTCATAAACATGTTATCAAACGGGACATCGTTTAGCATTTTATTTATTACTCAATGATGTAAATAGCACCGAATTGCAAGAAAATCGTTTTTAGTGACGCTTACTTGCAAATATGTTACCCTCTATTGCAGTCGCGGGGCTAACATTGTGACGTCAACCAAACACGACTATGACGTCACGCGCCGATTATGACGTTACGGCAGCACGCGTCGGTATCATACATGTGTGTAACCAACTCATTGTTATCTAATCAGTGATCTCCCCACGGTTGTATAATACATATTTTTTTCAAAATGTGAAGAGGCCTAACATGATTGGTTGAACGTTTATTTTGAGTACTTCAACTATGTATACTCAATAAGGATATGTGTGCCAGAGTGTAGTGAGAGTGTTGAGTATGAAAGACATGTTCTTTTACATTGCCCTGTGTTGCGTGAAAGGTTGTATGGAAATGTCTGTTTTAGCTATCCAAACTTCATAGAGCACTGTGATGAAGATAACTTTTTAAACACCATGTATATTTTACTGCCAAAAACCGCTTTTATATTTTACAAAATAAAGTATATTTTATATGGATAGATTTCTCTCTAATATCTATGTACATATACATTCTGTATTTATATTAACCATCTATCTTCATAAGTTTGTTTTATTATAGTCTCTCATAACCCTCAAAGGGTGGCTCACTTTTTTAAATAATTTAATCTTGGGGATGGGACTACATTCTCAACAAGTTAACAAACACCTATGTTACCTAGGCTGTTACAGAATACATGTCTCTCCATCAAGGTATCAACAGAGAAAGGTTCTTCTGTGACGTCAGGAAATGTTTCATTCAAGCTGCCAAATACATGGTCGACAAATGTCCAATTGGTGATGAAGTTTGGTTTAGAGTTTAGAGGTTTACAGCTTTGGTTAACTTGTGACTGATTTGTGAAAAGGGTAAAATGTAAATTGTCAACAAGTATTATCTTAATCTTGATTATTGAAAATGCAAGTATAAAATCATTAGAATTACTCTAGTTTTATACAATCGCTACTCCTTGCATGGATTATAATGGAGTTGAATCATGTACCTGTTGTGTATTTCATTAGATACAATTCAGTAACATCCTTTGATTGTGTTGAAGTTCAGTTTCAGTGTTGTTTTAAAAAAAACTTTGTATGGATGATATGGGAGAAGATGAATAAGTATTATAGTCTATGGTACCTTATTCTTGTTACCTGTTTTTGTTGTAAAACTGTAACTTTTTATGTGATCTCCGTCCTAACTGTGAAAGATGTACAAGCGAAGTTTTACAATGATCTAAATTATAGCATTTGATTTTCATCATTGTTTTGTTTTGAGTTTCAATCAAGTTTTTGACATTCAAACTGTTGCTTAAATAGAGAAATTTCTAAGTGAACACATGGCTCTAATGCCACAAAATAGCATATTTAAGGCTCAAGATTGTAACATTTTCTTGGGTGAGGCCGCCCAAAAACCCCACCAACGGGAGGGCGCACCCTCCCCCCATTTACTCCTCTTTCCTGTTTACAAATGTTGGCATCTCTGGCTGTATGAAGCTTTTGTGAACTATATGAGAAGAGGGTTTCATCTATGTGAGCTGTGTTGTAACCTGCTGGTAGATTTGTTGGTAAAAGTGAATTTTGCTATGATTTTTAAGCTGCTTCTATCGGGTTATCTACTCCCTCTAAAACAACAACAGCTGCCACAGAGATGCCCACAACAGATTTCACAGGGACGCCGACAACAGATTTCACAAAGACGCCGACAACAGCAGCTGGCACATGGACGCCGACAGCAGCTGCCACATGGACGCCGACAACAACTGCCATAGGAGAACCGTCAACTGCTACATGGACGCCAACACCAGCTGCCACATGGACGCCGACAACTGCCACAGGAGAGCCGTCAACTGCCACATGGACGCCGACATCAGCTGCCACATGGACACCGACACCAGCTTCACATGTACACAGCAGCATCGACATGGATGCCAACAGCTGCCACAGGGACGCCGACTGTAGCTTTCAACTTGCGGAATGTATATAAAACATTTATTCAACCATAACTTTGTGAAATAGTATCTGATTGGCTACTATCTACTCCCTCTAAAACAACAACAGCTGCCACAGAGATGCCCACAACAGATTTCACAGGGACGCCGACAACAGATTTCACAAGGACGCCGACAACAGCAGCTGGCACATGGACGCCGACAGCAGCTGGCACATGGACGACGACAACAACTGCCACAGGAGAGCATCAACTGCTACATGGACGCCAACACCAGCTGCCACATGGACGCCGACAACAACTGCCACAGGAGAGCATCAACTGCTACATGGACGCCAACACCAGCTGCCACATGGACGCCGACAACAACTGCCACAGGAGAGCCGTCAACTGCTACATGGACGCCAACACCAGCTGCCACATGGACGCCGACAACAACTGCCACAGGAGAGCCGTCAACTGCCACATGGACGCCGACATCAGCTGCCACATGGACACCGACACAGCTTCACATGTACACAGCAGCTGCGACATGGATGCCAACAGCTGCCACAGGGACGCCGACAACAACTGCCACAGGTACGCCGACTGTAGCTTTAAACTTGCGGAATGTATATAAAACATTTATTCAACCATAACTTTGTGAAATAGTCGTATCTGATTGGCTACTTTAAAAATATCAGAGACGGTATATTTTGTTTTGCACTGTTTACTTCGTCTCTTGCGCAAGAATACCCGATTCTTCAAATACTTGCATTCACGAATATATCTTTAAATGGTTTAAATGACACTTAATAAATAAGCAGGATAATAAATTTGAAAACGAAACGAAACCAGAGTTAACAAAGTTAGTTGGAAAATCATTGGACAACTTGGCAGAAACGTTCTTGAAATCACAATGCATTCAATTCGGATGACACAAGGGTTAAAATCGAACAGTATATAATCTGGAAATTGTCGGAATGGAATACATTATACCATGGTTTAACGCGGTAACATTTCATTGGACTATCATTTTTTACGTGTGCGCTAACTCACCTTTGTGAACTTCACCCAAAATTTGACAATCTATCCATTGGGATTATTGCATATGTATATATAGTTTATCATACATAACCGTAACGTAGAATATATAACTTAGAATACAATGACAAGTATATCTCAGTCAACGGACATATTTTGCACCTCGTGCAGGTTTTGCCATTTTTACTTTCATCAATACCTAATTAAGCATTAACATGATTATCGCATTTGTAAGTTTCTCAGTTTGATCAGAACACCCATAATAAACAAGAAGACATAGTCATCAACATCCCCCGCCAGACACAAGAAATGAGAACAAGGGCAATAATTCAAGAAAAAATAAGTGTGCGCTTCTCATTTTCTTTCCATTAAGGTATCGATATCCTCAAGCCACACAACTGATTTGATGTCAAACAATGTCTGAGAAAAGCTATATCCTTTGAAGATACTTGGAAAAGAGTCGAAAAAGCGGAACAAGGGGAATAACTCCGGAACAAATAATCACATGCTTCTTTTTTTCGAACTCCATTAAGGTATTGATACCCTTAAACCAAACACCAAATTTGGTTATCCTATCTTAAATAGTTTCTGAGAAAAGCTGTCCCTTTCGGAGATACCTTGAACAGAGTCCAAATATACGGAACAAGGGCAATAACTCCGCAAACAATAATTGTGTGCTTCTCATTTTCGAACTCCATCAAGATACTTATGCCCTCAGGCCACAGACCAAATTGGGTAATCCTATCTCAAATAGCCTCTGAGAAAAGCTGTCCCCTTTAGAGATAGCATGAACAGGGTCCAAAAATACGGAACAAGGGCAATAACTCCGGAAAAAAAATAATCACACGGTTCTTATTTTCGAACTCCATCAAGGTATTAATGTTCTCAAGCCACACACGCGGACGGACGGAGCTCAAACCTATATCCCCCTTCCACTTCGTGGAGGGGGATAATAATAAGACATCCTTTACCATACCAGTATGCCCCAACATAAATTTGTTAGATGAAAGAACATAAAGAACTAAATTAAAAGAAATTGTCATGTTCCTCATTTTTCCACCCACATTTAACATTTGTAACTCAATAGTAATAAAATTATTTGTCTAATAATATTAAAATTAATATTTCAATTACGACTAAAATTTAGACCATAAGTAAAACAAGTGGTTGTCACTAAAGTGACATGATCCCCCGCCGCAAATTAATATTTCAAAATTGAAAAATAATATCAAAATCGACTGTCAAACATGTCGGAAAAATCAAAGCTCCACTGTGACCTTGAGAATAATGTCAAGGTCACCAAAATCTAATCAGCCCTTTGTCTTCCCTAGGAGGTGATTTGTGTAAGATATGATGGAATTCCTGTGAATGGTTCTTGAGATATCCAGCTGACAAGAATTACATGTACATTAGCATGTCAAAACATTCAAAGTTCCACCGTGACCTTGAGAATATCCTTGGAGAAGCTATGTGTAAAATATGAAGAGAATCCAGCGAATGGTTCTTGAGATATCCTGCTGACAAGGATAAAATGGCAAAGTCTCGTTGTGACCTTGAGATGAAGGTCAAAAACCTCTGTATGAACATTACTCTTCCCATGATGAACCCATATGCAAAATATGAAAATAATCCAGTGAATAGAATTTGAGTTATTCCATTTCGTACGGACGGACGGACGGACGGAGCCGAATACTATATCCCCCGCTTCGCGCTAAACGCGCGGCGGGGGGATAATAAATCCTAATAGCGACATTGAACCTTTCCATCTTTTCTAAAATTTATAAAAATGATGAAAATTGGTTCCGTTTGTTTCTGAAATGATATTGAGTTGTCGTAACTTACTAGTCTAAATCAAACCAGTTATCTCATTCTCGTTTAAATATCACATATCTTTACTTCGTCTCTACAATCAGGAATATTGTTCATAATTGTTGACAGTATAATATGTAATACATGTATTAAAGTTGACGTTAGTGTTGCCACTTCAAATTTATATTCATTCATTCATTAAGAGTGGCATTTGAATCAATAAATTCACGAGAAATACGTCATTTTTTTTACAAATGTTGTACTTCCAGTGAGAATGAGTGATATTAAAATTGTTTATTCCCTAGCTTACACAAATTAGATTAAGTGAATGTAGGTAACTATTTGGCTAAAACTAAGCCCATTCAAAGTTGGTACACTGAAACAGTAAATGTTCGAATAAATGACAAAGAGTGAATTGGCGGCCGTATGGTGTTTATTTTAAGTTTAACAGGCTACTGAAGGTGACATAAATCACACATTTAAATACCGAAACTTTAATTACAACAAAGAGTGAGTGAGTTTGGGTTTAACGCCGCTTTCAAGAGTATTTCACTTATATCGCGGCTGCTAGTATTATGGCAGGGAGAAAGCCCGCAACGCCATGTGGCTATGCATTGCGGTGAAACCTGCGAGCAACGGCTGGAACTAGCGAACCATGGGTGGTACTGAACTGAAATTCAGTGTAGCATTGCACCCAAACCTGACTGCGTGTAGAACAGTTCTCTACTGCAGACAAAGTTGCCGTGCCCCTGGCGGGATTCGAACCCCGGACCTCTTGATCCGAAGCCGAACGCGCTAACCACTGCGCTAACCACTGCGCTATCCCGCCCCTACAACAAAGAGCATATCACCAAGGGAAAGCCCGCCAAACACCCAAGTCATGAAGCCAGCATGCTGCATGTACATGTATAAATGCCATACATAACAAGGTAAAGGTGAATCAAATTGTCACACGCAATAAATTGGAAATACATGAATAAAGTCATTAATGGCTAGAAAAGGCACAGGCCATTTTCTCAGACACCCGGGAAAGAACATTATAAGGCAATTAAATGTACTGTCTGTAGGTCGCGGATGTCCATCGGCCGACCGAACTTATTTCAAACTTCACATGCATGTTCCCGAACACTAAATCTCATATATCTATACATCTCTTTTATGAATACAAATATATCTCTATATAACACTAAGTTAAGTAATTTAAAAGCGTGTTTATGCGTTCTTTTAATGGGCTATACAACAAAATGTGATATATGATATGGACGTTTATAATTTAAATTTATGTAAGGATAATTAATTAACGAATCCTTGTTGAAGACCCATACACATGGACATGAACCATCACATGAGAAGTATACATATAGTGTATAAGGATCATAAGCGAATGGAGAAGTTAAGAGTTAACAAAGAGTTTAGCAAAATTATTCACCTGGCTTCCTCCAAGGAATGCCCTCGGTGGCAACAGGAATCTAAAATCCTCAAAATTAAATATACCCAAAATATCTCCTTCCCGGAAGCTGAACGCCTGGTTACTGAGGGACCTAAACCCTCGTATTCATCCATAGTATCTTCAGCAACTACCCCTAAACGCTCTGTCTCAACTCAGACAGACATTGAATGGATCAATGATCCACCTACAAAAACTACTCTCCAAAGTTCCACGTACCATGACAATCCCTCTTCTGTCTCTTAAAGAGCCTGTCAAACAGACAAGTTCTCAAACAATCCAAAAAGGAACAAACCCATCAAATCACAACTCAAAGCAATCAACCTCAAAAACTGTTTCAAATAACCACAGGATTGCGGTCGAGGTCTACAACAAGTATGAATCTCTTGACCTTGAGTCTGATTATGTCCTTATGGACGGTCCTCAGACGGATGACTTTCTCCAATTTTTTTACTATTTTATCCTCGCATTAATGGCGATTCTCCAGTGGAATTGTCGAGGCTTTAAGGTCAATTTTATTGAAATTGGGCTTGTTTGCCCAAAAGTACAATCCTCAAGCTAATTGCCTTCAAGAAACTCATTTTAAAGAATTTGATAAGGTTGCAATTTTCACTATTTATATTTCTTTCTCCCCTTCTGCTGACAGGGCAAAGGGGATGCATCAATTTTAGTTCGTAATGGAATTATCCACAGAGAAGTTCCATTAAACACACACTTACAGGCTGTTCTCGTCAGTTTATCATTATTCAAAACTTTAACTCTATGCTCTTTATACATCCCACCATCTCAAGATCTTACTATAAAGATCTTGATCAAATTGTTACTCAATTACCTAAACCTTATATCATCATGGGTGATTTCAAAAGTCACGATCCCATCAATACCCTTGATACTAGAGGGAAAATACTTGAACGTTTCCTCACCCAAAATGATTTATGTCTATTCAATGATGGCTCAAACACATATCTGCATCCTGCCACTGGCTCATATACAGATTTAGATTTATCAGTAACTGATCCATCTCTTTAACATGAATTTTCATGGTTAGTCCATGAGGATACATGTGGGAGCGACCACTTCCCCATTGTATTGGAACCCCATCACCTATTCCAGAGGAGCACAATCCTCATTGGAAATTTTCCAAGGCTGATATGTTGAAATAATCAATGCAACTGATCCTGTTGAGGCCTTTTCTAAATGTCTCATTGATATAATGCGTGGATTTGCCGAGGTTAGTTTCAGTTGTTAACAAGCCATGGTTTAATGAAACCTGCCATACTGCCAAAAAAGCTGAGCGTAAACTCAGTAAACGACCTACAATAATTAATGTGGATAATTGTCGCAAGGCTCGAGCCGAAGCTCCACGCACTGTCAACCAAAAAAAAAACGCGAATCTTGGAGAGGCTATGTCTCTAAGATCAATTCCAGAACACCTATAAGCAAAGTCTGGAATATGATTAGTAGAATTAAAGGCAAAGGTTCCAAATCTACAATAAAACATCTTAAGGTCAACGATGACCTCCTCACCTCAAAATCTGTTGTTGCCAATAAGTTGGCTGAAACAATCTCTAAAAATGTTTCATCTGCAAATTATGTCCCTGCTTTCCACTTGAGGTATTTAATCATATATAGGAAACCGGTGAATTTCCATCTTGTTGGCACAATGCTACTATTGTTCCTATCCCAAAACCTCGGAAGGATCATACAGACCCTTCCAACTACCGTCCTATAGCCATAACAAGTTGCGAACTATGGAGCGGATGATCAATGATCGTCTAGTTTGGTACTTGGAAACTTATAAATTACTAATCTTGTGCGTTTAGAATCATTTATTCCTGATGCATTTATTAACAAAGAACATGCTGTGTCTATCTTTTTCGACTTATAAAAACAGCTTACGACAATACACGTAAGCATGGCATCCTAAAATATTATTTGAATTTGGCTTGCGAGGTCGTATGCCTCATTTTATATCTAATTTTTTACATGGCCGCCAATTTAAAGTGCGCGTGGGTTCCACCCTTCCTGATTACTTTGATCAAGAAATGGGTGTCCCACAAGGTAGCATTTTATCTGTCACCTTATTTAGCATCAAAATCAACAGCTTGGCTAAAGTCTTAAATGACCATACAGATGGTTTACTTTTTGTGGACGATTTTGGAGTTTCCTGCAGAGGTAAAAAATTTGCCATCAATCGAGCGCCAATTGCAGCGCTGTCTCAATAAAATTCATAAATGGTCGTTGGAAAACGGCTTCATATTTTCCAAAGCCAAAACATCCTGTGTACATTTTTGCAATATGCGCAAGATGCAGAACTTTTTCTGGATAAAACTCCAATCAAAATCGTCCTTGAGGCCAAGTATCTTGGTCTCACTTTTGACAGTAAACTTTCTTTTATTCCTTATCTTAAAAGTCTAAAAGCTAATGCTTAAATGTATTAGACCTTTTAAAGGTTGTATCAAACAATAAATGGGGTGGAGATGAAGAAACTCTTCATCATCTCTATCGATCACTCATCCGCTCCAAACTGGATTATGGATCCATAATCTATGGATCTGCCCGCCCCTCTTATATCAAAATGCTAGATACAATCCACCACCAGGGTCTCAGGCTTTGTCTTGGGGCCTTCAGAACTTCACCTGTTGAAAGTCTCTACGTTGAAGCTGATGAGCCATCTCTTGAGTGAGTGAGTGAGTTATTGTTTAACGCCGCTTCGGCAGTATTGCAGCCATTAGCGGCGAGATATTTAATTTATTAGCCTAATTTATCAAAGAAAATTGCAATTGAAAAACAGAACACGGCACGAAGGCCGTAAAAACATCAGCGTATTATCACAAGTTGAATAAAAGCTGATAGTGAAAAGTTAAAATTTACAATTTGTCAATAAGGTGTATAGCCTTCAAAAAATCTAAAACACGATGCTCACCGAAATGAGTAAAAACTTGATTGATTGAAATAGAAGGATAAAAAGTTTCCCTGATATGTGCAGTGTCCCAACACTCACATAGAATGTGTTTGATTGTGAGAGGACACTGACAGGGTATACATACTGGGGGATCTTCCCCCTTTAAGAGATATGAGTGAGTAAGATGAGAGTGTCCAATACGACATCGTCGTAGGACACAAGCTTCCTGCCGGGTAAAAGAGGATAGAGATTTGTAACCTAAATGAGGTTGAATAGTGTGAAGTTTGTTATGATGTTGTTGGTCCCATTGGGACTTCCAACGTTGTTTAATGTAAGATTTAATAGCAGGTTTGGAATCCGTATATGGAACTTTGGTAGGAGAAATATGTTTGAGGTTTAATGCTGATTTAGCAGCTGAGTCAGCTTTGTTGTTACCTCTTATACCCATATGGCTAGGAAGCCAGCAGAAGACGATGTCACATTGGAGACAAGAATTATGAAGTAATAAAATATCCCTGATAATTGGAGCCATCTCTTGAAGATCGGCGCATCAAGCTAGCACTTCAATATATAAGCAAATTAAAATCCAACCTTTCTTACCCTGCATACAACTGCGTATTCTATCCAGAATACCAGCAGTTGTATAACTTAAAACCGAAAGCAATTCCACCACTCGGTATCAGACTTCAACAACATGTTTAAGATTCTAATATCGACCTAACAACAATAGCAGAGCACGGATTGCTTGCCACTCAGTCATGGCAGGTGGCCAGGCCCCGTGTCAACCTCTCTTTATCTACTCATACAAAATCAAATACAGACCAATTAATATTTCAACAGGCATTTTTTGAACTACGTGATTTTTTCCCAGATTATAAATCAATTTACACTGACGGTTCTAAGGATGGATCCACCGTTGCAGCAAATGTGACTCCTTCAACAACATATGCTTCAAGGCTGCATGATGGCAGAAGCAGAAGCGAAAAAGTTTACGGACGGTTGGACGGACGCTGGACGCCATAAGCAAATCAGGCCTGATGAGCTAAACACGGGAGCGTATTGTTATCCGTTTCTATAGTAATGTTTTTATATGTGGATGCATATTCTGAAGTATATTGAGAATATCTTGAATATCTCCCTTTGGTGTTGCCATAACAGAAAATAGTCATCTAGATAACATTTACATTTTGAGATAAAGTCATTTGCAAAATCATCACCATAGATATCTTTCAGTTGTAGATATAACTTTTCCTCAAGGTATCCTAAAACAAGGTTTGCATAAACAGGTGCCTATTTTGTTCCAATAGCTGTACCTAGAATGTGTATAAAGGTACCTCATTAAACTGGAATGTGTTGTTTTCCAAGATAAATTTTGCTGATTCAATGACTTATGACTTCAGGGTGTTTATCAATCCAGTAGTCAAGTGCTTCAATGCCTAGTTCGTGTGGGATATTCCTGTAAAGTCAAAGCCAATTTAGTTAAAACTAGCTGTAATGTTATACGTCCCCGAAGTCCGTCATTACGGAAATCAACCAATCAGAACCAAATTAAAAAGAAGTTTTTGTCCGATAAATATAGATTAACTGTTGACAGAATAGCAAAAATAACAAGCAGACAGAGTCGGCCATATCCCCCGCCTTTGGGAAAATTTATTGAAGAATAGTTGTTGAACAAGAAGACATAGTCATCAACATCCCCCGCCAGACACAAGAAATGAGAACAAGGGCAATGATTCAAGAAATAATTGTGCGCTTCTCATTTTCTTTCCATTAAGGTAACGATATCCTCAAGCCACACAACTGATTTTATGTTAAACAATGTCTGAGAAAAGCAGTCGAAAAAGCGGAACAAGGGGAATAACTCCGGAAAAATAATCACATGCTTCTTTTTTCAAACTCCACCAAGGTATCGATGGCCTTAAAGTACACACTAAATTTGGTTATCCTATCTTAAATAGTTTCTGAGAAAAGCTGTCCCCTTTGGTGATACCTTGAACAGAGTCCAAATGTACAGAACAAGGGCAATCACTCCGCAAAGATTAAGTGTGTGCTTCTCATTTTCGAACTCCATCAAGGTACTTATGCCATCAAGCCATCCACCAAATTGGGTAGTCTCTGAGAAAAGCTGTCCCCTTTAGAGAAAGCACGAACAGAGTCCAAACATACGGAACAAGGGCAATAACTCCGGAAAAAATAATCACACGGTTCTTATTTTCGAACTCCATCAAGGTATCTATGTCCACAAGCTACACAACAAATTTGGAAACTCTATCCTAAACAGTTTCTGAGTAAAGCTGTCCCTTTTGGAGATACCATGAACAGAGTCCGAAAATACGGAACAAGGGCAATAACTCCGGAAAAAATAATCACATCGTTCTTATTTTCGAACTCCATCGAGATATTTATGTCCACAAGCCACACACCAAATTTGGTAGTCCTATCTTAAATAGTTTCTGAGAAAAAGTGTCCCCTTTATAGCGGACGAACGGAGCCCAAACATATACCCCCCTTCCACTTCGTGGCGGGGGATAATAAAAGTGACTATGAACCTTCTCCCTATAGCCTGATGTAGCAGGATGGATGATGATTTGTTGGCTCAGCAGGGCAGGGATGCCACTCCCTGTAAGGTTTGTAACATATCAAAACAACCTTAGCCTACCCAATATAACGTTTATTGCAACTGATGGTTATAGTTTGCTGATGATCAAGATGAAAATAGTTTTTTTTGGGTTGTGAGCAAAGCCAAGGAGTTTGCACACAATTTCAGCTCCTTAGATCAAGTGGTTCTGGAGAAGAAGACAAAATGCGAAAAGTTTACAGACGGACGCCAGACACCGTGCCATGCCATAAGCCCATCAGGCCTTTTAGGCCAGATGAGCTAAACAATACATCCATGGCAGTTTTTGAGTTCTCCGGAGGAAATGAATTATTAAGTTATGTATCCATGGAAATGGTTAAAATTAAAGAGGTTGAAAACCCCAAAAGGCACATCTACACATGATGATTGTTCCATGCACAAAGTTTCGTTGAGCTACGTCTTGTAGTTTACGACTTCTGCTCCGGAAACGAAATTCTAAGTTACATTTCCATGGAAACGGTAAAAACATTAACTCGAAGAAGTTGAAAACCCCGAAAGGCACATCTACACATGATGATTGTTCCACACGCCAAGTTTCGTTGAGAGATGTCTTATAGTTGTCTAGTTCTGATCCGGAAACAAAATCGGGTCGAACGGACGGACGGAGCCCATTTCAATCCATGTTTCAACTATGTTGGCGGGTGTTAGATTTTGTACATGCAAGAGACAAAATGATTGGCCTTTCAACGGCATCTGCGGATAGTGTTTGAGGAAGGTCGAAAAAATCATAGGATTGCGAGATGAGACAGCGAAAGAACTTTACGTTCTGACAGAATCAAGAAAACTCGCCAGACAAATTCTACTGATTTTGCCATTCCCAATCAAAACCCCAAGTCAGTGAAACGATTACTCTCTGAAACTAAAACTGAAAATGAAAGAGCTCTATCCTCAACCGAGTCAACTTGCCAGCCTTTCCCAATCAATTTTAAGATTATCAGTCCAGTGAAGCTACCTCCGTTGAAATATCAAGCAACACAAGCTAAATCCAGTCCAGGTGACAAGACAGTGACAACATCATGAGAAAAAAATAATGTTAAGAGGACTATGTTGGAGCGGGGGACATCACAGTGCATAACCTGCACACATTTCTATTTGTTTATATATTTTCACGTTCCGTTTTTCCTCCACTGGAATGTAGAAATAGGAGATAATGATAAGAGCAAGTATTATCTTTAATCAAGTGAGTAATTCACAATGTCACATATAATTATGTTCTGTTCCATTAGTCGACATTTTCTTTAAATGACTTCATAGTCTATGGTTGCCTCACGGTCACATTCCTCAGATTCAATATCACTCAAACCATCTGCATTCAACATGTCTAATATGGAACACTCCCCACACTTGCAAGAAGTTGCACACAAGTCACAGCATGAGTGAAGTAAAGGTTAAGGTACTCAGACTCGGTCTTGGTGCCTGTAGATAGACCGCAGGGGGAGTCGGGTAGGACAGATAGACCGCGGCCTTCGCAAGACCGAGTCTGAGTACCTTAACCGGCTTATGAACTGAGGGAAGATTGCATTTAAAAAATAAAACAAAAATATAGCAGTTCAAACATACTCACACCCCTCTATGAAATGAACTGGTCCAAATGACTTCATAGGTTTGTGACAGGATTTAGAAACCATTAATAACAATCGTTTTAAAAACGCGAATTTTAGTTATGTGTTAAGTAATCAAAAGCTGAAAAAAATATTTTCCTTTAACATTACAAACAAAAAGTTGACAGTACATATTAGTGTCATCATCAGGCGACGCAGCCGATCACGTGACATTGTGCCCGTGCATTTCGTGACACTTGTGCTTAATGCTGAAATGTACACGCTTGCACACTAAACTGCTCGACCAATGACAACATGATCAAAATTATCCCAAACACAACACAATTGCAATAGTTACAAGACCTTTTGCACATAAAACATATTGCTACATTTATAATAATAAAAACTAGGACTGCCAGGGCAGTACTGACGGTCTTCAGACTGCTGCATTGTAGCCAGAGCAATATTTCCTTCTAGTCCACATTTTACATAATGTTGAAGAGATCAGAGCTTTCCGCTAGCACCTGACAAGGTGCCTGTCGCCAAAAGCAGACCAGGCTGTTGAACGATGGAAATGTTGAATTTTTACCCCTGCTACGAATATTATAATCTTTATTTATTTGCAGGCAAGGTTATTGTGCATCTTTTAAAACAAGTTGCAAGTCTCTAAGTGGATTTTTAGAAAAGATACAATGAAAATAGTGAAAAGATGCAAGGTTCCCGCAACCTCTTGCCAAGGAGCATGCCGCCAAAAGCAGACCTTCGAAGGGAAAAAAAGGAAATGCATTATACTATAGAAACCATGTGACCTACGATTTCGTCATGATTTACTTTTTTTGTCACAAGGACATTAGCTATCGTTTAAACTAAGGTGCAAGTCGCTAGTTCTATTTTGAAAATTTTGCCTATGTTAAAAATAAAAAAAATTGAAAAATGACAATATTTCGACATTTCTACAGACAAAGAATGACTATACGCAAGCACTTTTATTATCGATTCTTGTACATGGCATATGTGTCTTCCATACCTGAAAATCTGATAACGTTCTCTTAGTTGGTACTCGAGTTATCTGTCCTTAAAGTTTGCAATTTTTCATTTTCTTCGATTTTCGGACAAATTTGAATGGTCACTGTGAAAAAAGTATTAACGCTTCCTATTTCTAAGTAGGTATCGTTTTTTGTACAATGCATCAGCTGCATTCTGTGAAAGTTACAGCTCTGTAGTGCCAGTATGTTCAGAGGAGAAGATTTTTTAAGATTGATAGTGTCGGAAAGACTGAAATTGCACAAATATGCACTAAAATCAAAATGGCGTCTTAGTCACGTGACGTACGACTTTTTCATGATTTACTTTTTTGCTAAGAAGATGGTTGCGCATCTTTTGATAAAAGTTGCAAGTCTCTAAGTGCATTTTGAAAAAAATTCCCATGTTAAAAATCGAAATTTAAAGGGACTGTAGCACAAAAACGGAAGCCGGTAGTCAGAATTTTTTGTCAATTGTACAGCATTCAGCCGAGAGGCTATCATGCCTGAAAGTTTCATGTAATTAGCATAAGTAGTTTAGGCTGTACAGTTGACACAAAATTAACACAAATAAAAAGTATAAGGAAAATCGGATAATTTTTCATGATTTACTTTTTTGCTAAGAAGATGGTTGTGCATCTTTTGATAAAAGTTGCAAGTCTCTAAGTGCATTTTGAAAAAAATTCCCATGTTAAAAATCGAAATTTAAAGGGGCTGTAGTACAAAAACGGAAGCCGGTAGTCAGAATTTTTTGTCAATTGTACAGCATTCAGCCGAGAGGCTATCATGCCTGAAAGTTTCATGTAATTAGCATAAGTAGTTTATGCTGTACAGTTGACACAAAATTAACACAAACAAGCAAAAAAGTGAGCGTGGCTCACTAATACCCCCGACTGTTTAAGTTTGACATTTTTATTTTACTTAAAGAGAGAGGTGTTTGCAAACCTAAGGATTGATGAGCTATGAAATGTAATTGCTAAGATTAAACTGTTTGTGAAAATGGTAGGACAAGTCTCAATCTTCATGTAAAAAAGGAGGTTTAAGTCAAAATAGGAATAAAAGTAACTTGAAAAGGTATTGGTAACATAATACACTACTGCTATTACAGGGGTCCAGATAAGATGCGTATTTGCGTAGAATACGCATCAATTATTCAGATATACGCATGAAAAATGAAATCAATGAGTGAAAGATACGCACAAATCTCTCAGAATACGAGTCCGATTTTGTTTACATGCGTGACTGTCAAAATAGTGTTATGTTAGAAAGGTCAAGGCTGATACATTTCATGGTACATCTGTCAACTGAAAGTGCCTTTCACTTGCCAATAACTTTATTTAACTAATTGCCAAAAATGCTGATAAACAAAAACAGTCCATCAAAATTATGGTTCCGGGTCGGTTCGCTCCAAAACCGGTTCCTCCCGGGTCGGTTCCTCCAGGTCGGTTCGCTCCAAAAAATGAATTTGAAAACAGTGATTTATTTTATGTAATAAAGTTGTTATTGTGGTAAGTATATTAACTGAACTTGTGGTTGGATTAGCAGATTAGCATTAGCATGCGAGTAGACATCAAAGGGCCATTATAACAACCAATTACGATAGGCGCATGGTTATAAGTACCGGTAATACATGAGTAGAGGGCATTAATTAAGATTGTTTTGATAGTAAAGTATTTGAACTCTGCTTGGTGTTTTTATTTTAAAAAGGATGAACTCAAAGATTGTTTTGATAATAAAGTATTAAAGGTATCAAACTAACACAACAATAATTATTATATTTCACAAGTCGTTATCAAAGTACATATTCAAAATCAATATCATAAAATAAAATCTTACGTTATCATAAAATAAACATATGATAATCACGTAATTGTAATCGTTATTTATTGGAGCGAACCGACCCGTGAGGAACTGGTTTTGGAGCGAACCGACCCGGGAGGAACCGGTTTTGGAGCGAACCGACCCGGAACCAAAATTATCGGAAACGTTATTCAAAACGAAAGGGAGGCTACTCTTGTCTTCCTCTAAACTAGGCACCGTCTGATGCATGTTTATCATATAGCGCAAACTTGCACTTATCTGTAACCAGTTATCGGCATTTGTTTAGAAATGACATGCTCTTCACCCGGTTTTCTCGTGGTCTGTGTTTACTGTTTTGACATCTGTTTCAACTTATTTTAGTGTTGATAACCTGGGAAATTATTATCAAAACATATAAAGATGGGAATTGTCAGTGAATATTTTGACAAAAATCCTTGAGCGACATTAGATACAGACCATGTGCTGTTCAGTTATTGAAGACAGAAATCTGTACTAAGTGTTTCTAAAATTGTTATGTCAAATAATCACAATTAAAATCATCAAGAAGCTTTCATGCTTACAAAAAAATTCAAACATTAAATGTACTTTAAAAAATGTATCAACTTATATTGAGTGAACTTTTCAAGAATGAACTTTGTCAGTCTAATAAAAATAAATTAATAATTAATTGATTAAATTCATAATTTTTATGAGGTTGTCTTTATTACATTTTGTAGTGATTGAAACAGAGAGTTGATTCATTCAATTTTAGAAGTATATTCAACATATTGTATAATTAAAGCACGTTGTGATTTTAGATGGTAGTATACATAAATATTTTGAAGAAACAGTATATTTTGGTACATGTACTGGCCAAATAACCAATGACTAATTGAACACCTACGAGATGAAGACACTGAATGTTAATAAACGTTGAAAGTATGAAATACTCTTAACTTTTTTCATTTATTAATTTTACTCCTCACTTTTTATTTTGATGAGTGAAATACCCATTGACCTTTTTCATTTAGTTAATTTACTCCTCATTTTTTATTTTGATGAGTGAAATACTCATTGGTGAAAATAATTATCTGGAGCCCTGCTATTACCACTGATTTCAACTTTATTTTGGAAATGAATCCATCATAATGATTCATTCGAGTGACTTTAAACACAAGGTACATGGAAGCACACCCCTGAAGGCACAGTGAGAGATATAAAGCACTTTATGACTGAAAGGAAAGAAAATTTAACTTTTCCCAAAATATAACCAGTGGAAATATAAAATAGTAAAATCAACAAGAACACAGAAGTAGCTTTTGATGATAGTTACATGGAAAAGAAAATGATGAAGTCAACAAATCACAACACAAAAGTAGCTTCATTCATTCTAGCTATGATAAAGTACAAAAATATAAATAATCGCCAAAAATTCAAAAATTCACCAAATCGTGTTACATTTTGCAATGCACCTCTCCTAGTGGTGAAGAAGACATGTACCAAATTTGAAAAGAATGAGATGAATAGTTTTTCTGTAATCGATCGGACAAAAAATGTTCAGAATTTGACTAAGTTAAAAAATAAAAAAAATCGCCAAAAATTCAAAAAATCACCAATTCGGTTTAAACTTCGCACTGCACCTCTCCTAGTGGTGAAGAAGACATGTACCAAATTTGAACAGGATGAGATGAATAGTTTTTCTGTAATCGATCGGACAAAAAATGTTCAGAATTTGACTAAGTTAAAAAATACAAAAAATCGCCAAAAATTCAAAAATTCACCAATTCGCTTTAAACTTCGCACTGCACCTCTCCTAGTGGTGAAGAAGACATGTACCAAATTTAAAAAGGATGAGATGAATAGTTTTTCTGTAATCGATCGGAAAATTGTCTTCGGACGGAAGGACAGACGGACGGACGGACGGACGGAATCGTTGGTATTACTATATACCCCCAACCGTTGGTCGGGGGTATAATAAAAAGTATAAGGAAAATCGGATAATAACAATAGGTCTTTCAGACTTAAGTCTGAAGACCTAATAAGTAATGCAGAAACTGGCAATTTTACAAGAGGCAATGAAAAAATCATTCTAACTTCAACTGGCTCCGTAGCCTAATGGTATGCACGTTTGGTTACAAATCGAAAGGCCAGTGGTTCGATCCCCGACTTTCGAGTGATATATTTGGAAAACTCTTGTGTTGGAAAGTATATCAATTTTATAATGGGAAATGTTTGAGATTTGAAAAGAAATTAGTTTAAAATCTAATGTTGAGTTATTTAAATCACAGATAGGCCTCATACGAGGTCTTTAAATCCTAGATAGATCTCATATGAAGTATCTAAATCACAGATAGACCTCAAACGAGGTCCGTAAGTTACAGATAGACCTGACTTGATGTAGCCAAGGTCCTACCTCCAGGTTACGGAACGGTGCTAAACAAATGCTGGTTTTTATCCCAACGGTATGTAATACCGTGGGATATAGTCATCGCCCCGTCCGTCTGTCCATCCGTAATCATTTCATTTTCCGAAGCAGAACCGTTCATGATATCTTTCTGAAACTTTCCATGTGTATTACCCACCAACTGAAGTGGTGCCTTTTGATATTTTCAGATTTCTGGAAATTTTATTTTTTTCGTTTCCATAGAAACTTGTTGAATTTGGACTTTGTTCAGAGACAGGTTCGTTTCCGGAGCACAGCTCCAAAACCGTTCATCATATCTTCCTGAAACTTTGCATGTGTATTACCCACTAACTGAAGTGGTGCCTTTTGATATTTTCAGATTTTTTTTCTGAAAATTTTTTTTTTTTCTGTTTCCATAGAAGCATGAGAGGGTTGTTGTTGATTGTGACTGCTTCTGGAGCAGAAGTCTAAAACCCTTAACATTCCTGAAACTCGGCATCTGTAATACCCACTAACTGAAGTACGGTAGTAGATACACAAGATGTGTTTTACAAATTGTGTGGAACCGGTGGGATATGTCATCTTCTGATGACTCTTGTTTTTAAGAGTTTCAAGTTCTTCCTTCTTCAGAAATGGTGACATGATTGCAACTCTTCGACATCCAGTACATATGAAAACCTCTTTAATCTCTTTTTTAGCACCTCTCCGATGATATGAATGAAAGAGAAGAAGTGCTATGGGGGGTTTCGCGTCCAACTCTTCCAACTTCTGAATCAAATCAACCAGACAATCAGGAATTACAAATACAATTGCACTGTTGAATTGCACTATGTCAATCCCCATGCCAAGAGCACTGGTTGCTATAACAATTCGGAGGTCATTATAAGCATCTTTAAGTCCCTCTATGATAACCTGTTTTTGGCTATTTGGGGTCAGAGAGTGATACATGTCAATGAACTTTGCAGAGTCGTGTAACTATGAAGGGAGGTTGTCGTACAACATAGCAGCATCCTTGATTGTTCGACAATACACTACAGTCCTTGGAAAAGCTTTTCCTTGTGAACTTAAACCATCGGCAATCCAACACAAAGCCACTTCCACTGATTTATTTATTGCTTCGGGATATTTCCACCAATCCAAACGTTTCTTCACTCTTTTTCTTATTTTCTGAGTGCATGTTGAATGGGAATAAAGGTACTTGTTTTGAATTCAAAGTTCAAAATGTAGTTTACTTCCTCCTTTGTGAGATTACTGCTATGTGTAGTTTACTTACAATGTAGGTGTGATACCATTTTAAGATCCATATTGTTTATGCCCCCGGAATATTGTTTATGCCCCCGAATCGGAGATTCCGGGGGTATATTTTTTTTCACCTGCCCTTATGTCCGTCTGTGTGTTTGTCCACAAAAACTTTAACCTTGGCCATAACTTTTGATTGTTAAGAGGTACGGCTTTCATACTTGGCATGTATATACCTTGTGATGAGACCTTCAGATGAGGTCATAATATTTGACCTTGACCTTGCCGCAGTGGACATCTTCAGTAAACTTTAATCTTGGCCATAACTTTAGATTGCTCAGTGCTACGGGTTTCATACTTGGCTTGTGCATACCTTGTGATGAGACATTTCAGATGAGGTCATCATATTTGACATTGTGACCTTGACCTTGCAGCAGTGGACAATATTCAGAATAACTTTGCTACATCCGGGGGGCATCTGTGTTTAACAAACTCATCTTGTTATAAAATGTTTTATAAAATATAGGGTCTTTTAGTAGCTCCATTATTTTTCACTTCATAATAGTCAGAGTCCATTATAACTACAGCTCCTCCTTTGTATTCTTCTTTTATTGAGGATTCAGCACCAAAGTGCTGAATCCTTATTGAGATTGGCATGTTTTATTATTATTTCAAAATACTTTGACCATCATCTTAGCAAAAATGACTGAAGCAAATGCATCCAACTTATGCAGCCCCGTAGCCCTTGCACTGGAATAGCAAGAATAAGCTTTTTGGGCCCAATTAGTCCAACCGTTAAAGGTCCTCCAGTTCGATTCAAAATTTCATGGGAATAATTTTCAAAAAGCAGCTAGAGACATGCAACTTTTTTAAAAGATGCGCATTGATAATGAAAGCAGAAAAGTAAATCATGACGATTTCGTTGGTCACGTGGTTTCCCCACCATTTTGATTTTAGACACTTAGACAAACTCAAAGTTCTGCTGTGGCCTAGATACTAATGTCAAGGTTAAACAATATATACTCCGCCCTTTGTCTTCCCTTGGAGGTGCTTTGTGTAATATAATTATGATGAAATTCCAGTGAATGGTTCTTGAGATATCCTGCTGACAAGCTAAATACATATAGATTAACATGTTGAAAAATTCAAAGTTCCGCTGTAACCTTTAGAATAAAGTCAAGGTCACCAAAATCTAATCGGCCCTTTGTCTGTCTTTGGAGAAGCTATGTGTAATATATGAAGAGAATCCAGTGAATGGTTCTTGAGATATCCCGTTGACAAGGGTATAATGAAAAAGTCTTGTTGTGACCTTGAAATGAAGGTCAAGGTCTGTAGGTACATTACTCTCCCTATGATGAACCCATATGCAAATTATGAAAAGAATCCAATGAATAGTATTTGAGTTATTCCATTTCGTACGGACGGACGGACGCAGCCGAAAACTATATCCCCCTCTTCGCGCGGCCGGGGATATTAATAAGACATGCATTCCTGATAGGGAAATGCTCACAGTGAACATAGTAGAATTCATTACACTAGTACATCAGAAGAAAATGTGTATGATAAACCTGTCAGCTCTGAGTCAACCCACGTTTCACTTGTGACAAGTGAATAATTTAACGAAATACAAGACTCATTCAAAGGTTCGACATCCCTTTCTGAAAGAATCAATAAATCAGAACATTATGTTTTCATTCGACATAACACTGCATGTTAGTTTTAGTGAAACACTATTTTGTCGGATACCTGAATGTTAGGTTAACCATTTGTGTCGAATCCGACCTCAATAATACATGAACAGGTTTACAAATAATGCAAATTAATTATAATACGCAGAATAAACATGCACATATTTTGTGATATTCTATTTTTCGGTTACCAATCAGACGGCTGTCACTCTGTAAATACGCAACAACCTGTACAGTCACTGCCCGAGGCAGCAGCAACAACCATTTAACGTACATTTTAGTGTTAGGCAGCATAGGGGCTAGAAACAGTCCGAATTACGTGATTTCAAAACCATATAATACAATCTACATTCGCTTTACATAGAAAATGTGTAATTGAGGGAAATAATTAATCTATATTGCTGTAATAGACAAATTTAGACATATTTTCGGCGGGCATGCTAACGTGATATGAAAGACGACAGTAAATCGTCCCGATAAAGAGATTGAACGAATGTCTCATCATAAGGAGGGTAGTTTAGGATACAAGAAAGCTTCATCTGTCGACATATACAGTTTGAGTCCATTTTAAAGAAAATATGTTCTATAATTACAGTGAGCGTGAAGACAGGGGTACTTCGTAAAAACTGTACAGCGGGAAATTGGTTGTTGCAGGCGTGCAACATCCGGTTTCCCTGTACAGTCGAATACCCCCTGTGTAACCAATATCTCATGAACCCGAGCACCCAAAGTCTTCAAATTTGCTGATCATCATGACACTTTTTACCAGTAATGCAATATATGAAGTAGCTCATTTTGACCAAATGATGTGTCTTTTAAACTCAATGTTATCGGCGGGGGACATTGCCAAGTTGGTGGCAAACACTTGTTTTGGATTTTGCCCTTTGGGGCAGAATCCTTATTGTTATTGGCGTGTTTTTTTTATTTTATTATTTGCACCGATCTTGTGACAGCAATTCAGCCAAAACGGCTGCAGATAATTCAACCAACCTTTGCAGTCTGACAGCCCTTTCTGACCACACGACACAGCAAGCTTTTGGGCCCAATCAGTTGTCCCACTAAAGGTCCAGTCCGAATCCAAATTTCGATTTTTAACATGAGAAATTTGTTTAAAATGCGCTTAGAGACTTGGAACCTTTTGCAAAAGATGCGCAATAACTATGCGACCAACAAAGTAAACCATGGCGAATTCGTAAGTCACGTGGTTTTTCCGCCATTTTGATTTTAGACACATTTTACAATTTTCTGACCCCATGCACCTTTGGCAATCTTCTCCTCTGAAGAAACTAGCATCTAAGAGCTCAAACTTGCATATATGTGTAGCTAAAGGGTTGGTGATTAAACGATACTCCAAAGCATTAGCGAACTCCTTATACTTTTTTCACAGTGACCTTTCAAATTCCGACAATTTTTTAAAATCGAAAACTTCAAAGGGACATAACTCAAATACCTACCCATCGTATTTTATGATTTTTTCAGGAGAGTGAGATTTGACTGAGGTCTTTATAAATCTATAATAAACTCGCTTGCGAACAGTCATTTCCGGTCATAATAAAGAACAGCTTTAACATGGGGAATTTTTAAAAAATGCATTTAGAGACTTGGAACTTTTTGCAAACGATGCGCAAGAACAATACAAGCAAAAAATTAAATCATGACAAATTCGTAGGTCACGTGGTTTAGCCGCCATCATGATTTTCTTAAAATTTGTCTGATTTTGACATGTTGAATTTGGGTCTAAATAATCCCAGTGACATTCTAGAGACTCGCAACTTGTTTTAAAAGATGCTTAATAACTAGACAAGCAAAATATGTTACCATTGCGAAGTCGTAGGTCACGTGGTTTCGCATCCTCGATAATCCAGCGCTATTGTTCCGATAAATCTACACACAAGCGCTGGAAAACAGTAAGGGTATTTATCCCTAACCTAGTTACCTCCCTTGGGTCCATGTTATCCAATCAGAAACGAAACGCAGACACTATCTGCGTAAACAACTCGACCAATCAAAACGCATCACTACCTTTGTTTATAGAAACAAACATGGCTCACTCACTCGATTACGATAAAGTTTTAAGAAGTCTGTACGTGAGAAGGGTGTATTCATGTCCATCAAAATGGGTGGACGTAAATGATTAAAATCCCTGTGCTGTGCTGTGCTACTGCGAAAGCCAAGATCCTGACACGAGAGTGCTTGTTATTTCACCCTTGATTTCAAGTGATCTCATTGGTTGTTAGAAAGCAAGCGTTTCGCTGAGTCATTGCGAAGGGAGGTAACTTGGTTAAGGATACATACCCTCACTGTTTTCCAGCGCTTGTGTGTAGATTTATCGGAACAATAGCGCTGGATTATCGAGGATGGTGGTTTCGACGCCATATTGAATTTTAACCTTTTTTGATCATGCACTTTTGTGGAATCACCACCGTGAAGACAGTTGCATCGAAGCGCTGAATCTTAGATTTATATGCAGCTGAAGAATGCGAGAATAACAAGTTTGTTATATTTTGAGTAAACTCCTAATATTTGTTTCACAATCACCTTTCAAAGTATGGTAATTTTGAATATTTTAATAAGTTTTATTTGAACTGACTTGATGAAGATTTTATTGAAGCGTCACTAGACAATAGACCACTCCTAATTTGATTTTGAGTAATTTCTATTGTAGAGGCATTGGACTTGGCTACGAATTTTTACTTCAACCCGGAATCAATTCAGAGACAATACTGTCCATTTCATTTTGGTTTGTTAACAGAGGAAATTCCTACTTTCGTTTTGACATACATTGTTTTGCTTTGGGGGGGGGGGGGGGGGGGGGGGGGGGGGGGGGGTCCTGCTTAAGATTATAGATGGTGTTATTGTATCGAGAAATACTGACTGTTGCCGAAAATTACCAATTTGAAGATAGTCGACTCAGGATAATGACAATATAGGCCAATATGTAAAAGTAGTTCTGATCGAAAACCGGACGCTGCACCATGATTAACGCAAATCTATTAGACGATCGGATTTGATATGGGGAAACCCATTTACAACACACACACAAACACGACACTGTAGGTTTATATATTGTTTTAACGGTCTGTGCATGTCAATGTGACGTGTAGTTTCGGTTCTGAATATGTATAATGATGTTAATTGTTAATTCTGAAATAACCTACACGTTTGCTGTAGATTTCGATACTATTTTATTCTGAATAGAGTGTATCAACTTTTATTTCTAATACTTAGAGGCCACAGGCCTATAGTACAAAAAAACGTGCAAAATATTCACATGCAAACAAACATAGAAAAACACCTTAACAGGGATCACATCATCATAAGTTAGCATTTGAACATATTAAACAGTAACATTTCACTTCTGATATAAACATATATTATACATGTCACATCATAACTGAGTATTTCGAAGTAACATGCCTTGGTAAATGAAAGTTGACAACTTTCGAATTAGAAACGTATTGTCATTATTTAAAAGCAAAATGAATTTAAACCTATTTGGGTGTACATAGTAATATTTTGGAATATTATTTGTTCTCAGGTCATTATACAAAGGACAAATTAAAATAAAATGGTATTCGCCTTCCACACAATTAAGATGACACAATTTACAAATTCTATTTTCTAATGCTATATTGTAATATCTTCCTGTCTCAATTGCTAACTCGTGGGACGAGCACCTGAAACGTGAAACTGCATTTCGGAATTTCCTTATATCTAACATACCCCAATAATATTCTCTATATATGTGTGATTTTAACATTTTATAGTAAAAACATTTGTTTGAAAGTGACAGTGATGTAGCCCATTCTTGTGTAAATATATATTTCAGTCTTTGTGTAACATTATTTACAAAATTTGAATTGAAATCCACGTTTTGACTCTGCCATATATCCCCAAAACCAATAGTATTTAATAACTCACGAACGTTGGATACCCAATTTGCCTTTCCTCTCTTATCATACAGAATCATCATATCATGACATTGCCTAGGGTATCGATTAGAGGGCATATTTAAGAGACGTGTCCAAAATTTTAACATTCTAGCTTTGGCAAATATATGAACTGGGAATCTGCCACACTCTCCATACACCATATTACTGGGTGTGCTTGCCTTCACTCCCAGAAATTTCTTACAGGTATATAAGTGAATCTTTTCAATAATATCATAATGTTTAAATCCCCATACCTCTGATCCATACAATAATATAGGAAGAATGTTTGAGTCAAATATTTTGAAAAATGATTTGCAATCAATATCCACAAGTTTATAAATACTTTTGAGAACACCAATTAACACCTTTTTGGCTTGTGTGGAACAATATTGTGCATGATCTGAAAAGCATAAGCGATTTGAAAAGTACACTCCAAGATATTTATATGATTTTGTTACATAAAGCGGCTGACCTTTATAACACCACTTTTCCGTTTTAGACAGCTTACCTCCGTTTTTGAATACTATAACTTTAGTTTTTTCCATGTTGACAGTCAATCCTGCCTTTTCACAATAATGTTCTTATTCATTTATATGCCGTTGTAACCCAATGACGCTTGTAGAAAATAAAACCATATCATCGGCAAACATTAATAAAAACAATTCTGTCAAATAAGGGTGCAACTGGATGCCATGAGAACCACTACTTTGAATAATCAAAGCAAATTCATTTATAAACATTGAAAACAGAAACGGGCTTAAAATACATCCCTGTCTAAGACCAGAATTGCAGGTAAACGAATCTGAAATATCATGGTTATTTCTGATGCAAACTTTGACATTATCATAAATATTCCTGAGCAATGTATTCATCTTAGGGCTTATGCCATGTTTCTCCATTACCTCCCAAAGTTTTACTCTCTGTATAGAGTCAAAGGCTTTTTTGAAGTCAATAAACAGGGCATATAGTTTATAACCTTTTGTACCAAGACACTTCTGAACTATCGAATGCAATATAAAAATAGTATCTATTGTGCTATATCCCGCCCTAAAGCCCGATTGAGATTCATCTATTTTATCTAGTGTATCAGCCCAGAATGTTACCCTCTTGTTAATGATGTAAACGAATACTTTTCCTAATATACTTAGCAGATTTATACCTCTATACTTATCTACATTATTTACATCTCCACTCTTGTGGATTGGGATAATAATCCCAGTAGTACAAGACGATGGGAAGTTGCCCCTCTCTAAGATTACATTAAAAACTAAAACCAGGTAAGGTAACAAAATATCCCCCGAGTGTTTTATAAATTCCGGTAAAATATTATCTACACCTGCTGCTTTGTTCACCTTTAAGTTTTGTATGCTATCTAATATTTCTTGCCTATTTATTGGCGAAACCAGAATATCACTAGACAATTATTCAAGCTCGTTAAGTAAATTGCCAGTAACTCCCGTAGTCGAGTTTACACTGAATGTGCTATCTGTTTCCTTTCCGATAGACGAAAACAAATGTTTGAAATGTTCATACCATTCTTTAGTGCTTATATTATGCTTTTTGAATTGCTAACCCTGCAACTCCCGAAGGATGGACCAAAACTCTTTGGAATTGATATTATTTTCTAGCTTAACTTGTTTCTGCTTATAGTATTCCTTTCGTTTTTGTTTACATTTAGCGTTATATAAAGTTCTTGTTACGTGGTAATCATCTAAGTGTTGCTTATCTTTATGTTTTCTAAACTGGTTTAATTTGTGACAACGCTCAGTGTTCAATCTTCTACATTCAGCATCAAACCATGGACTATCCCTTTCCCGCATTTCTAAACGACAATTTTCGTTTCATATTTTCTGCAGCAGTACACATCGCATCTGCCACATATTGTACACTACGATTGATATCACTGAATACTGAATCTAGACATTTATCGAGTAATTCTTGCTGTACAATGCATAATGATACTCCCAAGAGCAAAAACATGATCTTGGACAAAATATCAACAAGTGCTACATAAATTCCCTTAATTTCGATAAATATTATCGGAACAAAACAGTGTCTTGTAGATGTATGAAATATAATCACTGATTTCCGCGTGTTAAAAGAAGTGGACTCGTGGTCCCGTGGTAAGATGATGGAGTTCAAATACACCTGTGACAAACTTTTTTGACTTAAATATAATTTTAAATGTTCAAAACTTATTTTCTTTTGTATGTTAAATTGTTTTGACTTGTTTTTGAACTTTTATTCATCTAAAAATTCATATTGGCAACACTGTCAACATTAGTGTACTGGCTACTTTTTTGGGTTGTATTTTTGAATATTTCTTTACATGTAACCAATGAGATGATGTCATGAAATATTTTGGTTCGTTTGTCGTTTTGCCGATTTTGGATTTTCGACTTCTTTAATGAGATTTGGGTCCAATAAGTTAAAATTTTAAATCTCATAGAAAATCAACTTTCTCAGTTTTTAGAGTACGTGTCTTCAAAAAGCTTTCCCTAAATTACAGCAATACATACAAAATCATGCTATAGCTCATTTCAAGAGACTTGAAACATATATTCAATTACATTTGGAAGATCTCCTAATTCATTATCTTTGAATTAAATAAAAATATTTAAGCGTAGAATCCGCTTGACGTCGCTTGCGACTATATTTTTATTTATTTCTACAACATAGATAATCTGTTTTTTGTGTTATTATTATGTGAATCATCATCAGCCTCATTAAAGAAAATCTCAGCAAATCTCATTTTTCTGCAAAAACTTTTTATGTCATTTTCTAATTCCTGTTGATTAGGTTTTGGTGTTGGTGTGACCTTCAAACCTGTTTTTAGAACTTTGATCTGGGTTTCAGTTAATTCACATGAAGAAAGATTGATTACCTTTGGGGCTAACCTCGGTTCGTCATGGTTGACGGGGTTTTTTCTCCTCTTGTCTAAAAAAGAAGCACACGGTGTACCACTGCCTACACATACAGTTTTGTCTCTGTAGGATGTCTTAGATCTTGTTTGTCTGTGTATGCTGCACGGATGTTGTTGGGGTCACTGGTGAAGGCGTGATTGGCTGTTCATCATTACAGCAGCTTTATTTCTTATCTTGATAACCTCACACATATATCTCCGGTGCCCATATTATATAATTGCCATGCATTTATATTGATGTGTATGTATCAAAAATAGGTCCGTACTTCCCGTGTACAGGTACCCATTTAAACAGCTTAGTGAACTGAGTGCAATGTGGATGAAGTGACTTACCCATTAACTCATTAACGTCGAGCACCGATCTTCAGCTGAACGCCTGGCCGTCACGCCTCAGGGTTAGCGTACCACAGCGACACGCTAATTAGCCTGGCACCTCTGATTCAGCGAGAGGAATTTCTTGTTATCAAACGTGTATTTATCGTTAAGCGCTTCCGTCCATTGTGTAGAATGAACTGATTGTATATTCACGGCAAGATGACATAGAAAGCCAAAAATGTGAATAGATTGCATCATTCTACATAACTGCACGTGCACGATTCTTTGTCGTCTTATCAATTATGTAATCCCGTTACATATATCTCTGATATTTGTTTCTGCTTTACCTTTCCAGATCAAACCTTAATATGCTGGGATTAAAAGTTATTGACATCAAATACTTATTTATCCTTTCATACGTTTTATAAGTCATATTCAAAATAAAAATCAATTAGTAGTTCGAAACTTGCAAGTAGCATATTCATAAGTCTCAGTTTTTTATCACTTGAGTTTGGCTGAAAAGTTCCATGCATGAAACATTTATAAACAATAGCAAACTTTTTTGGATATTAAATTTCTTTATTCTGTAGAGGCGACGTTTCGAAATAGATACTAACGTCGTGTCGTTGACAAGCAAGTGATACTGTGATGGAGAGGAAGATAACATATACAAACATTGTTGTTACAATAAATTAGGATGAGTTGTTTATACAGCTGAATAGGTTGATGTACAAAGGTTGTTGAGGAGATTGAGCAGTTGATTAGAAGCCAGTTGTGATGAGCAAAGATAGCTAGAGATTTAACAATTTTGTTCACCAATCGTATAAGATATCCGTCAATGTTAGGGCTCGTGATGGGCGTGGCCAAAATCTCTAAACAGCACGTTTGATTTTTCGCTGAACAGCTTGGTCAGTTGATTGATCTAACAATAACCAATCGATACTGTGGCTCGTGATGGGCGTGGCCCAAATCTCTAAACAGCACGTTTGATATTTTGCAGGTTCACAACCTGAAATGAATTATAACAATTATGTTACTTACGTATAATGTAAGATTGTATTTAGTAACCTGAAGGTGTATAGAAATATTGAAAGGATTTACCAAGTATGTTCTCATGAATAAAACTAACGTAGGCGTGGCTACAATAATCAAGCTCCATCATGATATAACACATGTCACGGGAGAAACGTCAGAATGTAGCCGAAATTACCAGTATGTTATTCCAAGCTAAATTACCTTGATCTTGATTGATTGAATATTCACACGCATAATTGCCGTAACGCAAATTCTAATCTGTTTTGAACATACACATATGTCGACATATACACACAATTACACGGGCGTGACAATGAATCGTGTTGTCTATCTATTGCAGGTGTTTATTCTAGCAGGTGTCACGGATCAAACAGGAGTGCCGAATTACCCCAAGGGATTTACATTTCATGGTCAATTGAGTTTCTCAAATATTGTGTTATCATAGTCTGATTGAATGGTTATTTGCAAGAACATATGTGTATTTACTATAATTTTATTGACGACGGATCACAAGAGACCGGATCCATTGATATATATGACAATGGCATTGGATTATACCAGATTGTGTCAACGTGTTTAGCTAATTTTTAAATGAAAGCATTTTATATTCATGAAAGTACCTAATAACTGTAACGGATTACCGAATCATTGTTGTACGTGTAGAATATCAATACGAATATTTCAATACCCTTGCATGAAATATCATTGAAATGAATTAGATGCAAATTATGCCACACAATGTAACAAGTACAATAAGTATCGGTAACCATGTACAATGGATAGGTTTTTGCAGACTAGTTAGGTAAACTACATTGTATATCTTATCAATAACAACAATGACATGAATGTTTACTGTGGACAACAATATTAACCCAGGAAAGTGTTATAGTACAGAAGTTATAGATAAATGAAAATACTTCAACACTCTTCTATTGGCTTAGATGTGCGTTGCGTCTTTGAAATAGTTACATAATCGTATGTAAACATGCAGAACAATAGGTATTGTAATATTTTAATTATTCTTTCTATACGCTCACTGCATAATACATATTCAGGCATTGCCTTTGTTTACACAAAGTAAAACAGACACAAAATATTCAACGGATATACAGAAAAAGCGATTACTGCAGGTAAGCCTTTGATACCTATTTCTGACTGCTATCAAAACACCTTAAATACTTCCGGCCATCAACTCTATATGTAGCAAGTCTCTAAAAAAAACATGCATCTCGCATGATAGATACCTAATTGTTTTAAATTATGTGTGTTTGTGATTCAATAGGCAGCACCCCTAAAACGCGTCTCTCGCTGTGAGAAGCTGTTAATCAGCTACCCCTAATACACGTCTCTCGCCGTGAGGAACTGGCAGTTAGCTGACCCCTATAAGCGTCTCTCGCTGTGAGCGAGAGATTAACGGCCCGCCTATACGCGTCTCTCGGCGTTAATGAGTTAACACAACACAGTATGAATCCATGGTTGAACATTGTTGGCGTCTCAGCTGGGATTCGAACCCAACGTCAGAAGAAGAACCCAGAAGTCAGCAGGCCAACGACTACACCACTTTGGTATTGAATATATTGCACATTTGTCTATATTTAAAAAAAAGTTAAATATAAAACTCCCCTCGCCTCCGCAAGACGGGGGTGTTTAGGTTATGTAATCAGACGGGAAGAGCACGATCTGCACCTGCACGATGTCTATTTCCAAAACCATCAATGTCAAGTTTAGCGAGACACGGCACTTTTGTAGAGAACTTTACTGTCAGTTTTATAACCTATAACGAAGTTGGAAAACAATTGTAAAATAAATATTGACCTTGTTTTACCTTTTAAAACTAATTTGTTTTCATTTATTGCTTATTCAACACATATATTACAATTTGTTATATATGTTATGTATTAAATACAAATAAATAAATTGTGATGTGTTTAATAGTTTAAATATATTTCAAATAAGGAGAGAGTCCAGGAATATGTCTGTTCGTCCTGTAGTGTGTCCGTCCGACTGTGTACATGTATGTCCATAGCTTGGAGTGACATGTTGGAGTCAGAGAATGAACTCATATTGACATTCTGTGTAAATACAGCTGCTGAACAAAAGTTTGTTACATGGCTATGTTTACATGCCTTTTGAGACACAATACACTAATAACAAGTGTATAAATGGTTGTATTGTAGCACTATTTGGTATCAAAAGAAAGTACATCCCCTCAGGAATATTAATATATTTTGTTTTTCTCAGTACCTGTAGTGGTTTAGACATGAATTCCTGGAAACTGCGACAGGTATCTTTTTAGACAAAATACAAATATTTATTTACCAACTTTCAAAGCTCATGGCTTGAAGTAGACAATCCCTTAGTAGTTGCGTTACCAATAATGTCCCAGAGAGTTCAAATAGGGTTAATGTTTTGGGAATGCCAAGGGTATTCAAATTATGGTATATTCAGAAAAGCCCAAAATGAACGACCACTCTTAGAAAATTGAGCAATAGATTTTATTTTGCAGATTTTTTAATGGGAAATGCAAATCATTCTTATTGCTTGGGGCGCATACTGTTGGAATTTTCAAATAGAACCATCAGCCAATGATATGCGTTGTTTTAGTATCTTAGCAATTCTATTGACCAATGACCAAAGCTGTAGCAAATTATGAACCACGTGACATTGTGGGTAATCCAAAATAATTGGCACAAACAAATGTGGATTTTGATTATCAATATTTGTCACATAGATAGAATTGTTCTTCAATGTTTCATTAGAATCAATGATAAACTTGTAATCTGCAATTCAAATCAATATCACAAGTAACAAAGCGCTTTTTCTATAAGTTAAGTACATTATTTGGCATTCCAGAATCGGAAACTACGTTCCGTTGGGTTAACAGTTTACTGGTTATGATTGATTCGGAACCCGGCGCAACACCCGGCATACGCCGCCGAAAATGGTGAAACCGGCGTACGCCTAAGGCGTAATCCGAATGCTCTGTTTTAAAATGACAGGCGAAGGTGGCGTATAATGGCTTACAAATGCTATCCATGCGACATTTAATAACTTTATTTTCTTTGACTTTGTATTTGACAACTAGATACTTTGACGAAGTGATTTATTTAAGAATAATACTGGTTCTTTAAAACAATGCCTAACACGCTAATAAAATGTCAATTCATGTTTGGAAGTAATTTTTTTTAAAGTTTTCTCATTTAAATGACATGTTAATTTAAGCTAGTTTGCGGGATGATGACGTCTTTCTGTTTGTACGCCGATACACTTGTTAACTTTAAGCCTGGCTTCAGAATGGTGCATGTACTCCGGTCACTTGGTCGGTGTATATGCCGATGAAACGAATCAAACATAGCCACTGACCTACTTTTCCAAAATTTTGCTGATGTCGAGTTAGCGAAGGCAATGTAATAGAGTTGGTCTCCATAGATTAAAAATCTAAAAATTAAAAGAATAATCGCCACACGGTAAATTGACATATTTGTTTGAGAGCTTTACATTGATATGATAACACACGGTGTTGTGTTGTCTTGTGTTGTGCGTTGGTTGGTTGCTGTCTTGGAACTCCAGTTACATTTTGTCCTTAGGGTTAGAACAAGTCCGAATCCTTTCGGTGATACTTTTTTGGAACAATACATCCGATCGAGGTCTTTGTGATAATTGACTGTAAACATGTGATTTGCATTATTTTTATACAAAGCGTAGGATACAAAGGGTAATTCTAAGGAGAGAAAATAAATCATTAAAAAAATAAATAAAAAGTTTTAAAACAATTAAAATGCCAGTCTATAAATTTCTAACAAATAACACTTGATCTAGACATTAAGACAAATATATATAGCATTCAAATCCTATGTTAATAGTTAATTAGGCTCTAATTTGTTACAGAAAATTCTTCAAAATAAATTATATTGACATGTTATGATGTTTGGAGAGGACTATCGGACAACACCAATCAGGACTTCTTATGCAGACTTTCAAATTTTGTAAAATGGATATATTACTTGTGAACTGACTTTCATTGAGAATGAGTGAGTAAAACTTATCTCAGGTAATACATGTGTATGCAAGCACACGTCACCTGTTAGATGTTACACGAGTAGGTCTTACGCCAACCTTTGTAATGTCAAAAATAATTCAAAATGTAACGATATAGTTATGCGAGGAACTCTTATTAATGACAATATGAAATTAAATTTGCATATGTTACTTGAAGTGAAATTATTAAGATAAGGTTTCATACAGTTGTTGAAGGTTCCGATACAAAACTAGCTAAACCGAAATATAGAATAGAATATAGAATTACTCCTTCAGCTTTTCCTCACGCAATACTTCCTTCCTCAATTGTATGTTCTTCCTCAACGCTTTCATCATACATTGTCGGACATCCATCCAATCCATATCCAGCACCCATATTCACCTTGAATCACCTCCCACTAACAAATCACCGCCTCACGTTCCATACACTACAAATACCCAGGTGCCCCAAGCTTGCCTTTTTAAAGGCTTTTCTTGTTATGTTTGAAGTCAATGGACGTGGGGGTTGGTGTTTTACAGTCACCGCTGGGCAATAACTTCTGTATCTCTTACTTTGAAAACGCCTTACTTACATCTTACGAATATTACTAAAACATGTGAAAATAGATTTATCAGCGAAAGGTTCCAATTTGGCTCCCAGTAAAATCTGCGTGCTCTTCTCCAATTTCTTCTTAGTTTTCTCTCCAGTCATTCAAAATGAGACTTCTGCACGAGGACATGGCATTTCAACCCATGCAAATTGTTGAACATGCCCGGAGATAGCCATGTGGCTGATCCACAAATCAACCCTTTTCTGCACAATACCCCTAAAAAAGTTAAGAGTTGAGACTCTGTTCTCATACACGGATTTCATGTCAATCTCACTTCTCCAATAGGTGTGTTTCGTTGTCTGCAAGATGTTCCTGCAGGAATAACAAGTTCTGTAGCATGACGTTTTTAAATCAAATTCTTCACGCAATGACTTTTTTAACCTGCAAATGTATATTTCGGTCATTACTTTTGAACTGGTATCCAATCAATTCCGGTATGCCTGACGGTGGCAATCCAGGTTATTTCACTAAAAGTCGTATTTCGTCTCTTTAACATATTCACTGCATGATATATTTATATTAACAGTTGTCTGAGACATTTATGCCAATGAAAGCAGATACATTATTCATTTGCAATATAAATTATTAGAGATAACGGGTAACAAGTTTTGAAACATTTTTCAGAACCTGTGTAAATTTTTAGCCAGTCAGGCCTGAAAGGGCTTATGGCATGGCATGGCGTCCGGTAAACTTTTCGGTTTTTCGACTTCTTCTCCAGAACCAATGACTCCACAGAGCTGAAATTGTATGTGCAGACTCCTTGGCCAATGGGGATTCTGAATTGTAGATTTCGTAACCCCTTGACCCCAAATGGGGTCACCGGGGTCACATCCTTAAAAACCTTTTTTCATCTTCTTCAGTTCAAAAAGGTCTAGAGAGCTGAGAAGTTGTGTGCAGACTCCTTGGCCAATGGGGATCCTAAATTGTAGACCCCAAATGGGGTCACCGGGGTCACATCCTTATAAACCTATTTTCATCTTTTCCAGTTCCAAAAGGTCAAGAGAGCTGAAAAGTTGTATGCATGCAGACTCCTTGGCCAATGGGGATTCTAAATTGTAGATTTTGTGACCAATGACCCCAAATGGGGTCACCAGGGTCACATCCTTAAAAACCTATTTTCATCTTCTTCTCCAGTTCCAAAAGGTCTAGAGAGCTGAAAAGTTGTGTGCAGACTCCTTGGCCAATAGGGATTCTTAATTGTAGATTTCGTGACCCCGTGACCCCAAATGGGGTCAAATCCTTCAAAACCTATTTTTATCTTCTTCTCCAGTTTCGAAAGGTTTAGAGAGCTGAAAAGTTGTGTGCAGACTTAGGCCAATGGGGATTCTAAATTGTAGATTTTGTGACCCCATGACCCCAAATAAAGGCCTCTCAAGCCATGATCTTAAAACCTATTTTTATCGTCTCCAGAACAAATGTACCTAGAAGGCTGTAATACTGTGTGCAGACTCTTAAGCTAATGGGGATTCTAAATTGTAGATTTGGAGACCCTGTGGTCCCAAATAAATTCCCCACAGGCGATGACCTAAACATATATTTTCTTCTTCTCCTCCCAAACAAAGAGACCTAGAAGGCTATGATATTGTGCTCATACTCTTTAGCCAATCTATTCTTAAATGTAGACATGTCTTCATTATTAAACAATATAAACCCGGATGAGCTACAAAAGCCATGGCTCTATTTTTAAATCTTCACATTGGATTAAATAATGTATATACTTTATTCAAAAGCAATTTATGTGTTAAAGAATTATGCAATAGTTATGTTTCAGAACATTTTAAAGTTTATATGCAAAACAAGAAAGAACTCAACGAACTGTATTCAAATTTGCAACTTTAGCACTGATTTCAGTGCAACCAGAATCTAACTTAATAGAGTTGACTACCTTATTATGAGAAGAAAACACTACGTTTATAAGTTTTGTGGGAAATAATGAAACAAATGTTACGAGTGTTGTGAATGTAACAAACTTTTGTTCAGCAGCTGTATCGAACGATAATTGATTAGTTGTTCCCATAGTTCCATACAGCTGCTGACATTCAGTATTAAGTGCTGGTGGTTGGTGCCTGACACTTGGGTGTAATACCTTAAAGTGTCATCAAGGATGTTAGTGTTTCAAATTAATTAATGTTTTATCTACAATATGGCATATGTTAAATAATTTTCATATCACGACAATGTATTGCAATTTGGTTTCAAAGAGAAGTACCACTTCGACTAGCGCGCTAAGGGTATCTGACGTCATATAAACAGAATCCTCTTTTTTGCGTAAAACGTTCTACTCAAACAGTTAGCGCTTCCGAAGCGTGAAGGCTCGTCTCTGATGAAATTTCCCATGGGTGATGTAACGGAGCATATATAAAACCATGGGTAACCGAGGATGTATTTAGACTGGAAAACACCTTTCCTAATTAGCAGCTCCGACTATCAGTTTTTGCGCAGTATCCGTCGTCACCGCCGCGTTTTGTATTCGCAATAACTTTTTTCCTAGAAGGTTTTGAGAACTCCTATACATAACGTCTTACTAATGCCCCTGGGGAATTTTTTTGACATGTTCATATTCAAGGTAAAAGGTCAGGGTCTAGAGTTCTGAAATCGCTAAAAAAAATCCTTGTTAATATATACGATAACTTGAAAAATATTTTTACTATCAGGCTCTTATTTTGTGTACAACAACTATGGAGAAAGGTCAAGATTTGAAAAGGTTTTCGCTAACATCCGTCAAAGGTCAAGGTCACAGCGAGGGCACGACTTAAGCATGCTTTTGCGAAAATGTCTTATTTCAACTATTAACACTTTGAATCATAAAATGATTGTTATACACAATGAAAAGTGATCACTGATTGTGTCATCTTGAATTTTAAAGGTCAAGGTAACGAAATATGGTCAAGGAGTACAGATTTCTCTGATGAAATTTCCCATGGGTGATATAGTGGAGAGTAACGGAGCATATATAAAACCATGGGTAACCGAGGATGTATTTAGACTGGAAAACACCTTTCCTAATTAGCAGCTCAGACTAAGTCGGAGCTGCTATCAGTTTTTGCGCAGTTTCCGTCGCCGCCGCCGCGTTTTGTATTCGCTATAACATTTTTCCTAGAAGGTTTTGAGAACTCTATACGTAGCTTCTTATGCCCCTGGGGAATTTTTTTGATATGTTCATATTCAAGGTCAAGGTCACGAGTTCTGAAATTGCTAAAACAAAATCCTTGTAAACACGATAACTTGAAAAATTGTTGTACTATCAGGCTCTTATTTTGTGTACAACAACTATGGAGAAAGGTCAAGATTTGAAAAGGCTTTCGCTAACATCCGTCAAAGGTCAAGGTCACAGCGAGGGAACGACTTAAGCATGCTTTTGCGAAAATGTCTTATTTCAACTAGTAACACTTTAAATCATAAAATGATTGTTATACACAATGGAAAGTGATCAATGATTGGGTCACCTTGAATTTTAAAGGTCAAGGTCACGAAATATGGTCATGGTCACCAGTTCTGAAATCACTATATAACATTTTCCCCAAGAAGGTATTAACACCTCATATACATAGCTTCTTTCTTATATGTTCACATTCAAGGTCAAGGTCACGAGTTCTAAAATCGCTAAAAAAATCCTTGTAAACACTATACCTTGAAAAAATAGTTGTGCTAAACTTGGTATATATCAACTATGGAGAAAGACAAAGATTTGAAAACGTTTTTGCTAAAATCAGTCTAAGGTCAAGGTCACAGCGAGGGTACGACTTAAGCATGCTATTGTGAATATGCCTTATGTTAACAATGAACACTTTGAGTCATTGCATGATTGTTATACACAATGAAAAGAAATCATTGATGGTGTGACCTTGAAGGTAAACGTTCAAGGTCATGAGATACATCATAAGCATGTTAATCTTTTGATCCAATTTTGAAATCAGAAATAGGTTTTAAGAACAAACTTGTGAAAAGTGACCCCCAGTGATGATTCAACTTGTTAGAATAACTTGAATAATGAAACAAAAATTGTCAAAATAAATTCCCATTTTATTTATGCTGAGGAGAATGCGGAACAGGGAAAGGCGAGACCCAAAGTTTCGGTCTTGCGGTGTCCCGCAAACGCTCTAGTTATTGCAATTTCTCGGCTTATTTTAAGTTGGGAAAAAATTAAGTGTATTTATTTCACGGAGATAGCTTTTTGGAAAATTTTCTGTATGTTCATCAACATCCTTGATGGCTCTTTAAGGAAGGGAAAAGGACATGTTATACTTGCTACTTTAAGGAAGGGAATAATATGTTGTAACCCAGGACAGCAGAACGTTAGTTAATAAGTTGTTGAGGCATTCAGTGCTGTCGGTTGGTGTCTGACTCTGAGGGTGTGCTACTCTAAGAATTGGAAGAAGAATTGTAATGACATAGGACCACAGAACGTAAGTTGATAGTTAAGACATGCAGTGCTCAGTGCTGACGGGTGGTGTCCGACTCTGAGGGTGTGCTACTCTAAGAATGGAAAAATATTATATAACACAGGACAACAGAACGTTAGTTGATAAGCATTCAATGCTCAGTGCTGGCGGATGTTGTTTGTCTCTGAGGGTGTGCTACTCTAAGAATGGGAAAATGATATAAAACAGGACAAAATAACGTTAGTTGATAAGCATGCAATGCTCAGTGCTGGCGGGTGGTGTCTGACTCTGAAGGCAAGGTAACTGATCTATGCAAACTAACCAACATGTCTCAGATGATCAGTTGTTGGGACATTTAGTGATCAGTGTTTATTATGGTTGTTGTCCGACTCTGATGGTGTGCTATTCAAAGGACGGTAAAAAGATATGTTATAACACGGGACAAAAGAACGTTAGTTAACACGTTGTTCAGACATTCAGTGCTCAGTTTTAAAGGTGGTGCCAGGAGGGGAAGAATGCATGTTATAACACACAGCAGCAGAATGTAATTTATTAAGTTGCTGGGATACTCGGTGCCCAGTGCTGTTGGTTGCTGCCTGACTCTGAAGGGAAGGGAAGAAGACGAGTTATAACACAGGATTTGAAATTTACAAACGTGGCAAGTGAAATATAATTACACGGTGCTAAAGAAAGGTTAACTTAATTCTCACTGCTCACATATCATCTGTGCTAATTTAATTTCAAATAATTTCACTCAACTTGCATATTCATCCCAAAACATATGTCACTTACTTGCTTCAAATGTACAGCTGCTGAACAAAAGTTTGTTTAAGTATGCAAGATTTCCTGTGAAAAATCATAATTTTTTGAAAACTTCAATTTGGCACTATTTCTTAACAGAACACATTATGGATAACATTTTTGGACAAGATGTAGAGAAATCATTTTTACAAAACATATACAAGGGACAGATATGTAACATGCCAGAAACAATTTTGGCGTACAACAAAAGAGACAAGGGGTCAAAATTAGAAAATTTAGATTTCATTGTTTCCGCAATATAATATTAATTAAACAAAATGTCTGTAAAATTTCGACAGTAATAGAATATATTGGTCAATGTGATGATAGGAATTATGCTTTTCCTTAAATGATTAAAAAATGACAATTTCATAAAAAAATATCAATTTTTGAGTTTGGGATGTTTTGACCCCGGTGTTATATAAATCCTTGCCATATTTGCTCCTGTAGAAGTATTAGTATCATCTTTAAGTATATGATACAGAAATTATTGTTCTACGTCTAAACAAAGATTCATAACGTTTGCGGGCATAATTAAGGAATAAAGCAAACGTAAATGAACACAGAATTACATGATATTTGCACTTAGTTCGGGACAGTTAAACAAACTTTTGTTCAGCAGCTGTAGATCAAACAACAGCCTTTTACATATGCATAGTAGTTATTTGACCTATTTAACAATACCAACCAAAATCTGTCTTTCTTTCTTTTGTAGACCCCCGTGGGGTGCCCGGGTTAGAATAGGCCCTTAGGCCCTCAGTTCCTCCTGCTTGTCGTAAGAGGCGACTTAAAGGGGGCAGTCAGTTTGCCGTGGACTGCGATCTGTACGGGTGGAGGAAGGATGCCTGGTGGTTGAGGGATGTGTTTAGCTTAAAGCTAACACTGAACAATACACTGCTTCGGCCCCAACTTCATCTAGACAGATGGCCAGATGGGCCCGGTCTGGTCAATCGGCTGGTCATGCCAAGCACTTGGTTGTGCACATCTTTTCTATCCTTCTTCTTACCCTGCTACCTCTCTTTGCAATTATTTTCTGTGCTTTCGTGATGCTCTCTTGCATAACTTCGCCACCTTTTCACAACGCTATCCTTCCTGATGTACTTATCTCTACGTTCTGCTCTATTCTAAGCTCTCTCTTAATCACACATTCATCAACTTTACTCAGCTTCCAAGATAGCGGTGGCCAATGGGTCAATCCAGTGAAGAATTGTCAACTCTTTAATGGAGTATGTCATCCTGGTATCCCCGGTGCTGTCGGCAGGAGACCCGCTGACATACAGCATTGCCCTTGTTGGTGCTCCGTGGTGGGTGGGGATCCAGGCTGATGAAATTTTACTAACCTAACATGGGTCCATTAGGTAAAAAAAAGTGAACTCGTTCAAAGGATGCAAGTCACTCTTCTGAGGAAGAGTCAACTTCATCATCAAATATCAAAAATATCTCAACATCACCTACCAATTCAAACAACTGGCCTAGATTTCTAGTTATTTCATCTGCCAATGATAAACCACTACGCCTCAATCCCTTCGCCACCGCCAAGACCATTCAAGGTCTTGCCGGTGATGTTAAGGACGTTAAAAAAATCAGGAATGGGTACCTATTGGTTGAATGCAAATCACCTCAACAGGCAAAATCATTGCAAACTTTAAAACTCATTGTGGACAAACCTGTCAAGGTTTCTCCACACACAACATTAAACAGCAGCAAAGCCATCATCCGAGACAAGGATCGATGTCTCGAGGATGCCACCGAGCAAGAGCTCCTTGACAACCTCAGGAACCAGGCGGTGCCAGCAGTTAAGCGCTTCACCATCAAGAGGGAGGAGAAAATCATCAAAACCCACACCTATCTTATAACCTTTTCACTTCCTCAAGCTCCAAAAACAATTAATGCTGGGTATTACAAACTCAAAACTGAACTCTACATCCCTAACCCCCTTCGTTGCTACCGCTGCCAGAAGTTTGGCCATGGAAGCAACTCTTGCAGAGCTGATGGCCGTGTTTGTCCTCGCTGTGGCAAACTCGAGGATGAAAGCCATCCAGCGGAGTGCAAGGAGTTGCCGAAATGTGCCAACTGTTCTGGCGAGCACATGGCTTCCTCAAAGGAATGTCCAAGGGGGCAACAGGAGTCCGAAATCTTAAAAGTAAAATTCACCCAAAACATTTCCTTCCCTGAAGCAAAACGCCTGGTTACTGAGGGTCCAAAGCCTTCATATTCCAAAATAGTATCCTCAGCAAATGCCCCTAAATGCTCCGTCTCCACTCAGACGGACATTGAGTGGATCAATGATCCACCAACCATAAAAACTTTGCGCAATGCAACATCCTCAACCATAGGTACCAAGACATTCCCGCTTCTATCACTCAAAGAGCCTGTCAAACCGACAGGTTCTCAAACAAATCCAAAACCAAATCAAAACTCAAAAACTGCAAATAAAACAGCAAACCGCACTCCCAAAGGGCAGAGGAATGCGGTCGAGGTCTTCAACAAGTATGGATCTCTCGACCTCGAGTCTGATGACGTCCTTATGGATGCATCAGACACAGCATCCCTTAACAACTCGCCCAAAAAGGGGCACAGGGTTCGGTCCTTGGAGCGTCGGCTTTCTCCAGTTAAGCATCCATCATGAGGCTTTTAACATTTTATTTTATCCTAGCATCCATGGCGATTCTCCAGTGGAATTTTCGAGGCTTTAAGGTAAATTTTAATGAATTGGGCTTGTTGGCCCAACAATACAATCCCCAAGCTATTTGCCTTCAAGAAACTCATCTTAAAGAATCTGATAAAGTTGCAATGAGACCATTCACTTTTTATAATTCTTTCTCCCCTTCTGCTGATAGGGCTAAGGGGGGTGCATCAATTTTAGTACGTGATGGAATTATCCACAGATTAATTACATTAAAAACACAATTACAAGCTGTAGCTGTCAGCTTATCATTATTCAAAACTTTAACTCTTTGTTCTTTATATATTCCACCATCTCAAGATCACTATAAAAGATCTTGATCAACTTGTTACCCAATTACCTAAACCTTTTATTATCATGGGTGACTTCAATGGTCACAATCCCCTCTGGGGTAGTAATACCCTAGACTCTAGGGGTAAAATTATCGAAAGTTTCCTCACCCAAAATGATTTATGTCTATTCAATGATGGTTCAAACACATATCTACATCCTGCTACAGGATCATATACAGCTATAGATTTATCAGTAACTGATGCATCCCTTTTACATGACTTTTCATGGTCAGTCCATGAGGATACATGTGGGAGCGACCACTTCCCCATTGTATTAGAACCCTCATCACCTATTCCCGAGGAGCACAATCCTCGTTGGAAATTTTCCAAGGCTGATTGGGGTACATTTTCTACCCTCTGCCGTGAACATATTATATATGATGAAATAATCAATGCAACTGATCCTGTTGAGGCCTTTTCTAAAGGTCTCATTGATATAGCAACTGAAACTATTCCTAAAACCTCGGCAAATCCACGAATTAACAAGCCATGGTTTAATGAAACCTGCGATACTGCCATTAAGGCACGTAAAAAAGCTGAACGCAAGCTCAGTAAACGACCTACAACAATTAACTTAGATAACTGTCGCAAGGCACGAGCTAAAGCTCGACGCACAGTCAACCAACAAAAACGCGAATCCTGGAGAGGCTATGTCTCTAAGATCAATTCCAGAACACCTATCAGCAAAGTCTGGAATATGATTAGTAGAATTAAAGGTAAAGGTTCCAAATCTACAATAAAACATCTTAAGGTCAATGATGACCTTCTCACATCAAAATCTGACATTGCCAATAAGTTGGCTGAAACAATCTCTAAAAATTCTTCATCTGCAAATTATGTCCCTGCTTTCCAAAAGTACCAAAAGGTACAGGAAAAACGACCACTTAATTTCAAATCTGACAATGGAGAAGATTATAATGAACACTTCTCCTTGTCAGAGCTGAAAACTGCACTTTCTAAAGCTCATGATACAGCAACTGGCCCTGATGAAATCCATTATCAGCTTTTAAAACATTTACCGGAACCTTGCCTTGAGGTTCTACTTCAGGTATTTAATCATATATGGGAAACAGGTAAATTTCCATCTTGTTGGCACAATGCTACTATTGTGCCAATCCCAAAACCTGGGAAGGATCATACAGACCCTTCCAACTACCGTCCTATAGCCTTAACAAGTTGTGTATGTAAAACTATGGAACGGATGATCAATGATCGTCTAGTTTGGTACTTGGAAACTAATAAATTACTAACTGATATTCAATGTGGTTTCCGCAAACAACGTAGTACCACTGATCATCTTGTTCGTTTAGAATCATTTATTCGTGATGCATTTATTAACAAACAACATGCTGTGTCTATCTTTTTCGACTTAGAAAAAGCTTACGACACTACATGGAAGCATGGCATCCTAAAAGATTTATTTGAATTTGGCTTGCGAGGTCGTATGCCTCATTTTATTTCCAATTTTTTACATGATCGCCAATTTAAAGTGCGCGTGGGCTCCACCCTTTCTGATTTCTTTGATCAAGAAATGGGTGTCCCACAAGGTAGCATTTTATCGGTCACATTATTTAGCATCAAAATCAACAGTTTAGCTAAAGTTTTAAATGACCATACAAGATGGTTCACTTTTTGTGGACGATTTTGGAGTTTCCTGCAGAGGCAAAAATATGCCATCAATTGAACGCCAATTACAGCTCTGCCTCAATAAAATACACAAATGGTCGTTGGAAAACGGCTTCAAATTTTCCAAAGCTAAAACATCTTGTGTGCATTTTTGCAATATGAGCAAAATGCACCCAGATCCAGAACTATTTCTGGATAAAATTCCAATCAAAGTCGTTCCTGAGGCCAAGTTTCTTGGTCTCACATTTGATAGTAAATTATCATTTATCCCACATATTAAAAACCTAAAAGCTAAATGCTTGAAGGCATTAGACCTTTTAAAGGTTGTATCAAATAATAAATGGGGTGGAGATGAAGAAACTCTTCTTCATCTCTATCGATCACTCATCCGCTCCAAACTGGATTATGGATCCATAATATATGGATCTGCCCGCCCCTCATATATCAAAATGCTAAATACAATCCACCACCAGGGTCTCAGACTTTGTCTTGGGGCCTTCAGAACTTCACCTGTTGAAAGCCTTTACGTTGAAGCTGATGAACCATCTCTTGAAGATCGGCGCATCAAGCTAGCACTTCAATATATAACCAAATTAAAATCAAACCCTTCAAATCCTGCATACAACTGCGTATTCAATCCTGAATACCAGCAGTTGTATAACTCAAAACCCAAAGCAATTCCACCACTCGGTATCAGACTTCAACAACATGTTGAAGATTCTGATATCAACCTCTCAACAATAGCAGAGCACGGTTTGCTTGCCACTCCGCCATGGCAGGTGGTCAGGCCTCGTGTCAACCTCGCTTTATCTACTCATAAAAAAGCAAATACAGACCAATTAGTATTTCAACAGGCATTTTTTGAACTACGTGATTTTTTCGCAGATTATAAACCAATTTACACTGACGGTTCTAAGGATGGACTCACAGTTGCAGCGGCAACTGTGACACCTTCAACAACATATGCTTCAAGGCTGCATGATGGCAGCAGCATCTTTACTGCCGAACCTAAGGCCATTCTTAAGGCCGTCCATCACATCAAAAATTCAACTCCAAATAATTACATCATCTTTTCTGATTCACTTTCTTGCCTACAAGCAATTAAAAACTGTAAGAGTGATCACCCAATTATCAGGGATATTTTATTACTTCATAATTCTTGTCTCCAATGCGACATCGTCTTCTGCTGGCTTCCTAGCCATATGGGTATAAGAGGTAATAACAAAGCTGACTCCGCTGCTAAATCAGCATTAAACCTCAAACATATTTCTCCTACCAAAGTTCCATATACGGATTCCAAACCTGCTATTAAATCTTACATTAAACAACGTTGGAAGTCCCAATGGGACCAACAACATCATAACAAACTTCACACTATTCAACCTCATTTAGGTTACAAATCTCTATCATCTTTTACCCGGCAGGAAGCTTGTGTCCTACGACGATGTCGTATTGGACACTCTCATCTTACTCACTCATATCTTTTAAAGGGGGAAGATCCCCCAGTATGTATACCCTGTCAGTGTCCTCTCACAATCAAACACATTCTATGTGAGTGTTGGGACACTGCACATATCAGGGAAACTTTTTATCCTTCTATTTCAATCAATCAAGTTTTTACTCATTTCGGTGAGCATCGTGTTTTAGATTTTTTGAAGGCTATACACCTTATTGACAAATTGTAAATTTTAACTTTTCATTATCAGCTTTTATTCAACTTGTGATAATACGCTGATGTTTTTACGGCCTTCGTGCCGTGTTCTGTTTTTCAATAGCAATTTTCTTTTTTAAATTAAGCTAATAAATTAAATATCTCGCCGCTAATGGCTGCAATACTGCCGAAGCGGCGTTAAACAGTAACTCACTCACTCACTCTTTTGTAGATAAATCCTAAAATTATGAGTAACTAATTTGCCGGTGCCAGCAGCGACTCAATGTCGATCAGAAATCAATTTTTTACTACATTATATAGCCTCTACATAGAACCAACTTGAGAGAAAACGGTTATTATCAGGACACAACACAGTCTGAGTCAATGGTTAAAACGTGTTGGTGTCTCAGCTGGGATTCGAACCCAACGTTAGTGTGAGAGGTCAGCAGGCCTACGACTACACCACTTTGGTATTGAATATCGTATGATATCGAAACCTCAATATGTAAAGATATTTGCACATTTGTATGTATTTTATTTTTTTAAAAAGTCTTGACGTTGGTGAAAATATTTTTCTCTGATCGAGTCCAGCTTCTATTTGGACAATTTCATGTTATAAAACTCGCCGGTCTCTGCAAGACGGCGGGTGTTTAGGTTATGTAACCAGACGGGAAGAGCACGATCTGCACGTGTACGATGTCTATTTCCAGAACCATCAATGTCAAGTTTAGCGAGATGGGGCAGTTTTGAAGAGAACTTTGCTGCCGCTAGCGTTAGAAGTTAGAAAGGAGTTGGAAAAGAATTTATAAAATAAATGTTGACTTTGTTTTATTTTTAAAACTAATTTATCTGTATCCATTATTTATTCAACACCTATATTGAAAATGTTTATGTGTTGTGTATTAAATAAATATAATTATGATTTATATTGATAGTTTTTTTTATTATTAATGTATTCAAATTCCGAGATTATTACTTTTTATACTGATACGAGTTCTCGGGTAGCATGCAACACATTTCAACATTAGACAAATAAGTTTCAGCACTTCCTATTGTTCAAGTTAGCAACAGCTCTGTTTTTAGTTTACGTTTATTCGAAGAACGAGAAACTAAAAAGAATGTAAAGTTTTCCGTTCTGAATCTCTGTATAGAAGAATTTCCCCATAACTTACATTATACCAAAGTGCA